>JAJEJO010050467.1:37249-637249 GCA_020662805.1 Glaucomys volans
TTGTTATGGATACTCCCAGATGAAAATTGAGGCATGTTAGGTTAAGTCACTTGCTGAACGTCATGCAGGTAGTTAATTGGCAGAGTTGGAACTCACACTCAAACTTCAGTGCCTCTGCCCTGGAGGGTCCCAATGCAGTGTCACCTCACAAAGTACAAGGGGAAGATGGTGTAAACCAGGCACTGAAATGCTTTTCCATATCATCTCTGTGGGAGGGAGGATACTGCTTTCAGTGCTTCCCTGGGATGCTATATGTAATTCAAAGGCTGCAGCCCTAGGTCATATTGTATTGGCAGTAAGTTCCATTTCTTAGTCTTTATTCCTACAAAATAAGAAATTCTTTTATCATACTTATAGACTCTCAGAAATGGCAGTGTTTGTTGGCTTTGTCAGAGTTCCAGATTTTCAGACTGCATATGGATTCATTTAAGAAGAAATTTTCCACTCAAGTATACTTTGAGTCTTCTGTAAGATGCTAAGTTAACACACACTAAACCTGAAAGTTTCAACTGAGAAATGTGGCCAATCGTTTTCCATCCCACTCTTTAGATAGTAATCAGCTTTGAAAGCATAACCCATATTCTGTTGCAGGATTTGGATTTGGTTAAAAATAAGCCCAATTTCTTTCTCTGATAAGCACTGGAAAAGCATCAAAATCTTGGCAGTCAAGTTACTTGTCTTGCTGCTTGGTCTATTTAAGAAATCCTGTCATCCCCAATCTCAATACTAACATTGTAAATGCCATTTTGGTCATGAGGTGGTATATTCAGTCTATTCAAGATAATAGACATATCTTTGAGATGTACAACTTCAGCTAATCAAAATAAACCATCTTTTCTGGAACTATTAATTTAGGAAGAAATAATTTTATCTTGCCCATCTTTTCAAAAACTCTTATGATCATCTGTTCCTTTACAGATACCATTCGTCAGTGGAGGAAGTAGTCTTGGTCTCTGCCAACTTCTGTTTTTTCTTTGTGTGTGTGTGTGTGTGTGTGTGTGTGTGTACGTGCATGCGCATTTGTATGGTGTGTGCTAGGGATTGAACCCAGAGCCTCATGGATGCTAGGCAGTGCTCTATCAACTGAGCTATATACTCGGTTCTTTGCTGACTTCTCTGAACAGCACACTGAACAGATCATCCCAGGGAAGGCCTCCCTTCCTCCACTGCCCTTTCCCTCACCCTATCCCATTCTCAAACTCCCTCCCCTGTCCTATTTTGTCTCAATGCTACTTATCATCCTCTAAAATATTAAGTTGAACTGTATGAAATTGTCATTTATGTAAGTCAAAAACTGCCAGGTATCCACCGTCTAACTCACTTGTTTATGTGCTTCATTGTGCTTCTTTCCACATACCATCCAATTCCAAAACAAGGAGGGATAGTTTGTCTGCTTTTTTTAATCACTAATGTATCCCAAGCCTCTCAAATAAGTGCCTGTCAGAAACAATAAATGTTTGGTGCGTTAATTAGATCATATTTGCAATTTGGATACTTTCCTTCAGTACCTAGTGGAGATGAGGAGGCAGCGTGGTGACTGACAATCTCTTTGTGTAGAAGGCATTATGACAACGGGCACTGGTGTGCAGTTTGTCCCGCAATAGCCCTTTCTGAACCCACACCAGCTCACATGTCAGTTCCAATCCCACTGTACATTTTCTTATGAGCATGTCAGAGCATATGCCCTTCCACGTTGTTTGTAACTGATATTAAATGACATTATGTGCCATTTGATAAAGGAATTTTCTGTAGAGCTCCTTCTGCTTTCTCTGTGAATGTGATATTTGGTAACATCAGATCTAGTTTAACAAGCATCTCGGTGACAACGGAACTTTTCTTATGAGAAGCACGACAGTGAATGATGCCTCTGTGGTTTAAGTCAGATCTCCTTAAATTGATTAGCTGGTCAATTTCATGCCCCAAACATTATTGCATACTTATTCCATAAACTTTAATTGGTTCACTGTAAAGTTCACAGTGCTTTGTTTGAAAAGGAGACCTTTACCTTCACGTTACTATTTCTCATACTCTTATAGCAGATAGCACACAGAGGGGTGGATCTGACTGGATCTCTCCAACAGAGGCTACTTTTTAAATATTGCATTTTGCATAGGCAAAAAAGCATTACACTCAGAATATCTGTCAGAACATTCATACATTCAATTTCCACATTTGCACTGGGAATACTGTTTGTATATTTGATGAACAGAGATTTCCATTACCCTTTCCATTGTAACTTATGTTTTCTGAAATTGAGTTACAAATTTCCTTTTGTAGAGAGTAACACTATGATAATTTTAAAATTATCAATTTAAAAATTCCAGTTTTATGCAAATGATTTGAAATTCATTAGCTGAGAATAATTCACTTTTTGAGTTTGCAGCTGCCCCTGTGGCTCTTGAGCATCATTTAAGGAAATCATGATGATAAGGAGTAACAATATTTTGGGTTCAGTTACCATCAGTCCTGCATTTAACATTAATAGAATGTAGGTGAGAAAAACTAAATAAGTAATTAATTAACTTTTCTCTGAAACTGCCAAGTCACCTGTGAACTATCTGATGATGGGTAGGCAGTACGATGTTGGTAAGTGCTGAACGACCGGCTTTCTGGGGATGAGGACTTTTGATTTGAAGCATTTGCCAATTTAGGGCTGTGAATACTCTCACCAAAGCCAATTTTTAGCTACAACTGACCTTCAAAGTTCTTGAATACTTTATAGTAACTTTTACAAGATCAAATCTGCATTAACCTGCCAGCATACCATTGCAGGGAGCCAAATCTCTTCTTGACAAACTCTGGTGAAAAGGAGGAAAATGATAGCTACTCTGATTAAAGGTTTGTGAATTAAACTGTAAGACCTCCCTTATCTCATTTTAGTCTTGTGGCTTAGAACTTGCTTATTAGATATGTCTGATTAAAATTCAGTCAAGATTCCAGTTTTGGAATAAAAAGAAAAACTTCACATTTATAGCCTGATTTTATTAAACAGATTAAATTGGAAAATGATTGGAGCTTAAATATTTAAAACGAAATGAGCTATAGTTTATTTAAATCTGTGAAAGATCAGCATATAATGGGTTGAATTGTATCCCTCGAAAAAGTTTAGTCCAAATCCTAACCCTTTCCCCTCTCTTCCCATACCTGTGAATGTGACTTTATTTGGAAATTGGGTCATTGGAAATAGAATCTATTTTGGAAATAGATCCTTTTAAGGATCTCAAGAAGAAGTGCTATAGAGTGGGCCCTAAATCAAATATCTAATGTTTTTAAGAGAGAGAGAGCATTAAAATACAGGCCCAAGAAAGGGAAGGGCATGCAAAGATGAAGGACGATCTGGTAATGTGCTGCTACAACCCACGAAACACCAGGGAACCCCCAGAAGCTGGAGGGGACAAAGTATGATTCCCTCTAGAGTCTTCAGAGTGTGGCCCTGCTGGCTCCATGACTTCAGAACTGTGAAAAAAAATTCTTAAAAAAATTGTAAGCCACCGACTTTGTGTTAATTTGTTAGGGAAGCTCTAATAGACTAACATACAATGCATCAAATTAGAAGTAAAACAAGGAAAAACTGGCAAGTTTCAGTTTTCAACCAAGTTACACAAAAATTATTACATTATTTGTACCATAAGTAGCTTAAATACAAAATTACTATTAATTGATGAAAAGTAATTAGCCATTAATAGGACTCCTTGTAACAACAAAGACCTCCCCAAACTGTTAAGATCATCACTTTATGAGGAGCATAGCTAGTCTAGGGACCTAGTGTTCACAATATCAGATTGACGCCTATGAAATCAAGCAGGTAATTTAGCTGCAGCTCGAATAGTGTATGGAAGGCCTCTAGAAAGCTGGGGTGTTCATGCTGCACCCACAAGAGAACTCAGCTATTTAATTCCAGGTGTTTGTTGCCAGTGGAAATGTGAGTTGCCCGATCCTCTGGTCTTTCTGAGGAAAAATCCAGAAGTCCAGATTTTTATATGATATCCCTGAAATTTTAAATGTCACAATAAACAAAAAACAAACAAACAAAAAAGATAAAGAGAAAAAAAAAGTTTTGTTCTTCGAAGCTTTTGAACAAATCTGTATCCTCTGCTTTATACAATAATTTGTGTGTATCTAAAATTTTTGTAAATTTATATTGGCAACTGGATTTGTTTCTTAATGCCTTCAATTAGCAATGCTTCTCAGTAAAGTAGATCTAAAATTCTCTATCCATTATCCTCTTTGTCAAAATGGTCAATGATCAATGGAGAGGAAAACCTTAAATTCATAGAAAACCATTTTCTAAAACAACTTTAAAGATTTTCATATAATGAAAGCCTTTTGTATTTTAAAACAATACATAATTTATTTTGTAAGTTTAGCTTTTCATATAGCATTGTAAGATATCAGACTGATGTTTCCATAACAAAAAATTGTTATTTCATGAAGGATTTCAACCTCCTGTTACATGTTCAAAGCCTATAAACTTTTAGAACTAGTTATTATGTCTTAAAAAGGTCAATCATTTCCGTTGAAAGAAAACCCACTTTCTCCATTTTAAACTTGCATTAGAAGATGTATTTTTAGCTGTGGGGACAAAGGTGAAGTGGTTTGTTCTGCCTGGTGTCAGGCTGTCTTTAAATTTTATGAAAAGAAGGAATTAGAAACAAGTTCTGAACAATGTACTATAGCACATGGAGGCTGAGGCTAATGTATTTTGATTCTTTATTGCTACCTACTATGAGGATACAATGGATGGGTGACAGTTTATGTTATCCAGAGGAGCAGCCCTCAGCATTTGGACTGTCACAGTAGCTGGAGGTCAGTGCTCCAAGTCCAGAGGCTTTGAGAAGGTATCACAGAAGTGGGCCAGACCAGGCCTGCCTGCAAAGAAAGCAAAGTGGAGCAGCATAGCATGATAAAGGCAAATGAGAACAAGTTTGGCCATTTCCACAGAGCACTCTTACTGATCAAAACTGATGAAAGAAACACAGGTGTGCCTCATGGAACAAGATGGTAGGTTTAACAGTGAGGACACACTTAAAAGCATGTAGATAAACCTAGGCAATTGGAAAAATACAGATATTTAATATATTTAAATAAGTGTAACTATATATAACTATGAGGAGAAATTGTGCCTGATTCATTGGCATTCTCTGAGCAGGCAAATGGATTTAGGGAAAATAAATTACCATGGGATGTACAGAAAAGGTTTGCGTATGGATGGAGAGAAGGGACAAATATCCAGAGAGAGAGAGAGATAGGTCAATATTTTTTCACAGAAAAGGATATATTGAAGTTTCTTCTTGAGAAAAGTTGTTTCATTAAATAGCTTAAAATTAAGAGATGAAAAGCAATTGAAAGGAAGGGGACAATGTAAATGTCCATTTTGCAAATAACCGTATTATTTATGAATTGAATAAATAATTCAATTGATTTGACACAAACTCTAACCAGGTTTGTGTGCATAGAAATTTAGCAAATGAAAGTCCTATTGTTATGCATTTTTCCTCATTATTTTAAAGTGTACTCTTACTAAGGAAAACTGTTTCTATAAAATGTGCTGTGCAGGAGCAGCCTCATCCGTCTCGTGTT
This sequence comes from Glaucomys volans, assembly GCA_020662805.1. Taxonomy (NCBI): domain Eukaryota; kingdom Metazoa; phylum Chordata; class Mammalia; order Rodentia; family Sciuridae; genus Glaucomys; species Glaucomys volans. The sequence goes on from JAJEJO010050467.1 coordinate 42,830, forward strand.
TAGCCCATCTCCTGATTGCATCAAGAGGCCAAGTCAAGTGATGGACCTACACAACCTGGGTGTGTGTAAGTACAATGCTCATGCAGTGACACAATGCTTAACAATGCATCTCTCAGAATGTATCCCCATCATTGAGCAACACATGTCTTAAACAATGTGATAGTACCAAGAACTTTATCATAGCATTTCCTGCTCAACCTTATTCTTCTGATCCTGCTTAAGAGGCAGCCATCATCTACATATTGAGCTGTTTCCCCTTGCTGATTTTAATCAGTTCCTACTCAAGTAATCAGTTAATTGACATTATCAATTTCAAGCATTGATAACGTAGATGAGGATGTAGATGTCCCTGACCATACACTCCACATTTCTAACTAAAGTTGCCCTAACTCTTGGATAGAGCAATGGTGCATTTGCATCTGAGACATTGTAGATAAGTCTAGTAAGAAGACCTAAAATAAAGGGCAACTGAAATGGTCATAAGGGTTGAAATATGCTCCTTGTAGACTGACCAACAAAGATCTTGTGAAGGACAGACCAAAGCTGACACTGAATGGGATTGAAACTTAAAAATGAATTATGGATAAGACAGATGAAATTCCAGGAAGTTAAAGTTTGAATGAATATAAATACTTTATTCTGAATGTGCTATGTTCATGGGGAGTTAACCTACTTTATACAGATGCTCAGGTTATACTTCTAGAAGAAGACCTTATTTTTATAGTTGAAATAAATAGCTGAGTGTATGTGTGTTTTATGGGTTAAAAAAATCACACATTCCATGTTAAGAATAAATAGAAACCATTAAACATAAAGCAATTGAATTGAAAATTTAATCAGGGTTTGTGAAATTTGACAGGCCTTAAAATGTGTATAGCCTGAAATTTTGCATGAAAATGTAGCTTCCTAAGTGTAACAAAATAAATAATCTATGCCCTTTACTGAAGGATAAGGAATAATTTTCTTCTCAAATGCACACATGCAAGCCCTTAGGAATGTTGTCTCTAATGATTTTGGCTTTCTTTGGAGACAAATAAATGATGAAACCATATTTTAGCCTGGGTTCAGAAATCTATCAAACATTTTTGCTTTGCATAGATAAGTAGAATTTGTTATCATTTTGTTTAAAAATAAAACAAAATATTCTCTTCTGGCAAAGGCGACCTCAAAAGGTGTTTCCATAGAAACCTGAGAAGAAAAATAAATGGGAACATCACTTTAGCTCTGCTCAGGATGATGCCTGGAGATTTAAACTTGGCTTGGGATAACATTATCAAAGGTCATTACATGGGTTGTTGGGAAAAGTAATTTACCCACAACGTGCACTTTCAAATAATTGATTTATTGCTATTACTGATTTGGTATTGGAGTTCTTTTCATTTATAATCATTACAACACAGAAGAAACAAGATTTTTATGCACCATCTGCAGCAATTCCACAATTTTAAAACCCAGAGAGAAGGTGAACTGCTTTTACAATTCTTTTATATCTCATATTTTTCTGGTTGAGGTATGCTATGGATGAAAACTAAAAAGGAGAAATTTGTATATTTGATAAGGGTTGATTTTAAAAATGTGTGAGGAACTCCCACAATTCAGTAGCCAACACACATACACTTGATGCAAGACAGGGCAAAGAACTTGAACAATAGTTCTCCAAAGACATACACATCATCGTCAACACGTATGTGAAAATGTGCTCATCATTGAGTATTAAGGAGATGAAAATAAAAATGACTATGAGATATCATCCCACACCTTGATAATAGTATGACTATTATCAAACAAACAAACAAGGAGAAGAAGAGGAAGGAAGAGGCGGAGGAGGGAGGGGAAAGAAAAGAAAGAGAGAGAGAGAGAGAGAGAGAGAGAGAGAGAGAAAGAAGGAAGGAAGGAAGGAAGGAAGGAAGGAAGGAAGGAAGGAAGACAGGGAAGAAGGGAGGGAGAGAGGAAGGAAAGCAGGTAAGCAGGCACAGCAGCTCACACCTATAATCCTAGGTACTCAGGAAACTGACACAGGAGGATTGCAAGTCCAAGGCCAGCCTAGGCAACTTAGTGAAATTCTATCTCAAAAGTAGAATAAAAAGGACTGTGGGAATGTTGCTCAGTGGTACAGCACTATTACATGCATGAGGCCCTGAGTTAAATCACCAGTACCACTGAAAAAATAATTGTTGGTTCTAATTTCTTTGTGAAGAAGGGATATACAAAGGTACTCTAACAGTATGGAAAACAGTATGATGAGTCCTCATAACTTACAAGTAGAACTGCCATATTAACCAGCAATCCTACTTCTGGATAAATAGCTGAGAGAATTGAAATCAGGATCTCAAGAAATATCTACACTCCATGTTCACTGCAGTATTATTCACAATAGCCAAGATATAGAAGTGACACAAGTGTTCATCAATAAATGAATGAAGGAAATGTAGTATATACATAGAGTGGAAGATCATTCAGTCTTAAAAAAAGAAATCATGCCAACAAGGGTGAACCTGGAGGACATGATACTAGGTGAACTAAGCTAGTCATGTATGATTCCACTTCAGTGAGGTGTCTATGATAATTCTACTCATGGTCTCAGAGAATATAATGGTGGTTTCTAGGGGCTGGGCAGCAATGGGGAGTTGTTCAATGAGTATGACGTTTCAATTATCCTAGATTAATAAGTGATGGAGATCTGCTCTACAATATAGTGCCTGTAGTCAATGATACAGTTCTAGGCAGCTCAATATTTAAGCAGGTATATAGGTATACCTATTGGTATACCAATTACCTATTGGTAATAGGTATATTGGGTATACTTATTACCTTGATTGTGGTGATATACCTTGGATATTTGCATGGGTCTAAAGTTATCAAATTGTACATATTAATACATACAGTCCTTTATATATTATACCTCAATAAAACTGTCTAAAAATGGGGGGGGGCAAAAATTTATTTTGTAAACAGTCTATAGTGCACACAAAGGATGTTGCCACCGCCAGCCAACACTGGCCTAGTGACAGTGCTGCTGGGAGCACTGCAAAGAAGCCCCATCTAAATTCAGCAGGTGAGAGTGATTGACAGTGTCTGCCAAGAGTTCAGGATGAAGAAGTGGCCATCTGTACTATCTGTTTACTGTTCCTGAAGTTCTAGATTTCTTGTTACATTCAACAGGTTCATGGTGACACCTGTTATGTCCTTTCTAGTTTGCACAATAACTAGGTCTCAGGCTAAGTCTCTCTTTAATATGATGTTAGAAATAGTATTGAATAATCAGAACTTCAAAAACCATTTCATAATTGGAATGAAATTTTGAATTTTGCTTTTCTTATACTTATGGGCCTCAAAATCCCAGTGGCTTCCTCACTGAATTGATCTTTAGACTTTCTAAACTCGACTTAGAGTGGGAAGAAGGATATTCCAACTGGAATGAGAAGAGGGATAGAGGAAGTAATGAAAAGGAAAAAAGAAAAAGGAAAAGAATAAATAAAAGTATGATCATATCTTGATTAAGTAGTAAAATGTCTCTTCATTTCTGCATTTTTGTACTGAATATATATCAAATTCATGCGTTTACCAGAATACTAGGTAGACGCTCAAGAATATCACTGTGAGAAATGAGAACAACAACAAATAAAACAGGAGCTCACCACTTTTTAAGTCTGATTAGCAGCATGAAATCACAAGGGTATACTATATTTTCTGCATTGGCATGTGAACTTGCCAAATAAGTCAGTCAAATACATCTTTAAACATGTCTGTCATTATGAGACAGGGAGGATAAGTGATATTTCTAGTGTGTGTTATTTCTCACAGTTCTAAAATGATAGTGGAATCTGTCAAGAAGAGGGAGGGGTATCTCTTAAGAATAGAAAATAGAAGGAATCAATAGGTTTTCTAAAATACGCGATGTTTCTCTGAAAAGTAAACGCTGTAGAAGATTCTAATGATTACAAGGATTACTTGTAAATATGAAAAGAGTTCAATGTTTCAAGAGTAGGATAGAGAAACCAGGACCCTCTTCTGTATAGACATTTCATTTTTAATATGTTCTTTAGGGAATTGTGTATGATCATGTATTCCCATATGGATTGCAAGCAAGCAAGAAGAAATGTGGGCTTTCCTCTTTGTAATTAATCATCATAAATATATTTCTAAAACATTTCATTGTTGAATTTACAATTACCCTCTACACTTCTCAGTTTATTACAGTCTTCACCCAAAACTAGCTTCTGAGCTCTCTAAAAATTAATCACACAATTCTCAAGTAGAGAAAATACTTTTGACATAATGTTTTTAAAATGCTAACAAAGTCCTATGTTGCCGTGGATTGTGGATTCAGTCTAGTATCCTGTATAAAAATGTCTCTTCTAAGGCTGAGAGGATTTTTAAAAGATCTGAGGCAAAGTAAGGAAGTCCCTCACCACAATATATCACTGAATATTGCCCCCCAAACTTGCATTTCTTTCTCCTAAAAAAGCACCATTTTTTTAGATACCCCAACACCAGCCTTGTGTGAAAACGTGACCTTTGTAGGATTATAAATGTCAAAACATGCCCTTTTTAATTCTCCAACTTTCTGACAGGAAAATGTCTGATTTGTTTACTGTCGGCTTTTTTTACTTTTGTTTTCAGCTTAGCCCAGGCTTCACACATGAGTGTGTGACATATGCTAGTCGAGCTGAGATAAATTCTTTGAAAAACTTCAGTCCCTTAATCAAAGATATTATCACTGTCATTTTGATCACATTGTCATCCATGGGTATCTATCAACAACCCTTTGTCAAAGTAGAAGAAAGTCTTGTCAGTGAATCCACATATGATGAGAAAGGTAGGTGAAAGTTTAAACTTGAAAATAAAATCAGTGCGAATCAGTGAAAAAGCCAAGCATCTGCTAGCTCTGCCTCCGCCCTGGCAGCAGGGTTTCCAGTGCCCAGGTTTTGATCTCTACTATGTAAGCTAGGTTGCTCCAGAAGCACACACTGAGGCAAGGAAGGATTAAAGTAGAAGGAGGGGAGTGGAAAAAGGAAATGAAGGGAAGGAAACTGATAGCAGGTTCATTATCTTGTGGGTTACCAGTGCCAGTGACTAGAAGTCCTGGGATGCAGTGTGAAATGTGCCCCTCACCGTTAACCAGCTGCAGTGAGGGAGTTGGGTATTCACATCCAACTTTGGTAGGTCATCAGTGTTGAGGGCTGCTCCTGGGGGCATCTGTTCCCCAGAACTTCTTGTCTGCCAATGAGGAAGTAGAACCCAGCCACTAGAAAAAGACCTCAGCAAAGAGAAGCAGACACTAGCAATGCCAGTGAGAGCTGAAATGGGTGGGCAGAGACTGTATCTGACATAAATATCATTATCCTCTGAAAGGAACTGAGACTCTGGAGGACAGCTTAATATCAGGTCTTGAAGGAAGAACAATTCAGATAGTTTTGTGAAAAAAAAAAAATTGTTGCCAGAGAACAGGGACATTTAAAAATATATTGGGGGCACTGCAAAAGGGACAAAGTTGTGATAATCTAAGCATTAGAATAATAATGATGATAAATGTGGTTAAATGAAATATGCCAAGCCTGTCCAAGGCTATGATTTCATGATATTGTAACATATGAAACATTGATGTTAACAATAAAAGAGGAGTGAATAGAATAGGACATGTTTAATTTTATTGATGACCTAAACAGAGAAATAATATATTTGAGTGTGTTACTTCTGTTTAATGTACTGTTTAAGAAGTATGTAAAATTAGGATATACATTAATATTTCAAGAGAAATAAAATTTAAATTAAAATCTAAAAAAAGATGTATGTGTGTACATGTGTATATCCATAGTTTACACATAAATAAATATATGTACATATGTTTATGCATATATGTGTGCATATGTGTATATGTATGTATGTATATGCATATACATATGCACACATATATGCATAAACATATGTACATATATTTATTTATCTCCAACTAAACACACAGAACTCTGAATATAGTCTTGGTAAAATCAGCAATTACACCAAGAACTACTCAGTGCTGGGAGGAGCATATATACTTTTTAAACACAGTAACATAAGTAACACATTCAAATACGTTAACATTTCCCTGTTTGTGCAATCAATAAAATTAAACATGTCCTATTCTATTTATTCTTCTATTGTTAACACCGTGTTTTATATACTTTATAGTATTTATAAAGTATTATAGTGTCACAAATTATAACAGGTCAGGAAGAAAATTGAGCTGGGAATCAGCATCAGTGAATTCACATAATAAGCAAGGAGAAAAGGAGATTGACAGTGTGTTCAGGATGATAATTAGCCAAACAAGTTAAGAAAAGAGCTCATGGCAGACAGTCATTCCCCATTGCCTGGGAGATAACCTCTAGATGACCCTATTCATTAAAAAATAATAATAACTATATAAAAATTCAATAACATTAACAATAGAGGTTGATATTTAGGACAGACAGTGAATCATGGTAAATCTTGCTATAATTTAAAAGCACATCATGTAACATAACCATCCAGAGAAAATAATTGTTGCAATTAACCTCAGAATGCAGCATTTAAACTATAGATCTGGAAATACTAGGACATCTTAACCTACAGTTAATATTTTTATTATTAATAATTATAGCCATTGTGCTCTTTTGAACATAGGAAAAAGCAAATAAATAATCATGTTAACATTATTAGCAATCAGTGTTTCCAGAGAGAGAAAGAGAATCAAAAACGTTAAGTAAAAACCTTGTGACTTTAACTTGGTAGTATTCGGCAGAACTCATGCTATTTTTTTCTTCTCTGTCATGGTTTAGATATGAGATGTCCCCCCAAAACTCCTGTTAATGCAGGAATATTCAGAGGTAAATAATCAGATTATGAGAGCTATAATCTAATCAATCCACCCTAGTTTGAATGAACTGACTGGTTGGGAATTATAGGCAGGTGGGGTGTGGCTACAGGAGGGAGGTTACTGGAGGTGTGTTCATGTTGCCTATGACGTCTTTCTCCTTTTCCCTTTCACTTCTCTGCCTCCTGGCCACTAAGAACGGAGCACTGATCCTCTACCATGCTGGTCCGCCATGATGTGCTGCCTCTCCTTGGACCCAGAGCTAAGGAGTCAGCCCTCTACAGACTGAGACCACTGAAATTGGGCCCCAAATAAACTTTTCTTCCTCTAAGTTGTTCTTGTAGGGTATTTTGGCCATAGTGACACAAAACTGACTAAAGCATCCTCTTAGAAAAAAATAGAAATTTTCCAAATTGTCCACTGAAAAGGAATGAAAACATGAGATTCAGCAGCATTGAGCATGAAGAATTCCAGACTGTCATCTTAAAATGCCCTCCTAAACGGAACCAGAGTGCCTTGGGGGAAAGGGCTCATTCCATGCCTGGGGCAGGAAATAGTTAATATGAACTTGTGACATTTCTCTGTGCCAGAAGTAAGAAAAGATCAAAGTCTAAAGAAGTTACGTCAAAAGAAAATGGGAACCATCATGAAAAGTTTACCTTTGGTCAACTTTAGGACTGTAATTAATTATAATATATTGAACATTTTAAAACTGATTCTAATGGTACTTAAGGAAGAGGAAGAGGAGGAGGACTGAGGAGGAGAGAGAAAAACTTACCAAGCTCATTGGATCATGTTGGACATTGGCTCTTTACTTTAAATATTTGCAGTTAAAAAATAATTTAAGCATTTATCTTGCCTCCCTTTACAAATCTTTCAGAGGACTAATTTACAGAGGAATTCAGAAGGTTTCCAGCTAGTTTATGCGAAGGGATAAGAGAATTATAGAATCACCATTTTTAAAAAATGTTAGCTAATTTTTATTATTTCATTTGGATTTCTAAAGCATTTAAAGATTTTTATCCCCATTGTTTGCTATTTTATTTTTTAAATTTTTACAGACTTCATTTTGATTCATTGTATACAAAGTTGGGTACAACTTTTCATTTCTATGGTTGTGCATGATGTACATTAATACCATTCATGTTGCAAATTGGTGTAGCCACTCTGGAAACCAGTGCAGAGATTCCTCAGAAAATTGGTATGGACCCCCCTTTTGACCCAGTTATCCCACTCCTTGGTTTATACCAAAAGGACTTAAAATTTGCATACTACAATAACACAGCCACATCAATGTTTATAGCAGCTCAATTCACAATAGCTAGATTGTGGAACCAACCTAGATGCCCTTCAACAGATGAATGGATAAAGAAGTTGTGGTATATATACACAATGGAATACCACTCAGTAATAAAGAATAATATTCTGGCATTTGCAGATAAATTGATGGAATTGGAGACTATCATGCTAAGTGAAATAAGCCAATCCCCCCCAAAAAAGGCTGAATGTTTTCCCTGATAAGTGGATGATGATATATAATCAGGTTGGGGGGAAAAGGGGGTCAGAGAAGAATGGAGGAATTTTAGATATGAAGAGGGAAATGAGAGGGGGAGGGGGTAGGGACATGAAAAATGGTGGAATGAGACAGAATCACCATTTTTTAAGAGCTAATGAAAAAAAGTAGTTTAATTCATGGTCATTAATAAGTGCTAGAATCATTAAGTTGGTATCATAATATTGGTGAAGAACTTTACAATGAAGGGACGCAAGCTAACAATCCCTGAAACCACTGATTAATCTCAGCACCATTACAAGTGTGGTAACCAAATGTGACTTCTAAAGTGATCCACTGTTAAAAAGGTAAGGAGATGGTACGTCCTGTGAAGTACTCTCAGTCTTCTTCCCCCAAATATTGAACCTGAATCAATTCAGGCCTTAAGCGCTGATTTCCAGTCAACAGGAAATATGTTAAGAGAAGGAGCAAGTCCATTTCCTGATACTAAAAGGAAGCAATCACATACATTTGTGATTGCTCTAGAGAAAAATTGACTACTGGCTTCTCCAACATGTCAGATAAATGAAAAAAAAAAAAAAAAAGACAATCTGCTAGATCTAGAGGGAATTAAATCAGCTTAAAAACCAGCACAACAATGAGAGGGTTTATTTTGATATTTGTTCAAATAAAGTAAATAAAATAAAATAATGGTACTGATGATTTGAACATGAGTTGGGAATTAATCATATCAAAGAACTATTAATTTTGTTAGCTGTGATATGGCATTGAGGTTATTTATTCCTTTCCTTTTTTAGATGCATACTGAAGTACTTAAGGGTGAAATGATGTGCTATTGAACTTGCTTTAAATTATTCAAGAAACAAAGAAGGAGGAATAAATAATTACAGCAAAATTTTTAATAGATGTTGAAAGTAGGTGAGGTTACAAGAAAGGTTGTGACACTTTACTATATTTTTATAAGTTTGGAAATTTTAATAAAAATTTTAATTTTTTAAAGAAAATTCATAAAGTTTCATAAAAGTAAAATTTGTGTGAAAGATAAAAAATTTTTAAGTTTTGGTGTTGAATCAAATTGAGAGGAAAAATTAAGTCCTTTGACTTAAACAGTAAACCAACCACTAAAAACCTGTGCTTGATTGTTATGGTGAGACTAAAACAAACCTAGGAAGTTATCAAAATAGGCACAAATACTTAGCAGGTATTATAGAAATACAGCTTTGATCTTAGGGAGCTACAAAAGCAAAGTGAAGAAATGCGCTAAACCCACAGTGTTGAAATTTTAGGATAAATTTAAAATGTGCTTAGTAATACAAATTGTAGTCATTTTATTATGTGTTTTTTGTGTGGTGTGCAAGGATGATGTATTCAAAAGAATCAGTCAGGCAAAGTTGTAATTGCAATTTTGTGCAGAAACAATCTGTAATCAATGGTTAAATGTTCAGGAAAAAAATTGGTTCCCAAAGTTCAGCAGATATGTGGTTTTAATAAATTCAATATTAACTAAAGTACAAATAGATACAAGTTTTTCACTACATGCACAAAGGACCCTGGAGATTTTTTGAATTAATCAACACATACCTGGCACTGCAAAATTAGATTTCAAAGAGCTAGTGCTTTTAGCTAAAGGTGAAAAATATTCTCTATCTTTAAAACTGTAGCACTGCATTTTATTGTACCAGTGAGTTCTTTTCCCACAGAATTACAAACATGTGTTGGAATTACAATATCTTATCTCTACACATTGAGAAGGAATTGTGACTGCAGTTTTGCGACTATTGTTATAAATTGATCTGATCGTTTGGTGTTTAAAATACATGAGATTGTGTGTACCTATATCTTGTTTATGCAGACAGGCATCCTCTTAAAGGAACAATTGTAATTGCAGCATGCATCACTTGAAAATAGATAATAATGAGGAAAATAGATAATAATGAGGGCAGTTACTAAAAGATATCTTTGAGCTACAGTGTAGCTCAGTGTATCTCAGTGTATGGGCAGTGTATCTCATGGAATGATAAACACAACGTTTCTAAACTACTGGACTTAATGGGCATATTTTAATTATATTAGAATGAAAAAATAGAGATATTTCTTGTCCAGCCACATGCCTTTTTGGAAAGAGTTCTGTAACATAATTAAGAGCCTTAAGTTCAATAAAAAAGAATATACATGTGCTGTCATCAATATATTTAACCTTTAGGTATCCTAAAGATTGAATATGAAAATTTCCTCTACCTTGCTCATAAGATACCAACCAGGAGCTGTCTGTTCAAAAAAAGAGTCAGATTTTTTCTTTACTTCACACAACTATAGCATCTGTTTATTCTTCTGAGGGCATGCCAGTCTCAGATTACTGTGACAGGTTTTTCTCTGATGCAAACAGCTATCAATGTTTATGACTTCTGAGGTAAGGTACCTGTTGATCCTGGGGCATATTGGTTTACTTAAATCCAGACAAGCCTTGTTCAAAGTATGATATAGAAGGTGAGCCAGGTGCTATTTTCTCACTTGGTACCTGCGTTTACCCTTTGGTGATGTCCATTCTCATGTGTTTTCCCATCTTCTCCCTCATGACACTGTTCTTCGGAAATTACTGTTTCCCAACACATTTTCTATTGGAACATGGCTGCAATTCTTCCTGCCTTTCACATGCAGGCTTCAGTTCTTGAAGTTTCTGTTCCTCCTAGATGTCTGGCACAAGAATGACAATGTTATTAAACCTCGAGTAATAGCATATTATGCTCTGTTATAGGAGGAGAACATCAAGTATTTCACATATTTCTAGATAAATTACTTTATTCTCTGCTGTTTCAAATAAAATAAGACTTTCCATTTATTGAACTCTTGTTAGTGTCTACCAAATTATTTCTGGTCCTAAGGATCAGGCTTCTTCCATGATTCCATGTTCCTTCTATGTTCATAGCGGCTCAATTCACAATAGCTAGATTATGGAATCAACCTAGATGCCCTTCAGTAGATGAATGGATAAAGAAACTGTGGTATATATACACAATGGAATATTACTCAGCCATTTTAATCAATTTTGGATGCTAAAGTCAAGACATATGGAAAGCATTTAAAGCACTAGATTTTTAATGGGGGTCTTTTGGAATATATCTAAATAGATTTATTGATACAGTATATATTTTTCTAATTACTTTTCTAATTTCTGGCTTCTTTCACTCAGTAATGTATCAGTGAGATTATTGTATATTGAGTATGTATTTGTATTGTATATTGAGTATGTATCTCAATATTGCTGAGCACTGATTTTCAGACTTCAGTGTGCTTCTGAACCATCTGGGGGACTTGACAAAACAGATTCCTGAGCTGGGGATATAATTCAATGTGGAGTGCTTGCTTAGTATGCCTGAGACCCAGGTTTAATCCCAGCACTGCAAAAAAGAAAAAGAAAAAGAAAAAAAAAACAACAACCAATCAACAACAACAAAACAGATTCTTGTGCACGAACCCCAGAATTTGTATAAGTAGATCAGGGGTTAAGCCCAAGAATTCATCTTTCCAACACATCCACGTGGGATGTCGGTGTGGCTGGCCTTGGGAATCATTGCTCTAAGTGTGCCATGTGTGAACATTGCATGGTCTTCTCATTCATCCTGTTGCTGGGCATTTGATTACTGAGGCTTTTTTGGCTTTATTCAATTATTTGCTTTTGATCACATCAATTTATTCTAATCATATTTGTTGCCACCTGTGTTAAAAAAATCAGTGTACTAGACAAAGGAATATGAAGAGTATAACCACTGACCCAAGGAATGTGTGGTCTAGTTAAGGAGACAGAAAAGTAAGATAATTCCAATGCAATGCTAAGTTCATAATAGGAGTCTTCATCGTGCTTGGAAGTGCAGAGAAAGGAGAAAAAAATCACACTGATGGAGATGGTAGGAAAACAACCTAGCTAAAATATCGAGAGGGCTGAATTTGGAAGTAGAGTAATTGTTATGGGGAAAAGGTAATTCTAGGCAGAGGGAAAAGCTTTGTGCAACCTTAGGTGGGTGATGGGTAGTCCACATTTAGAGAACTGCAACAGTTCCACATGGTTAAGAACAAAGGATGAGGTTGCAGAGATAGCTCCCCACCTCCCCCCACCCAAAAAAAAAAAAAAAAAAAAAAAAAGAGCCAGGCATGGTGGCACACGCCTGTAATCCCAGCACTTGGGAGGCTGAGGCAGAAGGATCATGAGTTCAAAGCCAGCCTCTGCAACTTAGTGAGGCTCTAAGCAACTCAGTGAGACCCTGTCTCTAAATAAAATGCAAAAAAAAATAGGGTTGGGGATGTGGCTCAGTGGTGGAGTGCCGTGGGTTCAATCCCCAGTACCAAAAAAAAAAAAAAAAAAAAAAAAAAAGATAAATATGTCTTGAAATGATGAATTTAGCAAACTAGAAATTCAGCCTTAGATATGAGTATAATTCATTTTGAAATTTACAACAAACTTATGGTGTGAATAGATATACTTCCAACCCATAGAAAAAGATCTAGAAGACAGTAAGATTCCTAAGTATTCCTCTGCTACTTTTAGGAAAATAATTACTCCCCCTAAATGCATTTGTATGTCATTTTTTAAACAAGATATGCATTATCTTACTTTTCTAAAACAAATTGTAGAGTCGCATGAAAGATGATAATAATCTAATCATAATATTTATTGACTGCTAAGCACTAACTTCAGCTAATTCTACCTAAAATCCCCCCAAGGCATGCATTATTATCTTTCTCCATTTTACATACAAGAAAGTATGAAGTATAGAGAACCTAAGTAATTTGGTAAAGGTCACTCACTTAATAAATGTTGGCTTTGGAATGCAGGTCTAACTCCAAGGTCATTTCCTTAAGCACCGAGTCTTTTTGCTATGTTATGTGAAGCATAACTTGTTCATGAGATGGACTAGCTGGAGTTATGATCTACATCCATGAGATAGTCATCTGGGCAGGGTTTAGGGTTCATTCATTGGAGGAACCCCTACCTTCACAGAGCCAATAGTCCCATAGGTGAGAGATATAAACACAAGTCTGCATGATAAATGTTACAGGGAACAATTGGACACAAATGAGTAGAGAACTCAATTCTATTTAACAAAAGGAATGAAAGGACGTAGGAAGAATTCAGAGAGCAAATAGTTCAATTTGGTTGAGGCATAATGTGAATGTGGACAAGATGCATGAAGCAAAACTGAAAAGTTGAGTGGAGTAGAGAGAGGGTTATGTTGCCTATGAAATTGTGGGGGTGTTATAATAATGAGGGAGGAAATAATGAGGGGAGTCACATGATCAGGTTTGCCTTTTCAAAGATCTTTAAGAAGGCAGGATAAAGGATGAATTGGAAAGAGGCAAGGAGACCATTTAAGAATTGCTGTTAATTCAAATCTTTAGTGTTCCAGAGTTAATAACATTTTTCCCCAAATGTATGGCTATAGTACAGCAAGTAATTGATATATTTTTAGATAGCACTCTTAAGCAAACTCTAATATTAAATCTATCTCTGCCTACCATATTTATTATCTACAAAAACAAAGATAAAAAATGTCATTCCCCATTTGAAATCACAATGTCACCAAAAAGGACAATAAAAAAAAGCAAAATTATAGCTTGAAAGAAATTGAACTGGTAATAAAAACAAACTATTTCAGATTGATTGATTTCCTCTGAGAATACAGAGGACCTCTAATGGATTTGATGCAATAATATTTAACCAAGAAATAAAAGTAAGGATGTTTCATTGATTATGGCCAAATATAGAGGCATTACTAGATGCTGGGCTTCTTGTGGGCAGGAATTTAGAATTCAGATATATCAATGTATTCCAACCATGGTGATAACAAGGATATTGGTAACCACCATTCATTAAATCCCTACTATAAACTTTATGTTTCATTTTTATCGTTTCCTTTAAGTTACACACACACACACATACACACACAAGTCAAGGAGTATTCCTTCTTGGACTAGAAGTGTTTTGTAAATCAGACTTTTTGGGGGGATTTTGAAATATTTGCATAAAAGTATCTCCTGGGGATTGATCCACATTTAAACACAAAATTCATTTATGTTCCTTACATACCTCATAATCTAATGGTACTTTTATACAATGTATTTAGTGTATCTGTGTTTTGTCCGTGATGTGCCACAGGAGGTCAGGTGTGGAATTTTCTACTTTGGAGTGTCACATCAGTGCTTAGGAAGCTTTGGATTTGGAGCACTTTGGAATTTAGATTTTCAGATTAGGGAGCCTCAACCTATACCAACTCAGGTATCATTATCCCCATTTTATAGATAAGAAAATTGAGGCTAAAATAATATGTCCAAAATCACATAGTAAGTGATAAAGCAGAGGTTTAATCCTCACATAAATATCGCTTATTGTCTCATGTCCTTAACTGTTAAACTAATTCCTACACTCTGTCCCTTAGATGGGTACATGGTAGAAAGTCTATGTTCAGTAAGTGCCTGTCTTCAAAATACAAAATATAACTCAAATGCTACATGTGAGCAAAACTTTGCAGGCCCTAGAGGACTTGCTTTAACAGTTGAGACAGATAGGAATGACATACAATTAACAAATATCCTACACATAAAAAATTGATTATAATTTTAAAAATTCTTAACATAAAGGGCTAGAAAACAGATGTAGTACATGGAGCTAATTTTCAGAGAGTTGAGAAACTAAGGCTAAAAAACAAAAATAAAAATGACATCAGAATGTACATATACATGGAAAAGACAAGAGAGGAGGATAAGGGTGTTAAGACTCATATGTGTTGGGGACTGTAACAACACTTGAAATATGGAATGTTCCAGACATTATGATGTACTTGCCATCACAGAAAGACTGAGCCAAGAACAAGGTTGGAGTCTGAGGAGGAGGACAAACCCTAAGAAAAAGTCACACAAACATATCATGACATATTATAAAGACAAATGACCCCATGAAAATAATGAATTAATTGTTGGATTTGGAACTGCCCATGAACCATCGCCCCAACTCCAACCTGGAGGGAGGATCTTGGGCTTTTGTAGGGATTTCTGCAGCCAAGGATAAGGATTAAAATATGGGATCTTATATGGGAGTTAAATTGGGTCCTGTGCCTGGAAACAGTTGCTAACAAAGTCACATGTTGTATATTTAGCTACACATCAATGAAATGTTAATCTATCTGTCTTCCTCACCTGTCTTAGCTGACACCATTATTGCACAATGGGAAACCTGAGAGGAGGTGGTAGAAGACAGTGGAAGTTTTTGAGGAATTCATCTAAATAAGATCTTTTTGATTTCTTTGCTTTAAGTATACATATGAGGGAATTCTTAACCAAGTCTAACCTAAAAAATGTTTTCAAGTATAAAAACATTTACAAATACTAAGAATGGAGTTGACATGTTATTATTTTTTTAAATACTTAATTAAATATATTATCAATTAGACCTTGGTTCTTTTCATATTTTGAAGCCAGGTTCCATGCATTTTTGTTTCCAGTATTTGTGGAAGCCCTTAAAAAGCTCAGAGGCTCTGAGTGAGGCCCCGAGTTGTATAAGAGAACAAAATGGTCATGTTCTGCACTTGGCACTTGGGTCTGCTCTGAAGTATGGCAAGTAAAGACAGCCACGTTCCTTCTCCCGCATCAGTCCATGGGTGGAAACCACAGGCATTCTTGCACAGACTTTTGACAGAGCAGTTTAAATTCTACAAATATATATTGATATTTTACCAGGCACAATACCCTATCCTGGTTCTTCACAGTAGCCCTTAACTTCAAGGGCTTTATATTTAGCAGCCAAAAATTATTTTTGCCTTAATCAACTTTTTACACTTATTATGAATATAAAAATGGTAATTTCATAACTCCTATATTTATTTGCTGGTATTTTCTTGTAAAGAATAATCTTTCCTTCTCATCTGTTTATTACCTATCTAATTTTTTATCTGTCAGTTGATATATTTTATCAGTATGCAGTCATGGATTCTCATTTCATTTCATTCAGTGGGCTATCGTCTATTTATTCCGATGCTCACATTTCCCTGGATGTGGCCAGGGGGACTCCTTGAGTATGTTTACTAGGCCTCTGTTACAGTTTAAATATTAGGTGTTCCCCAAAAACTCATATATGAGACAATACAAGAAAGTTTAGAGGTGAAACAACTGGGTTATGAGAACCTTAACCTAATCAGTGTGTTAATTCCCTGATAGAGATTAACTGAGTGTGGACTGTAGGCAGGTAGGGTGTGACTGGAGGAGGTGGGTCATTAGGGGGTGTGCCTTTGGGTATATATTTTGTGAGCTGAGCTTAGTTTCTCTCTGCTTCCTGGTAAGATGTCCCCAGCTGCTTTTCTTTGCCACACACTTCTGCCATGATATTCTGCTTCACTCAGGCCCCAAGAAATGGAGTCAGCCATCTATGGACTGAGACTTCTGAAACCATGAGTTCCCAAATAAACTTTTCTTCTTAGAATTATTCTTGCCAGAACTTTCAGTCACAGTGGCAAAAACAAAATCAAAATCAAAAACAAAACCTGATGAAAATAGTCCCTTTGTCATGTCCCCATATATTTTGTTTAATACTTTCTTATTTTCCAAGGAACTCTAGATCCTATTAATGTAGAGAGTTCATTAGAAATTGAACGTGTAGCATGGTTGCAAGATGTAGCTCAGAGAAAGAACACTTGTCTGGCACACATGAGTCCCAGAGTTCAATTCTCAACACTGTGAAGACGACGATGACAAAGGAGAAGAAGAAGGGGAAGGGGAAGTGGAAGGGGAAGTGGAAGGGGAAGGAGAAGGAGAAAGAGGAGAGGAAGAAGAAGGAGGAGAAGGAGGAAGAGGAGGAGGAGGAGGAGGAGGAGGAGGAGGAGGAGGAGGAGGAGGAGGAGGAGGAGGAGAAGGAGAAGAAGAAGAAGAAGAAGAAGAAGAAGAAGAAGAAGAAGAAGAAGAAGAAGAAGAAGAAGAAGAAGAAGAAGAAGAAGAAATAAATAAAAGATTTGAATGCTAGTAACACTCCTTGCTAATGGGCTGCATTGTTTTCTTGCAGCAAAGAAAGCACAAGACACACACACACACACACACACACACACACAAATTTGCTCTGAGATTCCCCACTCTGCTCCAAACGTCATAGGATTCCTCTTTCACTATTCCAGGTACACAACCCTCTAACAGTGAGAAACCTGGTTCTCAACATTAACACGTTTACTTTGTTGTTAGATTCATAATATACATACATCTCAGAACTGATACATCTCCATAATGAAACAAATCAGCAAGTTTTCAATAATTGTTTCATTTTTTATTTTCATTAGATTAAAGATACATAGTGAAACTCCTGCTCACAAAGTTGCTTTGCTTATTTATCCTTCAGGCTCACCACCCAATTTTGAGGCCTGGATAATCCCTACTCTTTTTTTTCAGCTTCAGTGTCCCTTCCTGCTTCTTCCCTCCCCAACTTTCCATTTGGGACAGGTCTGTCTATCAGATGGCCTCACAGCTTCCTTTGCTTTTCTGTGCAGAACTTTTCCTCTTTAACCGTGTTGTTGTTTACAGTCCCTCTCAGCATGTCAAGATTCACAGGAACAGCGATTGTGCCTCTCTTATCACCTGTTACAGCCCTCTGAACATATAGAAGGTATTCAACGAAAGTTCATTGAGTAAATGAATTGTATTTAAAAGCTGCTATAGGGATCAGAAAAAGAAGAAATTGTGAAAGTCCATTTGTTACATTTCTGCTCTATTCCACCCTTTTCCTTTCTACTTTCACAGGCAGAAAATATGTTTTAATTTAGTGAACAAACATTTCTTAGGAAACATTTTTAAGCACCTAAGGCATACTTGATGAGCACGAAACATAAAAATCATTTAGGGGAATGAAATCCAGTGAAAAAATGTATTATCTATTGAGGTTGCTTGAAATCCAAGAAAGATTTGAGCAGATATCCTTCTACATTTATGTGCTTTAAAAGGCAGATATTCTTGTTTGACTAATGGTCTGTACATCCCCGCATTCGTTTTTAAAGATACTCCTGCCAGGTTTGTTTTCCTGTCAATGGTTAAATGTAAAAATAAATTTCTCACTTGAGGAGCTAGGTATTAGGTTCTGCCTATGAGTGTGAAAATCCATTACTGACAGCATTACAGTGTAAATAATGGCAAAAAATTTTAAGGGGGAGTCTAGATCTCTGTGGCATTCAATTTGGACTCTCCAAATGAAAACCATGAGATCAGTGGTTAAATTAAAAATGTTCATTGTGTGTTAGAAAACAATAGGGAGGAAACAAAGCAATTTGAACAATGGTGAGAACCTCTTCACAAGGAGTTTAAATTAAGCAGGAAAGAAATGAATAGGAAGTGATTTTTGTCACATGCTTTCCCTTCTTGGGTTGCTGCTAGATTTCAGGAGCCCTGAACAATCTTTCTTTATATCCTAAACAAGATCTTTGCTTGTTTCTATTGAATTCTCATCATTTTGTTGATAAAGTTCTTTTAACTCCTAAATAAAACTGAAGACTAGTAAAATAAAGAAAAATGAAGAAGGAAGCATGATTGTATTGCAAGCAAGCGTGAGTCTTGGACCCAGAAAAGTCTGCCTCTTCATCTGGAAGGCCTTGGGAAAAACCAGGGGTTCTGAGTCCCATTTTGTTCATCAATAAGTTGATGGCCCCTAAATTCTATCTACACTAAAAATACATGTTACAATAAAAAGGGATCCATTTTCAGGATTTTTTTTTAAGATTTAAAATTATATACAATAATGTATCTCATACTATGCCTGATGTATAGTGAGGATAATTTATAGGTATTATGTAGCTTCTTTATTTTCTATTGGAAAGCAATTATTGAGTATCAATTATATGTTCTATGGATCAAATGAGACATACATCAATGCAGGCACAATTCCTGCTGCATATTAGGGCATGGAAGGTGCCAGTTAAGAAAGGATGAAGCTGTTCAGTTCCTTAGCCCATTTATTGATTGGGTTATTTTATTTATTTATTTGGTATTAAGTTTTTTGAGTTCTTTGTATATCCTACAGATTAATGCTTTATCCAAGGTGTATGTGATAAAGATTTTCTCCCAATCTGTAGGCTCTCTCTCCACATTACATATGTATTATATATATAATATATATAATATATATATATTATATTTTCTTTATCCATTTATACACACACACACACACACACACACACAGTAGAATACTACTCAGCTTTAAAAGAAGAATGAAATTATTGTATTTGCTGGTAAATGGATGGAGTTGGAGAATATTATGCTAAGTGAAATAGACCAAACCCACAAAACCCAAGGCCGAATTTTTTTTTTATATATATGCGGATGTTAATTCACCTTAAGAGTTGGGGGCTAGGGAAGAATAGAGTTACTTTATATTAAGTAGAGGGGAGTAAAGGGAGGGGAAGGGGTATGGGAGTAGACCGGATAGTAGAGTGAAACAGACATTATTACCTCATGTACATATATGGCTGCATGATTGATGTGATCCTACAATATATGTATAATCCAAAAAATGAGAAATCACACTCCATTTATGTATGATCTATCAAAATGTATAAATGCATTCTACTATCATGTACAACTAATTAGAACAAATTTTAAAAATATTTAAAAAACAGGATGAAACTGGAATTACTCTTAACAGGATACTGGGAAGAAAGTCACCCACAGCTGTTGAGTAGATAGCAGAACATGGCATCTATAGTTACAGCAGAATTCTCTGGAGGATTTGCTGTACAAGGGATTGAATGTAGGTAAAACATGGAACACAAAAGAGGAGCCCACAAATTCCAAAGGTGTGTGCTATTCTTAGAGCCATGCATGGAAGTCGAACTAGCCATATCTTTTCACAAAGTCTAAAGTCATTGTGCTAAGTCACAGGGCAAGAAAATCCCGGGTAAAGACTGCCATGAAAAATGCATGACCTGTTCCCACAAAGTCTGAGATCTTCAACAAGTCTATTGAGAGAGAGTTTCAGGTGACAGAAACCAGAGAAGAGCTAATTAGCAGAACTGGGAATATAGAGCAGGGACTGAATCTCAAGAACTATGTAGAATATTTTCCTTAAGGTTGAACCAAAGCTAGCATTCAAGAAATGATAAATATGATTGAATGGTGACATAATACAAAGAATTGAATTACCAAATTAGGCACACATGAATCAGAGATTTTTGTTTAGGAAAAAGCTTTAATAATGATTTCTGGGAAATAAATAATCATGAAATATAGGTAAAGCAGAGAAAAATATGGAATGTTCAGTGAGCCTTGTCAGGTCAAGTTTTATTGCACAGGTAGGTGCCCTGGGTCAGGTGAACATATGAGGTTGCAAATGAAATGTGCAGTTAAGTTACTTACAGAAGAGCTTGTTTGGCCATGAAACCTTACATTTTATATTCAAATTGTTACATAGGTTAAATGACATTTTACAGGAAGCCATGATCATACATCCATAGATTTCAGGTGTGATTATCCCAAACAATCTTATAACAGGAATACTCTACTACAGATGAGGACTCTGTTGCTAGTAAATACCATGAGTTTATTTGCTAGGAGATATTATCCTTAGCATGTGTATAAGGATATTTAACCAGTCATCTTTTTTTTTTTCTTTCCTAGAGGCATCTCCTTTCAATGAAAGAGACAGAATTGGAAATATTTACTTCCCAAATGGCAAGACCCAGTGAGCCAGAATTGAGCCAAATTCCTCCCTTCCTGAAATCTGCATTAGTTTTGGTTCTTAATCTAAGAGTAGAACTGTGAGAATCTCAAAGAACTTTTATGATTGTCCCCAGATTCAATTAGTGAATAAATACACTTCATAACATTAAGGTTTAAAAGGGGAAAATAGATGTATACTACATAAAAAGTGCCTGGAATCTCTGGAAATGGGAAGATGAGTGAATCAAAGTAACCTAAGCAGTCTTTGAGACCTCTTTTGTTTTCCTCTTTTAATTTAACTCTTTCTCTCAACCTGTGAGGTAAGGAGGGGGACTACTGCAGCCCACCCTTGGGTGATGTTCTGTCCATGAAGTCAAGGCTTACTCACAAAAGCATTAAAATTAAGAGAGGAATTATCAATGAGAGAGGATATTAATGGGTAGGAGGTTCCTGTCTCTTGTGCAGGCTCTATCTAATTTCTCATTGTAAGGTGGCCCATTATCAAACCTAGAGTTCCTCTTATTAACATCTCATTCCAGCTGGATATTTTTGTAGAGTGGTCATGGTTCCTCATTCATGGTTCTCATGAACTATTTCACACCCAAACTAATGCAAACAGATTCATTTCCTTCCATTTTAAGGATTGAGGCATGTCAACAGTGTGGTTATGACTTTTATTTATACAGAAACCAAATATTTAGTCAATTTACTGTTTTAATTTCTGTACACCTTCCATTTTTAAGTGCTTAAAATGAGTACTATATTGCAATAAAAATGTAGTGATAAAATTAACCAGCCGTTAAAAATTTACTTCTACAGAAAAAAAAAAAGAACTGAGGCTTCCTTCCTGTTTAGTCTTTGCTTGTAATTAATGAATCAATAGTAACTGGAGATCCTGCAATAGATTTACATGGAAAAAAAAAAAAAGAAAAAGGAAGGAAAGGTAAGAATATAAGTAAGAAGGGCTAACAATATTATTAACTAACCATTATTGCCATGAACCTGGCTTCCAGCATATTGGACTTTGATACCTGCACCACGGTATTAAGCAGAAACTTTTTTAAAAGGTCCACAGGATATTTAGAGGTATATCAAGCCTGGCACAATATGATGGAAGGACCTGATAGCTTCTCTGAGACTTTTGGCAAGGAGTGTGAGGAAGGAATCAGCTATTATCATGCAGTGTCTACCATTGTCTCAAAGCATTATTTAACTCCATTTTGTTATTTTCACATTTCCTCGCTTGAATTTCTCTTCCACTTGGATTTTGAGTTTATAGAGTCCACAAGGAGAATAGGCCTTCAATGCATATCTCTAGACTTAATTTGCAGATCTAACAGACCTTGGGAAAATATTTGAAAGACTAGTCTTGCACATTCCATCTTTGCTAAGCACCTTTAATAGTCCAACGTTAATTTATGAAAGATAATTTAAATTAAATTAAATTTTATATTGATGGCTATTTTTTTTATTTCAGTTTCATTTTAGGAGACTATACAATAGTTCAAAAATAACAGTAGGCTTAAGGAGAGAGATAAAGAAAGAACATTACATACCATCAAAAGGGAATTAAACCGAAATCAACCAAAAGTTCTTGAGTACAGTTTGAAATACACTTTAAGGGCAAGATTTGAAAACTTGCTAATCTTTTAATAGGCTTTATTTTGTTATTCTTAATCTGTTGTTGTAAGTAGTTCCAAGAAAATTCTTAGGCTTTTAACTGGTATTATAAATTCTGCATATTTTGGTTAGGTTTCACAGAGGAAAACAGATGCTACTGTGAATATTTCCACTTTGGGTCTCAATGTGGATGATTCTCAGGAGCTTGTACAGACCTCTGCTACCCTCCTGCATCTGCTTGTACTGCTGCCAGAGACTACTGGCTTCTCCCAACCTTGGAAGTTTAGTTGAAGTGTTCATCCTCAGAATCTGCCTCTGATTTTTAGGAACTCTGGGAAACAGTGTTCTTATCTGTGATGCAGATGGGAGGTAGGAGGGTGAACACAGATATCCCCCCCGTATCCCCCCCATACTCTCTGTTCAGTGTTGAAATTTTATTTAAAGCAGTCGTAATGCATAAATTGTATGTGAATATTTACATATCTGTCTCAAAGACATGATGAATATCCTCTTTGGATAGAAAACAGGTATTTTTAGATATTGATTTAAGGAAATTCTTAATGTCTCTAAGTCTCATGGTTGGAAGTAGCACTTTGGAGTAAATCTTTCATCATTGGTGCCACTGTTGGCACTATGGGACACTTCAGGAGAATGTTCTTTGCTTTTTGTTTCGTGCTCTGGGAGTTTCATAAACTATGGTGAACTATGTTTTATTGTAATCGCTGTCACAAACATGAATGGAAGATTATAATGGAAGAGTCTACCTTATTACCTTTCCTTTATTAGGAAAAGATTTAAGAATGAAGGATATAAACTTGCATTTACTTCAATTAATAATGCCATTATTGAGTCAAGAATGCTTAGAAAACAATTATTTCGTTAATTTGTGAAATTCTTTTAATAATATGTTTGTTATTATTATAGATATGGATTGTTGAGTTTTAGAACACTTCTTATATGCCAGGCAAAGTGCATTATTTGTATGACTTTAAAAATTATGCTGGGCATCAGACATTAATATGCTCATTTTATAGATATGAAAATTGAGATAGCATCACAGGTGGTAAGTGACATATCCAGAAATTGAATCTATAGGGCTCCTGCTTTTTACCAATTGCGTGCAATTTATAGTTGAGGGATCTTACAGAGAGCTAGCCTAAACCATGCATTTTTTTTTAAATTTCAGTGAACTAAAAACTAAAGCATTATTATATCTTGTCTTTGATTATACTGCTATTTAGAGAGCTGTTTCTGTGACCCAGGTATGGTAGCCAGGCTAGGCTAAGAGAGGCTGCAGTAACAAATCCTAAACTCTCAGTGGCCCTAATACAATAAAGGTTTGTTTCATTCTTTTACCAAGACTAGTAAGGGTCAGACATCACACCCTGTGAAACATGTCTCCTCCCTAAACTGCCTTAGACTGGAAGTGACCCAGTTTGCACTGGAGGCAATCAAATGACCTCAACCTGTGTCAGGATGGTGGGGAAATAAAGTCTTCCTGCGGATGTGGTAAATGTACAACATTGTCCCTGCCATAGCAGGAGACCTGACACTCAGCCCCATGCTCTTATCATGGTACTAATCTGCTTTTCACCCCAGATAGTCTGAGCTTTGAAGCTGGTCTGGTGTTTTTCAAAGCATGTTTGTATCCATGTTTGAAGCTATTTACTTTGCAATTTTCTTACTTTAAAAATGTTAACCATGTTAATGGTTAATGGCTGTTTGTGAAGGGTGTGAATTGCTCTTCTTTCTAAATATTTATTTGACACAATAACAAAATATATATGCAGCACTCAACATAATAAGACCCTTATTCAAAATAGATGAGGAACTCATCAGGCCTTAGAGAAACAGATCAGGTTTCAAATTCATTACTAGTTCTACAGTGCAAATGGGCACTAGATACGTTTTATATCCTCACTTTTTCTTGAAAAATATCACTCTGTAGCTGTAGTTGCACCATCTTAGATGAAATAGCTATAGAAATATGTCATTGTAATGAAGATGAGAATTTGACCATGAATTGATATTCTTTATGTTTCTCGGTAGAGAAAAGTCATAAAAATATATTTGATATATGAAGTATAATGAATAGAAGACACATGATGTAAAAAATATTC
The DNA here is from genome assembly GCA_020662805.1 of Glaucomys volans. Taxonomy (NCBI): domain Eukaryota; kingdom Metazoa; phylum Chordata; class Mammalia; order Rodentia; family Sciuridae; genus Glaucomys; species Glaucomys volans. Next base: position 67,590 of record JAJEJO010050467.1, read on the forward strand.
AAAATTTTATTGATTAATAACTAAATAAAAAGAAAGTGTGGACCTTGTTCTACATTGATACCCAGGGATCATCACAAAATATGGTGGGACAGCTAAGTATTAACCAAACCAGATGTGCAGTAAAGGATTAACTCAGCAGTCAAGCAGTGCTCAAACTACACATTCCAAACAAAGGAATCCTGGGTCCTAGGAGATAACCTCTGAGACCTTGGGCAGTCCTGCCTGATTAAAATGTCTTTGCATGCAAGAGACTTTGGACCACAGCAGACTCCTTCTACTAACAGTGAGCACTCTGGTATATGTCTGTTTTATTACCCTGGAACCCTGGGCCTCAGGTGTGACCTCAGTGTGGGTAGGGAGTTTGGAGACTGAATAGTTGAGGTCAACCACATAGATGCTCCCTGCCTACATGACTGACCCCCAGTATAAGTCCTGGACACCATCACTCCAATGACCTTCTCTGTTTGGCATTGTGGCCACACATTGTTCCCTGGAGAATTAAGTGCTTTCTGTACCACTACACTCTTGCTTGGCTTCTCCTGGATTCTGCCTTATGTGCCTCTTGTTCTTGCTGACTTTAATCTGTATCTTTTTATTACAATAAACTGCAACCGTAACTCTAACAGCTTTTCCCAGTTCTGTAAGTCTTCTAGTGAACCATTGAACCTGACCAATGGTCTTGATCTTCCCTAACACTGGATATGAATAAAAGTTTATAACCAGGAAATATTTTCTAATTGAACTACATGACATAACTGTCATAATATTTCAAATATCTGTTAAGCATTTTAACATTTAACAAAACTTTCCCAAAATTTACCCCATTCATTATAGGAACTGGGAAGGGTCAAAAGCAGGGTGAAAAAAATGTAGTTCAGGATCAGAAGGCAGGAAGTAGAACACTTTGGTTGAAGTATGAATATGAGGAAGCTAAGTAACAAGTTAAGAGTAGAAATCTGGCCAAATTGTGGAGGGTTTTAATGCTGCTGTGGTTTACCATGAAACCAGCAGCTAAACTTTCAACAAATTTAAGTTAATCAAATTTCAGAAAGTTTTTGTGTGAAGAGGAGCCCCTATAGAGGCTCTTCATATGCTGCTAAATTCTAATCAAAATGTGAATTGTACTGCCAGAAAAAAGTCCCTGTAATAAGATCCTAGTAGGGTTCCACACATATCCTCTTACAGTGATGTCCATATCAAATTTGTGCTATTTACAACTGCAAAATTGAGTTGTCTTCAGCCAAAAATTCTGTGCTCCACCTGTCATCTAAAAATCCAGCTGTGTTCTTCCTGGATTATTGTAACATCACAGTAATAAAGACTTTGCAATCAGAATTCAGCTCATCATTTTGGTCATGATTCATGATGCAAAATCATTTCCAGCTCAGCTTCCCTGTGGGTTCACTGGCCCTACAGCCTCCTGAGCTGTTGTCAGGAAGACGCACTGGCATTGCTTTTGTTATTATTCACTGAGACCCAGAACAGCACATACTGTCTTCTTTGTAAGTCGGTGGTGGGGATGGGGTTGCAGCAGGGGTGAGGGGGATTTAAAAGGAGGTGTCAGGTTATGTGAAGGTTTGGATTACCCAAGGTGTTGAAACTGTGGGCAGATCACCCCACATTTTCATCTGCATAACAGAATCTATACCAAACAGCTCATTTGCTTTTATTCTCAGCATAAAATGACAATATTGTGAGAATGGCATGTGTTGTTTCTGTTTTGAGGGTGCTTCTTCCATCAGAGTAGAAAATAGAGGCAATCTGTATTTGATGGTTCTTAGTTTGGTTCAGTGCAAAACTGAGGCCTTTCAGCCTTCCTATCATGCAGACTAATTTTCTGATCACCACATGCTCTCTTCCACATCACATTAAAAAATTGTCGTCTGCACTTACAATACCTAGGTGCTTGCTTCAGTTCCTTCTTAATATCAAGTAGACATAAACTTGCAGTATGACTGAAACTGTATCTCTTATTTATCCCCCTTTCCATATATTCTCTATCCAATATCCACTGAGATTTTTAAGTCCAATTATGAAATCATCCTGACTTTTTCCTTTCCTTTATTCTATATATCTAATTAAACATCAAGTCCCAGGTAATCTACTGCCTACCTATCCTATCCACTGTTTTCTATTCCTACTGTTAATTCTTAGTTTAGGTCACTATTATTTCTCATATGGATTATGGAAATAACCTCCTGACCTGGTCCTCTGTTTCTCTTCTACTGTCTAATTAATTTTCTTTTTGAAAATGCATTATAAGATGCTGTATCAAATTTTTGGAATACAGAAAAAGAGATATGATGCTCAAGGAAGATCTTTCCTATTGTGCTTAATCCCACAGCCAGCCTGCATTGAGGACAGGAAAACATTTAACTTGAGCATTTTGGGGTGGGATAGGGAGGCCGATGTTGATATGTTAAGTTAGATGTCTATTGGGCATCCTGGTGAAGATGTCAAGTAGGTGGTTGGGTTCACAAATCTAATGTAAGGGTGGCAATATGTATCTACACATCTTCAGGGTATTGATATCAAAAGCTAAAATATTGGATGACATCACAGCAAATGAGCATAAATAGAAAATGGGAGAGGTTCAAAGATTGAGACCCAGAGTCTTCAATGTGTCGGGATGGGAGGATGAAGAGAAAATCATAGAGGAGACTGAGCAGGAGCTCCCCAAGGGGCGGAAGGAAACCAAGGCTAGTGTGGTGTCCTGGAAGTCATGTGAGGTGTTTGAAAGGTCTGGTGGCAGCCTCTGTGCAATGGTGGTGAAGGGGAAGTAGGAGGATTGAGGACTAACCATTATGTTTAGCAATAGGAAGGTTGTTGGTGAGTTCAATTTCAATGAATCAGTGGGGGCAAACATCGGATTTGCACAGGCTCGAGGGAAAATTGGATGACAGTTATTGAGGGTAAAGAGTATAGGAAAGGAGTTTTTGCTCTAAAAGGAAGCAAAGAAATGGGGTGGTTGCTAGAGGCAGAAGTGCACTCTAAGAGGGTTTTTAAGATGAGAGATGTTTACATGCCACTGAGCAAGAGAAAATTGACATAGGAAAGAAAGAGGAGAGTGACCAAAGTAATGTTCTTGAGAAAGCAAGAGAGGATTGGATCTGGTGCACAAGTGGAAGGTTGGATTTATCTAAGAGCATGGAGCATCCCTCCAAACTCACAGGAGAGAAAGCAGAGCATATGGCTCAGATGTCCAGAAACAGGTAGATGTAGTAGCTGGAGCTTGTGGAAGTTTCTGAGGGAAATAGAAAGCAAGGTCAACATCTGGGTGTGAGGTATTGAAAACTTGAAAAGTACCCTTCTCATGAGATCTTTCTTCACCAACCCTCTTAAAATTCAACCCATTCGCATGTTATCAGTAAACACTATGTATTTTTGGTTACTGTCATATTGTCTGTCTCCCCACCAGAATGTGAACTTCATGAAGATAAGTCTTCATGAAGAACAAGTCTGATTTGTTTACTGCTGAAATCTCAGGTGCTCCATAAATATTTGTTAAACTAATTAATGCAAGCATTTTGTGATCATTTGAATAGAGTGGATTGGACTTTTTAATACAAGAATAAAGGGAAGTATCTGTAACATTAAGACTGACTGAAAACGCTTTGGGGCTTGAGGGATGCATCATTCTAAAAGTGGGAAACAACCAGGTTGATTGGGGTGGAAGAAAGGGAGAAGAAAAGTCATTTGGTTTCCACTGGCACCCTCCTGAGTCCAGCAGATGCAACAAATTGGTTATAGCAGTCCATGTGTTTCAGGAAAAGATGCATTCTCATTCCTGAAAGCTGTAAAGCTTGGAGAAAATAGTTTTAGACTGCTTGGGTGTCACACAATAACAAACGTTGCACCTATTTCTCTTCCACAACATGTTGCAAAGCTTCAGGTTCAGCAGCTGACAGCATGACACAAATTACAGGACTGGTGGCCAAAAGAAAGGAGTCTTAATAGAACATTAACATCCATGGATAGTGGCATTCTTTTTGGATTCCATATGCTTTTCTGCCAAAATCCAGCCCACGCCACAGGAACTAACTTATACACAAACATGTTTTGAACATAGCTGTGTCAATAACAGTTTCCAGTTCTATAAAAGTAGGATTTGTTTCTTTTTAAATGCATAAAGTGACAAGACACCATGCAGACAGGAAACAAATGAAACCGAGTCAGAGACAGAAATTATTGTCATCTGCTAAAGTACGACTACTTGGTGTTCACCCTTTAAAAAACAGCTCTCACCTTTTGTTGTTAGTGTTCTGTCATGGGTCAGTAGAGAAAGAGGTGGGCACAGGAATCAGGCTTGTATCTGAAACCTTATCAATCAGGATGAGTCAAGAACAGAGAAGCCTATCCAGATATTTTCTTTTTTCTTATTTATCTTTAATTCTAGAGATATTCCATGCAGAAAATTGTTTACAGGGTTGAGGAAAGGGCTGAGAAGTTGATGGGAAAGGGGGCAGAAGTGGGCATGGGCGAGTACCAATAAGAAGCAAGGACAACCCTGAAGCATGCAAGGCAGGGAGGTGGAATATCAGAGACCCACAGCTGAGACCATTAGCAGGCACCTAAACTGCAGGTAGATCCATTAGATCCTGAGCCAGGAAAGAACTGGAGCTGCTTCTAGAAAGTTTAAACCAGGCAAAACAGAAGAAGGAGTAGTACTGGGTCTTAACTCCTCTTGCCTCCTAGTCTCTACTAGGCATCAACCTTGCCATTCCTTGGAAGCCAGGACAGAGGAATCTGTGAACCATAGTTCCTGTAGGAGAGAGCAGGAAAGGGAGATGCATCTGAGCAAGAGAGCCCCCAAAACCCTTCTCACCCTTTTATCAGCTGTGAGTCCTTGAATGATTGCTCTCACACTGAGTCTCAGCTTCTTCATCTATAGTGTGAAAAAGAAGGTCTACTTCATGGGGGCTTTGTAATCCCTGATGCACTAAGGTATGTACAGTGCCTGGTTCATGGTGGGAGCTTTAAGCATGCTTTCCTTTCTTCCCCATTTAGACATATTCCTCAAAGCATGGTTTTTCTAGTGAGATGAAGTAACTAATAATTCTAAAGAGAATTTGGTCACTAAATTTGATCTCTGACCATGGTTTAATTTTTGTAATCTTTCTCAAGAGCAGCACAGAACCTAAAACTGACTCAAAGGGGCAATTACTCAAAGTTCTCTTTTATCTAGAATTGCTTCTGTAAAGTCTCCATCACTTCCAGGGGTCACTAACAGGATAGTGTTTGTAGTGACAGACACAAAGATCAATATACAAGTGCTTCTGGAAGAGACAAAAGTCCATGGCCCTTAATCCTTGCTGCTAAAATAGGATGTAATTTTTCATAGATCTAGAAAGTCAGGGTTTTTAATGGCTGCACAAAAGTCTCAAAAGACACATGTCTGTTGACAGTAAAAAGTACTCACAAAATGCACATGAGGAACCTCATTAAAACCTTGATTAGCTAGTTTGACCTAATTTAACATTTGGAGTAACTTGGTGTTGGAGAGATTTAAGTTGCTACTGAAAGATCTAATTAATCCAACTCAGCAAGCTCCTACTGAACTCCTGCAGTTGCTTCTGATCCAGAGCTGGGCCCAGGATGAAAACTCATAACCCCTCTAACACTCCCTGCTTTCGAGGTGTTTATTCCTTGTTGTTGTTGTGAATTATGATTTAGGAAGCAAATGTAATCTATTTAATTAAAAATTTAAATAAATTGTATGACTAAGTAAATTTTATCTTTAATTAAAGCAGGCCATGCATTTCTCATTCAGTTTAAGGAGATATTTAATTGCAATAAAAAGAATGGAATTTTTTTAGTAGATAGTCCTGGGATCAAAATCTGACTTTGCCACTCACTAGAGTAACTTTGGATGAGCCAACAGTTTGTGGATAATAATATCTGCTCTGGAGTATTTCATGTGGGTAACTGATGAACCTTCTGGTTTCCCATTCTAAAGAAGCATTTGATGATTCTCTTTCCTTTCCTCTCTTTGAAATTCTTCACCTTTAGCAACAAATGTTAGTTACCCAGTTACTAGAGCTGTAAAGAATTGTTTCATTTTTTTCTGCCTTTTGAAATTATTTATAATCAGCTATGCCCTGTTCCAAGCTTGCAGAATGAAGCCAGGTTTTGTTTTGTGTTTTTGACATATACATAAGAAAGCACAATTGGAAGTGGAGGGAGATCTGTTTTTGTCCTGATAACCAGATTATTATAGGAATTTAGAATTAGAGAAAAGTGTAAGAAAGAAGAAAATTTTCAAAACCCCATTCTTTAGGGACAGCACTGCTACCTTTTGGGTAAATTTTCCTTTTACTTTTTAATAGTTTACTTATATATTTGCATTTATAATTTATAAATTATATTGTAATGTATAATGCATTTATTACCCTACCTTTTGGGGTAACTTTAAATTATAAGGATTTTCCTATGTGATTTATACACAATGAAAAACACGATGCTTCATTATAGAGAATTAGCACAATTATGTAAATATTTCCTTATTGTCAGCACTGTTCTATGTCTGTCTATGCCAAGTTCTATGTCTTTATTATAAATAACACTATAAAGAGACATTGTTGTATTAATAGATGTCCAGATTGCTGGATTGTTTCCTGAGAGTTAGATACCTAATTGTACATTAATAGGTAAAAGTTTATATATTTTTAAGGTACTTGACAAGTACCAAACTCAGCCTTAGTGTTCCAATTTTAAAAAAAACATTTAATTTTTAAGGAATAAAAAATATATATCAGTTTTTAGTTGTTCCAATAATAATGAGATTAAGGATTTTTAAAATATGCTTGGTGGTCATTTGAATTTCTTCTTTGGCAAATTGCGTGTGAAGGAGAAATATTTTAAATTTTCTTTCAGTAAATAATTCTTCTGCACTTTCTATTATCCATACATTTGAACAAGAGATGCTAGGTATACAGAGATGCATAAAATATAATTCTTATCTTCAAGGAATTCTAAATATAAAAAGAAGAGGGAAAAACTACAGTGTTATAAGGTGAACAATGGAAATGTGGAAACGGTTTGCAGCTATAATAGATGTTATTCATCTTTGAGACTTAAGTTTTGGAAGGACGTATAGGAATTTTCCAGAGAGATAATTAAGGGTAAAGCCTTTCAATGCAGAAAGTTAAGAGCATGCACAAGCAAAGCCTGGAAGTTTGGGGGAGCCAATACACAGGAATTAGAAGTAGTTAATAATTATGGAACTATAAATGGGCTAGAAAAAGGGAATGGGAAGGGATGGAGGAGGAAGGTTGAAGTTTGCAAGAACCAGATGCTAATGAACCTAATATTTTTTGCCGAGCAGTGTGAGTTGACCCTGAAGATGTGTAGCCACTGAAATCATCTTTTTTATCTAACAACTTTTTTATTTTCTAACTAGATAAGTAGATAGCAATTCAAGATTTTTAAGTATCTCCTCTTCAAAACAGAACATTGTTTATACTTTTGCTATGCTAAACATGCTATGGATAAACCAACCCTGATTATGTGATGTTACCTTGGAGACACAGAAATTATTTTAGGAAGCAAACTGATTTCCTTGTCCATAGCTCAATCCCACCAGGACCCAATTAATTCTCTGATATCACACACATCCTTTATCTACTTAGTTCTGGGACACTGTGACACTTTTCATACCACAGCAAAATTATATGTATTTTAACATTGACAAGTAATTTTCATTTTACACAGATTCAACATCCATGCCTTTACTAAGCTATTGAATGCCATATCAATTTAAGAATGCAATTAAGCTATTCTGTCCTTTTCACATGTTAAGGTTTATTAATGTAGATGTTAATTTCATAGCTAATCATCACCTATCACCTTCCCCTTGAAGGTCAAGGAGTCCCAAATGGCCTCAGGCCAAACTCCGTAGGGATCCTTTCTCCTGTTCTAGTTCTGTCAGCACTAAAAAGAGAGTCACATTTGGCAGGTGAGCTGTGGATGGCACAAGTGCAGGGAATTATTTAAATAACAACTGAGGTCAAGCTATTTCCATGCACTTTTAAAAAAAATTTTTAGTGATATATGATTATACAGAAAAAATTCAAGTAAGTATATAACTAGACAAGTTATCACAAAAAAAGCATCCCATGTAACTACCACCTGGGCCACAAAGTAATATTCCCAGCAGCCCAGAAGTTTCACTCATCTGTCTCTGGTCTCCCAGTTACTACTTTCTTTTTCTACTCACAAGGTAATCACTATCCTAATTTCTATCATCACAGATTACTGTGGTGGGCCTCTGGCACCTCCCGCATGGAGGAAAAAAGGGTTAACTGCAGGAAGAGGATGTTGGTGGTTTTCACTCAATTGCCCAAAAAAACTTATCTACTCAATAAACACACAAGACCCAATACTCTTTTTAATGAGAAGGGGCATGACGAGTCTGGCCATAGCAGCTCTGGCCTCTTACACAAGAACTCGCCCAACTCTTTTTTATTTTATAAACATACAGGTAAAGGGGGTCAGGACTGGAAGGAGCTTCTTCTGTGATGGGCAGAATAGGGTGGAGTTCGGGGAGCCATTCTCTTAAGGGGAAAATTCCAGAAGGAGGCAGGGAACTACTCCCATGCAGCACCACATGCCTCCTGGCAGTTCCTAGAAGCCAGGCCTCTGTGTCACATGGCTCAACCTAGTCTGCTTCTGCTAAATAAGAATGGCTCCCCACAGATCACTTTTTTCCATTTTGTGTTATTTTAATATCATTGCTCTTTGTCTGGTTCACCCACCCCCTAACATACAATCAGTCTAATTCATCTGTGTTGTTATCAATAAACCACAATTGCTAAATGTATAGATTTGGGAGACAATTTTAGTTTTGGGTTATTACATATTGTTGCTACAGACACTCTTACATGTTCATTTGAAGAACTTTTTTGTGCATTACAGTTGCATACATTTTTAGGAGTGGAATTAGGAGATCATATAATATATTTTCCTACTTTTTTATTGGTGCATTATAGTTGTCCATAATGATGGGATTTATTGCTGCATATTTGTACATGCACACAATAAAACAATTTAATTTGGCCAGTATCACTCCCCAGCACTTTCCCCTCTTTCCCCACCTCCTGTCCCCTGATCCCTTTCCTCTACTGATTTCCGTTTGATTTTCATGAGATCCTCCACCTTTCTTTTCCTTTTTTCTCTCCATCATGTATTTGTATTTAAATTTAATAGCTACTACCAGACAGCCTTCCAAAGTGGTTGTACAATCTCCATTCTTATCAGCAGTGTGTGTATTTGCATTATATCCTCACCAGCACATGGAATTTTTACTCCTTTTGGTTTTCCATCTTCTGTAAGGTATGATGGTATCACTTGGTTTGACTTACATTTCTCTGATGGCTAATTAAATTGAGCATCTTTTCATATGTTTATTGATTCTCTGGACATTATTTTTAGTGAACCATATTTTCCAGTCTCTAACCCATGTTTTTATTTAATCATTTGTCTTTGACTTCTTGAGTTATCAAAGGTATTTTATATATTCTGGAACTAGTCCTTTACCAGTTTTTCAAATATCAATGCAGGGTTAGTTTTTTTTCACTTTCTTCATGGTATCATTTGATCAACAAGAACTCTTAATTTTATTGTAGACCAATTAATCAATTTTTTTTCTTTATGGGTAGCATTTTTTTGCACTTTGTAAGAAATCCTTTCACACACCTATCCATGTACTTTGACTGACATTTTTTATTCCTCAGACAATTTACTTATTTTCTTTATTGTTTGCAACCAGTGGGAGATTAACATAGGCTAGACATTTTTGAGGGTATTGGGACACTCGGGTCTGCACAAACTCAGATTGATTTGGTCCTTTAAAGAATGCTTTGTCTGAGATCCATCTTTTTGAGAATCAGGGACTCTGTAGCCATTAGTCTACCATTGCTATCTTCTCAATCTGCATTGTGGGGAATTGGGAAACCTTCAGTCTAGATTTTCAGTCAAGAGGGGAGGAAGAGGAATTTTTCTGATTAAAAATAAGTTTCATATTAAAGTCAATTCTCTCCTTTTCACCAGCATTTGGGTGTTCAAAAGAGGCACCAAATACCAAAATCACACTGAAGAAAGAGCATCAAGTGTTTCAACCCAGGGGAGCACATCTACTTCTGTTTCAGAGAAAGGTGGGCCTGGGTTGAATATTAGGAAACTTGCTAAAGAATTAGAAGGTGGCATGGACCAACCCAAGAAATGGCTGTAATTTCTTAAGATTGGGCTTGAACATGAGTGGAACAGCATAGAACATTTGTAGAAACACTCATTGTCAGATATTTTTTGAACCTATTTTCTTTCTTTATATGTGAGAAATTCCTTTATCCAAAAATCCTCTTAATATTTAATCTACTCATTGTAAATGTGACCATACTTTTTAAAAAAATATGACTCTTACACAATCTCCTCTCCCCAAAACAAGAAAGTACATTATATTTCTGAGTGTTCTATTTATATCAAGAGGGCATTGGCATTGTGTTCCCCTATGCATGGTGGAGAAATGTGTGATTCTTTTTTCTTATTCATTAGGGATTGCTAATAATAGCATTGCAGGGGTACTAACACTCTTTCTTGTCAAAGACATGCTCAAAGATCCAGAACAGCTCTGCCTTTCCCTGCCCCCAGCCTTATCCAGAGCATTATTCCTCTTTCAGGAAGTCCTGTTCTGTAATCCTGCCTGGTCATAGTTGGCAATCATTCTCCAAATGAGTAGCCAGGTATGTCCTCTGGGCCTTTTGTAAGGTGCAAGAGACTTTATGGTTCTCACCAGAGGGAGAACTCGTCAAGGAACTATTTGGTACTTTTGGTCAGAATGCTTGGCCAGCTACTCCCTGTATTCGCTCCCATTACCATAGTTTTCTTTACTCAGTTTTCAGTCATTTCTCATCCCCAGGTACAACCTTTGGTACCTCTGGACACAGCTCTTCCTATAGTCCTCTGGCTGTGGACTCCAGCTGCTCTTGAGACCCTACCTCTTGAGCCAAATGCTATGCTGCCAATTGCTTTTTTGGATGGCAGAATCTCTACTTAAAGGCAAGTGAGGTTCAAAAATGCTACCTACTACTAGTGGTGGGGTAAAACACACGCTTCTTGCCCATCACTTCCTACTTGTCCCCCTATCACATTCCACCCTCACTTATAATGAACCATTTTCAGGCATTTAAGTACCTCCCTACACTACCCTCTCCATGTGCCTCTCCTCCAGGTGATGGTGACCTAGGTTCACACTGCCTCTTCCACTTGGAACCTCTTGTCTCCTTCCTCCTCATCTGCTGCTTTTATTTATCCTTCATAACTTACTCCTGGCATCAAGCCTCCCATAAACTTTTCCTAATCACTCTCTAAACCCAACCTAATCACCTCCCTGTCTCAGAGCCTCATTTATCAGTTTATATAACCCACTGTGTGTCCTCTGCCTGGTGCTTCTCATACCTGTTTAGTTTTGTGCCCATTCATCTGCCCTCCAGAATATACACTGAATTTCCTGAAGTCAGGGATTCCATCTTTCATTTGTTGGCTCCCAGCTCCCATGCCAACGCTGGACACACTAACACTCAACATTGATGAATGATGACCGAAGGAAGCTCTGAAAACAATAGATTGCCTTATAGATTCATGCCGAACTCTTTGTAACTAATTTTTAACTTTATTTTGGATCTTTTCCAATATCTCTCACCAACATGCTACCAATACTTCTCCATACACACTCCAGTGGAGACAGAAACTGGACCTTATTTTAGCCTTTTTAATAGATAAAGCATATTAATTTTATTTCCTCTAATTTTCAATTTGTGAAAATTTAGGCAAGAATCAAACTCAAGATTGGCAAATATGTCTCCAAACATGGTGCAATTTAATCTTGTAGATTAGAATTGTTTAAATTATTCAGGAAACAAATACCTTCAGTATTGATTTACAGAAAGGAAATTCACATGGCAATTATTAGTCATTTTTATATATTTGTAAAAATAATATAAAATACAAATATAAAATAAAATTCATAGAAATAAAGAGGGTAACCAGAGGTTTCTGTTAAGTAACACTTTTCTAGCTGTTAGCTCATATCCTTGAAAACAAAAGGACTATTTCAGAATGTTTCAGAACATCTCAGATAAACATGAACAGAAGTCATTGTAATGAATCTTATTGTAAAGAGTTGACCTTTAAAACCAGAGTCGCCTTGCCTGAGTGATTGTAAGTAATTTAACCTATGAGTCCCAATTTCCTCAGATGAAAAACATAGTTCACATAGGATTTATGAAAGGAGAAATCATGTACCTGATAAAATTCCAGATTCAGCATGTTGTTTAGTACTAGTAGGTATCATTATTGTGCTAACCTGATCTAATTAACTAGTCTTGTGTCTTCTAAGTTTCTCTAGTACTGCCTGGTATGATTGGAATTATATTCTCTTTATGGTAGGCAAAAGATAAACAATGGCTTTCTGTTTTTAAGTGTTAGATTTCATGAAATACTTATTTGCTGGATGAACAGATGTTAATATAGTATAATTTAGCTTTGATTTTTGTCTAACAGCTATCTTTCCCTTTGGGAAATTCCTCTTTCTGATGTGTGTGAGGTGGGCTCAGCCCTGCCTCCTTTTCTTATCCACCCATCTGGTGTGAGCTCACTATCCTGACTCATGTAGAAGAGTGTGTCTCCCTACTTATTAGTTCCATAATAGATTCGGAGCTAATCCAAACAGGGCCCATCAGCATCTTCTCTGTCCTGTCATGCAAGGACATTGGGAATAGGAGTTGCCTCTTCCTGGGTAGACAGTCATGAGGATACCATAAACTAGAGCTACTAAAAACAATCTTTTTTGGCTTCATGAAAGGGTCTGCCTGAAGGATGATAAAACAAACTGAAAACACAAATAAAGACAGAGACGAGAGCCAGATGGATAGATGAACTCTGGATCAGGATACAGATCTTCTACTTTATGTGGAGCAATACTCTTTTTCCTTGCACTTGAGCTATAAAGCTATGCTTCTGCCATTTACAATAGAAGGGGTCTCTATTAATACAACTGAAAGCACAAAAAACGGAGACCACTAACGAAAAAAGACAAAGTAAAACTAAAACCTTCTGAAACTAAAACCTTGCTGGTCAGTACAACTGTTCATGATCAAATGTTCATAGTTTAGAGCAACTTTCAATTTTAAATAACATTCATGCTCAAATAACTAGGAAAGACTGTGCCTTCCCTAGGGAATAAAAACTCACAAATATCCATTCCTTTTATTATTAGTTTCATGTTATGAAAATATATTCATAGATGATGACTTGTTAGGAGAAAAAGAAAAGTTATTTCAGTTCTTTCTCCTCTATATTTGGTATTTCCTATTTCTTATTTACAAATGAGCCCCAAACAGCCAATGCCCTCAAAATGAATAGCCTACTGAATTTTCTAAAATTATCATCCCTGTTTAGATCCAAAATTCAAACCAAAGTGAAAGCAGGAATCCTCCAGAGGGGACACTGATGTGGTAGAAGGAGAAAATGTAACTGTTATCCCTGCCATTTTATATTTACGTAAATGGCTTTTGTTTGTATCTTCTGTATTACAGCCTAAATTTAAAATAGAGTCTAGTATTGTTAATGACTAATGTATTTAGGAGTCTTGCCCAACCTGTAGAATTACACCTTCTGAAAGTCTTTTGCCCTCATTTCCCTCCTAGGATACATTGAGTGGATATCTTATGAGGGTACTCAGAGACAGATCTTCTCAACTACCAGATGATGGCCACTGTTTACTTCCTGCCCTGATTGCCACTTACTGCCTATCCCTGTGATGCCTGGCAGTAGTGGACTCTTTTAATATCTACTGATTTCAATTTTCCCTTTTTCCCTTGCTAAAAGAACCTGTGTTAAAAATGGCAATGGACTCATTCTCAGGTATGAGTAGTTGATTGGTCTAAGCCACTTGTTCCCAGCTCCTTTAGCTTCTGAGTAGCCAGAGGTAGACACGTGACACTGCTGTGGTCAATGAGATCTAAGTATAAATCTGCTATGGGGTGATCCTGGAAAAACTTGATCCCGATGAAAAGAAACACATTCTGTTATGATCCCACCCACTGCTCCCTTTTTCCTGGCTTAGTCATGAATTTGGAACCTAAACAGCAACAATCATTTTGTAATCATGAGCTGTGGACATGAGAATAAAAGCCAAGTTGCTAAGAATGGCAGAAAATGAAAATGGATAATTATGGGTTTCTGTTGTCATTGTCAAGCAGTTGAACCAATAGAGAGGCTAGCTGGCTCCATAGTTCTAGCCATATAACAAAAATACACTACTATTTGTTTATTGAAATTTCTCCAATTTACCACCAGAACAAATAATAATATTCACAAACGCTATTTAGGCCTCTTCTGCCTAGAAACTTGGAAGATGCTTCACTACTTGGGTTGGATATCATCACATCTGCAGGTCACCGATGCCAGCTGGGGATGGCCTCTCTGTCCACTGTGTACCACTGTCCCATTTGAGACCATCTCCACCGGACATCAGTTATTTAATGTAACAGTCCTGATGATGTCCCTGTTACTCACAGTGTTCCAAGAAGAGAGTATGTACATTAGCAAAGTGCAGTCACCAGTGTGAACATTCTTGAGGTGCAAGATGAATCTGGACTAGAGTGAAAGAACAACGTGAGTCAGGTTCCCACAGCAGTGATCCCCATGAAAATAGAGATCCAGTTACCAGAAATTGTTCAGAACCAGACAGAGTCATACTGGTATGTTGTTCCATCTCAAACCAACAATATTCAACTAACTATCCATTCAACATTGTTTTGGTAGAGTCAATAGCAACTGATTTAATAAAAATTAAATACCCAAAGAGCTAGTATACTAAACTCTTACTGACTGAAACAGATTCAATCTTCTCAAGATGAAAAGTGAAAAAAACATGTCCACCCTTTCTGTAGTCCTGGTTCTCTCTTTGGGCTTGTTTATTGGCTTGCTTGCTTCCTTGTTTGGTTTGGTTTGGTTTTGGTCTATTTTCCAAACCAGAAACATTTCTGTGAACTATATTAAAGGATTTAACATTTAGATGATAAAATACATCGTGTGCTCACTCTAAATAGCCTTGTGTCGTGCATTCATTTATTTCAGAAATTTCAGCTCTGATTTGCTAACTTTGGGTTTCTCAGAACATTCAACAGAGAAGGTAGGCACCATCAAGCGGGGCTGTTTTAATTTCTTCTTGGCAGAACAACCTCCGTTTGCATTTTGCTCATCAAGCACAGGTGGAAACCTGAGTTACCTCACACCTGTTTCTCATTTATTCTGTTGCCGCCTGAGCTTCCTTAAAGGCTGATGCCCTTGGCAGTTGTATGGTTGGCATGCCCCTTAATATAGTTCTCAGTGAGTCACAGTTGCAGGAGAAAAGAAGAGGGAGAGGAAAAAAGGGCACATCTGTGGTGCCCAGAGGGAAGTCCCATGGATAGCTGAGCTCCCTTCGTGTGGGTGTTTCTGCCTGAAGCCTGAAAGGAATGAGCACAACTCCCAGCAAAATATATCATATCACTGCAGGATGTACCCTGATTTGAGCATGTTGCAAAAATTCTTAATCTTCAAGTAAATCAACAACAACAAAAAATATATTTCTCTTTCCTCTCTTTTCTACTTCATTTAAAAAATTCAGAAAGCTAAGTGTATTTATTGGGAATCTGATGTATATTACATACTTCTGAAAACCACAGACAACATAATAAAATTATCTTAGAATTACTGAACAATCATCATGGGATTGAAAGTGAATGTGGCAATAATTGAATGTTAATAAAATGCTGTTGGAGGCAAAACAAAATAAAAATCATAACACCCAAATTAAATATGTGCATTATTTGTTGTTAAGCAATATTAATTACACTGTGTGTGCTTACTGTGTTATTTTAAACTTGGTGACATAACCCTGTATCTGCCTCTAGCCAACAGCATGATGAATAAAGAAGATTTAGGCCCACTCGGTACTCTGGAAGAAGTAAAAAATAATGTATAATATTTTAAGAAGTGAATTGCCAGCAACTTTCTACAACTCAGCTGACATTCAACACACAAGTCTACATTTATTAGACCTCAGGAAACTATGATATCTGGAGAGAAAGCAAAATCAAAGATACACATTTTTATACTTGAGCAAAAATCTGAGAAGTGTCAGTTTATTACTAAAATTTGTGGCTGTAATCTTAAAAATGTATTTTCACCAAACTAGTTATGACTGTTTTGGGTCAGTTGGAGAGAAATGATGGTTCTATCCAAGTAAAGTGGTGAGTAAGAAAAATTTCTTTGGGTCCATAATCAGGTTTTGCTGTCACATAGAAATAAGGGTGTCTGTTCCATGAGAGTGATTGGGGCTTTGAAGTTTCAGCATGGAAGACTTTTTGTAGTGTATCATAGCTTCACAAGGGAGACCTTATGTTTTCCTAGCAAGAGAGAATTAATAGCAATAGTATCCTTTGGAAGGAATTCAGAAATTGATTGCTTCTATTGGACAAAGGAATAACCAAGATAGCTTTTTAAACACCGTAACGGTAGATGTCAATTAGCATATAGCACAGAAATAAATAATCTTCACTTCATAGAATAGCTGAGTTTAAATAAAATCAGATTACATTATATAGAGTACCTTGTTATCATTACTTTTTTGTGGGGGGCAGTCTTGGGGATTGACCTCAGGGGCACTTAGCCACATCCACAGCCCTATTTTGTATTTTATTTAGAGACAGTGTCTCACTGAATTGCTTAGTGCCTTGCTTTTACTGAGGCTGGCTTTGAACTCGTGATCCTCCTGTCTCAGCCTCCTGAGCCGCTGGGATTACAGGCGTTCTCCACCATGCCCAGCTTGTCTTCATTATTTCTTTAAGATTAGAATGTGTGTATTTTTTGGAGGAAAAAACAAGGCTCTGAAGACTTAAATTCAATACTTCTGAGAAAGAAACAAAACCTACTGGCCAAGTCCATGCTATGTTTACCATTATAAAATCTGTGGAGAAAGTTCTAATAATGCCCACATGGTGTCTGAGTCAAATTACCTTTCTTCTGTTCTTTCGCATCTTTGAGAGATTTCATTAGGTATCATGCAATTCCCTCCTATCACTGATTCCCCAGCCTGCTTATATATTCTTCCTACTATTTTGGGGATTTCCTAAGCACTGTATTTAATGATCCCTGGAATTGTTGCACGGCTATTATTTTTAGTTTGGGTTTCATTATTCCCAAATGTATACCTAGTTAGGTAACTCTAGCCATTTAACAAATAGATTCCAAAATTTCAATAGGTGACTATTCTGTGCTCACGTGTTGTGTATGCCACTGGTTGGAAGGCAGCCCTCTATAAGATAATTCAAGGACTTAGGCTTGTTTCATAGTGAAGTCTCCTGTCTTCAAAGGAGGAGAAGGCAAATTTCCTTTAGAAGGCTTGCCTGGAAATGAGTCACAACACTTATTCTCCCTTTCCATGAACAGCATTTTTTTTCTTCTGGCCCACCCCAAATGCAAGGGGTGATCACCAGCAGGGGTGCTCTACACTAGAGAAGAGGGAACACCAATTTTTTAAAAATGTTTCTACAGCCAAACTGCAATAGAATTAAGCGACAATCACACTCTTTTCAGGTGGTAGCATCACTGTCAATTTTGGACTCTAATCTTGAAGATTCTTTTTGTCTGAGAGTCTAGTTTTGTCAAATTAATTTGATATGAGGAAATACATCACCATTTCTTTATATACCTGATCTTAACAAATCAGTACATTTGAGAAAATAAACATGCTTACAGTAAGAGAAAAAAATAATTCATTTATATAAGAAATATGTATTATATACCTATTACACGTTAAGAATGAGGTGATCCAGGCTGGAAATAAAAAGAAATATGAAACCCCATTCATGTTTTTGAATTGCTCAAAGAAAAGTAGGAAGAGTTTGGAGTTTTTTGGGGTGTGAGAGGGATACATTTCTTTGCCATATTTTTTCCTATGAACTTATGAAAGGCAAATATTTGACTCTCACTGGCTCCAGACTCCTATCTGCTCTACATAAATTTCATCCCTTAAATCTAGGCACAAGTGCTAAAGCAAATTTTATGAATCTTGTATAAATTTTAAAAACTGCATACATTGTCCTCTGTATCAGATCCTTCATTTAGTATTATTTGATATCGTTGCCTTTAAAGGTCAAAGGTATTTCAGTTGAGGCAAAGCTAGAAATTAGATATGGCTGGTGGGTTGAGCCAGCTCAACTGTACTTCTCTCGTCTGAACATTTCCATCAGCTGACTGACAGGAAAATGAGGTACTTATACCATATATCCCAGAAGAGATGATCTGATGAAATTCAAATTGCTAGGAAAGTGTGGATGTCACATTATGAGGAAAGAAGATCTGGTTGTGGTTTGCTGAATTCAGAATGGGACCTAGAAACTGGAGGGCATCCAAAGTTCTAAGTTAGGCATGATGGTCAGTCCGTGAACATGACACGACTCAAATTCCTGGACAGCAATATGAAACTGTGGAAAATGTGGGCTCTGTGTGTCCTCTCACTAAGTACTGTTAATGTGCATCTCTGTTGCAGGACCCTCATGAATGAGCCACCCACTCTGGTCCTGCCAAAGTGCTGGCCTCACTATGTGTGCTAAGTACCAGGGCTGCCTACAGAATGCTGGAACAGACAGCAGTCACAACAAAGCAAGAATTCTTGTTCTTTTTAATATCACACTCATTTGGTAGAGAAGTCCTGGAGTCATACCATTCTCCTGTTATTCCTTAATGTCAGAATGAGCCCTGTACTTGGGCTACACTGTCCAGTGCTCTAGATACCAAGTCAGACCAACGTACATGCTCAGCCACAGCTCCACAAGTATGTGATCTTCAACTTCCTGAGCCTCCATTTTCTTGCATTTAAGTAGGTAGAACAATAATACTTGCTTTAAAGATTTTATTTTTAAGGATCAAGTGAAATGTTTATCAAAGTGCATCATGAAGCATAAACTATTATAAAAATTTGAGTGCATCCTCTCACACTTGAATAAAACATTGCTTTTCATTTGTAAAGGCAAATAGAGAAGAGAATTTTATGAGAATCAAGTTTCCTCCAAATTTTTCATTCCTTAAAGATATTTGTCAAATGTATTCTGGATGGCTCAGTCATTTTCATTTCACTAAAAACTTAGCATTTTGTTACTTATGGTGAGAAACAGGGACAATAGGATTAAGAGAAGCATTAGTCATGACTGAAAGAGAAAGCATGGAATGGGTTCTTGTGTGGGCATTTCTAGGAGAACAATATTACAGCAATGGTCCAATTAATGTGAACTCTGTAGAAAATGTTAAATGATCCTTGAAGTGACGGATAATACATTTTGATACAATATGGTAGAAAATATCTACTTTTCAATGAAATGATTTGTAGATCCATTTTCAATTTGAGATGAACCCATAATTCACAGGGGCTCATCATAAATTATTAGTGCTTAGAATCTTGTTTGCCACTAAGATAGGAAATTGGAAACATTCTTCAAGAACACTTTGTATTAAGTTGTAACTGCTTTTCTGAAAGCACAGAATAGGAGTGACTGCGCTACCGGCACAAACTTGGATTGTCACCTTCAAATTTGTTCTTGATAATTTTAAGACAGAATATGCCTTCTGTGAAGTCCAACATTTAGCTTAAGCTCAATACAAAATCCTAGAATTAAAAATCATTCTATTTTAACATCAATAGAAAAAAATACATCCCAAGGACTTAAAATAATTAATACAGCACACATTTTGTCAATCTTGAACTTACTTCAACTGAGTCCATAGTTTTTGTGGATTGAAGATATTGCTAATGAGATTGAAGGGAGAGTTTGATCTCTGGTTTTCATCACAGTTGCATTCTAATCAGGGAACCCGTTCAAAGAATATGAATGGCTTATTGTAAACCAACACTAGAAGTAGAAAAACATTTCAAAATGAATTTCCTGCTGATGGTGATCATTAATATTCACCTTGCCATACACAGATCCACCTCTTTGCCAGCTTTTTTCTTGAAATTTTTTAAATTTCCTAGCAAACAAACCCATTTTTGACAGCTTGTTCCCCAGTTTCATTTACATAATACTTCACAAAGCTTAAAATGATTTTTTTTTAAAATAAGAGACAAAGATTTTACTAATAGGAACTAATCTTTTCCAGAAAGCTACTGACATTTTCTAAGGAGCTTAAGGTAATTTACAACACGGTGGCTATGCAGGAATGACAGGGGGAAAGGAGGAAAAGGCACATTGACATCAAATACAAAAACCCATTCTTCCATGCATACCACCAGCTTATCTTAAGAACTAGAAATTTAGTAGAGCCTACAAGATAATCAAGGTCATCTCGTATCTTCATAAATTGAAAAAAAAATCCATTTCTGCTACTGGTCCCAAATTTGTCCATGAGTTTTCACCATCCTTTACCTACTTCACCCCCGACCCCCATCTCATCTGCACAATTACCACAGGCTCCAACACGTCCTGATGCTCCTGTCCTCTCATCATCCTACCACGTCTGCCCTCTGGTCATGTTCCCACTGCAAGTGAAAACCTGATTTGGCTTCTCCTGTCTGAAAATTGAAATCTCAATCACTCACCTGGATTTTTTGGGCTTCCACAGCAAGATGTCTCCCAACCTTTCTAGTGATATTTTCTTCTTGGGTTATAAAATCAATAATCTATCGTAGAAATAAGGATTGCATAAATCTAGCTTCATACAAGTAAGAATTTGAAATAGATTCGATTAAATTAGTTGTGATTAGAAGCATGCTTCTAAAACATCTCATATAGTTCCTGGAAAATAGTAGGTATTGGTACATTATAACTTTCATTGTTTTTGTTGTTAGTGTGATTTTAATTTTGTGTCTCTGCCTTGAATGCTTGCTCATGTTTTATCCCTCATTAAAACTTCCCAATTCCAAGAATCAGCTCTCTTTCTCATTGTCCCATGGCACAACATTTAAAATCTTTTAAATAATTCCTATGTCTATGACACGTTTTTCCCCATTGTCTATCTTTTCATATGGTAGAATAGCAGTAAGAACTATGTTTCTGACTTAGTACAGCTCACAACTTCTACAATGTTTTATATGTAGTACTCATTAAAAGTTTTTTGGGGGAGGTTGAAGATATGGCATAGGAATACAAATAAAAGTTACGTAATATGTTCAAATAACTTGAAAACTCATTTTATAAAATGACTATGATAACCAAACAATGCATTAGTCCAAGCAGGGATGCTTCTGTGGTAAGAGAGGATGTTATTGATAGTTACATGGGTACAACACTGGGATATATGATCACTGAGTAAATTAAAACATCACAAAAACAGAGCTGAACATTGCAAGGATTATCTTCATTGCACCATTCCCTTCCTTTTCACCATGATGATACCAACCTTTTAAAAGAGAAGGTTGGGTGTAACGGGGTTTTAAAAATACGGAGAGAGAATTAATAGAAATAAACGGAGTGAGTACTACATTTTGAAGATTGTTGGAATTAGCCTCAGTTGACCTGAGCGACCAAGGTTTGAAAAAAGCTGGAGTTCCTGGTATGAGGAGTGGGAGTAGAACTTTAAAACTTTGCCTGCCATGTTGAACAGGAGCGTAGTTGGGGTGCTTCAGGACACAGACATGCGCTGCCTCAAAAGCTTGGCTCTCTCCATGTTCCTTCCAGAACTTCCCAAGCTCTGGCCTCCATGCTCTATGCCCCTCTTCTCTCCTTATCTTTTAATGCTGGGTGTCTGTTTCCAAAAAGCTTTATTCTACCCTCTGCACACCCTGAGTGACCATGTTCTTGGTCATGGAAGTGCTGCCCAGAGTGTGAGGGAAAGACATTATCCCAAGAAGAGGGTGGTGCCCCATGGTGGATGGAGCCTTGTGAAGGGCAGGACAGGAGGTTCCTAAGTCAGAGACTCCACAGGGTTACACAGGAGTCAGAGGACTCTGATGACATGGGAGGAACACCTTCTGTGACAGTTCTCTCAGGGCCTCAAACGAGGAGCTTAGTGCCCTATACACTCACACTGTGAGAAGTTGACCATTTGGACAGTGTCCAACAAGAGCTCAGAGTGACCGCATTGTTCCCAAGAAACAATTAGCTTAGTGTAACGGAAATTTGGAACTGAGAGCTAGGGCACTGAGAGCCCAGCATGCCATTCAGCTGTGTAGCTTTGGACAAGTCTATAACATGCCTGTGCTTTAAGTTACAAGAGACAGTATCAGGGCAGGGGATGGAAGCTCAGTGACAGCACATTTGCCTAACATGTGTGAGGCCCTGGGTTTGATCCCCAGGACTGCTAAATAAATAAATAAAAAGAAAAATGAAAGAAAGTAACAATCATGGAATACTTCATAACAAAGATGACATGAAGACAGATGTGAAACCATCTGCAAAGCTGTAAACCTCTTCAAATGTCTTGCTCCTGGTATCTGTTTTGCTCTCTGAAGTCTTTGAGATGTAACTGTTTCTTTAAGTACTGTTTTAAGTGCTGTTCAGTTGTTTCTTTTCATGACTGCTATTTTTTTTTGGCCACAGCACCTCAAGGCAAGTATTATTACTTAATGAAAAACAAGCAAATTGGTTTTGCTTTTCGAATTAAGAAAATGAGTTTGAGATGACATAGTTTTTGACAGCAATAATGCTTGTGAGCCAATCTATCTAATTTGGAAAGCAGGAATACTTGACTATGTAGGATTTAATTGATTCTGGAAACACTGCCTGTTTTTTTAAGCACCATGGTATCTTAATGTATCTAATTTCATTAATAGTTTGAGGGAAAAATACCAGAATTTTGATCTAATTCCTCTCCTCCAGTCAGCTGCTCTGGGACCTCTGTCTGGCAAGTCATTTAACATCTCTGGGCTTCAATTTTATGGGCAAGTCACTAAGAGTGGATAAAATCTGAAGTCCTTTCTAGTTTTAAAATTCAGAATATTTCATAATCAATGCAATATTTTTGGGCTTGTGAATTTTGTGTATTTGTTTTTTTAATTTATTTTTAAAATTTTTACAGACTTCATTTTGATTCATTGTAGAAATCATTGCAAGTTTAAAAGCAAGTGTTTTTACTTTTTCTCTTTTATTAAAACTAATAAATGCTTGGTTAGGATTAATTTACCCAGCACCAGAAAAATGACAGCCCAATGGTGGTATTTATAAAATGAAGTTGTCAGAAAGAAAAGACGACTTTTCAGATAAAGAATATTAAAGTGCAATTGACTTTGAAATAACCTGCCAAGGCATGGCTCACAAATTCTACCCAAAGCAACATTCTTGAGACTGTTTGCTTAGTATGCAAATTAAAATTATTATTAAAAGACCAGTGGCCATGTGGTGGCTCTATGATTAATGATTTCCACAGCTAAAGGGAGATATCTTGGTTAATTAGCCTGCCTGATCTCTTGCTCCCTGAACCTCTTGGGATAGAGCTGGGTACAGAGAGGTTCCTCCCTCAGGGACAGGAAGGGTCCTTAGTCATTGATGCCACCCTTCAGCTGACCTTAGTGATCTCAGCTATCCTTTCTAGCTGCAAGAAGGTCAGTCCTTAAAAGACAAGGTGATCGTGGTTCCAAAGAGAGAAGCACGATTTTTAGATAACTTTATCCCTAATGGAAATCAAAGAAATAAATTGTGGAAATAAAAATAAAAAAGGAATACAAATTGCACACTAGCTTCTTTTTAAAAGAACAGAGTCCATATACTTCCTTTCTGCACACACCCATCTCTTCTTTTGCCTCTTGTACCTACCTGACTGCAGTAGGGGAAATACCCTCTCTTGACTTCCCCATTGCTTATAACCTAGGAAAGTGTGACCCCAAGATTCAATTTCTTTGTATGCAAAAAAAGTTTCCAGCTTCAAAAACTCTTCAACTCAGTAGCTCCACAACTTTATTAATTTTACCAAAAAAAAAGAAGTTAAAAATAATGTCTGTGAAATCTCACGGTCAGACCAGTTGTAGATTAGAAATGGATAAGGCAAAGAGGATTTAAGAAAAAAAGCGGAGATAGTCCAGGGGTCTGAAATCTCAGTCAAGTGGACTACAACCAGGTCAGCAAGTCCTGGAGAAGGATTTTCCCCTGGCCACTGTTGTTCCTTCCCTGGACGCTTGGATTTTTCGAACAGGTCAGTTCTGGAAGTTTTAGCCCAGACTTATATTTTTTCAAGCATCTTTTCCACTTCTGTTTTGGCTTGCTGAGCTCTCACAGCAAAATATTTACCAAGATCTCTGCCATGCTTCCCTTCGTACTAGCTCTTTCCTTTAAAAAACAGTCCTGCATTCTCTTGTGATTATTTCTCTGTTGACTCCTCTCCTTGCATGGCCATGCCCCTAATAAAGCACCTGTTACTCTTTATTTCACAACTTCTCTTTACTTTTCAGAACATATTTGTCTGGATTTGGGTTTCCTCTGGAGCAGACTCTGGGAGAAAGATTTCAGGTGCAAGTAGCTTATTTGGAAGATGATACCAGGAAACACATGAGGGGTAGCAAAAATTGAGACAGGAAAGAGAAGGAAGCCAATGCAGGCATGTCCTCAAATCATCACTTTTATGCTGAGGATTCGTGAAATCGTATCTCCAGGTCACATCTCAACTTCTAAGTCCATGTTTCTAAATCTACCAAATGCCCTGACATCTAAGGCAATTAAAACCCAACATCTACTAATAGTGGTGTCACGTGTTCAAGGCCTCTCTCTCCTAATCCCTAGATCTATGACATTAAGTAAGTTATTTAAGCACAAAGCAAGTTACTTAACCTCTCCAAGTCCCAGATAACTCTCCCATAAGAACAGGGAAGATGGTAGTGACATCATTGTAAGTCATTTTGAGGATTAAATGAAGGCATCTGCGTAAGCACTGAGCACAGCGCCTGTCACACATCGTCAATCATTAGTTGCCATTGTTAGTGTAAAGACTTTCTCCACGGACACATTTCTTATCATGCGTTCCTTATCTTTGCTAATGGCCTGGTGCCATCTACCCACTTGCATCAGAAATTTTAAAATCATCCCAGAACCTTTCCCACTCTCAACATCAGGCACCATATTCTGCCAACTTCCAACTCCCACATATTTCTTAAATTTGTCATTTCCTCTTCATCCTTCTCCCTCCGCCTAATGCCAGCCATCGTCATTTCTTGCTGAAATTAGAATTCCTTAGGGGATTCTCTCTAGCTACAGTGCTGCGCATGGTGTCTGACACAAAATAATCACTTCATCAATGTTAGAATGAATGAATGACAACCATTGAACTCTGTCCATCAAAGCACATCCTGAATCTTCCCACAGTTTGGGTGCCACGAAGCCCTCCTTGAGTCCCCATTTTCCTGCACCGCACACATTTCAGCCATGAGTAATCCTGTTCCTTCTACTTCCAAAATAGCCCTAAGTCCAAGTATTTCTCAGCATCTCCCCTGCTAGAGGCCCAAATCCCAGGCCAGACCTTGTCTGTCCACACAGACTTTCTTCCTTTTGCCTTTTAGGGTGAGCAAAGCATAAATTAGATCTCATCATGCCTCTGCTTATCGCTTTCCTACTGCTTCTCAATAAATTCTCTAATATGATCTACAATCTTCAATATAATCTGAAGTCCCCCATTGACTTCTGTCACCTCATCTCTTCCCACTTGTCCCTTCGACTCACGTTGTCGTGGCCATGATGGACTTTGCGTTGTGCCTAGAACACACCAAATCTGGGTCTTCTGCATTTGCCATTGTCCTCCTTTGATCATTCTTCCTCAGGCTTTCACACAGTCACATCTTCTTCATCATTCAAATCTTTATTTCCCATAATTATCTCATTATCTAATTTGCATATTTGCATCTTGTTTCTCTCCCTGTCCTTACCCCTAGAATTTAAGCTGCTTAAGGTAGAATGTGTGTTTCTTTTATTACTGTCATCCAAAGCCCAGGACAGTGTCTAGCACAAAGTAAGAGCTCAATAAATAATTTGTGGAGACACATTGATTAAATGCTAATTCTGTTCAACAGAATGCTTTTAGGGCATTATAAGAGGTAAAAAGAATTTCAATAATAACAAGACCTGGATGCATACCGATAAGGATAGGAAATAAATTTAGAAAATTGGAAATAGCTAATTTATTAAGATAAGTTTGTGAGTGCTTCTTTTTGAAAAAAAAAATTCCTTAGTTATCACTAAAATTTGAAAGGGAAAAAGCACTAAAATACCTTAATATGAAGCAGTAAGTAGAAATTGCTAGGTGTATGTTATAACAAAATAATCTACAGCAATTCTAAGAAGGACAAGGTCTTAGAAGGGAAAACTGAGATGACTAACTTCTGTTAGTCACATTACTTAGGAGGCAAAAAAATTATAATGAACATTTTTTTTGTGTGTGCTGGGGATTGAACCCAGAATAATGAACATTTTTATTTCCCCATAAAATTACAATAATGTTAATATCTTCATGAAATAGAGGATTCAAAGTTCTGACTTTTTGATGGGCTGAGTTGAAATAAGGTAATAAGGGGTGTGTGTGTGTGTGTGTGTGTGTGTGTGTGTGTTGGGACAATTGGCAGATACACAGGGAAGATGCTTTGGGGTTCAGGGGGCTGCAGGTTGCTCATGAAATTGCAAGTGGCACAGCCACTTGTCACAGTCTCCTTATTCCACTTAACCTGGAAATTCTGAACAAGTTTCTGAGGTTCACTTGATTTCCCTTGAGAATCCCTGTACCAAAAACAGCTCTTAGGGTAAACTTGAGCTGAGAAACAAATTGGTCTGAGAACATTCCCATGATTCCCATTACCACAGAATGCTGCTTCTTTTAATTATAGCACAGATTTCCAGAGTGTTATTTTGAGACAGAAAAGAAAGAAAAAAACCTATCAGGATATGTTTTTTAAAAGTCAGGAGCAGAAGAATGAGCTCATCATGTTTCAGTGCTGTCGTGATTGAGGGGGGAGCTTCAACAGTGCACACTGAAGTAATTTCCATAAACCACTTCTTGAGTTCTACTCAAGCCCTTAATGATAAAGTTACATGAAATCACTTCGCAGAGAAAGAGCTAATGTTTGTATGAGTCAAACAAACAAACAGATCCCAGATCACCGACAAGAGTAATACAAAGTCTGAGGAGCAGCCTCATTCTCCTTCTCCTGAACAGGACAATGGTAGATCAGAGCTCTTTGAAATATTGATGCTAGTGGTTTTGCATTTCTTCTCACAAAATATTGGCAAATAAAATTTTTTTTTGACTTCACCATTGATCTTAAAAAGTATCATATAGGCTGATGTGGCAGAAATTGCTATCTAATGGCATAAAATCTTTCCTCTTCTTTCTGGACACTTATACTACATTTTCCAGCCTCTTTTGCAGCTGTGTGGACTAAACTTTGTCCAACAGAATAAAGCAAAGGTGATGGATGTCCTTTTTTGATTGGTCTATAAAGTCTCTCAAGCATGATTTTCATTGTCCAGAAGGAATGCCTTCTGGTTTGATGAGAATGAGTGCAATGATATTGAAAGCAATTTACTGAAGTCACTAGAGCCACCAGGTAGAAGAATCTGGATTTTGAATCATTTAGTAGAAAATGATTTTTCAATCAGTATTTGACCTAAGTGAGAAATAAACTTTTCTCATATTAAACCTCTGAGATGTCAGGAGTTACCTTTTATGTTAGCTAGTACTACCTCAACCAATGCAATCAAAAGTCCTATTGATTCTGTCAGAAGATTTTCATAAAAAGTGCCGAGAATTTTTAAAAGTATTTCAGTCTCATAATTTTATATATTTTCTCACTTGATACGTAACTTTCCAATAATAATTCCCAATTGGGGAAGTTTTGCTTCTGCTGGTGTTGGGTATTACATAACTGCCCAGAAACTAAGCACTTTCTGATTGAACTTTTTCTAAGTCATATGAATTTGTGCACTGATAACTTTTTAGGTTAGTTGACAATGAAATTCAAATACTTACACAATTTAGAGCTGTGGGCATATGTTATAAAGAAAGTAAAGATAAGGTAAATTCATTATGTTAATTCTCAGATTTGCACTCATTATCTCCAAATGGCATAAAAAAATACTTTCCAAAAAAGTAATTCTAAAATTGGGTCACAGATCATCATTTTCAATCAGCTGGAAAAAAAGGTAATTAAAAAAAAGAAAAAGAACACATGATCAGTATTTCAAATGGCAAAAAACATATTGATATACTTTGTTTTTTCATAATTTTACATTTTGCCTTTTATTTTTTAAAAATATTTTTATTTGTTCTTTTTAGATATACATGACAGTGGAGTATATTACGACATATTATATATACATGGAGCATATCTATTCTATTTAGTATCCCAAAGGTAGACTTTCAGGGCCGCATGGCCACATGATGTCTTCATATACCTACTAAGAGAAGATAATACCTCAAAAACAAGTTCTATCTAGAAAGACGTTCCTGGGT
The DNA here is from genome assembly GCA_020662805.1 of Glaucomys volans. Taxonomy (NCBI): domain Eukaryota; kingdom Metazoa; phylum Chordata; class Mammalia; order Rodentia; family Sciuridae; genus Glaucomys; species Glaucomys volans. The sequence continues at coordinate 96,048 of JAJEJO010050467.1, forward strand.
TATAGCACAATTCTTCGTATAAGAAGCTATTATTCTTTATTCCTGTACTTTTCTTTTTTAAACTGGAAACAGTTTTGTTACTAGTTCCAAATCAAAATTCTCTTATAAGAAGTTAATCAATCATCCTTCTAAAACTGTACCGTGCAGATGAGAAAACAAACTATTCTCTGGTTTACAAATTGAAGGTTATGGAAATAAATTCCAAGGTGTTGACTCATGCATGCAGTTTTATCATTCTATCAGTGCTCAATTTGTGTATGTGAATATTTATGAACCCCTGGAGGTTTACAAGTAACATGAATGAGAATTTTTGGTAGAGAAAGAAAGAAAAGGTCTTTTCAGCAAAAGTTTGAAGAAGGAATGAACTCCTAAAGGTGTTAAACAAATTTCTCTGAAACAGAGATTATAAAACTCAGTTGAAGATATTTTTATAATCACTGTCCTACTGCAAACATTAATAGATTCATTGTCATCTTGCTTTCCCTCCAGATTAATACAGTCACACGAATGATACCAATTGCTCTCCGAGAGTTTCTAACCTTCACAAAATGGAGCTGGACATTTGAGAGCCCTCAGTAATAAATTAGTAGTTGGCACTGGGTCCCAGCTGCCTCTTGTGGCAAAGACATTTTTGCTTCACAGCTCTCACCAATTCTTCTGCAACTAGCATCTTTCTTTCTTTGCTCCACTTTCTTCCTCCTCTCCTGGTCTTACCCATCCCTCCCATCCCCCCACTCCAAAAAGGATGGTACTTCATGAAGTCTTTGCCATTTGTTCTACCCAGTTCTGCCCTCCCAGTATCTCCTCACACTGGTGTCTTGATCCAAGCTTAGCTGGTGCAAGGATGGTAGGCCAGATTCAGGTGGCTTCAAAACTTTGTCACTGTAAGAAGGCCATTCGAACTTGCTTTGAATTTTTTAAAACCTGTAAAACAGACAATAATATCTTTGTCAAAAGATTAGATATAAAAATAATGTTTGTAAAAGCAACTAGTAGGATTCCTGGCACATAGTAGGAACTCAACGAATTGAGTTAATTTTGCTGCATACAAATAACCCCCAAAACTTAATAGCTTAAGACAGCAAAGATTATTTATTATTTCCTATTGTTTTTGTAAATCAAGCAGTTAAAAAGGCAGAGAGTCTGTCATACAGTTGTTGTCAGATGTCAACTGGGGCTGCAGTCATCTCAAGGAATCTCATGTTTGCTGGGGCCCTCGGTTTCTTTCTGTGAAAAGAAAGAGCTGCTTGGGCAGAGCTGCTTGGGTACATTCATGGAATGGTGACTGACTTCTCCCAGGGTGAGTGATCCAAAAAACCAAGGTGAAAACTAGACACATACTACCTTTTCACCATATCCCATGCCTCATACAAGGGCAACCTGATTTAAAGTGGGAGGAAATCTTTGTAAGAGTATGAACACTAGGAGATGTGGGTCTTTGGAGCCATCTTGGTGGCTGACTGCATAGTTAGACATTGATTCCCTCAGAGCGAACACCGATGGCCCTGACAGCCGTCAGACTAACTAGACAGCCTTCCAACTTCACCTTCACCATTTTCCCCTTTACATTCCTTGTTTCCACCGTCCTACTGCAAAAGGATCAATACCCAAATCTAAATTTTGCACACACTGTTTTTTAAATTGGAATCACTTTCTTTTTAAAATAGTTTTTTTTTTTTTAAATTTCAGAGTAGTTTTATAGTCACAGAAAAGTTGTGAAGATGATACTGAATTCCCACATCCCTTACCCCACTTTCCCTGTTAATTTAGGCAGTGCTTTAAAGATAGGAAGGGTTTGGATTGGTGAATACAAAACAGTGCAAACAAAGGCTCCAAGGGCAAGAATTAATCTCCTCCAGCAGATTGTAGGTGCAGGATCCTGCCTTTGAGATGAGATGCAGAATGAACTAATCTGGAAAGTTATGTTGTGCCCCGTGGCTCGGGACCCCCAGAGACCATGGTCAATGCAAGCAACAAAGAGTCATTTATTAGCAAGCTTGAGCTTGGTCCTCCACGCACTCGGTAACCGGTGATGCTAAGAGGCCCCTAGCTCAAATTTAGCAGGGTTTTTACAATGAAATACAAACAGGTTAAGGGGGGTTCGCAGTGCTCTTTTTGATTGGTTAACAAGAAAAATCACATATGAAACATTTTATTTTAAGTTTTGGGTCAGCCTGACCGCTAGGGGAAGGGTGGTTAGCCACCCGGCTTTTGCAGGATAGACAAAATAAGGAGCGGGAACATTCTGTGGTTCTTCTAAAAACTGAGGGCAGTTTGGGAAGGACTTATGTTTACCTAAGTGTTTGCATTTTCCACCTTTCAGTTACATGCCTCAAATGAAGTTACTATTTACTTGTTACAACTGTGAAAAGAAATAATTGCTTTTACTGGAGAAATCATTTAAGAAAGTAAAGTAATAAAACAAGCCATGGACAAGTAACCAATTTAGCAAACTCATGGTCCAGAAGAGCCAATGTTGACTTTGATTTCTAAAACAATCAAGGTAGAGTTGAATTACATGATTCTTACAATCTTTTTTATGCTTCTGCGACAAAACAAAGTAGGAAAATAGTAGTTGTGAATTTTAAGTAAGGAAATCCTTTGACTAAATAGTGATTCCATGTTTGTGAACAGACATTTCAACTCACAGAAATAGTTATTAAAACAAAGGAGACTCCTTTGATAGAGGTAGAAAAGCAGTCTCTCTCACCAAACACTATAAAGCAAGATAATTTGTATAGTGATCTGCCATCATAGTCCATGAAAAAGATTCAGGGAGAGAGATTTGTGGGTAAAATGAGGGTATGACCCAGAAGGCTAGGCTGTTTTTCTGTTCCTTGTTGTGGAACTGAAGGACATAGATCTTCAGGACACAGCAAGATGGAGGGCATTAAATTTGAGTAAAAGAGGGAAGGGGAGCTGCTATTTCAAAATTTTATTCCCTCTCTCTCTCACCTCATGCCATATACCTTTGAATTTCCTCACACTTACTAATTTTTTGAGCTTTTAAAATGTTAGAAAGCAATCAGAATGAGCAAAATCTTACAGCAGATCCTAGTAGTTTCCTGAAAGTTCTTCTTGTCCCCAGGTCCAGAGGACTCTATCATTCTTAGTGACTACAGGATACTACCTCTCCCCGCCAAAAAGCTCCCACATTTGTGAACACGTCATCCCACTTCTATTTAACCTCAAATGCATGTCTAAACACACCATCTCCATCCCTATCTTAAGTCTTTTGATGGTTCCTGCAGGTTATGGTCCACCACCTTAGACTGATAGACCTACCTTCTCACCGTTAGGTTCTGAAGTTCTACCGTAGGCTCACCTTTACCACCTTCCATCATGAATATGGGACTCTAGGTACACTAAACTATTGCATTAGGGTGAGAGGGACTGGAGTTTAGAGGCACAGAACTGTCATTGTAATCACAACTACTGCTCTGCTTTTTGAATGCCTACTCTATGACAAGCATTGAGCTAGGCACCTTGTATGCTGTGTTTCACTTAAACCTTATGACAAGACTCCTTCTGAATAATGACTCCAATTTCAGTTGACATAATAGATTTAGAGGTTGATTTCCATTCAAGGACCTACGACTAATACAAGGGAGGATTCAAACTCAGATCAGTCTGCCTTGAAACCCTATTTTCTTTTTTCCTACATACAGTGTTATGAAAGCTGAAACCCCAGAAGCACATAATACAGAGTTTAAACCTAGTTCTGCCATTTATGGGCAGAATAACCTTATGCAGATTGTTTAATTCCCCCCAAATCCTAGTTTCCCTTTATAACATTTAGGATAATAGAAAGCATCTACCCCATGAAACTTTCATGAGAATCAAAGGAAAAAACAGGTGTGAAGTTTTAAACCTCTAGTATTAGAGATGAAATTGCATCACCTCATTTGGCAGTCTTATTTATTTTTTAAGACCCAGTTCAAACATCACCTCCTAAATTGACACTTTATCCAGATGGAATTGTTTTATCCTAAGTTCCCATATGACTCAGCTGGAATAGTGGTATCTGGGCATTTACATCCCTACCCAGGTTAGTCATTGGTTCTGGGCTGTCCCTATAACTGTACCTACAGAACTTGCCCTGTACAGACACTTCTGGCTTGTGATGCCCAGAGGCATAGTAGGTTTTGGAAGTCTGAGAGCAGCACTCCAACAAAGATGTCAGTGCTGCCTTTGCAAGTCAGGCTGGTGTTTGGTAGGGGATCTGAGAGAATAGGGAGCAATGCTCTCAGTTTCTGCAGTGAGTGTCTTTTAGTTGGGATTATCACTTGGGATTCATTTGTATGCCCTTTCACTTCTTCAGTCTCCTCTAATAAGGACTTTCCTTAAAGGGTGACTGATACATAGTGTGTAACCAACATGATTAACAATGCAGGGAAATGGAGAGGAGAGAAGGTCTGAGAAAGCAGGGGGAAGAAAAGGAAGGAGGAGAAAGGAAGGAAGAGAAATGCATGGAAAGGAAAGGATGGGAAGGGAGACAAGGGAGGGGAAAGGAGGACAGGGCCTGGGCTATGATTTGGAGTGCAGAAACCCCCCTTTGCATTTTCAAGGCAGCAACAAATAAAATGTATGTAGATGCTAAATAAATAAAATTCCCAGGATGGCATATAAGTAAAGCTGCTTAAATGACAATTCTGGTTAATTAATATGAGACTAAATTGCAGAATCAGAGTTACAGTTTCTTATTTTTTCCTTATCTGATCAAAAGCCAAAAAAACCTACACTCTAAGACTGGTAAGAAGCCTTGACCTCAGCATAGGTAGTTTGAGAAAAGATTCTGAAAAAGACAAGTGAGGTTTTTTTCCTTGCTGTACTAGGTAATGAGTTTTATAATGGAAACACAATTGCAAATTACATAATCAAGTAGGTCAGAGCTATTGATCTGCCCAGTGACAAGACTTCCTGAGTAAATTGCATTATTCCAAAAGGATGGTTCTAAAGCTAATAATGATAAAAGGTGTTACCTGAATTTTGTACTTTCATTAATATTAGGCTTATTGCTTCTGCCCACCAAAAATATTAGTTTCAAGCAGCTTTGAGAAGCAATGTGGTACATGGATACAGTGCTAGAAATTGGATCCTACATAGCAAGGTTATCTACATGAACTTGGTCACCCTGTAAATGCCCTGGATCTCAATTTTATCATTTTTAGTATTAGGAGGAGCAAATCAGATGTCAGTGACTACTGAATGGTGATTAACTAAAAAGCACACACCCCATCTAAGGGGATCACCAGATGCTCATCATACTGAAATTTGGGTTGCTGAATCTCCCAATATTTCCTCAGATCCCACATCTGATGTTTATGTGAATTCTTCAGATTTTCAGATGTTCACACAATTTTTATGAAACTACAGTGTAGGCTAAAGAAGACTTACACACTATGAGCATGAAATTGCTCATTGGTCACCTCTGGACTAGATGAATCTCAAATATTCTTCCAGCTTTTCACCCTTTCAAAATGGTTTATAGACAGGAAAGTATTCTGCTATGAATGAGACACAGGCTAGTGCCACTACTGTTCCCACACCTGCCTAAGTCTTCCCCAAATGGATTTACATACCTTAGCTGAACAGTCACCCATAATCTTTCTTAGGGAGGAAACTGTACAGCAGCTTTGGCCCCTTCTTTCCTTATCACCTAGCTGTAGCCCCTAAAACAAAACAAAACAACAACAAAAAGATAGAGATAAGCATCCCCATCTTGGAGAAATTTCCATTACTTACCATAAGGTAGGTACCTTGAGATCAAGTCAGTGCCTCTATTTCTCTGCACTCTGGAATCCCATCAAAGTCTCTCCCAATATCTTTGCATCTTCAACTAGGATTGGAAAGATTGACATACTCAAGGTCCAAGTTACAACTTCAATCCCAGAGGTTGTCACTGAAAGTTGGTTAATTATTTCAGGCGAGTTGAAGAAAGTACAGTCTAGACATAGGAGAAGAATTCAGAGAGAAGTAGCTACAGAAAATACAACAATAGATAGAGCAAGAGTTCTATAAGGGTGGAATTGCTAGAGGAAAGGATGGGGTCATATCCCCCTTCAAAGGGATACCTTGAAAATGAATTTCTTTATCTGAAATGGATGGGACAAAGGAGAACTTGTGAAGCCAAACTTGTTAAGAAAGAGAAAGAAGGTCAGATGGCTTTTAATTTTTCCTGTAAAGTAGGAGCTAAAATTTTGCCCGGGGTAATTTTTGAGGAGGGAGACAAAGACTGAGTAAAAGTTTCTGAAGAATGACTAAAGGTGATTTTCCTAAATGCCAAACAAGTGTAAGATGTAAAAGATTTAAGATAGGAAGAACTCACCCTGGGCTTAATGCCCTTTCTAGTAAGGTACTCAATACTTTGAGGATGATTAAAGAATGAAAAAAACATTGGGAGATGGGGAATTTGCATTTTATAGATCTGAGGGATGTTGACCTGTAGGATGTGATCATGCCTATCCGTGGCTTCAGTGGAGAACAGAAAGCAACAGTGAGAAGGTCAAGGATATGTGAGACCACAAGTAGAAGATGCTAAAATTAACATGGAACATAACTATAAAGGTCACTGTGAGACAAGTGCTAAAATAGTTGAAGAAGGCTATGTCTGAGGATGGTGCAGGAAACAAGAAATTTACAATCTTTCTTTCAAGGATTTTAAAAAATGGAATGTCAGGGAAAGGAAATTGTCAGTAAGGAATCACCTCTTCATTTTGGTGAGAAGATAAAAAGAAGTGACCCAATAATGTTTTCCTGCAATGGGGAAGTCATTTCCATGTAAAGGGAGAACAGAGGAGGATGGAAAAGATGGGAGGGGAAAACAGGGCTGGGTTATAAACAAATAAGAAAAAAAAACTAGGGCAGGATTTATAGTATCTGAGGAAGAAACAGAGTACATCACATCTCTGTGTATATTTGTCCCTCACAAATATACACAACCATCAGTGAAGATAAGGAAAAAAATAATTTAAAAAATCCAAAGTTTAGCAAGAAGCAACTTTGAAATAAAACAGACCTGTGTTTGAATCCTGACCGTGGCACTTTCTAGCTCCAGGGTTTGATTCCATTTTTAAAAGATTCCTTTTAAGAAAAATAATACAAGACAGGGAACTCCTAATTAAGAGCAAATGTAAATTTTCATTTAGAAAGGGAAATAAATCACATTTTTATTTTTAAAATTCAAAAGTTAATAAATGCCAACATCCCCATATTCAGAAAACTACTATTTTTATTGACCAACTGCCTAGTGGTTATATGTACTGCATGACTTCTGTAATGTATCCTTGCCTACATATTTTTTTGGCAGCAAATTCTTTAATCATCCTTAACATGATAATATTTTGGCAATGTCCTTTTCTGTTAAAAGAATAGAATGATAATTTAGTTGTTCCTTTGGCATGATTAGTGTAATCTTTGTTAGCAATTTCTCGGAAAAGTGTCTTTTTGGCTAAGTTACGATTGGTAATGTTATACTGTAGACTTTGGAATTGTCAAACTTGGGAAACCCTGTAGTCATAGGTGAACTGTAAGATTCCAAAGCATTTTCCCATAGACTAGCTTTTTCTTCACTTTCAACCTTGTCTTTCCTCTGTTACTTGCCTACTCTCAGTGCTGGAGGCTATAGGTCAGATTCATATCATGGTGCAACTTCTGGTCCTGCATCCTGAGCTGTGAAGTGGGTGAGTTGGCACAATGAATTCCTGCACCAGAGTAGTTATGGATAATTTAGCCAAACACAAGCATGCTTCAAAACTCAAACTAAATGTATTTCCCACTCTACTTGCCCTTAGCCATCACCCCCAAATGTCAGTGGTCACTCTGGTGCCATGAGGGGGAGTGTGGTGTCATGGGAAGAGAAAATTCTTAACTGATTTGTATTAAAATATTTTACTTTAGCAAATTTAGGACAAACATGATCATGTGAACACAATTCTGGAGCTTCTTACAGAGCCTCAGTAGGGACCAGCCATGCAAGTGAAGAAGCTAAAACCTAAGCAGCATTAACTTTATAGTCAATCTGTTGTTGAATAGTTGCATGAACTCAAGAGAGTTATAAAATTTCTCTATTCATTTCTCTATCTCACAGAGTTATAAGGCAGGTGAATTGAAGGAATACATAATTCCTGACATACAATAAATATTAAATGCAAAGAAAAATACGTAACTACTAGATTGTGTGTCATATACATTGCAGATAAACAAATTGGTGACATCTTATTTTGTGAATTTGAGTAAAGTAGGTAACTTCCAAACTCTCCAAGTCTATTGAAGGTTTTTGGTTTTGTGTTGGTTTAATGACAGTCAGAGTGACCTACTTCAGTACTTTTGACCATCCCTGTAGAACTGGGAGCACCTTGGATGATTATAATGGAGAGCTTGGAATCACGGGGGAAGAGGAGGCTTTAGAGCAGAGCAGTGGAGGTCAAATAGCTTCAATCTGTAAGGAAATCTTGCCTCTGAAGGACGGCCTCCCTTTTTACCCTGTTAACTGTAACAGTTAAGTGGGCTTAGATCCAAACATTTATCCTCATATATTCCCGAGAATCGAGCAGGACTGAATGAACAAATATGCCCACTTTTTGAGCAGCGTGGTGTGCCCTGCATTGTACTGGACCTTCTCACATTTTCCATCTCATTTAAGCTTCACAGCAAGTCTGCTCTTGTGAATGTTCTTATAGGGATGAAGACGCAAACAGGGAGAGAGATCAGCCTTCTTGGCTCTCATTTGGCATGCCTTGTGTACAAATGGAAAAGCAGGGAATAGAAGCTTTATTCCATCTGTGTGGTTCTTACTCCATCACCAAAGTGCCTGAACCAGAGAGTTTGGCTATTCTCCTCCTTTCCCTGGTCTTGGGGTGAAACCAGCACTCTAAGCCAGTCTCCAGTCTCCAGAATTCTGCAGGTCAGGCCAGGGAGGACAGAACTAACCTTGATTAAAAACAGATTAAAAGCCAGGAACAGGGATGGGAGTGGAGGCTGGTTACCATGTTGGGGAAGAGGAAGGAATGGTTCTCTTCAATGTGAGAAGAAAGTTAAGTGGAAGTTCAAATGTTGAAAAGGATGTACATGTTTGATAATGTTAAGAGGAGCTTTTTAACCTGGTCTCTCCCCAATCTTGATGTTGCACTAATGGGAATTGCTGCTTTATTTTAGCTTTTAAAAATAAAATTTATATAATTATAACATAGGAAAATCTGTATTTGCAAAACAGATAATTATTTTATTCACTGTAAAATTTCTTTAATTTGCAACATTTAAAAATGGATTTATTTCTTTGAGCTTTATTACCCTAAGTCACAAAGTGTACAGCCAACCATCAAACTCTCCCATATCATTAATAGTATCTGTCACCAGTACCTGAGATGAAAAGTGAACAAGGTCTGAAACAATTTTAATCATGGCCTCTCCCACTTGTCAGACTGACGATCAGACCTCTGGGCTGCTGGTTACCTTGGCCATTTTGTCCCTCTAGTTCAGGAGGTGAAAAGGCAAAGTAAGGGGCAGGCTTCTATGTGGGTTAGAGGGGAGAGCTCCAAGTGCAGGCTGTCCCTGGAAGCAGTCCTGAAATAGAGTTAGTCAAGCAAAATGTCTATGGAAGAAGGAGAAGATATAGGGAGTAAGACAGCAAGGGGCCGTTTCAGACCATGATGCAGGATCAGCCAGGTTTCTGGGAGATGTTGCCAGAGCTCTATGGGGGCTCCAGGACAGGCATTGACCTGCGTTGGACTGAAATAGGCAGAATTCCATAGCTCTACCTTGTTCAGTCATTGGATGCCAGTCACCCAGGAAGAATGAGGCCCTGGTTCTCTGCAATTAAGGAAAACTCTGAATAAGCCAATTATTGAAAGCTGTCAGATATCAGTTGTTTCTTTAGCTGGGCAGAAATTCATTCCTTGAAAAAGGATCTGTGCAGCACATTTCATTGCACTGTCTTGTCTGGATTTCCTTCTCTACATGTTAACTGGCAGCAAATCCTCTGGAACTCTGTTGGACTCTTTTCACTGAGAGAAGCTCAGAAAGGAGAGAGTAGTAGGATGAGCTATAGCTGCCATTCCTAAAGTTGGCCTCAGAGCTACAGTTGGCACTTGTCTCCTTCTTCACTCAACCTTCCAGAGTCTCTTACCCTCAGCTACCTCTTTGCTGTCCTTTGTAGGCTACTTGGTCTTGTGACTCCAAACCCCATTCCTGAGGAGTCTGAGCCCATTAGAGCATTCTACTTTGGTCCCAAATGACCCTCCTCTTACATGCCTGCACTATTCAGTCATTGGATGGGAGCATTCCTGAGATTGATATCACCTTGGCCCTCTGCAGGGGAGGCAGATCCTGAAGGGCCAATGGGTGGGCGCTCTGCTGATCATATTTCCTGAAGCTGTACAGTAAGTCCTTCCTCAAAGGTGGATTTGTAAATCCTTCCTCAAATGGCACATTTCCATGTCTGCCACTGAGAAATGAGATTTTAAGAATCTCTCACAAAACAGTAAAATTATTATTATCCATTCTTTGTATATTTTATTTCTTATTTTTTAGGTGAGACGAATTACAGGAATTTCAAATATTTTAGGTTTCTCCATAAAGTCCCCATCTCTGGATTACTAAGTAGAACAGAGCAGAAGGAAATGATCATCTGCTTCTTAAAGAACTGCTTTTGCTTTCATAGGTGATTCTTCAGTTAAAGAATACAGGCCCTTTTTGGTGTCCTTTTTTCAATCCTTAAAAAGGAAGCACAAATTCTACAACCAAAGAAACCTTGCTTGAATGTTTTTCTGATAATAAAAGTTTTGATGTGAATCAATTATGAGGTCCCAGAAAAATTGAGTTGAGTGAATGCTGGGAATGAGTGGTAAATCAGAACATGAAAAGAGTAAATGGGCAGAGAAGACTAAAAAGAATCTTCAGGTGGTACAGATCATCCTCCAGGAGACAAAGGAATGAGAAATCACTTTATTCTCCAATAAATGGGCATCAGAAGCAGAACAATAGGCTATGAAGAGGGACTAATGTGCTGCTTAACTCCCTGGGAGGAGACTGTGCTCAGCCTGAACCACCCAGCTGATTCACCTTAATGTGGATGTAGAGACTTCCTGCAGTAGCTTGCACAAGCTAAAGTGCCCCTTTGTCCAAGTCCAAGTGTGGAACCTGTTGGAGGACAGAATCCTGTGAGTCGGCTTTTGGGGCTAAGCTATTAACTATGTTTATCACTCCCCCTGAAATTGACAGAATGCAGTGGCTTGCAAAAATATAGGCATGTATACATGTAAATATATATTTTGTATTTATGTGTGTATGAACTTTGCAGAAAAAAACTTAATGTGATTCACAAGAAAACAGATGCAAATAGATATGCATAGGAATCTGCATATTATCAAATGAATAAACCTGTTTCCATTGAACCAAATGTGTCTTACCAAACTCTTGAAAACCAATTAACCTTTGAAAACTAGGGTCAAGCCCCTTAGATAAAGTATTATTATTAAATTCTTTATGGACTGGGACCTTTTCTATGCCTGTCAAAACTCCTAGACTGGTGCTTGGCATACACTGAATAAATGTTTGTTGAGTGAAGGATGGATGGATAATGAATAAATGATATTTGATAAACTATAAGCAAATTAAAGAAATGAATTAGTCTTTAGGAGCTGTGCTGCAGTTGTGATTTGCTTCAAAAATGCCAAATATTGTAATACAGAAATTGCTGGAAGTGGAATGGACTTTAGGAATCATCCAGTTAAATCCTCTCCTTTTACCCATGAGAAGAAGTGAGGCTTAGCTGATCACATAAGATCACTCAACTAATTTGTGATTTGACCTGTTCCCAATCCTGGGGATTTTACAGTGCTATCAAATGATTATCAAGAGATCTTTAATTGGTTCCATTTCATCTGTGTCATGCCGTATGTGTGAGCAAGTTTATGAATGTGTGCAGTGTTCCAGATTTTATGTTCAGATGTCTTCTTGTTTTCCCCTCACAGCACCATGTGCATGGGTGTGGTCAACTCCATATGCACCTCTGGCTCATCCTCCTCCCTCTGCCAATTCACCTCTCTTTAAATATTTTCTTTTTGTTGATATTGAGAATAAGTTTCATTCTAAATTCTAGTAAATCTGATCTTGAAATGGTCTGAGCTCCTGTTTCCTGTGCCTTTTTCTGTTTATAATCTCTGCACAATGAACAGTCAATCTTCCACTTGTGCAATTGTTAGATACAGGCCGCATCATTTCATGCACTCTGCTGTTCACTTTCCATCTCAGGAGCCCTCTGCAGCTAACCTTTCAACAGATTGCCTGTCACTGTCATTAAAGGGTTCCCAAAGCTCTGTTACAGAGTGATAACCTTGGCAGCTCTGTGCCCAGTGCCCAAATCCTTCTCTGCAGCTAGATTGAGGATTTGGTCCTCTCTGGCACTCTGTCATCTATAACATGGAAGTTGGTTTTCGTTGACCTTACTATTTTAAATTTCAGTCTTATTTTCCTTCTCCCATTATTATTGCTCTTTTGCTTCATTTCAGGTCAAGCTCAGCTCAACATTCACTTTCTTCATCTAACTTCTCAATTATCCTGACAGCTCATTCTTCTCTGGTGCTAAAGCTGCATTTTAAAGAATGTTCTCAGTCTGTAAATGGAGTTTTTCCTGTGCTTAGGCAAAAGTATGTATTTTATTTCTAATTATAGACTACTACTTTTTAACTCCAAGCAAGGCATCTATTGTGCAGGAACGTTGTGAGCACTGGGGATGGAGCCAGTAGGTCCTCCCTGTCCCCAGTGCAGCTAACGTCGTCCAGGAAGACTATATTAAGTACATTAAGTAGAAATGAAGTAGTGATGGTGCTTTGAAGAAAAATACGCAGAGAGAGGAAACAGCGACGAATGGAAGAGGTGAGGGAGGCACACTTTTGTAAAGTAAAGAGACTCTCCATGAGGATTTGACATCCAGCAGAGACAAGAATGAATTGAGGGAGTGGACTCTTCAAAGACTGTGGGAAATGTGTGCCAGAGAGAGGGACTAACAAATACAAAGCCTTGAGGTGGGGACCAGTGTGCCCATTTCAAAGGCAAACAAGAAGGCCACTGTGGCCTGAGGAGGTACGCGAAGAGAAATGTGAGAAAGCTGGAGAGAAAGCACAGGGCCAGGTCACATAGAGCCAGGGAACAGACTTGAGGAAGCCATTGGAGAGGGGCAGAAGGATGTAGGCTGAATGTGAACTAAAGGGTCATCCCAGCATGTGGAGAGCAGACTCGAGTGGTGATGAGCGGAGTGGAGACGTGGAGCCAGTTAGGTGGGCACTGGAGCAGGATCTTGGTAGGATTCAGAGGGACAGTATAGGTTATCAGAAGGACTCAGGGTCAAGCTACATTTTGCTGCAATGTGTGAGGGAAAGAGAGGAGGCAAGAGTGAGACTCCTAGGTTTGGGGCCTCAGGAACAGGAGAATGGAGAAGCCATTAATGATTTGTGGGAGCCTGGAGGGTGCACATACCTGCTTTTATGGTGAGTGGGGAAGAAATTAAAAAGAGTTCTGATTAGATGTAGGTTTGAGATGCTAGAACTCAGAAAATTCAAAAGAATCAAAAGACATTTTAATCCCGGTGTTAGTGCTCTAATTCAAAGGAAAATCATTAATAACATCGTGGGTTTTTATCCTTTGTGAATGTAGGCACTTTATAGTTTGGATTTAACTTTAAATCTGCCTCATTTTTAAAACTGTATCCATTAAACTCATATTTAAAAAAAACTACTCTGTAATTGTTATAGAGAGGGGAATTTTTGAAAAGTTTCTCTTTAGACACACTAAAAGTACCTATGCACGTTTTAAATATACAAAGTAGAAAAGACCCCAAGAAAGTCCAGGCCTTAAAATATGAAAAAGGGGCTGTAAATACAATGCAGGACCCTGCAGCAGTTAGTGGGTCTGCAAGCCTCCCCCCTTTCCCTCAGGTATTGATGTTCAGTGTTAATAAGGGACAGAGCAGGATGAGGTCAGCTTCGTAAGGAGCTCTGTGTGGGTCTGAGGAGAAGAAGGTATTGATTTTTAGAAGCTCAGAAGCCATTGTGGTTTACAATTAGGAACACCCTGGACTGAAAGTGGAGGGCTTGCCCTCCAGCCCAGTCACTGCTACTTGTCTACTGTGTGGCCTTCAGGTCACGACCTCTCTGGAACTCGGGTTCCATACATCTGAAGTAGGGTCAGCATAATGAAGCTGGCGGGACTCTCCGAAAGATTCCTTAAAATTATATGGAAATACCTTCAGGACCATGAAACAATATGCATTCACCTTTTAATATAAATTATAAAAATATGTCAAAAGCTGCCAGAAGAAATGATTAATGGATACCATTGAAGTGAAAAGAGATTCAAGGACAACGCTGATTTATACAGCAACAGAACTAAGTCTCAACATGTATTCATTTTATTTTTCATAACTTCACAGTGGCAATCTAGAGCCTTTCTACCATGGACATTGACCAAGGCATGTGAGTAAACTGTGCCTTAATACAGTGTAACAGGTATTTTAAAAGTGGTGTGTACTGAAAAAAGCATATGAAAATTGTTTCACCTTTTGGTTTATGTAATGTCTGATTCCAAGAAAGCCTTGAAATGATTTATGAAACAATGTCAGTAGAAAAATATAGCTAAGGAAATAGATTTAAAGGGAAAATAAAGGTAGAAAAACACATGGGAAGTAATATTTGTTTATGCTTGTACAAAAGTTTTTATTTATTCACTCATTTAATTTTTAATAATATACTTTACAATTTTAGTTGTTGCATTATAATTATACATGGTAGTGGGATTCACTGTTACATGTTCATAATGCACATAATATAATCTGCTCAATTTCATTCTCCAATACCTCCCTTTTCCCTACAGAAGGTAATATTATCACAAAAAACAATACAGAAGGATCTTTACTAGAAATTACTCATGATTTGGTTCTGAGCTTCTTAGAAGGCCCAGCACACACACACAAAAAAACACAAGTTATGAGTCATAGTGCCAATTTCACAAAAGAAAAGCAATTTTGCTGCAGTTCAGGAATTTATTTTGTTGTTTTTCCCCAAAGGAAACAAATTTGTAAAAGTAGATATAACTTGAATAGTCAAAGTTGACCTTTCCTTTTCTCAATTAAAATGCTGAGCTACTTGCTTGATAATGAGTCTTCGAATTGAGACTCAACCTAGGCAATCGAGTGTTGCCTCAGAGATCACCTGTGACTTCACAGACACTTCTAGAAGCAATCTAATTTAGCAAAATAGGTAACGACCTGGACATTTATGATGAGCAAACAAAGGGAAGCAGGAGAATCTTGCAGCAGAAAGGGTATCAGGTTGAAATGGGAGCGGTGTTTTCATCTGACACCTTTACTTATCACTAGTTTTATTATGCTAAGATAAGACAACTTTCTTGGCTTGTATATTTTCATCTGAAAGATTCTGATTTTGAAATAGATGACATTTAATCAGTCTTTCTGGCTGTGAGAATCTGAGTTTTCAATTATGCTCTGGAATCAGATAAACAAGGCACATTGTCTTGAAAAAGGAAAATAACATTTTGGATGATAGTGAGTTACCATGATACCTGAGAAAAAGATAACAGAGATTCATTAAATGTATTAATTCAGAAGTATTTTTAAAAAACTAATTTTGGGGTGAAGATTTTAGGTATAGTTTTTTTCCTGTATTGCAACTCTTCTTTTCTCAATGGTTTCTTTTTTTTTTTTTTTTTTTTTTATTCTTTTATTTACTTATTGATTCATTGAACACAAATGGAGTACAGCTATTGTTTCACTGTTTGTACACAAGGTAGAGTCACACCATCTGTGCATTCATGCATGTACACAGGGCAATGGTATCTGTCCCACATTCTGTTATTAATTTTATCCCCCACCCACCCCCACCCCTCCCTTCCCTCTATGCTAGCTATCTTTCCTCCATTCTTGCCATCTTTCCTCCACACATTATGCATCATCATTCATATATCAGAGAGACCATTCGGCTTTTGGATTTTTGGGATTGGCTGATCTCACTTAGCATAAGAGTTTCCAACATCATCCATTTACCTACAAATACCATAATTTTATTCTTCTTTATGGCTGAGTAATATTCCATTGTGTATATATACCACAGTTTCTTTATCCACTCATCTACTGAAGGGCATCTAGGTTGATTCCATAATCTAGCTATTGTGAATTGAGCAGCTATGAACATTGATGTGGCTGCATCACTGAGGCAATCTGATTTTAAGTCCTTTGGGTATAAGCCAAGGAGTGGGATAGCAGGGTCAAATCTCAATGGTTTCTCTGAGCTTATCAACTTGGAAACTCTAATAGGTATATGTAACTGAGAAGTCAAACTTTTAAAATGGTTTCATACATCACAAAGCACATGCACCTTCAGGCTCCCTCACCTTATAGTAACAGAGGAAGAGAACTAGAAATACATGAGCATTAAAAGGAAAGTGATACATAGACTTTTTTTAAGCTGTCAAATAAATCCAGTAGTTGAAGACAAATAAAAGCCAATTATCAGATTTTCATATGTCCATTTTTGTATCAATAGAACAACTTTTTTGATTATATAAGAAATGCATGGTTATTGTAAA
The DNA here is from genome assembly GCA_020662805.1 of Glaucomys volans. NCBI lineage: Eukaryota > Metazoa > Chordata > Mammalia > Rodentia > Sciuridae > Glaucomys > Glaucomys volans. Next base: position 112,647 of record JAJEJO010050467.1, read on the forward strand.
AAAAAATCAGTCCTGAGAAGTATGAATAAGAAAATATACATCATCATAAATATACCTCATAGAAAAAAAACCGTAATTACTATTTAATGAATTTTCCTTTAGCACTTTTTTCTGTACATTTTACTATGATAAAATAAAATATTTATTGAATTTACAATGGGAAGAAACTATTCTAAATACTTCATGTGCATTTCATCATGCGTGTAACAAGCCCTCAACAACCCCAAGTGTGTATATGCGCACACAGTTACACATATGGACATACATATGTGCGTATATGAATACACTCTCAGTTTTCTTTTACTTTTCATTAATTTTTTATTTGTTCTAATTAATTGTACATGACAGTAGAATGCATTTATGCCTTTTGATAGATCGTGTATAATAAACTTTATAGCATCCCATTCATATTGCTTTAAATCCTTTCTTTTTCTCTTAAGATTATATCATGATCTGTATTTCACGGTAGTAAAGCTCGCCATCACTTCATGGCATCCTTACCTTCCAGCCTGCAGAGCCAAGTACTGGGATCACATGGTCCCAAGAAAGGCTAACTGGATAAGGGATGGACTCTGCCAAGCAAGGCAAACCGGCCAATCTTGCCTGAGAAAGCAAAACTGAGGGAAAGAAAAAGTGTCAGTAAATAGAAATCTGTGTTGGAACTTGAGGCCATTTTCAGCTTAGGGCACTTTAAAGAAATTGAGCAAACCAGTCTAGAGGGAGAATCAAGAGAACAGAAGAGACACATTGAAAGAAACAGGCAAGCAACTGGACAAGTTGCTTGCATCCTGGGGGAGGGAGGGAAATAAGGAACAGTATATACTGGAGGCATTCCCAACTGCAGGGAGAGCTTACTATTTTTTCCTCCAAGTGGATTCCAAAATTATTCTCTGTATCTTTCCTCTAAGCACATTTTTAATTTAAGCTAATTTGAGCATGCATCTCTTCTTAAGATACCATGTCGATGTGCATTAATAATGATTAACTTGCTGTGTACAAGGCATCATTCCATGTGTTCTGTGTTCACTGATCTGATTAAATGCCTTTAAATCTTTATATCAATTCTAAGAGGTAAGTATTAACACCTTAATTTTGGATAAGAGGAAAACAAAGTTTAAAGCACTCAGTGGAAGGTACTAATTAGGAATGGTAAATTTACACAGCCCTTGACAGGTAGAAATATACACATTTTATTGCCTGTGTCGTTTCTTCAAAGTTCACCAAAATGACAGAAATGGAAGCTTCTGAAAGTCATGTACACACCAATACTAAGAGTATAAGAGCAGGGCAAAGCAGATGGACCTGTGAACTTGATTGAGGAAATCCAAGAAAATGGAATGCTAAGCTAAACAAGGGAAAATAGGAAGAGCAACTCATCAAATAGGAAGAGCAGCTCATTCCAGAGCTGGAAGCCTGCTCTAAACATAGCAGGGCCGGTTCCTTCTTCTCCCCGGCCTGTCCCAGCAGACACTATAAGTATAGTGGGGGACAATTCAGAGGAGCCTACTGAGGATTGAACCCAGGGCCTCACACATGCTAGGCTAGCCACAACCCCAGCCCTCAGGAGCCTTCAAATAGGAGACACCAGTGCATTTAAGGTACAGTGAGAGTACTGTGTCTAAAGCACGGAATGAGGTTTCACATGTACATTGACTAGTCTTTTTCCACTGACTTGACTTCTAAAACTCTGGTAGCCAGAGTTTTCTCTTTAGGCCAGAGATTGGAACACTGATCTCTGAGGAATCAGCCTATCCGCCCTCCGAAAGAAAGAAAGAAAGAAAGAAAGAAAGAAAGAAAGAAAGAAAGAAAAAAAGATACTGACATTACAAATTCCCCAGTGAAACAGCCCAGCAGCCATCACTACACAGACGACCCATCAATAAGCTCTCTCCACCCACAGGAAGCTTCTAGTCAGCTGTAATGCAACTGGTCTGTATCCACCACACAGTGCAGATGGAACATAAGTGGAAACAAAACAGCAGCTTGCATGAAACTTCTTAAGACGAATCTAAATATTCTGATTAATGTGAACATGAATACATGAGATATGTTTATGAGCTATGAGCTATGAGAAAGTAAACCTGAAAACAAAAAAAAAAAAACAAAAAAAAAAAAAAAAAAAAGAAAGTAAACCTGTAGGGAAAAACTAAATGCTTTAAAGACGTACATTCAAAGGGGAGGAAAGCAAGCTCTCAGAAAAAGATGATCAAAACAAAAAAATTCAAGGGAAAATTTGGGAGTGAAAGTTGAGGAAAACTGTTAGAAAGCAGAGCAAGATGGCAAAGTTATGGAAACAGAGCAAGCAAAGAACTGGAAAATTCGTAGGACCAGTCTGTGAAATCTAGAGACAGGAAACAGGGAAAATGGAAGGAAGGGAACTAACATAGAAATAATTCAAGAACTTTTTTCAGAATTGAAGCACAGCATTCCAGAATGAAATGTCACATTGTGTGTTCATGATAATGAACAAGAAATGACTTACCACAAGATATACTATTGCAAAAATTCAGAATATTGAATAATAGATAAAAATAATAACAAAAGTATTCTGACAGAAAGTTCTTATTTTGTGACAGGATCCATAATCAGAATGGTGGCAAAGCATGGAGGTTAGTGTCCTCAATTCAGCTCACTTGAATTCTAATTCCAGACTCCATATTTGCTGACCCTATAACCCTGGAAACTTACTGCAACCCTGATCAGTTACAGGGGCACCAGTATAAAACGGTGATTGTTGGGAGGATTAAATAAGATGATAAACAGAAATACATACAGAATTGTGACTGACACCTAGTGAGTGCAGAGAAAATGTTTGCCTTTTTTATTTTATCAAGTCTTTATTATTAGCAACTCCAGAAAGTAGAAGACAATAGATTGACACCTTCAAAATTCTAAGTGTACATCTAGTCTAGCCAATTATCAGTTAAGTATGACAGTGAAATAAAAAACAGTTTAGATATACACAGTTTCATTTTCTCTCTTAGGTACGCTTTCTCAGGAAGCTGTTCTGCCAAATCAAAAAGAAAATTAAGAGAAAGACATGGAATTCTGGTAATGAGCTCCCACAGAGATTATGGAAAAATAATTCTCAGAATAATGGCAGAAAGAGATTTCAAAATAACAGTTAAGCATCAACCAGTCCTCACATGGACAGGTCAGCAGCCTCTTGGGAGACTTTCTTGGGTACATGAAATTGATGCTTAGTGTATATTTGTGTATTAAAAGAAGGTATGCTCAACAGGGGAAGTGTTTGTGAAAAAAAAAGGATGATAAATGCATAGGAAACTAGAATGATTCGCGATGACACAGTGTATCAGCAAATTAGAACAATTAAAGAACCAAAACTTGTTCAGAAAAGGAAAAATAATAATAGTACCCCAAATGACTAAGCAATGTCTCCTATTTATGTTATGATAATACTATAGCCGGGCGCGGTGGCTCATGTCTGTAATCCCAGCACTTGGGAGGCTGAGGCAAGAGGATCGCGAATTCAAAGCCAGCCTCAGCAACTTAGTGAGGCCCTAAGCAACTCAGTGAGACCCTGTCTCTAAAAAAATACAAAAATAGGGCTGGGGATGTGGCTCAGTGGTGGAGTGCCCCTGGGTGGTTCAATCCCCAGTACCAAAAAAAAAAAAAAAAAATGATGATAATACTATAAACATTGTAATGGTGAAACCAAAATTGTGATAAAATTCTATTGCAGAGATGTAAGGGTGTGTGCCTATATGCTGGGGATAGAGATGGTATAAGAAAGCTAAACTATAATTTCTTTTTAGCAGGAAGTCAATAAATGATTCCTAAAACTCAAGGCTCAAGTTTGCTTCTTGTTTCTCTGTTTTTAGAGCAGTGGAAGTATGGAGACATATAAGAACCAGTTAAAAAGTTGAAAGTGTTCGCCTCATGGGGAAAAGAGATTGGAGAGAAATAGCATTCTGCTGTTTTTCTGTAATAAACCTTGAACAATAATTTGGTTCTAAGAATTATGACTGCATATAACTTTGATAAAAGATTAACACTGTATTCAAAAATAATTTATTGCCTAAAAATTAGAACCCAATTAAATTAAATAAGACATTTGCTCAAGGTCATTGAACTTGAAAATAGAAAAACAAGGATTTAACACCCAGTTTCTATGAATAGATACCTTGTATTGGATAATACTCTCTTGAGTGAATATTTCTTAATTTATTTAACCAGTCTTCTTATTAACAATCAAAATTATTTCAAAGGTCTTAGTATTATTAGGTGACTGACATCTTGATATCCTCAAACACCAGTATCTGATAAAATCTCTGATTATTTATTTATATCTGGAATTAGAACTCTTGGGTTTAAATAAAAAGCCACAAACTCTTCAAGCCTCTTCGTAGCTATTCTCAAAGTATCTTCCAGAAAAGTTGTACTGAGTACCCTCAAACCAGCCGTAGAGGAGAGTTAATTCTCTTGACCTACTCTCACCAGCAGTAAGAATGCCCTTTCAATCAATTTTGTTTTTTGATATAAATAAAATATAACCTTACTGACTTATCAAAAGGAAAATCAGATTCTGTTCATACAAACAGCCTCGTGGACAGTGCATTTTAGTGAGCCTCAGACAAGATGGGAATCTGTCATCAATTCCACCTTTAGAGCTGTTGCCTTTGATCAGACTATTTGGAAGAAAACATGCTATCACTTACATTATGTAACACAGATTTTGTTATACTTGGTCCCCTACAAAATCAAAAAGCTATATTCTGATCTGAAGGAAATTAATGAGCTTAGACTTCAGATACTGCCTTTCATTTTAATGCAGTTGTGTATTTTATGACTACCTTAAACTTACATAAGGCTTCTTTCTTGAAAGCACTCATTAAATATTAATTTAATAAAATTGTTGAATGCATGCAGTGTCCTAGGATGTACTGAGTACTGGGACCCAGAGGTGAACAAAACAGCCCTGCCCTGAAAGCTCAATTCCTGTGCATGACATGCATAGCAATTTTGGAATCTCAGATTAGCAATTTCTAATCTCAGAAACTGGAGGAGAAAATGATCTCTGAAAAGACAAATTTCTCTACAATATGAGAAATAAGGATGAGTTAGTCAGCTTCCTGATTGTCATTTAAGAGCTCAATCTATTTGAAAATCTCTGTATATCTGAATATTGAAACTAATGCTCAAGGGCATCATACAATTACAGTTAAGTGTATAGCATATATGCATGACTCAGAAACCAGAGAGCCTCTATTCTGATTATAAAAATGGGTCAAGAAAGATTTTTCTTCTTATGAAATATAATGTCCCCAAATTCTGTTTTATCTTTATGCATTCTCTATTACTTTGGGTTTTGTCAGGAGAGAAATTAGATCCAAGTTCAAAAACACAACCGGGTGTTATTACGTGGTTGTTTTTGTCTTTGAATTGCACAGTCAATGACACTTCAAAAGAAAACCACATAGATCAGGTCCTGGCACGCACTTTAAAAAGCCAACATTGAATGATGTCTCCATAGTAAGAAGGAAAAACCTCACAGGAGTTTTACCCACCAGATGTCGACCATCCTGTTGCTCTGCTTCTCAGCCTGGGTGACAGTTTTCCCATTTGTCCAGAGCTTCCCCTTTAGTAGGCAGATCTGGAGTTATAACTCTTCACAGAATCATGCTGAGAAGTTCTCGCCAGGTCACAAGAAGTGCAGATGAAATCACTTTCCCTCACACTGTGCCAAGGACTTGGTTTCCATTTTGAAAGATGGCTTACTGATTAAAATGAACTCAGGACTCATCTATAGAAAGATAATTATCAGGCCATGTCAGGACAAAGACTGGATAGCGTTGTAAACATGAAGAAGCTTATAACTCTCCAGTCGCAATGCTAGTGAGGAGTAAGTACATGGAGGAATCATTATCTGAGTACCTTGTGCTTTTCAACATGCTTCAAAAGCACTATAATAGATATAGACTTCTGCTTTCCCAGCCATTTCCTTAGTCTTATGCTTGCTAATATGAAGCATTGAAATAAAGAACAGTTTTATAAGTCAAACATACTTGGGTTTCAATCTTGACGTCTTCTGGTAAGTATGTTGTCTTGGTTTAAATTCCCTAAACTTCAGATTCCTTCCCTGTAAATTGGGAAAATGCCTCAAAGAAGTGGAGGAATCCATACCCCATAAGTATAGATAGTGCATAGCAACCTCCCTCCAAATAATACAATATAAAAAGGGAAGAAACAAAGATGCAAAGAATGCCGACTCTAAGGTTAACAGTGGTGATGAGTCACATATTCATCATGTGCTGAGTCTTCTCCCAAAGAACCCATAATCACAGTCTTACGAAAAAAAAAATTAGAAAACCCCCAACTGAAGGACATTCTACAAAATACTTTGTCCAGCACTCCTAAAGGGGGGAAATAGCTTCTGTCTTTCCCTATTGTGAAGATTACAACAGACCTAATTATTACATGCTGTTTGATAACTGTATATTGCTCCGTATGAGCACTCCTACCCCACCGACATCAGGCGTGGCCATGTGACTTGCTCTGATAAATGAAATGTGAACAGAAATGAAGTGTGTCTCTTCTGAGTTCCCACCTTGTGGTTTCCAAGGTCATTTTTTCCTCTGAAACCTCCATTAAGACCTCTTCAGCAGTTCAGCCTGAAGCCTGGAGCTGAGACAATGAACTGCCCACAGCAGTTGGCCTGGAATCGACTAGCAACATGAGAGAAATAAATGTGTTGTGGTAAGCTGCTGAGATGTTGGGGTCAGTTTATGACAGCCTGGCTGAGCTCAAGCCGAGGACCTGACTCTAATCAAGTAATGAAGCTCCGACCTCCTTCCCTCTGTGGCCCTCTTTTTCTCCTTCTCCCTCCCTGTTCCCTCTTTTGCCAACTTCTCCTTCACAGCTTTCACTTACTGATTTCTGAGCTTCTCCCCCTAATACTGCTTAGAGATTCGAGCGTTCCAGCTTCTCCTCTTGAATTTTCTCTGAGCTGTTTCCATCAATTTCATTTTTCTGGAGTTTTCAGCCAGAAGGGCCCATGCGTGATTGAGGCTCAGATTAAATCCCTCTGCTACTCACCTGCCTTGCCCTCCACTCCGCCCACATTGGTGTCCTGCTGAAATCAGATAACATTGAGATCCAGAAACTCTTTGGAAGGAAAAAGAAACTACAAGAGAAATTAGGGATGTTTTTAAAGAGATGAGGAGCTAATTGCAGGCAGAAAATCTCATATTGTTTTTTCTTTTAGCATCAGCTGTCCCCTGAATCACTGCCCAGTTGCCAGCTGCAGGTCTTTGCTCCAAAGTCAGTGTGGCCAATTCTGCAATTCTTGTTGACTCATCCAATCTTCAAGGACCTATCTAGATATCCAAAATGACTTAAAATGTAGAATTCCTAATCGTGAGAAATCTGTACCTGATAAATGATTCACTGGGCAAATGAGAAGAAAAGACTCCTTTTAATTCTGCCAATTCCAATTTCACACGTGTGAAACTTTAACAGGAAACCAATGTCACCAGATTCAGCCAGCCTTCACAAAATCAAAATATCCAAGCAACTATCATTGCAGGAAGTGAATGTCCACAGCACAGAGCCAGAAGAATCTCCAAAGGGGTGGTGGTGGTGTCAGGCAAAAGCAAAAGGAACCCATGTTCTGCAGTCAGACACATTGCACATCAGCTTCAAGATTAATTCATTGACACAATAGCAAGACTTGCTCACTGTCATCAGGTAAGCACACACACAATCTCTTTTCCCCTGGCTCCTGATAAAAAAGATTGAGGAGTTTGAACTTTCTTCTCATTTTCAATCTTCAAATTCATATTGCCCTCTGAGGAGGTCATTTATCTCTCTCACTTGAAGAATGTCTGCCCAGGAGTTCTCTGGTCATCTGGGAGCAAAATATTAGGAATCAGTCCACTTGGTACTTGATTGTTTAGGAATAGATCATGTACTTCTTCCACTGAAAGTCCTGTTGACAGCACTGTATTGGGGCTGGAAAGGAGATTGTCCCTTAACCTGCACAGAGGAAGGAGTGGGAAGTGTGCATGTGTGGTGGGGGGAGGGGGCGTGCAGGATGTCACAGTGGGAGAGGGAGGAATGTCATAGGGTTTCAGAAACAAATGAAGGAAATGTGCATACTTTTTTTTCTAGAAACTTTAATAGGATGCATTTTTATAAAACAAAAAAATAAAACATTTGATTGTAAAGTAATCCTCCTTAACTGTGGTTCTACTTTCTATTGTTAAAGCTATCTGTGGTCAACTGTGGTTTGAAAATATTAAATGGGAAATTCCACGTTTTGAGCAACAGACCATTTTCACATAATTTTAACATATATATTGTTATAATGCTTCTATTTTATATTTATTATTATTGTTATCTTACTTTATCTAATTTTTAAATTAAACTTTATAATAGGTATGTATGTTTAGGGGAAAACAAAGGATATAGAGTTGTCTCTTAGTATCTGTGGGTTTTGATTCCAAGACCCTTTGAGGCTACCAACAACTACAGATGCTCAAGTCCTTTATATACAATGGCATGCTATTTGCATATAACCTCCAAACATCCTCCTGTACACTTCAAGTCATCTCCAAGTTATTTCTATTACCTAACACAATGTAAATAATATGCACATAGTTCTCATACTAGATTGTTTAAGGAATAAGACAAAGAATAAAGTCTGTACATGGTTAGTAAAGATAATTTTTTTCCTGAATATTTTCCATTCATGGTTGGTTGAATCAATGGATATGGAATCCTCAGATACAAGGGATTGCTGCTGAGAGTTCAATAATGTCATTGGTTTCAGGTTTCCACTGGGCGTCTTGAAATGTGTTCCACAAGGGTGAAGGGGAAATTACCGTACAGTTCAGGAAGAGAGAAACATGTTCAGTTTATTTCACCACAAATGTCCACTAGATAAATTTGGGTAGAACTAACCTGAACCACAGCCTCAGCCCTCTGTAGATCCTAAAAAGCTAATTGGGAAATTTTCACAATGTTTAATAATCAATGAAAAATTTCCTCTTCCTCTTTAGGTCAAGCAAAGGGAGAAGATGGGAGGCAATAGATGGGACAGTCCATCTGGAGTACATTTAATTGCCTTGCAGTTTTGTTTAATTCAGCATATGGGTCCACAATTTTTCTGAACTCACTATGGAAAACATTGCTGGCCATCATATTTCTATGTATTTTCCTATGTTTTTGCTCAGTTGAAATTTTTTTTAATTAATTTATTGATTTTTGGTTCAATGTACACAAATGGAGTACAACTATTGTTTTTCTGGTTGTGTACAAAGTAGAATCACACCATTTGCATATTCATACATATACATAGTATAACGATGTTTGTCACATTCTATTATCTTTCTTTCCCCACCCCTCCCCTTACTTTCCTCTATACTATCAGTTGAAATTTTTAAAAGATTATTTTGCTATGTAATTTAGATCTTATTTTAAAATTTTTGTTAGAGGAACAAGGAGCAAATTATTAAATACTGTATCCCTTCTTCATGTATAAAGTTCACAAAAATCTCTATAAGAATTTTTAAAATTCTGTTTTTGAATATGACTTTTATCAACCCCTTGAAGATAGAGCAGGGAGGTCATATATTAAATATTCTGATTGCTATGCACAATAGCTAGGAAGAATAAATCAATAGAAACAATTGAAAATATGTCAAACACAATAAAAAGAACAATTACCCATCAAACAGATGCTTATCGTCTTGACAATTTGAGATGGAGGTTGAGGCCCAAAATGATAACATTTGAATTCATGAGAAAAAGGAATACATTCTTAAAATATCAAAAGTTAGGTTCCAATGTCTTTCAGAATATATTGTTTCTTAGCTTGTTAGGACTTGATACAAGGCATTCATGGGGTCTAAATTAAGCATAATGAATTCCTAATATGGTGAATACTTTGTAGATAGATTATTCATAGGAAATCTTTTTCTTTGGAAAACTTCAACATTCAAATATCAACATATTACTAAAAAATATGGGGGATATAAAGAACATTCATGGCCAAGGATAGCTGCTAGGGATACAACACTCTGGCTTGCTTCTAGGTTCAAAGTCTATGCCTAGCCAAGACCTTTGAGTTGAAGGAGGATTGAAAACAGGACTGAGATTTGAGGAATATGGTGATGAGTCCATTCTTTGTAGGAATGGGTACTTTAGACTTCTCAGGAATATTATTTATTTTCTTAGATACAAAGACTATCACCTATCACAAAGACAAGTATTTGTGGTTACTAGTTAAGTAACAAAATATAATAATGAAATAATGAAGAAATAAGTAATGAATTTCAAAATAAATAGAGAAAAATATGTTCTGGATATTTGTGTTAGGCAATTATATAAGTCATATCACAGGACTGACCTGTAAGTTTGTTTAAATTATCTATACATATTTTTGTTAGTAATTTGCCTCAAAGTCAAATCCTCTTCTCCAAAATCTACACCCTTCTCAAAAAAAATCTTGAAAATAATAATCAGGCTTTTTATTCATTCTATCGGTACTTTTAAATATCATTATTTTAGTTAAATTAAGAATTGTGGCCAGGTGCTGTGGCCCACGCCTATAATCCCAGTGGCTTGGAAGGCTGAGGCAGGAGGATCACAAGTTCAAAGCCAGCCTCAGCAACCTAGAGAGGCCCTCTTCAACTTAGCCAAACTGTCTCAAAATAAAAAGTAAAAAAGGGCTGCAGATGTGGCTCAGTGGTTAAGCACCCCTGGGTTTAGTCTCGGGTACAAAAAAAAAAAAAATTGTGTTCTTGTTTCATCAGAGTGCTGATCTTTTGACTTTCATTGCAGAAGTGAGCTCCTACCTGCCCATGATCTTTGATCTTTGCATCCTCCCTATTGAATGACAGGTAATCACACTTGGCTGTGCTTGTGCCACCCCCTCCATCTGGATTGCCCATGGTGCTGATCCTGGAACTGTTACTCATCTATTAAAACCCAGATCAATGGCAACTTCTTCTTAAAGATTATACTATAGAGTACACAGTCAATAATTAATCTGATTATTTATATTTATCATAATGTTATGGTCAAATACATAAATCTTTCAACCAATTTTTTTCTACAAAATTAATTTCCTGTGATTGCTGATTTACAGCTGGTGGTATTGGATTTAAAACTAGCTGTGAGTTTTGAAAATGTAAATTAGAAGCTTCATCCTGCCTCTACTAGTAACAAGTTTAAGAGAGAATTTGAGGCTCTTTTATTCCAATGTGTTTAAATTTGCTTGCTTTTCTCCCCATTGCTATGACTTTCTTTCTCATTACTTTGTTCAGCAGGTAGAGTTGGCCTATCTTTGTACCTTTTTTTATCTTGGTGGATATTTTCTAAGCATTCAAACACATGACAAATTAATCCATTGATACAATCACACCTGAGAGCTCATCGTATTCAGAAATTCCTCTTAGATTCCTTTATTATAACTCATTCTTTTTAACAATGGAACAAGGCATTTTTACTAAAAGAACTTTGACTTTTAGAGAATTTTTTTAAAGATTAAGACAAGGTCTTTGTTTATACATCATTTTGATCATTACTGCTACTCTTAAAAAATTTATTTTTATATAAATGAATTGCCTGAGATGTAGATTTTGGCTTCAGAGGGACCATTCAAGTTGACTTCCTGGCCTGTACTAAGTTCACCACATGAGTAACCCCAAATAATCAAGATGCTAGTGTATCCAATGTGAAATGGAGTTTTATAAAAGTATATGTTGGTGGGTAGCAACCGATTTCCTTCCAGGGAGACAAATGTTGTTGATAAGGAAAATGCATCTCATATTTGGAAGGAAATACATGAAAGTATTAGCCAAAGTGTTGAGAGCAAGTTAGCAGAAATATGTGAGGAGGAGAAAAATGAGATGCGGGTTAGTTAGAAGTAGTCAAATAAGAGAAGGAGGTTGGAGACCCAAGAGAGGAAGTCAGCACATAATTCCTAGTCTGTAGGGATATTGAAGAGTTTTAAGAAAAAATATCACCCAACACGTTTAAAGAATTTTCTGTGCAGTTTTGTCCAATAACTTCCTTCTTCCATTGCTTTAAAACTTCAGAAAAGTCATCTACACAAATGACTGAAGTCATCTTAGGAAAATTAAGAAAAGTGTTTGCCTCTGGTTTTCATAAATTAGAATGAAAGAAAAATCATTGGAGATGAAATAAAAGTAAGATGGGCCAGGCATGGTGGTGTATGCTTGTAATCCCAGCAGCTTAGGAGGCTGAGGCAGGAGGATCCTGAGTTCAAAGCCAGCCTCAGCAACTTAGTGAGGCCCTAAGCAACTTAGCAAGACCCTGACTCTAAATAAAATATAAAAAAGACCTGGGGATGTGGCTCACTGGTTAAGTGCCCCTGGGTTCAATCCCTAGTACCACACACACACACACACACACACACACACACACACACACACAAAGTAAGACAGAGTTCACTGAGTGTGAATTGAGAACTTCTGGTGTTCACAAAAGCACATTTAATACTATCTCTCAGAAAGTGGGATGGTTGTAAAAGGGAGTGGGTATTTTGCTTTCCAAAGGGACAGGAGGATTGAGTCATTTTATATCAATCTTTAAAAATAGGGTAAATTTGGCTGACATTTGGGGTATACATATAAATGGTGTCAAACCTATAAAATTATTTTAAATTTTTTATAGAAGATGGTGCCAACAATATAAATATGTTTACTTTATCATATGAATATGTCATTTATCTTCTCTCCTCTGTGTGTGGGGGTCGGAAGAATGTTATCTTAGTTTTCAAGATGCAGAAACCGAGACATGAAGAGGGTTAGTAACTTTTGGAAGGTCAATCTGGAAGTTAGACGTGGAGTACAGAAGAATTCAGAACCAATGACTCGAGTTCAATTCAAGATCTGAAAATACTGTAAGAATAATGAATGCCTGGCTCTTCACTAGTTGTGTGACACTGGGAATATATCACCACTGTTAAGTCTTAGGGTTTTTTTTTAATATAAAAAAGTAAATAATAATACTGGATGTTTTTGAGGATTATCACATGGAAAACATTGAGCATGGAGCCTGGAACCAAGTATGCATTTAGTTAATTCTGAAATTATTTATTTATTTCTTCTTTAAATTATTATTTGGATAACAAAGATCAAAAACAGTGAAATTATTCACATTTCCTTCCATTCCTATTATCCCAGAAAGCATTGTCTGAATGTATTTGAGAAGGATTTCTAGAACAGTATTTTGAAGTATTCTTTTTTCTCTGTTCACATCAATTTTGATCCTATGAAAAGTACAAATTTATAACTTATAATGTCTCAAGTATCCCAGTGGCCACAGATCCCTCGACTCTTCCTGACAGTTGATTATCATCCTGGGATGTAGTCAGCCTGAGCTCAGGGACAGTCTTTCACAGGTACCTCACAAACTAATAAACAAGCAGAAACCATGGCAGCTCATAGTCAAAGTTACAGAATATACACATCACATTATGTCCCCTTCCCACCATATCCTAGAAGCAATGCACATTTTCTTTTGTTGTCAAGATTTAAGTATCAGGGTTTAGGACTTCCTCTGTCTTTTTGGATGTGGTATGTATCATAGTTTAGAAATAATGAAAGGGACCCAGCAGTGAATGAAATGGTTGGGTCATATATTAGGCGTGCATTTAATTTTGCAAGACACTGCCAAACTATCTTCTAAAATAGTTGTACCATTTTACATTTCCACCAGTAGTGTAATAGAGTTCCAGTTGTTCCAAATGTTCATCAACATTTTGCATGTGCACTTCCATAAAAGTAATGGTAGTGAACATTTTTTCATGTATGTATTTGTCATCTAAATGTCTTTTTTGATGACGTGTCTGTTAAAATTATTTGTTAGGAGAACATGATAACTACTACGCTGTGGAAACCTATATGTGGTATAAAGAAGGAGCTTTGTTCAGTCATAAAGAAAAACAAAATCATGGCATTTGCAAGAAAATGGATGAAACTAGAGACCATCATGTTAAGAGAAATAAGTTGAACTCAGAAGGCCAAAGGTCATATGCTTTCTCTCATATCTGAAGCAAGAGAGGAGAAAGGGAAAAAAAATGTGGATGTGGATCTCCTAAAATTCAAAGGAAGATCAGGAAAGGAAAGGGAGGGAGGGGAAATGTACGTGTGGAGGAGTGATATTGACCAAATTTTATCATATATTGCGTGCAGGTATGAACATGTAGCAAATCCCATCAGTGTGTACAACTATAATGCACCCAATAAAAAATGTAAAAAGAAAACCTATGGAATGTCATGATTTGAAAAAAGGGTCACTTACTAACTTTTATTCTTTATCACATTTTTGTGTTGTTGCCCAGTTTATAAATTATTATGTAGTATATTTTCTAATAAAGTTATCCAATGGACAAAGAAGTTCTTTGTTAATTTTGTTGTCTTCTTATTATGGAATTGAAAGTTCTTCATATATTCCAAATAAAAGTCCTTTGCAGGAATTTTTCTTGCTTTACCACAGTAGCAAGAAGGTCTACTACAAAAGAATAGAAATAGTGAGATCAGACATCCTTGCCTTATTCTCATTCCTGGCCTTGGTGGTAATTCTTTCTCTACTAAGATGTTACTCCTTATTGGGTCAAGGAAGATCCCTACATTATTTTGGGTAAGACTTTTTTTTTAACTGTTCTATTAATTTGAGCAGAATAGAGTTCCTTAGGTACAACAGGAGAGAACTGTGACATTTAACTTTTCTTATAGGCACAGAATCTCTGTGCAAAAGTAGAAGTTGGGGGTGTGAATTATAGTCAAATTCTACTGGCCATGCTGAGAACACAATTTTGCGTTTAGGAAGATTAAAAAATATTAATATAGGTGTCTGTATTCTCCTTTATATGCCTGTAAAATTGTCACAGCCCTTTTTCCCCAGGGAAGCCAAATACAGACACAGCAACCTGATCATGACCAGAATACTGAATAGAATTGGCATGTATGATAAATGTTTCCATTACCTGCAATGCCTCCACATAAAATAGAAAGAAAAATATGTTCAATTTTGTGACAGAATGTACATGTAAACATAACACTTGGTATCTGGGAATGGTCAATAAGCAATTCTAGAGCATCCTCTTATAGCTCTGAGAGACTGTTGGTAACTCTTACTCCAAATTGCCTTGTAAAGAAGGCAAAGGTCTGGCAATGCCAGATCAATACAGCATGATAGAGCCACAGGAAGGCCCAGAGGTGTGCTTCTTGGAGATTATCTAATTCAGGAGTTTTTAGACTTTGCTGTTCTTAGCTCCAAAGCAATTTGTTATAAAAAAATTATTTAAAACTCTGATATATAAGTGTAATGGTCTGAGTTTTTGTGCCCTGCCTCTCAGATTCATTTGTTGAAGTCTCCAATGTGATGGCATTAGGAGCTGGAGCCATTGGGAGGTGACTGAATCATGAAGGCAGAACCCTCGTGAATGGGATTAGAATTTTTATAAGGAGGACCCAGAGAGTTGTTCGCTGTCTTTCTACAGGATAATATCAGAAGTCTACAATCCAGAAAAGAGCCCTCACCAGAACTGAACAGGCTGGCATCCTCATCTTGGACTTCCACCTTCCAGAACTGAAAAATTTCTGTTGTTTATAAGCCACTCAGTATATGATACTTGTGATAGTTGCTCAAACTGACCAAGAAAATAAGCTGGCTGAAAAGACTCTTGTGGTCTCTCCAAACTCCATTCTTCCATCACTTGGGAATCCCTGAGCTATCTCACTGGAAAATGCTGAGACTCCACTGAGCAAAGTTTTAAAACCACTGATCTTGTCCAATTTTTACTTTGTGAATGTTGAGGTATGAGTGCTATCAAGTGCCTGAAAAACTTGAACACATCTGATATTCATCTGATATTCTACTCTGCACCATGTGCCTGCAGAGAAAATATTTGCACTACATAAATAAATCAATAAATGATAATAAAACCCAAAACTGCATAGCCGTGTAATACTTTACAAAATGCTTTCTCATTTATGAACTCATTGGCTCCCATTTCCAAAGTGAGAAACTGAGGCTCAAAGAAAAGTAACTTACCCGAGGTTGAAGAGTTGTTATGTTAGTATGTTGAGACTCAAGCTAAACTTGAGCTATACCTAAGCTAATGCACCATACATTCTCTGTAGCCACAGAAAGTAAGCCTCACAGACTCTCACTAAGCGAGAACTCCACCTAGGATGCTTTACAGGTATCCCCAACTCACTATAGCTAAGTAGAACTAATTTTTCTGTACCTCCTTAAACACACACATAGGTGGGACTTGAGCAATTGTATTTTTGAAAATCTCCCCAGGCAGTACTCATGTGAAACCAAGATTGTAAAACACTGGCCTACAGAATAGAACCTGGCTCCTTAATAAAGAACACAACTCTTCTGTGATAGTGCCAGGCCCAGCTCTCCAATCTTCTCTGTTATTGTGTGTCTGATATTTCACATTCCAGGATTATACTACTTGGAGTTTTTTGAACTTGATGTGTTCTTTCACCTTTCTGCACAATATGCTCTTTCTCTTTCCTCATATACCTACTATTTCTGCTTCAAGACCCTACTGAGGTGATAACTCCTGGGTGGTTTCCTTGATCTCTCTAAGCAGAGTTTATGGCTCATTCTTCTGGCTCTATGTTTTTTTGTTTGTTTGTTTGTTTGTTTTTTTAGTTGTCGATGGATCTTTATTTAATTAATTAAGTATTTTTTTATGTTGTGCTGAGAATCGAACCCCGTTCTTCACACATGCCAGGCAAGCACTCTACCACCAAACTACAACCCCACTCACTTCTGGCTCTATTTTACCATGTATATTATTCTATTGCATCTATAATGACAGCAATAGTGATTCCTTTTCTGGAAAATTGATACACCCATGTCTTGTTCATATTTTTTTTGCATAGTGGGGGTAGAGAGCTTTCCCTGTCTACCACTTCTCACTTCCTCCTTTTGACTCAATATAAATTTTCCTGATTTTATAAGGCCATTCTTTGTACTGTATATGAAGGTGCCATGAGCATTGCTTAAAGGCATCTCTTGCATATTATCTGGAACTGCATGATCAGGATGGGCAGCAAAAGGAAATAAAGTCAGCAATCCCTAGAGATTGATGGCCATGACCTGAGTTCCTGTCAGTTGATCAATTAAACAACATGTCTTTATTGTGTGCCACTGTACTGGGTTTGGCACTGTACTGGCATCTCGGTATTGCAACGACAGGTGATGTGTACCTGCAGTTCTTCACTCTCAAGTTTGCTCCTCTGACCTGTATGAAGGATGTGAGGTATATCAAGCATGCTGGAAAGTTAATTGAGGATTGTCAACTGGTAATCTTTAGCCCCCAAATTTCAAAATAAGAAAAGAAGCAATGCCTGGTAAGATCTGTTCACAGGGATTTTCTCAACCTCCTGGTGGATGCTACAATGCTTCCATTAGAGAATTGCCTCATTAATATAAGGTTTTGATTTCTGTTAAGAGGCAAATAACCTTAGGAAGGAAAACACTAAGTTATTAAATAATTATGACTTCTTGTTAATGAAATACCTAGGAGTAGGCTTTTAGGAAGACAAAGAATGATAGCAAGAGGAAATATAGAAAAGTGGCATTAGTAAGTAGGTAAAAAGTTGAATATTTGCATGCTAAGAAAATGGTTCCACAGAACTTGGATCATATAGCTTATTAATTATTGCTTTAGATAAGCAAAATCAAGGTAGATGATTATGTAACAAAAGAAGACTATTAAAATTTGGCTATTTCTAATAACTTTCGGAAATATCTGTACTAATATAAAAGTAAATATGCACTAGAATGAAAAAACATTATTTATGATAAAGTCCCTAAATCAGGGACAATCAAAATATTCAATGATAGGGATAGTTTAATACATTGTAGTGTTTGTGAGCATCAGACTCCTATGCAACCTTTGCAAATGATGTTTTAGGATCATATGTAATATCTGAAGAGGTTTTATGATTAGAAAGATATACAAGATATAATGAGATAAAAATTTTAAATTATAAAATAACATACAATGATCCTAGATTTGTGAAAAATATATGTATATACATATATATGCATGACAAAAGGATCTAACTCCAGTGTTAACAGTGTCTGTCTAATGTGGGGATCCAGGCTGGGGAAATAAAAAGTTTTTTGCTTATCTCTATTCTTAATTATGTTTTAAATTGCAATTTAAAAACTACTACAAACTTCAAGGAATTCAAGGCAATTTTTAAAATTCTAATGCAGTCTGTCTTAATATATTGGATTATTAGCTATGGGAATGTGGGAAATCACATGTACTTACATGACTAAGAGTCCCTCTGAGGACCCTGCAAAGAACAGAAGTGCCCTTGCTGGCCAAAGGATCACTGAATGCAAGATCCTGCTTATATAACAAAAGCAAATAAACAAAATCTGAACATCCACCTATTTTAAAAATATTTAAAATCAAATAAGGTTTGCACGATGAACAAAGTTTTCCACTTAATTTAATAAATACCTGTGACAAGGATGAAAATCAAAGGACATCTGATCATTGAAGATACCAGACAGAAATGGTACCAAGAGCCAAAATTAATGATATTCAGATTTGAGGAAAATTCTTCATTTAAGTGAAATTGCATGTGCCCTGCACGCTTCCAAGTCTATGTCGGGGAAAATTAGTCATCCTAGTTACACCACTAATCGAAACCATAATATGTTAGCTATGAAAATTCAAAAAGACTGCATGAGAAGACATATGCATTATGATAGTAAATCCATTTGTAGTGCAGTTCACAGTGCCCATCTGCACTTGTATTATTTCTTCCCCTACCTTGAACTCTGAGGGTAAGATTTTGAGAGCCTGTTCTATTCTCTCTAGTAATTAACTTAAGGAAACAGACAATGGAGGTGAAAATCTCTTCACACAGTTCTTGGATTCTCATTTCTTTATTAAACTTACCAAGTACCAATGGGATTATAAAACACAAGTCTAACATTCCCACTAACTTCTAAAATGCTTACTGCAAGCAGAATAGAAATTAACAAAAGAAACAACTCAGAAACAATACAAAGATCTCCGTGGTGAATTAACACTAGGAGGAATCTAAATGCCACATGCAAATATCAAGTGACATTTACAAAGTACATACCTGTCTAATTCTTCTGTGAGCTAATGTGGTAATTACAGAGTTCTACTTTCCAACAAAATCACCACTGAGAATACTGCAGCCAGGAAAATTTCAATCACAGGGGAAAAGCCACAAAGAATTACTGAGACTATCACCTTTTCAGACATAAAATTTAGAGGGTTGATTCTGTTAATACTGACTGGTTGACACTTTTCTCCTTGAGAATGCATGTGAAAAATTAGGCAACTGCATGGGATAAATACCCATATTTGTATCCCAATGACTTTATCTGTGTCCTTAGCTCTGTCACTGTGTCTATGTGTATATGTATATCAATATATCTCTCTGTCTGTCTTACTGATCTTCAGTCTGACATATTGAGCACCAACTCTGGGTCTCATCCAGTTTATAACCAAAGACCATCCTCTTAACAAGCAAAGCCATACTCTAAAACAGATTTGTTTAACAGAACTTCTGTGATAATGGAAATATTCTATATCTGCGTTGTTCAACACACTGGTCACTGGCTACATGTGGCTACTAAGCCCATGAAATGTGGTTACTGTGACTGAGGAACTCATTTTTTAAATTTTACTTAATTTCAACACAAATTTAAACAATGAAATTTGTCTGTTCATTACCATATTGGACAGGTCAACTCTAAATTAAGACAGCTCATGAAATGACGGGGTGAAATGCGATCTGCATGAAGAAGCTTCCCTTTGCTTACCAACTCCTTGCATGCGACTAAGCTTAATTCTATAGAATTAAGCCATCCACATGGTTGTGAAGAAAATGGGTGGATTGCTCCTTGAAGGTGGGAGCAGGATGTGAGTTTTCTCTACATATGCAGTAACTAACAACATAATGCAGAACACAGTAGGTGGACAAATAATTTTTATTTTTAATATGTTGAATAGGTGCTTCTATGAAGATGGGAAGTAATATACTGGCTTCTAAATTATACATATACATATACATATATACGTGTATATATATGTATATGTATATATATATATGTGAGAGTTTATTATGTTCTACTCTTGTCCATAATTTGCCTTAGACCAAACTTTAGTAGTGTGTACATACCCTATAAATATTAACATGCTGAAAATCATACATTTAAATAGGTATAAGGAAGACTCTAAAATAAAATTGTAAAAAAGTAGGCATTTAAAATGCATTACTATTGAATTATATAGAATAGCTTCATAAAAATCATTACAGACTTTTTTGATTTTTAAATTTGTTCTAATTAGTTATTTTTTACTGCTTTTTTGGTGTGGTTCTTTCTGTTTTAATGTTTTCTTATTGTTTTTTGTCTTCCTTTGTACTTTTGTTATTTATTCTAAGTGGTTACACAAGATAGTAGAATGCATTTTGACACATCATACATAAATGGAGTAAAACTTCTTATTCTTCTGGTTGTACATGTTGTAGAATCACACCAGTCATGTAATCATATATGTTCACAGGGTAATAATGTCCAATTCATTCTACTCTCCTCCCTGCTCCCATTTCCTCTCCCTTCACTCTCCTCTACTTAATCCAAAGTACATCTATTTTTCCCTTGCCCCCCTACCTTATTGTAAATTAACATCTGCATATTATAAAAAGCATTCAGCCTTTGGTTTTTTGGGATCAGCTTATTTCACTTAGCATGATATTCTCCAGCTCCATCCACTTACTTGAAATGCCATCCTTTCATTCTTCTTTAAGGCTGAGTAATATTCCATTGTATATATATACCACATTGTCTTTATCCATTCATCTGCTGAAGGATACCTAGATTGGTCCCATATTTTAGCAATTGTGAGTTGAACTGCTATAAATATTGATGTGGCTGTGTCACTGTAGTGTACTGATTTTAAGTCCTTTGGGTATAAACTGAGGAGTGTGATAGCTGGGTCAAATGACAATTCTGTTCCAAGTTTTCTGAGGGATCTCCATACTGTTTTCCATATTGGTTGCACCAATTTTCAATCCCACCAGCAATGTATGAGTGTATCTTTCCCCCCACATCCTTGCCAACATTTATTGTTGCTTGTATTTTTGATAAAAGCTTCTTCTCAGCAAAGGAAACAATCAATAATGTGAAGAGAGAGCCTATAGAATGGGAGATAATCTTTAATTTACCACATGCACCTCAGATAGAGCACTAATCTCCAGGATATATGAAGAACTTTTAAAAACTTAACACCAAAAAACAAATTAGCCAAACAATAAATGGGCTAAGGAACTGAACAGACACTTCACAGAAGGAAAAATGACAATTGGTCGACAAAAATATTACATAGATAATACTTTTTCCTTGACTTCTACACCTGCATGAGAAATGACCATACAGAAAAACGTGTCCCCGAAGGTGTAAAATTCTGAGCACACTACATATTATGTTGTTTAATTTATATTCGAGGTAAGATTCTAAGTGCCTATCTTATCACAAAGTTTAGTGCTAGGAAAAAAATGTTTGTCTCAGTTAATTGTCATGTTCCAGTTTTAAGGAGAGTTATGCATGTATTGAAGAAAAGTGTGCCTTTTGTTTTTGGTAGCCAGAAATCTCTGAGGACAAAATAGAAGAAACTACTCTTTGTGGAAGACAATTCCATGGCTCTGTCATGTTTCTGCATGTCTTCAAGTGAGGTACTAACTACTCTTTGGATTATTTTTACAAGGCTGTTTTTACAGCAAACAGCCTTAGAAGATAGACTCTATGTCCTCCTCCAGAGCAAAGTTCAGGTGTGCCAATATTGTACATCACACAAGACTGGAGTTGCTTGAGTTCAGAGTTTTTCCTGTAGTGCAACACCTTGTCTGTGTATATGCCACCTGGCTGTCACATGCTCTGTGGCCTCTGGGGCTAGAAGAGTCAGTTCAAGAAAACATAGACAGCCAAGTGAGGTGGCACACACCTGTAATCCCAGTGGCTTGGGAGGCTGAGGTAGGAGGATTGCGAGTTCAAAGCCAGCCTCAGCAATGGTGAGGTGTTAAGCACCTCAGTGAGACCTTGTCTCTAAATAAAATACAAAATAGGGCTGGGGATGTGGCTCAGTGGTTGAGTGCCCCTGGGTTCAATCCCCAGTACCAATAAACAAACAAACAAATAAATAAATAAAGAGAAAAGAAAATACTGACACTGTCTACTGCTATGGTTGTAATAAAGTCGTTTGTCTCTGACCCAAGAGGATCATAAATCTTCCAGCATCCATGAAAATGTGGCAGGCTAATTATTAACTCGCAAGTAGGTTAAACATTCACAGTTCTAAACGCTCCTATGTAGCAGAAATCCATAATCTAGGATTTGGCGTGATTCACTTTCCTTCTAGCTTATGAAGCTCTTGATTGTCATTTTATTTGTCTTTTAGAAATTGGAAGTTAAATCTTTCCCATTATCTCATAATTAACATTATGATCATAAACTGTATTGCAGCAGCTTTCTACATATTGTCAAGGACAAAATAAGTTCTGAATAAGCCTCGAGATCTTCACTGAGGCAGGGGATCCAAGAGTAGAATCAGCCAGGAAGCTGGAACATTATGAGGGAAGTTTTAGGTCATTGTGGCAAAAACTGGCATGAGAATCAATCCTGGAGCAAAGACAGCTCATAGTCACAGGCTGGAGAAAACACTAGAAATGTTTGGATTCAGAGTGGTATAAGTCATCCATCAGGCAGGAAGCATTGAAGTACACAACCAACAGCACACATGTAAAAAGGAAACTCACAGAATGGGGGAGAGTATTTGCAAATCATGTATTTGATAAGGGGTTGATATCAAGACTATGTAAAGAATATGTACAACTCAAAGACAAAAAAAACCTGATCAATTGGGTTGTGGACTTGAGTAGAAAGAATATACGAATGGTCAACAAGCACATGAAAAGATGCTCCACATCAGTCATCATAGGGAAAGTACAAATCAAATCCAGAAGGAAAGACCACTTCATATCCATTAGAAGGGCTGCTATAGAAAGTCAAATAATAAGTGACAGCAAGATTGTGCAGAAATTGGAACCTTTCCGCACTATTGGTGGGAGTGTGAAATGGAGCGGTTGTGATGGAAAACAGTATGGCAGTTCCTTAAAAAATTAAAAATAGAATTACCACATGATCCAGTAATTCCACTTCTGGACTTACACTCTCAGGAACTGAAAGTAGGATTTTGAAGAGGACTTTGCACACCCATATTCATAGCAGCATTTTTCACAATAGCCCAATCTTGGAGGCAACCCAGATGCTTCTCAACAGATGACTAGATAAGACATTATATATACATGCAATGGTATATTATTCAGCCTTAAGAAGAAAGGAAATTGTGACACAGGCTATAATATGGATGAACCTTGGGGACATTATAAGGCAGTCACAAAAAGGATCAAATACTATGATTCCATGTATATGAGGTACGTGGTTAAATTCATAGAGACAGAGTGTAGAATGCTAGTTGCCCAGGCACTGGGGGAAAAGAGAATAGAAACTTCTTGTTTGATGGGTATGGAGTTTTTGTTTTGCAAGATGAATAAAGTTTTAGAAATCAAGGTTGTGTGAAAATACGTATTTAATACGACTGAACTGTATCTTAAAATG
Source organism: Glaucomys volans (assembly GCA_020662805.1). NCBI lineage: Eukaryota > Metazoa > Chordata > Mammalia > Rodentia > Sciuridae > Glaucomys > Glaucomys volans. The sequence continues at coordinate 136,341 of JAJEJO010050467.1, forward strand.
ATGAAGATGTTATATTGTGTATATTTGACAATGAGCTTTGAAAAAAACAAGGTCAAAGAGAATAGAACTTAGGTTGTCAGAGGGGATGCAGCTCGGAAGTTTAACTGAACCCAAAACTAAACCCCTTTGAAGTCGGTGAGGCTCTTCTCAGCCTGTCCAATCACAGTGGGCTTAGGAGGGGTACCCTGGACTCACCTCTTCACAAAACTTACAGTCTTGGAGTCAGCCAGGAGCAATTTGAAAGGCTCATGCAATTTTTCATATTAATAGCATCTCAAAAATAAGGCAATTATCCTTTTTTTTTTTACTTTAAAATGGTTTTTAGTTATGCCAATAATATATACATCCATTCCCCTTATGAAACAGTAAAATACTACAGGTGAGGCAAAAAGCCTTTGACACCTGTGGTAAAAGACATTAGATGCCTACCCAACATCCATCCTTCCTTTCTGAGTAATAGATCTTCTCAGTTTAACTGGAGTCATAGGTAGGTAAAACAGTGCCATTTGCCAGACTCCCTTGCAACTAGAATCCACAATTTGATTAAATCCAAGCCAGTATGAGGTACCTAAAAATGTTCTATGACAGCGTCTGGGATGTGGCCTTCAAGGGTAGATGGTACATGTGTTCCTTTTTTTTTTTTTTAACTACACCCAACTCTCTGGAACTCAGAAGTGATGACCGACACTCATATTGGGCCATGGAAATGAAGGTCACAATGTAGGAATGATGGCAAATAACACTGGAAGGAATTCCTCTCTATTTTCACGGAATGTTCGTGCTTGCACTGTTTACCTCTGACTTTTTGTTTTATAAGAGAATAAGCCACTATTAATTTAAATTTTTGTCCCTTACTCTGAAACTACACCTTACAGATTATCATTGCAAGATCACTCTATCAGCTTGACGCGTACGTTCATACTTGTCCTGTGGACTGATCCACACCCACAGAAAATATGTAGGACGCTTTTTGAGATTTTGTGATTTAGTTTTCTTCTTTGTTAAAATGTCACCACAGTTTATATATTGCACATATTGTTCTGCTACTAACATTTCTGTTAATCTTAGGTTTAGTATATTCTGAAGCATATGCTTTCAGATGTAAAAATACAATATTCAGCCTGAATTCAGTTCAGGATGTTCCTTCAGGGACTTCAGGGACTTCACACCCCAGAAGACTCGGACTGATAATAATAGTAATAACCCTACCAAAAAATACCTGTGGAGGGATGGCTTATACTGAATAGGGCTTTAGAGAAGTGGTCCTGTTCCTTCTCTTAGATTTGTTGCGGGTATTTTACCACGCTAGCTGAAAGGTCAAAGTTGGATCTGCCCTCCATAAATAGAAATCAGGTTGGAAATGGAGAAAAAAGTCCCCATAGAGAAAGTCAGAGGATTTGCTGTTTCAAAACAGATGTTTACATAGTAGGTCTTTCCTCGGTGTAGTAGTTCAGGGAAGACCACAGCAGTAAAACTTACTGTCATGAAAACACATTTCCTGCAAGTCCTGGAGGGAAGTGTGCCCTCCTGGAGCTGGCACAGGGGATGTGTTTTGCACAACTAATGCATTGCATTTGATGTGCAATTTTCAGATCAGACTTGGAAATAGTTCATTTAACCTCTTTTGATGCATATGAAACTAACCATCCCAATGTGCTTGTTTCCCACAGTGCTTCTCATCGAAATTTCTACAGAATCCCATAATAATAAAAACTCAGTACTAGACTATCACGGATCTGGCACATTTAAAGTTCTCAGTAAATACTTTTGAATGACTGAATGAAATATGAATGAATGTTTAATTAATTCAGCAAACTAGTGTCTGTAAAGCATGTTTTCATTTCTGTAGGATAAAGGTGTTTTCTTCTTTCCCTTTGTTTTGAGATGGCAATGGAACAATTTTAAAGCTGGAAGATCATGCTGCCCTCCCAAGCTATAGATCAGGTTCATTGACATTTACTTTCTCCACCTGGGGAGTGTCTGTCATGTCCAAAGACCATCAATGACTCTAATTCTGTGAATTGCTCAAGTCAGGCATTAATTAGAAAAGGAAAAAAGCTAATAGAATCTCACTGGCAATTTATCTTTCATATAGTAAGAAACAAATAAGGCTTCTCTTCTAATGAATTAAATTATTCAACAATTTACATAACATCTTGAAGTTTATGTGTATGTAAATTGCATAAAGTGGACTGGCAAGCCCATTTCTGGTTTTCTTTCAAAAACTAGATCAACTCTTGTGTTTTTGCTGCCTAGTTAACTCACACTGACTTTTCCTTTACTGTCTTTCAGGGACAAGGGGCAGTTGAGCATGCATTGAAGAATATTTGTTGGGATTTGTCCTATTCTCCTTATAGATGAAATGGAGCTTCCTGTTAGAGTAGCACTAACTCCTCCAGGCAAGGAATTAGTACTGTGGACCATCTTCTCATTTCTGAGTCTTTACTGACTGAGGTAGACTCTCAACTCCATCTCTGTGTAGATGTACACTTAAGTTTTACAGCTTCTCTAAGCTACAGTTTCCCTGTCTGTAAGATGGGGACATAATAGCACAGAACCCAGGCTTGCCAGATGGATAGTTGGAGAGAGTTCACGTGAAGCAAATAACACTTGTAGAGCACATAGGGAGTCACCCAGGAAGGTTAACCATGATGATAACAGTCTCCACTATACAGAATGAGAACTGAGGCTCAGACAGGTATACTTTGACGAAAATTATAGTCCAGTAATGGTGGAGCCACTGATCAAATGCATGTCTGCCTGAAACCAGAATCTACTGCTGTCTTGGAACTTTCCAGTGCTGTGGTGCCTCATTGAGAAGCAAAGCGATATGCTGTCATTGTTGGTTCCTGCCCAGGAGGATGTAATGAGTACCTGCTCCACCAAAGGCTGCCTGGCCCTGTCGGAGGTAATGGTGAACTGCCAGGCAGAAGGACTTTCACTCTGGTCCTGTGGTCTTCTGATTCTCTGCATCTGGGGACTAGAGAACATGGTTAACCACTTGTTACCACAGTATTTTTATGGCCATATAGGTTTGTATTTCTCAAATCTAAGCCCAGCCCCATACCTTGTCTTGTCCCTACCTCCCACCAAATATCCTCCCCCCAGGTCTCCTCCTGTTCCAGTGTCTTAGCAGCTTGGAACTGCTCTGCCTCCTCAGGAATGTGATGCCAGGGAGAACTAGCCTTCTCTCTGGTCAGCCAACCAGCTCAGACTTGCCAGATTCATTTATGACTCAAAAACTTGCCACCCACTCTCTGGTGCCATGTGCTCAGTATGTGCATCCAAGCCCACATCTGCCTGGCTCCAGAGCTGGCAAGCTTACCTACTCCATTTCACCGTTTCTAAGAGGCTTTGGGGGCAGAAGCACAAAGCAGATTCTTAATAATGAAGCAACCACATACCAGCTGGATTTGGGGCTACCAGCTGAGGGTGAAGGGTGCAGAACAACATGCAAAGGGGTTTTCTACACCTTGAAACTTGGAGGCTTCAATCCCAATGAAGGATCGTAGGAATGTTGCTTTCTTGGGAAGTGACTCTGCACTGATAGACAAACTTGAAAACCTACTTATCGGGGATGGTTTGGGGGAATGAGTTGTTCTTATTTGAAAATTTTTTCTCTCTTTCCTCTTGAATGACCTCAAGCCAAGGCAGTTTCATTCAGGGTGGCTTTAGATTGTTGAAATCTCTTCATAGTCAAAGGCAGTCTGTCGGGGTGCCCGGGACCCCATCCTCTATTTAGCCTGCAAGATGGCGATTGGCAATGTGCCAGCACGGCCACATTGCATTCCTTAAGTTGCTTATCTCTGCTAGCACGGCCATGTTACATTCCTTTAGTTGCTTATCTCTGAGAAAGCAGCCATTACTGGCTGTTAAAGATGCATGTCCTGCGCGTGATCTACGTATGCTCTCTATCTATAGCACTGTATGTCCATGCGCTGTCCGCATGGACAGTACTCTGATTGGTTGCTTTCCCCTATATAACCTGTAGTTATCTCCCCTGAGGGGGAGAACAAAGAAAAACTTAACGAGATGGCCATGCTGTAAATAAAGCTTTTAATCAGCCTACGTGTCGCGTCTCTCTGCGGGCAGGGATTCGTGATAGCAGTCTGTTATTAATCCTGACGAGAAGCAGAGGCTTGGAGAGTTAAAGTAACTTGCCAAAGCAACACTGATTGATTATAACGAATAGAGTCATAATTTGAACCCAGATCTGCCTATCTCCAAACTTCAACTTTATTCATTCTTTCCCTGAGGCACCTGCTTCCAAGTTTCACACATTTCTTATTTTCTCTTTAATCATCTGGTCAATATCTGCCTTTAAGCATTACCCACCAAACTTCTGAAAAAGTAGACTCCATTTGGATTGTGAATTGGGGTTAGCTTTCTTTTATTGGGACTTGATATATTATGATCAGTTCTTTCCTGGCCCTGGCTCCTCTTCTTGTTAGCTTCTCTTCTGTATCACCTCTTTCCTCTGCAACCAGTCCTTCTTGAGGTAAGGCTAAGACAAGAATCAAACCTTGCTTCTCTCTCAGGCCTTAAGCTCAGTGCACTGACAAGGGACCTGCAGAGTAGGTGTGGTCTCAAGATGATCTATGAGACATGGCAAGAATTACTCAAATGTCTATATTCTAAATTTGTTTTTCACTCATTCTTTATAAAATATATGATATATTTATTATAGTATTGTACATATAATTTATAAATATATGCATACATATTGGAGACTAACACTTTTTAATGGATAAAGGTGCATAATATTAAAAAGGGTTTGGGGTTACTCTACTCGGGTGTTTGTAAATTTTCTGTTATTGTAGCAAAATACCTGATAAAACTTGTAAAGAAGAAAGGTTTATTTTGGCTCGCAGTTTTGGAGGTTCCAGTTCATATTCAGGGAGACATGTTTCTTTCAGGTCTCTGGCGGTAGCATGGGCAGGCAGCACATAATCATAGGAGGATGTGGCTGAGCAAAACCATTCACCTAATAGCCAAGAAGTGAAAGAGAGAAAGGGGTTGGGGTCCCACTTTCTCCCTCAAGGGCATTCCCTAAATGACCACAGGACTTCCCACTAGGTCCCACCACCAAATAGCACCAGCTGGGAACAAAGCCTTTTTCATGGACCTTTCAGGGACATTTAAGCTCCAAACTGTAACAGTGCTTCATGAACATTAATGTGCATATAAATTTTTTAAATGCAGGTTCAGATTCAGTGGGCCTGGTGCAGCTAAGATTTTGCATTTCTAACAAATTCTAACAAACTCGCCAGTGAAACCATGTTTTGGTCTGGGGATCACACTGTGAGCAGCAAGGGTCTCCACATTACACTGCTCTTCTCAGCCTGGTGCTATGAGGCTGCGTTAGGTGTTCAATTGTTACATGGATATTGGATGAACACGAGCAAACAAGCAAGATACATAAGCTTAGAGATTATTTTTATGTTCCTTATCGAAGAAAACCAAAGTACCTGCAGTTTTATTATAACAAATAAGATTGATGTGAAATGAGGCTAGTTATCATATGATACCAACTCCATCCCTGTGACTAATTCTTTGGTTTTAACACTCATTTAAGCTAATAGTCTAGATGTAAGAAAATAGCAGCAAAGGGACTAAGCAATGTCTTAATGTTTGAACTCCCAAAATAAACCTTTCAGAGACCTTCTGTTTTTGTCCCCAGCCTCTCTCTTGAGTATGTGTTCACCTTAGGAAGGGCACTTCCTTCCCAAATATTATCCAAATTCTACCTCGTTGTTGCTAAATTCAGCCTTTCACTCTCCAAGGCTGAGTACTAAGAGATCTATCTAGTCATGGATTTCTAGCAGCTTCCTTCCACCTAGTTCTACGCAGAGAATAGGGTTGCAGGCATTAAACTTAATTAACACCTAGGCTTGGTTAGAAGTTTGGAAGATACCTGGAGAGCATGCCAATTGCCTCCCAGCTGTACTGTGCCTGGTGGAGAAGCCGGACGGGCACTCTGCACTGTGGGTTTAGTTGGAATGATGTATGCCCAAACTCTGGGGGTCCCAGATCACTGCAGAATGTAGGAGAGGAGAGGCAAGTGCCCTGTTTTGGAAGCATCTTCTAGACTCTTACAAAGAAAAAAAAAAAATCTTTTTTAGGCTACTTTTTACTTTATTTAAAAAAAATTTTTTTGTATTTTATTTTGCAAGAAAACTGTGTTGTTTTTAAATGACTGTGTCATTCTTGAGGGGATTAATTTAAATGAACCAAAAAATGACATATTTGTGAATGGTCCTGCTTAGTAGCTACAGGCATTTTAAGAACCCAGAAATGGATGATTTAAAGAGCAATAATGACAATAATTTTTAAGGACATTATTTCTCTGAAAGCCCAGGTTACATGCATTTTCTACTGATTACATGGGGAAAAAAATTTTAAGTGTGTTTGACAGTGACAAATCCATGGCAGATGGATAGAAGTAAATATTTTCACCAAGTTTTAACCTCCTCTTGCCCACTTTCATTTTAAGGTTTTGTGTCTTCTTTGGAGTTACAAACTCTTAAAAAAATTTAACTGGTAGATACTTTTAATAACTTTGAAGACATTTATACATTTTCATTTTTTAAATCAACTCAGTTCACATTCTTTATTATATACTATCTTATATTAACTCTTATCTAGTAAATTTTTATATACTTTGTAAAATGAATTTACATTTTGTTCTATATTTGACTGCCAATATTAAGCTACTGTTACTCTAATCTCTCATAGATTCATTATTTCAGTTTTGGGGAATTCATTTCTGATTCCTTTAACTAGTAGCAATATGCAAATTAAACTATCTCCTAGGTTCTGAGAATACAGAGGTAAATGGACTGGCCCTATCCTTGAGAACTCAAGGTTCACGGGCCAGTATTTGTATAAAGAATTCTTTCTCTTAATCATGCTTCTCTTGCTCGGACATCTTGTCTTACCTACTTTTGCATTGATTTTATTCCTTCAATGGAAACTATAGTAAGAATACACAAAGACTCATCGTTACAGAAAATTTCTTACAATTGGCTCAAAAACTCTAACTGCAGAAGCAGCTGTGTCCCTGGACCACAGATGGGACCTTTCCTCTGGGCTGTTCACTTTGGTGTAGATCAGTTATCTGAAGGCACCTTGATGAAGGCATCAGAGTTTTGAGTTCAGTCGACTTATGGGTCAGTTTTCTAATTATCCTGACAAGACTTGTGAAGACCTTGCACCTGGTCCAGTGAGGTGTTTCTGCATGTCTTCCACTGGTCAGTGGGAGAGCAAGTGGAAGATGTCCAAATCCACCTCCACTGGTAGAAAAACAAGCCAAAGTTCAGGTCCTGCAGTCAGAAGAGTCCTTTTGAATGAACTATGACACGCTCTTCACGGTTTTTATGGCTCGCAGTCATTATTTTCTGGATTAATAAGTGGAATTGACCCAGAGCCTGTACCCTGGCAGAATCTAAGGGACAGGGATATGGAAGGCCTGTCCACATCTGAGAGGGTGAACCCACTGTGCATGGAAATTACACAGATGGTTGTGGCCTGTGTGGGAGTTTAGGATCATAGGGGATTCTAGCATCAGAGAAAATGAGTACCCTCTACCTGGCCCTGCCCCTGGGGACAGAACAGGAAAGGCATAAAAACAACCCAGCGATGCCCTTCTTTTGTCAGCTTTTGTGATCTGGGGTCACATATCCTTGTATCCAAAGCCTGAGACACAGAACTCTCTCTAGGGGTGGCATTGATGGCATATTTGACAGGTACAACTACAGAGGACCCCTGCCTGGTTTTTGTTTCTGCTTCTTTCTCTCTTATTCATCTTATATTCTATTGCTCTATTGGTTCATTGGTCTATTTTCCTTTTAGATTCTTCGCTGCTTGAGGGCAAGGATCCATAAACTCCAGCATCTGACCTGGTACTTAATAGACTTTCAGTGACTGTGGACTACATGGATGTTGAATGGATCTCTGGATAGTGAGTGTCAGTCTACAGAGGCAGGCAGAGCTGGAAGGTCTCTGTAGAAGTGGCATTAACAGGGGCCTCATGAAGATCCAAGAAAAGTGAAATCTGCAGTGAAGTGCACCTTAGGGGCTGGAAGAGAGCCAGTGGCAGCAGCAATATTGAGCAGAGCTCTCACCAGAGTGCAATGAAAAACAAGGCTGCTATAGTGGTTTGGGGGTTGAAGTCAGCCCTCAGTGTACTGAAACCTTCTGGAAGCTGGACTGTTGAGAAATCAGGGAATGGCTACCAGAGTGGCAATATGTGTGAAGGATGGCCAGAACCCAGTGGAATTATCCCCATAGGAATGAATGGAATTCATGTTGTCCAAACACTAATGACAGAATTGATATGCCAAAGACTTTCATGGAATCTCAAGCAATCCTTCAAACAGACCAAAATGGCAGCGTGAGTGCACCCATTACACAAATGAAGAAACTGGTCCTCAGGAACCTGCTCAAGCACACAACTAGGAAGTATTCAGAACTCAGATTTAATCCCAGATCATATGCCTCCATGCTCAGTGCTGTTTAACTGCAACATACTTTCCTGGCTTAATCCACACAAACCATATTACTTGGAGCAAAAGGTGGATGTCACTATCTTGCAGGACAGATGCTTCATTTCTCAGCTTTGGAGAATCTCAAGAGGTATCTCCTGAGTGACAGAGACCACACCTCTCAGTTCAGTGAGTTGGTACCAGGATTCTGGGTGGGGGTACATATATCAGAGAACATAGTCTCTGTTTGAATGTGAATCTTCGTAAGAAGAAGACAGGGATTTTATTATACTTATTGTAATCTGAATTTTCTATCAGTTTACATTGTTTATGTTAAATTTGTCATTCAGTTCTTCTAAGTCTTAAACTATTCAGTCTTCTAAGCTAATAATATCATCACCTTTTCATTCCTGTTATATTTGCCCCTTTGCAGAGAACAGAAAAAGAAAACACTTGTTTGATAACTGATATAGACAGTCCCCTTGTTCATTTCAAAATCCTGGGTATCCAGGATACTGTATGCTTGGTTGTTTCAAGATACCGTTAAGAAGTTAGTCATTGTCTGAAAAGAGTTTACATTTAAGTACCTGAATCAGAATTTAATACCTGCTTAGTAGAAGTGCAAATAATATGGTCGTGGGCAGTTCTGGCAAAAAAAAATTATCCTAGTAATACCTGAGAGTGAGGTTAGCAATAACAACTCTCATCGTAGTGGAGAAGAGGGTAAGAAAGATTTTCAAGGGTTAAAGACTGGGGAAAAGTGGATTTGCCATTTGCTTGCTGTGAGGCCTTTTGTTGCTCTTTCAGCTACATAACTTTGTGTGAAAGGAACAGATTCAAGCCAGACTCCCTGTGTCTCAATCCTGGCTTCTGCCACTTACATCTAACAAAACACTGATCTCCCTGTGCTTCAGTTTTCTCATCTGCAAAATGGTAATAATAGCGCCCACCTTTTTAAGTTTATTAGTGGGAGTTAAGTCTGTCAACATATGCAAAAAGTACTTGAAACATTGCCTGACATAGTGTGATGTAAGCCTTAGCTCCCATCATTGTCCACGTTTTAGTTTCCTTATGTCTAAAACAGAGATAACAATTCTGACCTCATGGGCTTTGTTGTCAAGATTAAATGAGATGATTTATGTTAAGGACCTAGCACATAGTAAACATTAAACATCAGTTCCCTTCCTACATTCTTAAGAAAAAATGCATTTTCTCAGTTTAAAATAGACAATAATATGCACATAAAAATGTTAGCTAAAGGATTGCCTTTTCAGAAACTGCCATGCTAAAGTTTTGGAAATTTGTGAACCTGCCAGTAAAAGCTTTGGCTGAAGTTTTGCTGGACAGAGTATTATTTACACCCAAGGTCCAAAAGTTATCAAGTTCCCAAAATTGACATGGCATTTTCCATGATACACTCAAAGAAACTTTTGAAGAGGCATAGTTATGTCATCATTTCAGAATAAAGCAATCCTATTGACGACTATAAAGCTTTGCCACACTCATTTCTTCCACCCACTCTAACAACTTAAAAGTCTGTAAGCTTGTCAAGAAGCTGTTGTTTTTCATTTCACTTTGGAGCTCTCCATGATAATAAATGAGAAGGCCTACATTAAAGGGCATTTATAATAACAGTAATAAAACACTCATACATTTGGAGATAAACCAGCTTTAAAAATGAGTTTTGGCTGCAAACTTATTCTTTCACATTAGCATATATTTTGAACAGGGACTCTTACAAAGGCATGGAAATGTTTGAGTGTGGGCAGTGATTTTTTTTTAAATAGACTATTTTTTAGAGTGGTTTTAGATTCACAGGAAAAAATAATGAGTGAACGGTACACAGATTTCCTATAGATCCTCTGCCCCTATACATGCATAGACATTATCTGCACCCCCACTAGAGTGGTGCATTTTTACAATAAAAGAACCAACATTGACATATCATTATCACCCAGAGTCCACAGTTTACATTAGAGTTCACTCTTTTTTTTTTTTTGGAACCAGGGATTGAACTCAGGGACACTCGGCCACTGAGCCACATCCCCAGCCCTATTTTGTATTTTATTTAGAGACAGGGTCTCACTGAGTTGCTTAGGGCCTCGCTAAGTTGCTGAGGCTGGCTTTGAACTCACGATCCTCCTGACTCAGCCTCCCAAGTCGCTTGGATTACAGGCGTGCGCCACCGCGCCCGGCTTAGAGTTCACTCTTGGTGTTGTATGTTCCATGAGTTTGCACACATTTATAATAGCATGGATCCACCATGACAGTGTCCTAACTTCACTACCCTGAAGATCCTCTGTACTCTCCTGACTATTCATCCTTCCACCTCATAACCCTTGACAAACTGAACTTTTCACTGTTTCCACAGTTTTACCTTTTCCTGTTACAGTTGGTATTATACAATATGTTGCTTTTTCAGATTAATTTCTTTCACTTCATTCTATGCATTTATATTTCCATGTCTATTTGTGGCTTGATACTCATTTTCCATTGTCTGAATGTACTACAGTTTATTTATCCATTCAAACACTGAAGGAGATCTAGGTTGCTTCCAGAATCTGACTGCTACAAAACAAAACCTTCTATGAACCTCCATGCACAGGTTTTGTGAGCACATGTTTTTAGCTCCTTTATGTAAATTAGGATCATGATTGCTAGACCACATGATAAGAGAATATTTAGCTTTGCAAGAAATTGTCAGCCTTGCGATGAACCCTTACAATTTTGTATTACCACCAGCAATGAATGAGAACTCCTGTTGCTCCACATTCTTATCAGCATTTGGTATTGTCAGTGTTCTGGATTTTTGGCCATTCTAATATCTCTGTAGTGATGTTCATTGTTGGGTTCATTTACATTTTCCTAATGATGTATGATGTGAAGCATCTTTCAGGTTTATTTGCCATCTGGGTATCTTTTCTTGGTAAGGTATATATGTTAACATGTTTGGTCCATTTTATTTTTAGCTTGGGATTTTTTTGTTTTCTTCTTATTGAGTTTATCAGTCTGTTCAGGCTTTCTATTTTTTTCTGATCCAATCTTAGGTTATATGTGTCTAGAATTTATATATTTTAAAATCCATTTCCTCTGGATTATCCAGTTTGTTGCCGTATAATTGCCTATAATGTTTGTTTTTTAGAACCTTTCTTTTTATTTCTGGGTTTTCATTGCAAAGTCTGGATAAAGTCTCTGATTTTATTTATTTGAGTCTTCCTGTTTCTTTGAGTTAGTCTAGCTAAGAGTTTATTTTCTTTGTTTTTTCAAAACACCAACTCTAAATTTAAAAAAAATTCTATAAATTTTCTATTTTATTTATTTCTCTTCTGATCTCTATTCTTTCCTTCTGTTGTGGTTTGGATCCTAAATGTCCTCTGAAGGCCCACGTGTTGAAGGTTTGGTGCCCCAGCTGGTGGCACTAACTGGAGGTGGTGAAAACTTAAGAAGGTGAGGCCTAGTTGGAGGAAGTGTCCTTGAAGGAATATTTGGATCTCAGCCCCTGGTCTTCCTCTCTCTCCTGCTTCCCAGCCTCCTCTGATCTACCACATAGTCCTCACTATGGTGTTCAGCCTTGACATGGGCCCAGAACAAAGCGATTAAGCAACCATATTTTGAACCTCTGAAACAATGAAGCAAAATAAATTTTCCTCCTTCTATGTTGTTTATCTCAGGTATTTTGTCACACCAACAGAAATCCAACTAACACACTTTCCTTCTGTTAACTTCAGATTTAGTTTGTTCTTTTTCTAGTTCCTTTATGTGCAGTGTTAAGCTGTTTATTTGACATCTTTCTTTTTTTTTCACGTAAACTTTCATCACTGTAAGTTTCACTCTTGGAACAGCTTTTGCTATGTATCCTTTAAGTTTTAATATGTTGTTTTCATTTGTGTTGCAAGATATTTTTATATTTGTCTTTTGAGTTCTTCTTTGACTCGTTGATTATTCAGGAGTATTTTTTAATGTTAAAAAATACTGTTTGATTTCCAAACATTGTAAATGTACCAGGTTTAATACCATTGTGGTCATGAAAAATACTTGATATGATTTCAATCATCTTAAATTTGCTATCATTTGTATCCTAACATATGATCATGCCTGGAGAGTGCTCTACGTGTACTTGAGAAAAATGCTTATTCTAATACTGTTGGATACAGTGTTCTATATAAATCTATTAGGTCCATTTGATCTGAAGTGTAGTTCAAGTCCAATATTTCCATATTGCGTTTCTATCTGGATAATCTGTCAAATGCTGCCTATTTTTCCCCCTTCGAATTTGTTTGGAGTTGTAACCAAAGAACTCCCAATAAAGAAATTTGCAGAAAGAGTCCATCATGGCAAAATTCTACTGAACATTCAAATAAGAGTTAGTACTAATACTTCATTAATCTTCCAAGAAAACAAAGTAGAGATAATATTTTTAAACTCATTCTATGAAACCAGCACTGTACTCATACCAAAGTCAAAGACACCACAAAAACAAACTAATACCTTTGATGAACACAATGCAAAATCCTCAATAAGATACTAGCAAACTGAATTCAACATGACACAAAGATTTTACACCATGACAAAGTGGGATTTATCCCTGCAAGATTTTAAGGTTGGTTAAAAATATGCAAATCACTCAGTGTGATGTACCATAATGGTGAAATAAATGATACAAACCACAGCAGCATCCCAATAGATGCAGAGAAAATATTTAATAAGTTTCAACATACATTCTTCATATAAACTCTCACCAATCCAGGTATAGAGGGAAATTTTCTCAATAGAATAAAGGCCAGTTATGAAAACTCATGCCTAACAACATAATCAGTAAAAAAATTCCCTGTATGATCTAATACAAAGCAAGGATGCCTACTCTCCACATTTCTATTGATTCTACTGGCAGTGTGAACAGGTGCAATTGTACAAGAAAAAAATGTTATCCAAATTAAATTTTTAAAAAAGAAGCAAAATTATATGTATTTGTAGATGACATAATCCTATATGTAGAAAAAAAGACTCTTTAAAAACTGCTAGATCTAATAAATAAATTCAAAAAAACTAAAGGACAGAAAAGAAAAACATTCAAAATTTGTTATATGTATTTCTTTACACCAATAGTTATTTATAAACAAAATTGATTACCAAAGCAATTCAATTCTAAGACCCAAAAGAAATTCTGAAGGCATTACAATACCTGACTTCAAATTATACTACAGAACTATAGTAACAAAAACTGCATGATACTGACATAAAAACAGATACCTAGACCAATGGTAAAAAGAAGAAGATACAGAGAAAAACCCACATAGACACCGTCATCGGATCCCAGACAAAGGTTCCAAAAATATATACTGGAGAAAAGAGAGCCTTCCTAACAAATGGTCTTGGAAATACAGGTTATCCATATGTAGAAGAATGAAACTGGACTCCCGTCTTTCACCCTGCACAAGAATCAGCTTAAAAGGGATCAAAGACCTAGGAATTAGATCAGAAACTATGCATGCCCAGAAGAAAATATAGGATCAATGCTCCAATATTAAGGCACAGGCAATGACTTCCTCAACAGGACCCCTAAAGGGAAATAATGCCACGAGTTAATAAATGGAACAATATCAAGTTAAAAAGCTTCAGCACAACAAAGGAAACTATGAAATGTATGAAGAGAGAACCTACAGAATGGGAGAAAATCTTTGCTAGCTATTCTTCTGACAGAGAATTAATATCCAGAATTTATAAAGAACTCAAAAAACGCAACACAAAAAACACAATTAATAAATGAACAAATGAATAAAACAGACACTTTTAAAGAAGAAATACAAATAACCAATAAACATATGAAAAGCTGTTCAACAGCATTAGCAATTAGGGAAATGAACATCAAAACTACATTGAGATTTCACCTCTCTCTAGTCAGAATGGCAGCCTTTAACATTACAAATAGTAATAAATGCTAGAGAGGATGTTGAGAAAAAGGAACACCTTATACTGTTGGTGGGATTATAAATTAGTACAACTGCTACTGAAATCAGTATGAAGTTTCCTCAAAAGACTAGAAATGAAACTACCATACAACTCATCTATACCACTCCTTGGTACTTATTCTAAAGAATTAGTTATCATACTCTAGATACATGCATGCCAACGTTTATAGTAGCACAATTTACAGTAGCCAAACTATGGAACCACCCTAAGTATCTATCAATAAATAAATGGATAAAGAAAATGTGGCATATATACACAATGGAGTTTTATTCAGTCATAAAGAAGAATTAAATTATGTCATTTGCAGGAAAATGGATGAAACTTGAGAACATTAACTGAGGCAAAATAAGGAAAACTCAGAAAATTAAGGGTCATATATTTACTTTCATATGTAAAAACTAGAGAGGAAAAAGGAAAAGAAAGGTGGTATGGGGAAATATCATGAAAATGGAAGGGAGATCAGTAGAGGAGAGGAAAGGAACCAGGAAGGAAGGAAGGGAAAAGGAAAATACTGGGGAATGATATTGGCCAAATTATATTGTTTTATTGTGCACATGCATGAATATATGCCAACAAGTCCCTCCATTATATACAACTATAATGTGCCAATGAAAGTGGAAAAAATTCAAAAAGTCAATCCCGTTTACAATAACACCAAAAGAATAAAATGTTTAGCAAAAATTTAAAGAAAGAAGTAAAATATCTGCGCATTGAAAACTATAAAACATTAATGAAATTAATCAAAGAAGAAAAATAAATGGAAAGATACTTTGTGTTCATGGATTGTGTTATTATTGCTAAAATATCCACACTACACAAAGCAACATACAGATACACTGTAATCTCTATCAAAATTCCAATGTTATTATTCATAGAAATGGAGAAAACTCTAAAACATTTATGAAACCACAAAAGACACTAAAGTAGCCAAAGCAGCCTTGAAAAAGAAAAATCTAGAGGTGTCATAATCCAGATTTCAGTAGATTCCAAAACTCCAGTAACAAAAACAGTATGATGGTAGCATGAGCAAGATGTCTTACTAAAGGCTCCTGGCACATGATCCCACCAAATAAATAAATAAACAAACAGCTGTGATTATACTGGAATGTTTGAAGGAGAGCAGCAGTGCAGTGGGGATGCAGCAGAAATGCAGTGGAGCATGGAAAGGCAGGATATCCTTATAAAAGTGAGAGCAAAGCACCAGCATACATCATTTTGTTTTGTTTTTCCAGACGAGATTAACTCTGAACCCAGAGGGAGTTCACAAAACGGGGACTGGGAAGGCAGGAGCCCTCCTGAACAGCCCATTAATATCATGGACAGTGAAGTGTTTCTCACTGAGAAGTCCCTGAAACCAGTTTGGGGAGATGACAAGGAATCCGTGCCACTGTCCTACTCTGGAGAGAGAAGAGTCCAGCCCTCATTATACCTTGCACCACCCAAAGTTCTGCAGCATAGTTTTATCTCTGTACCTAGCCCACAAATCGTTATTAGCTCACTGCCATCTATCCTTCCGTGGTCCTGGGAAGCAGCCAGGCAGCCTCACCCATTCTCCCACAGCTCCATCTACCCTCCATGAAAAGCTTCTGAGTGTCCTCCCCTCCAGTTCACTTTTTGATCCAGCAATCCTATCACTAGGTTATATACCCAGAGGAAATGAGCTGGACATGGTGGTACACACCTGTTAATGTCGGCAATTTGGGAAGCTAAGGCAGGAGGACCACAAGTTTGACGCTAACCTCGGCAACTTAGACCTTAAGCAAATTAGTGAGATCCTGTTCCAAAATAAAAACAAAAAAATTAAAAAAGAGAGAGAAAAGAAAAGAAAGGGCTAGGGATGTGGCTCAGTGAGAAAGTATTCCTGGGTTCTATCCCCAGTACCCAAACCAAGAAACAAATATTCAAACAGAAATCCAAAAGAAATGAAATCAGTATGTCAAAGGGATACCTGAACTCCCATGATTATTGAAGCATTATTCATATCAGTCAAGGTATGGAACCAACCAATGTGTCCATTGATGGATGAAAGAATAGAAAAAATGTAGTATAATACACAGTGCAATATTCAGCAATAAGAATGAAATCCTGTCATCTGTGGCAATATGGATGGAGCTGCAGGATATTATGTTAAGTGAAATTAGCCAGGCACAGGAAAGCAAATGGCATATCATATGTACTCACTAGTATGTAGTAAGAAAAACTTTATTTCATCAAGATGAATAGTAGTCACTAGAGGATATAAATAGTAAGTGGAAGAGAGAAATCAAACAAGACGTACAAAAATGCAATGACATAGGAGGAATAAGTATCAGACTTCTCCAGCACAGTCTTGTCCCCGCAGTTAACAATTTATCACATTTTTATAAAGAACTAGAGGTTCAAAGATTTCCAACACAAAGTAAGAATAAATATTTAAGGAGATGAAAATGCTGTTACCTTGATTTGATCATTTCATATTGAACACATGCATGATTACACTTTATGCCATAAATATGCAGTGAAGCAGCCATCATTACCTCATGTACACATATGCATGACCGATGTGATCCTCCAATGTGTACAATCAGAAAAATGAGTGATTACACTCCATTTATGTGTGATTTATCAAAATGTATAAATGCATTCTACTGTCATGTACAACTAATTAGAACAAATTAAAACAAATTTTTAAAAAAAGAACTGAAAAGAAATAGTACTTTCATAAAAATGGCAGATAGACCAATAGAACAAAATAAAAAGCCCAGAAATAAAACCCAACGTGTAAAGTCAGTTAATTTTCAACAAGATACCAAGAAGGCACAGTAGAGAAAGAATACTCTCTTCAGTAAATGGTTTTGGAAAAACTAGGCATTCACATACAAAAGACTGAAATTCAACCTTTATCTTACACTACACACAAAAATCAACTAAAAATGGATTTAGGGCCTAAATGTAACATGTGACATTCTGGAAGAAAAGACAGGGAAACTGGTGCTTGGCATTGGCCTTGGCAATGATTTTTTTTTTTCCAGAAATATCCTTTTATCTCTGGTTGTACATGAAGTAGAGTCACACATTTGTGTAATCATATGTGTACCTAGGATAATAAGGTTCACCTCATTCTATTATGTTTCCTTCCCCTCACCCCCTCCCCACCCTCATTTCCCTCTACACAATCCATCCTTCCTCCATTCTTCCCTTACCCCCTCCCCTCACATTATGTATCATCATCCAATTATCAGAGAAATCATTCAGCCTTGGGTTTATTTGGGATTGGCTTATTTCACTTAGCATGATATTCTCCAACTCCATCCATTTACCTGCAAAGGCCATAATTTTATTCTTCTTTATGGCCGAATAATATTCCATTGTGTATATATACCACAGGTTTTTTTTAATCCATTCATCTATTGAAGGATATCTAGGTTGGTTACACAATCTAGCTATTGTGAATTGAGCTGCAATAAATATTGATGTGGCTGGGTCACTGTATTATGCTGATTTTAAGTCCTTTGTGCATGGAGCAAGGAGTGGAATAGCTGGGTCAAATGGTGGTTCCATTCTGTGTTTTCTAAGGAATCTCCACAATGCTTTCCAGAGTGGCTGTACCAATTTGCAACCCCACTAGCAATGTATGAGAGTACCTTTTTCCCCACATCCTCGCCAACACCTATTGTTGCTTGTATTCTTGATAATAGACATTCTAATGAGGGTGAGATGAAATCTTAGGGTAGATTTGATTTGCATTTCTCTAATTACTAGAGATGTTGAACATTTTTTTTACGTATCTGTTGATTGCTTGTAGATTTTCTGTGAAGTGCCTGCTCATTTCCTTAGCCCATTTATTGATTGGGTTATTTGTATTCTTGGTGTCAAGTTTTTTGAGTTCTTTATAAATTTTGGAGATTAGAGCTCTATCTGAACTGCATGTGGCAAAGATTTTCTCCCACTTTGTAGGCTCTCTCTTCACATTGTTGATCGTTTCTTTTGCTGAGAAAAAAGAAAGGCAGAAAGGGCAAAAATTACAAATGGAACTACATAAAAACACTGTAATCCAAAGGAAACAATCAATCAAATGAAAAGATAGTCTATGGATTGGGAGAGAATATTGTGAATGGTAAATCATATTGTTGACTTTTAAAAAGTTTTTTTTACATTTTAAGTAAGAGTCCTTTGTCTGCTATGACTTTGCAAATATTTTCTCTCATTTGGTGGCTTATATTCTTGTTATTCAGTCTCTGTATCTTTTGCAGATTGGACTTCTTGGCAATACTGAGTCTTCCTATCCATGTATGTGGAATATCTCTCCTTTTATTTGGTGCTTCTTTGATTTATTTCAACAGAGTTTCATAGCTTTCCTCATACAATCTTTTATATATATTGTTAGATTTATACCTAAGCATTTCATTTTGGAATGTGCTAATGTAAATGATGTTATGTTTTTAATTTTGATTTCCTTTTGCTCACTGCTGGTAAATAGATTATTAACTTTTGTATATTAGCTTTACAACTGACAATCCTGCTATAATAAATTATTATTATTCATTCCAGATTTTGGTAAATTCTTTTGGACTTTGTACATAGACAATCATATTATTTGTAAATGAAGATATTTTTATTTCTTCCTGATTTGTAGAACCTTTTTATCCATTTCTTTTCTTAGCATCAGTTAGGACTTCAGCATGATGTTGAAAAGTGGAGACATCCTGGCCTTGTCTTTTGTTAATGGGGGAAACTTTCATTTTTTCACCAAGTATGATGTTAGCTGTAGCATTTTTGTAAATGTTCTTTATTAAGTTGAGGAAATCCCCTTCAATTCCTAGTTTACTGTGCATTATTATCATTAATGAGTGTTTTATATTTTGTCCAATATTTCTTCTACATATTTCTACTACAGAGTCATGAGAATTTTCTTCTATAGCCTTTGATACGATGAGTTATATTAATTGTTTCAAATGTTGGGCCAGCCTTCTACACCTGGAATAAATATCAACTGATTATGGTGAATAAGTCTTTTAATATATTGTTTGGTTTGATTTGCTAATATTTTGACAAGGACTTTTGCATATAGAGTTCATGAGAGGTATCAGTCTGTAGTATTTCTTTCTTGTAATGTCTTTGTATATTCTGCAGGCCTTATAGAATGTCTTAGGAAGTATGTCTTCACTTTAATTCTCTGAGAGAAACTAATAAGAAAGATAAAACTGAAAATTCTTGGTAGAATTCACCAATAAGTCATCAGGGTCTGGTGCTTAGTTAACTTGGCTGGATCATTGACTTTATTGATCTTTATCAAACATGAAGCTTAGTTTTACTGATTTTCTCTGTTGATTTTCTGTTTTTAATTCCATTGATTTGTTTTGATTTTTTTCTTTTATTCTGTTTATTTTGGATTTAATTTGCTCTTATTTTCTAGTTTCCCAAAGTGGAAACTAAGATTATTAATTTTAGATCTTTTTCTTTTTTTTTTTCTATTTGCATTAAATGCTATAAATTCCCTCTAAGCACTGTTTCATTGCATTTCACACATTTTTATGTTATTTTTTCCTTTTCTTTTTGCTAAAAATTACTTTAAAATCTGTCTTGAGATATTATCTTTGACTTATGTTTATTTAGAGGTCTGAATACTTGGAGGTTGAGGATTCCTCAGTAATTTTTCTGTAATCGGTTTAAGTTCTTATGGTCCGAGAACAGATATTTTATGATTCCTGTTCTTTTGAGGTATTATTCTAATAAGGAAGTCATACTTTTTTTTTTTTCACTTTTTCAGTGGTTGCCCTTCAGTTTGAAATATGCCTTTACCACTAACACACGTCTGCTTTCAAATGACACCATACCACTTCATCAGTAGTGGGTATCTTATAACAACATAATCCTACTTCTTCCTTCCTGTCCCTTATACGTGTACATAAGCATGTATAGGTATGTACATGCAATTGAATAAAATATTGCTATATTTTGAACAAACTTATTTGTTGGATCAATTAATAGTAAGAAAACAAAGTTTTTATTTTACCTTCATTTATTCCTCTTCTGATGCTCTTCCTTTTATGTAGATCCAAATTTCTGATCTATATCACTTTCCATCTTTCTAAAGAACTTAAGACTTTTAATATTTGTTACAAGGCAGAAATAATTGTATGTCAGAGAGAGCTTTACTTCTCTTTTGCTTTTGAAGAATGATTTCGTAGGGTAAAGAATTCTAGAGTGATGACCTCCCCCTCATCCTTTACATGTTTCTCTGCACTCTGGTTTACATGATTTCTAAGAAGTCTGATGTCATTTTTATCTTTGTTCTTCTCTATATAAGTTTTGTTTTCTCTTTAACTACTTTTAGAATTTTTTTTGTCTTTGGCTTTCTTCAATTTAAATATAATGTGCCTAAGCACAGGGGTTTTACAATGTATCATGCTTGGTGTTCCTGGAGTTTTCTGGACCTGTAATTTGGTATCTGACATTAATTTGAGGGAATTTCTCAGTCATTATTGCTTCAAATGTTTCTTCTGTTTCTTTTTTCACTTTCTTTTCTTTTCAGGATCCCTTGTGTACATTACATTGCACACTTTGTAGTTGTCTCATAGTTCTTGAATTTTCTGTTCCATCTTCTTTTTTATCTTTGCTTTTTCTGTTTAGACAGTTTCTATTGAGATAATCTTAAGCTCAGAGATTCTTCCCCAAATAATGCTTAGTAAGGTCAAAGTCATTCTCTCCATTACAGTATTTTGAGGTTTTGTTCTTGGTTTTTTTTTTTTTTTTTTTTTTTTTTTTTTTTTTAATCTCTGGCATTTTTTAAAATTCTTTTTTAGAATTTCCATCTCTCATTATATTATCTTAATAGTATCAATTCTTAAATACTATCTACTTCATCCATGAGAGTTCTTAGCATAGTAATCATAGCTATTTTAAATTCCAGTCTAATGGTTCCAAGTTCCCTACTATGTCTTATTATGATGCTAGTTCCATCTCTTCACATTTTATTCTTTGTCTTTTAGTATGCCTTGTATTTTTTCTTGATAGACAGCCATGATGTACTGGGTAAAAAGAACGACTGTGAATAGGTCTTCAGTAATGGGGTGGGAGGGGAGGAGTGGGGAGTGTTCTATCATCTCGTGATTAGGTTTTAGTCTTAGTGAGCATTGCCTATGGACTATGAACTTCACAAATGCTTTGCAATTTCACTTTCCTTTTAGGGGGGACAATGTGACTAGAGTAGGCTGTAATTGGTATTTGTTGTCTGCCACGTGAGATCTTAGAGCAGTTTGTGTGGGGTGTTTCTCCTCCCTCTGGTCAGTAGGTTTCTAATGAAACTCCAGCAGGTTAAGCCCTGGTTAAACTTTCTCCTAAGGACAGACTTTATTAAGAAGAATGAAATGTTCTGGTATATTTCAAAATGGCTATTTTTGCCTTCCCTCAAGGGGAGTCTTCTCAAATATACACTGTGAGGACCCGGTAGGACACTCAAAGGCAAAAATGACAGTGTGGGGACCCTCTCTAACTAGGCTAATCTGAAGTATTTATTCAAACTCCAGCAACTCAATTAGGGTTCAAGTTTTCCTGTGCTAGCTTTAGTTCCTGCTAGCATAGGATTTTGGTCATAGGTCTGTATCCACCCCTCTGTCTCTTCGGTTCTGGGGTACTGGTTTTCCCTATGACCTCACCTCTCTTAAGAATTTAAGAGCTATTGACTTTTCAACCTGTTCAATGTTTTACTTATTAGTATTGAATGGTGGTTTCTAAGATCCTTACCTGACAGATCAGAAATGGGAAATAGACAATAGTGTTTAAAATTCAAATCTATTCTACACATTCCTCTCTCACTCTATGTATCAAGATTTTTGTTAAAGGAAATCAACATTTTGCCCTTCTTAACAGGAGTAAATGAATTTTTCTTTCTTTCTTTCCTTCTTTTGAAAACATTTACTGGATTTGTCCCTCTTTTCCTGTTTATCACCAACTCCTCACCAGCTGCAAGTTTTCTTTGCCCTGTTGCTTATTTCTTATTCTTTCTGTTGAAATCTTTCTTGGCAAGGCATCTTTCCAGTGATTGATTAGCACAGAAAAAAAACACCAGAGTTGGGAGCAGCCTTACGCATCCTTGCAGAACTGTCCTTCAGATACTTAAGGCTCTTCTACAACACCCTTGGCAAGTTGTCCCTACTGCCTGCTCATGCTGGTGTGGAGAACTCACACCACCTGTAGCCAGCATGTTGAACAGTTCTGCCCATAGAATTTTATTGTTTACTTCCCATAATCACTTTAAAATGTTCTCTGGCCTCTAAATAAGAACTTGGGCAGAACCATGATGTGTCTGGTCACTCGTAGGCAATGTACAATTCTAAAGACTTTTTAAGTCATCAAAGTACATTCTCAAGACTGTAATTAAATACCCAATTCAACATATTACTTAGCATTTTAATATTTATACAAAGTCGAGAATTTCTTCCTACTCTGCCCCACTCCAGCAAAGCCCTTTTTTGAGTTTCTCCTCTCATCCTGGCTCACCTAGCTAAGCATGGTCTCAGACCCCTCTGGAATTGGCATCTAAAAGAGGGAAATGCCTGCCCAGTGTTCCTTCCTCTCCAGATCCTCTACTAGAAACCCCTCACTGTCCAGCAGAAACCCTCTTCCACAGGATCTTCCTGCAGATTCCAGAAATGTTCTCTGGGCTTCAAGCACCTTAGACCCACCACCAGAGAAATGGAAGCTTCATTTGACAGAACCTTTCATTTTGCACTACTCTGTAAGACTGATGTGCGTAAGTTCTGACTGTGAGTGTCATACAGCAGTCCAAGACTTCTTTGTATTTTAGAGTGGTGTCTTTGAAGTCCACTCTCTCTAGGCTGGATGTGAAAGAGAACACTCTTACCACACTCCCTTTGAGGTAGAGAGAGGACAGAAGTCCCTTCCAAATCCGTTCACGAATCCCCGCTTTCTCTAAACTCTTGACTCCTTAGAGTCTCCTTGTAGGGTTGTTTTCTTTGAAAAATCCATATTTTTGCATAACTTTTTACTTTGAAATATCCTAAGTGTTACACTGTGGTGCCATAGAAATAATTCCAATTTCAAATCTACTCACAAACCCAAGAGAGTCCCCTCTACTTTGGAAAGAACTGATAATCGAAATCACTTCCTTTCAAATTCCAAAAATACGTTTTTGTATTGCTAGTTATGTTCAGAGCTGCATAGAACTAGGCTAATTCCTCTTCTACCTGGTACCCTTTTATGGTGAGCTGAATATTGGCTCCCCCAGAAGATACCCACATCTTTATCCCCAGAACCTGTGAACGTTACCTTGTATGGCAAAAAAAAAAATGATTCAGGAAATTTTATTAAGAATTCTGAGATTGGGAGATTATTCTAGGTTGTTACTAACGTAGAGTGCAAATGTAATCATAAATGTCCTTATAAGAGAAGGCAGAGGGAAATTTGAATATGAAGAGGAGGTGATGTGATGAAGAAGGCAGAGATGGAGCGATATGCTTTGATGATGAAAAGAGTCAAGAATGCTGGTGGCCACTGGAAGCTGGAAAAGCCTGGGTAACAGGTTCTCCCTCCAGGAAGAAATGAGTTTTTAGACAGCCGTGACCTTAACCCATGAATCTGATCTCAGGGTTTGACCTTCAGAATTTTAAGAGAATAAATTTGTGTAACATGAAATCACTGAGTTTGTGATTTATTTTTTTTCAGCAACCAGAGGAAGCTAATATGTGGTTCAAATAGTTGTAGAATATTACAGCTTCTTGAGATTCAGCAATGAAATCATGCTTCCTAGAAAGATTCAGAGTCCCATTAAATGATATTCAAGAAGAAAGTAGTGGTTCTTCCTGGTGCCCCAGTGTCATCCAGCATAAATAAAATTGCTGCTCTAAAATGTTTTCTTTTGAGTTTTGTTTTGTTTTGAAGTGGGTCTTCCTAAATAGGCCTGCCAATTATCTTTAACCACATCAAATTTCTACCCTGCCTTGTCTTTGGGGCCTCCTCCAGCTCTGTGAAAACAAAATACTGGGGTTCCAGCATATGGCTCCACTTCTACAGACTTTCAAAGTTCTCTTTAACTGTAACTTAACTTCTCTTGTTCTAAGAAGTTCGCCGGTTGCATTACTGCCTTCTGCCGAAGAGCTTTAAATATTCCCTGCCCAACACTATTTTTGGTATCTGGGACAATAGATTATTATAGGCAAAAGAAAAAATTCAGGGCAGTACTCCAAAAATAGGACATTTCTTTTCAAAATGAATTATCTCTTACTTGTCCCAGGGTATCTTGCAGGGATGAGAAAATAATTCCCTGGGAGAGCAAAGCAAGGACCTTTGTAGTATTTTGAAGCAGCAAGTTGGGGCTGATTCTATTTTGTTCATTCTTTAAGATTGATCAATTTTCTATGTCTGTTTGCATAACTTTACAGCCTGCAGAGTTCCCCCAGTAACTGGGTGCATTGGCAATTTCAATTTAGCTCTCTTCATATAGCTCTTATATCTTAGCAAAACCCAGAATGCAAAGAAAATCTCAAGAAGCAACCTCCATATTCTTTGCCTTGCAATAGGGATTATTTGTGTTTTAATAGATGTATAAATTTAAATACATATGATTACACCATTTGCAAGCAAAAATACAACAATGACATAATGACTCCATAGTAAGCAGTGTATGCTAAATATTTTGTTGCTATCCCTAATTGTTCTATACACAGACAAGTTACACTTCTTCCAATATTTAATTTCTTTCCAAAGAACAAATTCATCTGAATTCAAGTCAGTCCACACTTACAGAGCCTGTACAATGTATGTGGGACACTGGTTATAAGAGTAGCATGCACATTATAAGAGTGGCATGCATGTATTCCCCTAATTACAGAGCTCATGGGCAGAAGAGTGACACCAATATGTGAGAGAAAACCATTTCAACATATGAAGAAAATTTAAGCATGAAGACACAAATAAGGGAGCAATTCCTTCTGTTGGGGAGGGTGTTTTGCATAGTTAAAATAAGGAGAGGAAATTCAAGGAAAATTTCATGAATCACAAAGTTTATTGCAAATATGAAGTGATTTTTAAAAGTTATTTCCCAGTGCTCAAAGGGGAAAACTAACAAGAACAAATTTCACAGGAAATATACTCAATAGATGAAATACATTAAGCACACAGTGAGTTCCAATTTCATTTAGAGCTCAACTGTCAAAGTTTAGCTGGCCCATTAGGATACAGGCAAGCCCTCTGTGGATCAAAGGTATAGTCAGATTTTGAGGTGTAACTTTCTACGAGAGGTTCTTGGAAGGGATAGCTTTTCCAACACAGCAGAGATCCACGACAACAGGCAAGGTCCCTGATACTGGAGAGCAATGTGGTTGAGGGTTCAGAGAACAGCTGGAAGACTGATGGAGAGGGAGCCCTGCCACAGCCTAAGCTCTGAAACCCTCTGTCAAAACCCTGACCTCATAAGTGTTTTGGAAGTCAGTAGTTGAGGCTTTTAACTCACATCTGTGATCTGATAAAATGTGATGAAACATTCTCTCAGGGAGGGGAATTACAGCCATGCTCATAACACAGTAAAACACAAGAAACTCATGTGTCAAAACTATATAAATGTTTAGGACAATTTCAAAGCTACATAACAGAGAGGTAAGGAGAAAGTACAGTGAAGAAGTTCAGTAGATTAGACTATAGGGAATGGAGGGAGGAAAGGGGGGATAGGAAAAGGAAAGAAAGTGGAATGAATCTAGCATAATTTTCCTATGTACATGTATGAATACACCACAGTTAATCCCATCATCATGTACATCCACAAGAATGGAGTCCTAGCTAGAATAAGATATATTCCACGCTTGTAGAAAAAATCAAAATAGATTCTACCATCATGTATAGCTAAAAAGAATAAATAAATAAATAAATAAATAAATAAATAAATAAATAAATAATAAAAAGTGATCTTCCTTCTGGGTTGTTTTGTTTCGATTTTCTTTTTTTTTTTTTTTGTAGGGAACACAATAGGAAATTAAAATTTTGATTTTTGCCTTCCCCCTTTTCTGGAATCTCCAAAATAAGTTTCTGGCTTGTATGCTAATGAAGCAACAAGGCTGGGGCCTCATGGATAGCTCAGGATGGGGCCAACTGCCAGAGGAACCAACTTGTGATCTAAGGGTTGGAACTTTCAGCCATACCTCCCACTCTGGAGAAGGGACAGGCGATGAAGGCTGAGGTGACCACCAATGACCACTGGTTTACTCTATCACCTCTACATAATGAAGTCCCTATAAAACCCCTGACCACAGGATTCAGAGAGCTTCTTGATTGCTGGAGACACATGAAAAGCAAGGAAGGTGATTTGCCTGCAGATGGCATGAAGGCTCCAGGCCCCTGTGCCCTCTGCCTGTCTTCCCAGTCTCTGTTCCTGAGTTGTGTCCTGTTGTAATAAACCTGTAACCTCATAAGTAAACTTCTTCCCTGTGTTCCAGGAGCCATTCCAGCAAATGATCTGACTCAAGAAAGGGACTGTGAGAACTTCCAATTTATATGTGGTTGGTTGGGAGCAAAAACTGGACTTGAGATTGATTTCTGAAGTGGGAGAAATATTTTAAGGATGAGCCCCTAAGCTGAAGGACCTGATGCTATCTCTAAAAAGTGGCAGAATTCAGGGAAACTAATTGATGTGTCTTGGAGAACTGAATTAAACTACGGCAAAAAAATTCACATATTGAGTAGCCAAAGAGTTGAGCGTGATAGTAAAGAAAACAGGTTTTGCTTTTTTGTCTTATAGACAGGCACAGAAATGTAATAGGGAAAGATATTTCAGAAGCAAAGAAAAAAAAAAAGCTGACACAGAAAGAAAATTGGTCTGGAAATCAAAAAACCTACATTTTAATTGAAATCAACTACTTGCTAATTATTGAACTTCATAGTTTTACCTTTTATGAACCTCAGTAGCAATACCTGTAGAATGAAATTGATGACAATTTCTCTTCCCAATTTCTCAGGTAAATAAACAATTTTGTTTGTTCATGTTTTTCCTGGGTACAGTGGAGTTTACTAATAGTACATGGCCAGGTAAGTCTTCCTAAACCCCTTCCTCTTTTGAAGGGTCTGGAATGAAAACTGTGCCAAGGAGGGAGATATTCACTATATTGAGGGATTGAGTTGGGGCAAGAGCTTGTAGAAGCTGAAAACCTCTCCCTTCCTCTCCTGCTCTTACTGGAGCTGGAGCTAGTGACTCAAGGGGGACTTATTCCTTGAAGGCCTGATAACCCATGATGTCCACCACTCTCTTGCTGTAGCCAAATTTATTGTCACACCAAGAAGTGACAGAGTGAAGGTTGAAGGCAATGCCAACCCCAGGATTCAAGGTGGAAGAGTGAGTGTCACTGTTAAAGGCATAGGAGACTGTTTCATCATCAGCTTAGCCTGGGTGGCCCTTTGGGTATCTGATGGCCGCTTCACTACTTTTATAATGCCATCATATTAGGAAGCTTTCCTCAGATGACAGGTCATATCTACATCTAACAACACTGGAGGTAGGGCAGGTCATATCAGTAAGCTTTCTATTCATCTTAGAAATCAATTTGCCCATAACCTCAGGAGCACCAAGAAATTCAGAATGATGTTCTGCATCCTGAATGCAGTCCCATAGCCATCATGTGGCAAATTCACAGAGGATTAATCCATGGTCTTCTGGATGGCAGTCTTGGCCTGAACCCTGGTCATAAGCTCCTCCATGATGCCAAAGTTGTCGTGTATGATCTTGGTCAGTGGGTCTGAATCCTTGGTGGGACTGGAGGTGTTGCTGACAACTTTGATGGAGTTATATTTCTCATGTTTCCCATCCATCCCAAACGTGGGGCAGCAGTAGAAGGCAGAGGTAGCAGCACTTTTGGCTTCACCCTTCAAGTAAATTCAGCTTTCACCAATGTAGAAAAAATACCAGAGAACTCCATGACATATTCAGTACCAGGTCATCCCAATTGATGTTGATGGGGTCTCCTTCCTGGAAGGTGGAGATGAGTTTTCTATTGATGATGGGCTTTCTATTGATGACAAGCTTCCCATTCTCAGCCTTGAGTACCCTATTGAATTTGCCCAAAATGGAATCATACTTGAACATATAATGTTCCATGTAGTTCAGGTTAATAGTCTGCATTAATGGTAACGATATTAACTTTGCCAAAGTTAAAAGCAAGCTCTGGTGACCAGTCATCCAATTCAGTCAAATCCATATTCCAACCTCATCTTCATGTCTCAAAGATTCAGCTGGTGCTACTACAAAGATGCAGTTGCCTTTTGAGTGAAAGGGAACAAAGAGCCTACCAATTTAGAATCCCACTAGATATCAACTTCTTTTTTTTAAAGTATTTTTTTTAAATTGTCAGTGGACCTTCATATTATTTATCCATTTTTATGTGGTGCTGAGAATTGAACTCAGTGCCTTACACATGCTAGGCTAGCACTCTACCACTGAGCTACAACCCCAGCCCAGGTATCAACTTCTTTACATGCATTGCCTCCAATTCTTACAACAGACCCATGAAGTAAGATTTATTTATCTCATTTTTCAAATGATGAAATAGAAATACATGAGATTATCAGCCATAAAGAAGAAAGAAATAGTGTTATTTATAGAAAAATGGATGGCACTAGAAGACATCATGTTCAGTGAAATAAGCCAGACACAGAAAGACAAATATCACATGTCTTCTTTTATATATGGAAACTACAAAAAAATAACCAACCTGAAAGTATAAGAGGGAGTATATTAGATTGGGCATAAGTGGATGGTAGAAGAGAAGATAGGAGAAGGGAAAGTGGACATGATCAAGGCTCAACATATGCATGCATGGACATGCCACAGTGAAACCCATTAATCTGTACAATTAGTCTATAATAATAATAATAATAATACAAAAAGCTAAAAATATTACAAAGCATAAAAAACACAGAAAAGTTATAAAAGTAGGTGTTTTTCCTCCTTTATACATACATGCTGGGCAATTGGTAATGCAAGTTCATAATCATAGTACCAGCTCTGGGGTATCACATCATCCTGTGGCAGGCTAGGCAAGAAATGCATTCCCAGATGCATTCTTACATCAGGAGGCCTAGCAATGACATAACTACACTGAAGTAACTGAAAATGTGGCAGATTTAATCAAATCCAAACCAAATGTACCCTTAACTCAACTTCTCCGCAGCTAGATCTCAAAAATGTTCATGACCACACTAGTGCTACCCAACATAACCTTAACTGTGATGGGAAGAGAGAGGGAAGAGGAGGGAAAAGAAATAGAGATCATAACTGATTGCCATTAAAATGTCCTGTTTTGCAACTTTTTTGAAAACATATGATTTTGTTAGCATAATTATTAAGGCTCTTTCAGGAGCCCATGCATGTGAATATAAAAATAATAAATAAATAAATAAGATTAAAAAATTTTCTCAGGACTAAAGACCTAAGCAATGAAGAGTTTGGATCTGAACTTACTCAGATTCATTACAAAGTTAGTGCATATTTCTTCTTACACACAGACAATTAAATGAGACGAAGAACTTTGTTATTTGGGGGAAGGGAAGAGGCAGGCTTCAAAGATGAGGTATTATGATTGCTGTTTAATTGATTACTCAGATTGTTCAGAGATTCTAAAAACACATTAATAGTTTCTTAAAACTGTCAGATGAAATCATCTATCAAAAACAAACTGTTTGATAAATGAATGATGATGCATAATGTAGGGGGGAAAGATGGCAAGAATGGAGGAAAGATAGCTAGCATAGAGGGAAGGGCGGGGTGGGGGCGGGTGGGGGGTAAAATCAATAACAGAGTGTGTGACAGATATCATTGCCCTGTGTACATGCAAGAAAGCACAGATGGTGTGACTCTACTTTGTGTAAAACCCTTGAAACAATAGCTGTACTCCATTTGTGTTCAATGAATCAATAAGTAAATAAAAAAAAAGTATTTAAAAAAAAACTGTTATGTAACCACATGTATTTTGCTATTCTGTACCCTGATCTATAAATTTTGGTACAAGCATTTTAACCTATGCTTTATCACATGTTAAGTCCAGTTGAATGTGAAGGATCTGTTGTCTGCCTAGTGGACATCCATGCTATTGCTAAGAGCCAAAGGCATCTGTCAGTGTAGGGACATGGCAATAACAGTGTGACTTAGCAAAGAAGCCATTTATTCTTAAATTTTCTTTTGATACATTTAGTCTATTAGAAGGAAGAAACTTTAGTTTTATACTACGTTTCTCTATCATCTCCTGAACACTTAATGATCTCTTTTTTATTAAAGAAAGGGGAGATTCAGTCTTGAATCATTCACTGGGTAATCTTGTATAGCTAAGTGTTTTTCTTAAGCTAGTTCTGTTGTCTATTTTCACAGTTATCTTCTATTTATAGCAACTGTCTGGTTTTCTACTTATGGCAATGACATCTAGTTTTATTTTATAAAAACTGTATTTGAGTGAAAACAAGGTGAGTTAAAGAAAATATGAAGTAAATAATAGTTTGCATGGTACCCAAATATGGTAAAAAATTATCAAAATGGTTTGCAGACCCCTGAAGTTTGTGAAATTGTAATCTATGCCAACAACATATATTCACAGATAAAAATCCAAAGTGAAGACTTCATTATGGTCAAAAAAACTGACCTAGACCCCAAGTGTCCTCTGTCTTTGTTATCTCCACTACCAACATCCCTCTCCAAGTGATAAAGCTCTTTTTCTCCTTCTCATTCTTTTCTCTCAAAAAATTTCTTTTCTATCAGCAAGCTGGTTTCCTTTGCTGAAATTCAGGTGACACCTGTTTCTGTTGCATCCAGGTCACAAAACTGGCAGGTATATCTTAACTGGGTTGTCAAGAAGCTTTTCTGTCACTTAAGCTGTGTAGAAGTCTGCATTCAACTGAAATCCACAAATTCAGAGCTGAAGACATCTTCATTAATAAATGATATAAAAACTTTATAATATTAATTTTTAGGTCAACAAGTTCTACAAATTGATTCTTGATTTTAAGGAACTTAACTAAGTTGAGAAGATTCATAAGCTAATATCAGTACTGGCAGTAACAAGAGTTAAATGCTGAGAACATAAATGCAGTTGATTCAATTAAAATTTATTGAATTCCAATTATTTACCATTCGCTATGTTCAGCACTGAAGATACAAGATCAATTTAATGTCCTAATGGTTTTAATATATTGGGTACATCTAATTCCTTATGCCATTTGGTTCTTAAAACAGCCTCTAAGATAGAACACTCTTACCATATTTTATAGATAAAAGGAACTAGAGCTCACAGGGCCTCGGTAAGTCATCCACCGGCATAAAATTCACAAAGGGCAGGATCAGAGTTTTAACATGTTCAAGGTTAATCCTCCAGTCTTTATGTGACCTTCCTTAACCTCACAGAGCCCCATACTAAAGTACTTTACAACTTAGCAAGATGCATATGTTGTTTATATATATAAACTAATAGTGTATTTGGAAAGAAAAAACTTGAAATACAAAAAGTCAGAATGATAATTCAGTATATTCTAAATGCCAAATGAATACAAAGTCCTTACACACACTCTGTGTTCAAAGCTGCACGGAAAGTGAACTCCTTGGAGGAGTCGCACATATTTGAGTCCTGTAACTTTAGAATTACAAAGGAAGTCTAGAATTCAAGGAAGTAAAATTAATTTGGAAGGTGTTTGAGGAAGAGAAATGGCAGTATGCAAAGTAGTAGGTCTAAAGTAAGAGAAGAGTAAGGGCAGCCAGGAAACAGTGGACTGTCCTTACAGTTAAGGAAGAAAGTGAGTGTTGATGAACCGTGGGAGAGGAGCAGCAAGGTTGGCTGAAACCAGTTATGAGGAAGTTGAATGTAGGCTCTAGGCTTTAGTCTAGAGGCAACGGACCCACTGAAGGCTTTTGAACAGAGGAAATTGTGAAGAATTGTGTGGGAAGATGGTGGATCTGGAAGAGTATGTGGTCAAACCAGGAGGTAAGGGGAGGTTGGGGATGTGGACATGTAATAGCTTCATGATGGTGAAGGGCTGGACTGAGAGGCAACCATAAAAGCTAAAGAAGCAGGACACCTCTTGACCACTCAGTAACTACCCAGAGATCCACATCCATAGTGCTGCCCAAGTCATGGATGTCTAGGTCTCCTCTTTAGAGACAGCCCACAATAAGGAGTTGGGGAAGAGATGCACAGAGGAGAAACTCACCAAAGCAGGGACACCAGAAGAAAGAAGCTAAAAGTATCTAAGATGATATATTTCATGGCTGAGACACCATGGCAGGTAACACTAAGGCAGTACTTCAAGAAACTAACAGGAGGGGCTGGTGAAAATCCTCAAAATCAGACAAACCCATACGGATGTGAATGACACGAAGAGGAATACATATATAGCGTAAGCAGTGATGGTTCTAAGACTTTCTTAAGGTCTTGTTGAAACCAAGACTAAGGAAAAGAAATATTTTAGGCCTTTGGAATTCTACCTCAACAAGGTATTACCTGCTGTGTACTGCCTGCCAGGAAGGTTTTGTGAGGTTTTTGAAAACGGCTGCTTGTTCTGACATGTAACTGCTGTGTGGTAATTTGCAGTCATGTATATTTTCTGTTTCCCTTATTACTTGACTGTCCATTTATGAAGCATAATTAGGACCTAGTAAGCTATAAATAAGGTAGAGTTATACTTTCTGGCAAATTCTTTAATGTGACTGATTACCCTTGGCACAAAAACTACAGTTGCATGAGCTTCTTAAATAAAAACCGCATAATGATCTTTCCATCTGTCAAAGTCGCATAATTAAAGGCATCAGCAGTGCATAGAATTAGCACTTCAGGTTTTGTTCACAGGTTTGGACAGCATCCATCATCAGTTTGACAGATGGAATTGTTTTTTCTTTATTTCTCCATTTTGCTCTCATTTCTGCAGCTACATAGTCCCTGTTGAGGTCCCCTTGGAAGAGCAAGACTCATGGACCCAGGATAATTGAGTGCAGGCAGGATCTGTTAGCTTGCTTCATTATTTATCCCCAGGCAGAAGCTGAAACTCTAACTGTGTGCCATTAGACAGGAGATCAATCTGCCCCATTATCCCTTTGACACAGGAGAGAACCATTATGAGGGCACATGAGGACACCTGGCATTCTCTAGAAAGAAAAGGAAGACTGCTTCTCAGGGGCTTTTTCTGAGCACCTGCTATGTACTCAGTGGTGTTACTACAAGCATTATAGGTGAGTCATCACTTGCTGCAACTTCCAGCTCCAGTTCTGATTTAAATAATAACAATAATGATAATAATTGCTAGCATTACTGAGTATCACATCACAGCACCATCATCAAGTATTTTCTCATTTTATGAAAACAGATGAAGAAACTGAGACACAGAGAGCTAAAATCTTGTGAAAAGTCAAATACTTGATAATATAATAAAACTTAAACTCTCTACTCAGAATAGTCTGCATGAGTAGGCATGTAAGATCAAGTAGTAGGGAGAATTATTTCTTTCTTTTCATACACATAAGAATGTCCATAAGAAAGAGAGAGAGAGGGAGAGAGAGAGAGTAGAAAATTAGCAAATCCATTATTTAACTTGAGGTGGAAATACAGGCAATCTTCAAATCAGTAGAGGGTTGTGTTCTAAAAATGTATCTGTAAATTAGCTATTTGGCATTTATTCATGAAATGATTTGATGTCTGGGAACTGTTTCAAAATAATGGTAGAATGAGATAAATAAGATTGGTCATGAGTTGAAAATTGTTGAAGCTGGGTGATGGGCACGCTGGGGTTCTTTCAACATTTGAGTATGTTTTAAGTTTTCCATAATTTTTCCTTAAAAATAATAAACTGATAAAAATACAACATCCTCACTGTGGAGAATTGTACAGATTCATATATGGGAATGCATACATGAAACATTCCACATAACATTCTCAAGAACCTTTGTTGCATTGGCAAACATTGTTTTTATACAATCTGTCTCAAATTGCAAGAAATCTCTCAGATGTCTCATGGAACTGACTTAAGAAATAAAATAGTTTCTAAATTCTCTTTCATCTCTAAGAATCTGTGAATACAATATCTTCTAGGAGACTATATTTGTCTGGATGCTTCTAACAAACAGAACCAAAAGGAGATGTGTGTGTGTGTGTGTGTGTGTGTGTGTGTGTGTGTTTATGTGCACAGAGAGAGTTTGTTGAGTGGAATTAGCTCATGGTGATGGAGGCTGAGAAGTTCAGGATCTACAGTTGGCACACTACAGACTAAGGGGAGACAATGGTACAGTTCCAGTTCTAGTTCTCGTATGAAGGCCTGAAACCCAGTACAGCCAATGGTGTAAGTTCCAGTGTGAGTCAAGTCTAAACGTAGGAGAAAACTCAAGTTCCAGCTTGAAAATAGCTGTACTCCATTTGTGTTCAATGAATCAATAAGTAAATAAAAAAAACAAAACAAAACAAAAAACAATGACTTTGTAGAAAAGATGGGGCAGTATTTGGTCATACAATGTCCATTGACCAATAATATTTCTGGTGAATACAGAACTTTGCCATATACATAAATATAAGCTGGCATAAGACAACAACAACAACAAAAAAGAAAATAATCAATCAGAAAGAGTAAATTCTCTCATTCAACTTTTTGTTTTATTGAGACCTCCCATGGATTGTGTGAGGCCTGTCCACACCATGGAGGGCAATCTGCTTTACTAGTCTACTAATTCAAATCTTAACACACACACAGGAACCAAATATCTGGGTACCCTCTTAGACCAGTCAACACATAAAATTAGCTATTACAGTGTTTCATCAATCATAATACATTCAAAAGTAAAAGCAACAGAAAGAACCAGGCAAATCAGTTACCTCATAAATTCCCAAGTTCCTCACTTAATCTGTGATCACAAGAAATTGATAGACTTGCTGTGATTCTATGAATTTAATAAACTCCCAAGTTAAAAACTCCTGAGTGAATGAAAAGCTGTTCACTCACTTCACAATCAGCTACATTGGAGAGGTTTCTATGAAAGGGAGCTGATTTCCTCTGCCAGTTGTTGCAAGTACTTCTAGTTCTGTCCACAATTTCTTTTTTCATTCTTTCTTTGCTTGTTTCCTTCTTTACTTTCAGAAAAATAATTATTGATCAAATGCTATTTACTAGGTATAATACTAAGTACCAGGAATACAGTAGTGGATCACAGATGTTGTCCCAATGAGAATCAGATTTACAATTTCTATGTAAAATAGGTTTAGAGGAAAACCCTGGTATAAAGGAAGGCAAGAACTTGTCCTAAATCTTGTTTAACATAATATTTGACACAGCATTAGTTAAATGCCAATTGTCTATATCAAATCAACATAGGGTATTAAAAGGGAGATAGCCACCTCCCCACCCCTTGAAATTGCCACTAGTCCTGCCCCCCTATTGATCTTAAAAAATCTAGTGAGATAAATAGATAAAAACAAATATAAACAAATGAATATATCATTGTCAATTGTGATAAATGCTATGAAGAAAAACACAGAATATTCTAAATGTAGTAAGGAAGCTTAATTTAGATTGAGATAATTTTTCTCTTTGAGAAACATTTAAGTTGCATCTTAAACGAGAATGTATTAGTTTGCTAGGGTGGCAATAGCAAAATACCACAGACTAGGTAGCTTAAACAATAGAAATTTACTTTCTCACAGCTCTGGAAGCCAAAAGTCCAAGATCTAAATGTCCATAGATTTGTATTCTTCCAAGGCCTCTCTTTTGTCTGGCAGGTCATCTCCTTCTCACTCTGTCTCACCCATTTGCTATTGGCCAATGCGTTATGTTTGTCCTGATCTTCTCTTATTAGAAGGTTACTGGTCATACTGGATTAGGACCCACTCCTATGACCTAATTTTACCTTAGTTACCACTTTAAAGCCTTATCTCTAAATACAGTCACATTCTGAAGTACCAAGGGTTGGGACCTATTCTATCAATATATAGTTCTGGGGGAGAGACCATCCAGGAAAAGGGGATTGGAGGAGGAGTAGAAGAGTACACAATAGATTTGGTGACAAAGTACAAAGACACTTCTACCTGATGATGACTTCTATTTTCTCTAGGATGTCTTAGGCAATGTCATTAGCAGAAAATGGCAATATTGGAAAGAGAGAAGGGAAGTCAGAGAACAGGTAAAGTATCAACTGGTAGTCTCTATGGATGGAAGGTCAAGATTGTTGGAAAGAGATTTCTGGACAATGTCAAAGGCTCAGTTGAGGCAAGTGAACAATACTGGTTGTCCTGGTGGGGGTGGGATATGGTTTTTCTCTGCTATCATCTAAGCTGCTCTGGTGAAGGCTCAGCAAAGTTCAATGGTGGGTTCACTCAGGACAGGGTTCATCAGGGAGGTACAGTTGGAGAGGGGAGGTGAGGTTGGAGAGGAGGTAGTTGTGATAGTTTAGATATGAGATGTCCCCCAAAGGCCTGTATTTGAGACAATGCAGGAATGTTGACACGAAATGGCTAGATTATGGGCACAGTGGCCAGGTCAGTGCATTACTACATTTGATGTATTAATCATTTGAATGAATTAGTGAGTGCTAACTGTGGGCAGATGGGCTGTGGCTACTGGAGGTGGGTCACTGGGAGCATGCCCTTGGGAGCTGTGTTATCCCTACTTGTTGCACTAGGGCTCTGACTGCTTGCTGGCTGTCATGACCTGAGCAGCTTTCCTCTGCCACACCTTTTTGCCATGATGTTCTGCCTCACTTTGGTACTAGAGCTGTGGAGTTGACTGACCATGGACTGAACCTCTGAAACTAAGAGCCAAAACAAACTTTTCATCCTCTAAGTTATTCTTGTTGGGTATTTTGGTAACAGCAGTGAATAGCTGACTGAAACAGCAGTCTTTGGGGATCCTGGGCTATAGAATCTGAGCTAGATAAGGATGAAACTGAAGGAAGGTGGTAAATGATGGATATAAAGGAAGAGGATAAGTCAATATATTAAGATGGGAAAACTTGTTTAGTGACACTATAATTTTCTAGGGTATTGGATACCCAAAATTACTTGTTTGTTCACAGACAATAAAGAACCCTAATGCTTTTTCTATAATAGAGCCAGAAAGACTTCTCCAGAAGGTTATTTTACCCCTTAATATAGAGGCTGAAAAACATCCCCATTATAATAGGAAAATTCAAATCATTTTGTTGTTTTGCTGAGTATATGGTTTCTCCTAGAACTGAATTCCGACCTCCACCAACCTCTCTGTGCCTCATTGCTACAAGTAAAAATGGAATCCAAAATAGCTCTGAAGGACTGACTTCAGTTCTCATAGATTTGAGAAATAGGAGGTTGGTGCCAGGAAAACTTGTTCATGCTAAGTAGGAATATAGATCTAAATGTCAAATGCTAACTGAAAATTATCAAAGTATTTGCTTTAAAAATGATAGAATTTATCATTTTCAGAATTCCAGTTGCTCATTATTAAAAGGTCCTGGCTTCTCTCTGCATTACAAACACATGCAAAATTTATTTTGCACAAGGATGTCAAGTAATGCTTTTTGACCAACCAACCAGACTTGCTTTAATGACTACAGGGATGGGCCCTGTCCCAGTTGCATTTATTGGTAAAATATTTATGATCCACAGAATCATAATGTATGTGCAAACGTTAGTGTGATGTTGGGTGACCCAGGTACCAGTCAAGAGTGCCTTCTCTAGGATTAAATTAATTGCTCTAGACGCCATCCTTCATAACTCTTTGGTGCTGAGGATACCTGGATAGAAACTACAGGGAAGGGGCAAGAGAGAAAAAGTTGGGAAAAACTGCTCATGACCTGTACCTTTAAGCACATAGGATGTCACCTTCAGGCAGCAAAAGCAAAAGACAAATCAATTTGCAGCTTGCGTACTATGTGCCGAGTCCTTTTACTTCCATTATTCTGTTGATCTTAACAGCAACATTGCAAAATAAATGTTTGCTAAAGAGAAAACTATCTGTGAAGATAAGTGATTTGCCCAAATCAGATGCCCGGAATGAGTGCTAAAGTCAAGATTCTAACTTAGGTTTATGGTTCTTGAAACTCTTTCCCCCACCTTTACATACTCTCACCTGGAGATTCTCTGAGTCAGGCCTTTTTTCTACTTTTTGTATTTACTCTTCCACCTGCCCTTCGGTGATTTGATCTCCAAGACTGCTCATTATATTCTTTGTAAACTTTTGGCACCTGGATTAAAATGTCAGTAGGGGTTGGAGATATTACCTAGTCAAAACTTTCTTCTTGGCCTCCCCCACCTCCTTTGACAAAACGACCTGTCAATCATATTCAATTATTTCATTTTCTTAATGGGACTCTGCCAGTTCCATTGCAAAGAGCTGACAGATTAGCTAATGATCCTGAATATTAATTCTTATTTTAGTCTCATTTGTTTCACTATATCAAAAATTCCAAAATATTAGATCGATTGTGATAGTCATTTAATATTTAATAAGGCATAAAATAATATGTACTAAATACTGCAGCATTTGTAAGAAAAGTAGTGAATGGAATTAGACAGTAGATTTACAAACAATACCAACTTCTGCTAGGTTTCATAAGTTCTTCCTCCTGAAGGTATGGCAATACCTGGGAGTTCATTAGAAATACAGACTCTGAGTCAGGGGTGTGGCTCATCTGCAGAATTCAGATTTGATCCTCAGCACTGAAAAAAATATAATAAAGAAGGAAAAAATACAGAATCTCATATCCTCAAACCTCCTGATCAGAATCTGTAGTTATTTGCATGTACATCAAAGTCCAAGAAGTATTGTTCTAACACACCTGTTTTTAGTATCCAGTGCACAAGTGCACATGAAATGACTCTTGTTGGAGAAGTTTTGAAGTAGCAGAAACAGTAAAAGTTTTGGTATCAGAAAGGATGATGTCAACATGTACTAGTTTTATGACTTTGGGCAAGTTTTTTTAACCTGTATGTCTGGAAGTCTTCATCTACAAAGGCAAGAAAAGGTTGAAATGGGGCAGAGTGGCAACCAAATGGAACACCAGGGCAAGAAAGAGTTGAAAGGGGAAATGGACTCTGACAATTGCTCAGAATGCAGAGCTGGAGAGGTGGAAAGCTGGAGAATGCTCTTTCACCTACTGTTTTGAGTGTATACTTATAGCCTTGGTTAACATCTAGGGAGTGAGATAAATTTTGACTTTGGTTTTACCATGCCTATTTATTTTGGCACAGTTAAAGATTTGGCTAAATAGCAATATAATATAAGAAAACAATAGAACTGGTGAAACAGAGGTGACTTAAGGATAGACCATCAGTATAATGGAAAAGTTCTTATGGGCAAAACAAAGTATTTGTTTTGAAGTATTTGAAAGTATTAAGACAGTGTTTTTAAATGAGAAAAAACATTTATATATTATAATTTAAATTATAAAACTCTCCTTGCACTCTAATTTGTCCTTGGTCCCCCCCCCACACCTCCTTTACTGGAATGTCTTGCATAAATATACTACCTAGTCTTCCAGAAATAACTAAAGAGATGACTAAAAAAATAACATGAAAAAAAAAACCTTTAAAGATTGCTTTACCTTTATTTGATATTTATTGGGACAAAAATGCAATAATGTGTTGTTTTCCATAGAGGATTCTACCTATATCAACCTATATATTGGCAGGGGGGTGGTTTTTCTGAGCAAAAGAGTTCCATAACATGAAGCAATACCTTTGAGCAGAACCACGACAATTCTGCACAAAAAAGTAAAATAAAAAAAGATGTTACATAATACTGGCATCTACATACATAAAGAAAAACAAAACAAAACAAAACTTGGTATGACTTCAGGCATTTTGAGATTTTTTAAAAAATCTTTGTTCTATTTTTGGCAAATCATTACACTTTATTTACTCCATGAAAAATCTAGAACACAAAAATGATTCAGATAAAATTGTTATATCAAAAACCAGAGGAACCAAGGCAAGATTATAGCACATATTTCAAAGAAAGTGAGGAGATTACAGAAATCTAAAACAATGCATAATTCATGACAAATCTTGGCATATTTGAAATGTCCTTGAATTTTAATTGGATACCCAGATAGAAGTTTCTATAAATTCTGTTCTACAATGAACCTATAAAGAACTTTTTATATTTGTATAATAATTCAAAAGTGTCCTTGCTGAGGGAAAACTGTGAGTTGAAGATTTTCTAATGTCAAGTGTGTGCTACTATTGCGAAGGCTGAACTGAAAGGTTGGGAG
Source organism: Glaucomys volans (assembly GCA_020662805.1). Classification (NCBI taxonomy): domain Eukaryota; kingdom Metazoa; phylum Chordata; class Mammalia; order Rodentia; family Sciuridae; genus Glaucomys; species Glaucomys volans. Next base: position 176,976 of record JAJEJO010050467.1, read on the forward strand.
GATCTGACAAGCATGACATGTGAATCATAAGTACCTTTTTTATCATTGAGAAAAGGAGGAAAGGATCTTTCTTAATTAAGAGAGCAAAATTTTTTATATGGAACTTGAAGTGGCCTTAACAATTAAATGCTGTCATTTATAATTCAATGATGTTGACAACATAAATGCATCAGTCATATTGTCTCACTAAATCTGTGGACCAAAAATCATCTCTCTCTTAGAGGCTTGCACCAATCTTCATGTGTTCACCAAGTGTTTTAGAGAGAGAGACACACCATGGTCCCTGGCCCCATTATAGACAAGCAGTGGTTAACTAGCCAAGTTATGCAAATGACAGACTGTAGCCAGAGAGTTGTATACTCCAAATAAGAATTTATGCTTAGAAAGGGCAGATATCAGAAAATATTAATTGTACAGTGATCAACCATTTATCTTTTGAGAATTATATAATGTTATAGGTCTATTTTCATTCAAGTAGCATATGTTGAGAAATGATTTAGAGGGAAGTGATCTGCAAGAAACAAAAGACAAATAGTTATGTAAGTTTAGAATTATATTATCTAAGAGTAATTTCTAATGATGCTTAACATATTGTTGTTTTCTTTTATGACAATAAGGAAATATGCTATAATTTATATAATATTAATGTAATAATTTATATAGTATTTACATAACATTTAATTTTCCATTCATTCATTTTTCAAGTCAAGCTAAATTGAATTACCTCTCTGAAATAAAATCTCCAAATAAAGTCTGACATCAAATAGTGAGCCCCCCTACAACATCACAGACATGTGTCACCTTATTTGAGATCCTGGATGGTTATAATGGTTTCCTAGGGCTACCATAACCAAGTACTATAAACTGATAGCTTAGAACAAAAGAATTTTATTCTGTCAGAGTACTAGAGCCTAGAAGTCTGAACTCAAAAAGTTGGCAGGGCTCTTTCTAAAATCTCTCGGAGAGAATTCAATTCTTCTTCCTTCTGGTAGTTACTTGTAATCTGTGGAGTTCCTTGGGTTATAAATAGATTTATCCACTCCCTGTCTGTCTTCTCATGACCTTCTCCCTGTCTCTGGGTACAAATTTCTCTCTTCCTTATAAGATACCAGTCATTGGAATAGGGCCTACCATAATCCAGTATAACTTTACCTTAACCATAGGACCATAGTCCTATATCCAAATAAAGTAACTTTCTGAAGCCTCATGAGTTGGGACTTCAACTTATCCCCTTGGAGGACACAATCTATCCCTCAACATTGGCTTAGTGTTTAGCATACTAGGAAGAGCCATCTATTCACTTACAAATATGAGAATTTAGTGCCAGGCACTGTGATAAACAACATAGATCATATTTGAATTCGTTATATTTTATTGTATTATATTCTTTATAATTTGAAATTATATGCAGTTTCTAGCTTAGTGTTATGGATTGGATCTGAAATGTTCCCCCAAAACTCATGCATTGAAGACCTGGTCGCCAAGGTGGCAGTGTTCAGAGGTAGGACTTTTAGAGGGTGATTGGATCATGGGAGTTCTAACATCATTAGTGGATTAATTCATTGCTGAATTCATAGCTCAATGAGCTATTAGGAAGTGGTGGAAACTTCAAGAGGTAGTCCTCGTTGGAGGAAGTATGTCACGGGGGGCAGGTGCTCAAAGGGTACATTTTGTCTCTGGTGTTTTCTCTCTCTTTCCCTTTTCCTCCCACTACCATTCTCCCTCTCCCTCCCTTACTCATAACTTTCTGACCATCATCAGTTAAGCAGATTTTCACCAATGCTCTCCACACCACCCCCCACAAGATAATGTTTTGCCTCACTATAGGCCCAGAAATTATGAAGCCAAGTAACCATGGACAAAATCTCTGAAACTGAAACAAAATAAATTTTCTTACTTTTAATTTATTTTTTTTTCCTCAGGTATTTTGTTGCAGAGATGGAATACTGACTAATACACCTAGCAAAATCTTTTTATCTAAATTTCTACAATTAATATTCAAAATAGTCCTGTTACATATGCTGAGTAAATATTAGCAGCTATATTTTTCTTTCTTGCATGGGAAAACTGAGACCTAGAGGGGTTAGCACTTGTCCAAAGCCACCCATCTGGTAAAATCGAAGCTGAGACCAGAATTGAGGTCAAAATATAACAGCATGCAAAATGCTAGATTATGTTCACTTGCCATTTACAATTAATGACAAGGAGCATTATGAGAGTATTATTTTACAACACTTTGTGTGAGAATGTGATTAAAAACTGAAGGACACTGGCTCACAAAGCGAAATTTGTTTATCTTGGCAAATTTATGTTATTTCTAATTATTCACCATACTCTGGCAAACATTCTGTGACATATTATCAAAAAAGCAGTAATACTTTACTAGTAACAAGAGGCTGCTATAGATATTCACTGAAGAATAAAGTGAAGCTAGATTGTAATGGGAATTCATAGATTCATAGTTACACTGGAATTTCAGTGCTTTAAAAATGTTAAGATGGATCTAAAGGTTCATTTCATTCAATCCTGTATCCTCTTAGATGCATGTATCTGGAAAAAAAATCATGACAATAAAGAATGAAAAAACATGAGCATGGTGTAGTTATTCCTCTGTAATTAATTTAGGTAACAGATTATATTTTATATATTCAAAACTGTAATGAATAGGATGAGTGATAAAAAATCTGCAGACTCTTAATGAGCCAGTATCTGAATACGCCGCAGTGCTGGCAGCGGGTGGGGAGATGGGGGGGCAGTGGAAGAGCTCAGGTTCTATCCACAGTTGTTTTTCCTTTATTTTTCAGATGTGTTTCTGGCACACTCACTGATGAGAAATGCTTCAGCAGACCCACAATTGTTACGACAAATCTGCTACTAGTGCCAAAGCCAACATTAGGAAAGAGAAGAACGCCATTCACAACTGAAACCAAGATGATGGAGACATGAACTCAAAAACCAACCAAATAAGGCAGATGAAAAATGGGAGCACATACTCATTTAGCAAGTGACTACGTTATATAACAAAAATAATGGCACATTAGTGAATCAATAATAGGAGTGAGGAGATGCATGGATATGCAGGAGAGGGAGCTATCAAGAGACAAAATCGGGGGAAGCTAAGCTGCTGCTCCTGGGCAGACAGCATGATTTGATAAATATAAAAAAAAAGAGTTAAAATTTCTAATGACAGTGGATCCTGGGTCATCTACATACACACATGAGAACATTTCTTAATGCTGTCTCAGTGCTAAAGTATCTTTTTGTGAGGAAATGAACCACTTTAGGAATATGTGTCCACATCTTACAATGTGGAATTTAGATTCTTCTAAAAGCAACCAGAGCAGTATTTTCTTGTGAGTAACTCACCTTATACTGTGGTCTCTAAGATCATTTTTTGTCACATATGCAGGGAGTCAGTCATTCCCCTTTGTACATCATTGATGGGAGCTCTCATTTCTCATTCATGCTGAGGACTTTAGAAAAGATCCCATGCCCCCATGCTGCACATCAGCAAGTTCCTCAGCATGAATTTTCTGTTATGTTTTCCTGCCTGTATTTTTTCCCCTGCAGACAACAACATTGTGCATGTCCCCTAGATATTTTACTTCTTTCCCACTTTCAGAGAAGAATCCCCAGGAGGTGGAAAAAGAGGCAGACATAGACTATCACAGACCTCAGTTCTCCTGGAATCAGTGATTCTTCAGGGTGCATGCATGGCTAATATACCAATGACAACTGAGTCTAGGGCATTTGCTGAAATCTGGAGGAATAAAAAGCCTTTTTGTACTGGGTTTCCAAATCCCTAGTGGGATGTTAGCTTGAGACTCAGGTAGCCATTTTCATGCTTGAAAATTAAGCCCCACTAGAGAAAAGTAGAGACTAGATGCTCAGAGAAATATTTCTGGTGTTATTGTTTTAGTACATGGACTGAAAAAAATCTCCCCTCAATTTTTCAGTTACTTTGGACAGATTTCCTTTAAGCTTAAACTAAATTAAGTCTGGTCTTTGATTTATTTCGATCCAAACATTCCTGAGTACTCAAGCATTCAACACCCAAAACACTTGATTCAAATTCCATAAACCTTTGCTCCAAAACTACATGCTGCCAACATTTCTTGGCATTAGCCTCCAGTCCTACCATATTCTGGTTAATCACATTGATCTGGAAAAGGGGGAGGTATTTATTATTATTATTATTATTATTATTATTATTATTATTTACAGTTTGTGTTTAATGCAAATCAATTCCATAACATGAGAAGTTACTATGAATCAAAGCATAAATACACAAACACAATATACAATCCAAATAGATATAAAGCATTCAGGTATGATGCAAAGGGGCATGTTCATTCACACAGTAGCTTTAGATCTGTTTGATCTGGTTGTTCCCATGTAGGTTTCTAAAGATGAAAAAAAATGATTTGGGTTATCAAGACTATTATGGCCATATTAAATACTAGAACATATAAACAACAGTGTGTGACGATGCAAACAAAAGTTTCAAGGAGTGTCTATTTATTGAAAGGTTTCTGTGTATCAAGGCACTTGTAAAAGACTTAGAAGATCAAGACCACTTTTAGTGTTAGGATCAGGTTCTAACTACCTAAAAATATTGACTGAAACAGAAAGTGATCCAAACGTGGCTATTCTGATCCATTGTTTTAAAAAAGTATTTACAGAAAAAGTATAAAAGTTTTTGTGAATTTAATATGCAAGCTAGCTTCCAGTCTTCACTTCCCAAATGCTTGATTTATAGTTTTGGCTTCTTCACATAGTTACCTTTCTAACTTCAAAATTTACCATTTTACCTTCAAAACTGACCCATTTTAAATTGTGAAAAGTAATCAACACATGCAGAAATAAAAATAGCATTTTGAAATTAGTTGAGGTCAATGCAATTTTACTCTTTGGAATCAGTTTAGCTAAAGGAATCTGGCACTCTTATTGAATGAAAACAGGAGATGGGAGACGCCTACCCTTTGACTTAGAAGATAAGCAAGACTTACTTGTGATGCCCAGATTTGGGTGGGATTCCAATCATTGCCCTAGCACATGTCAATTCGCACATAAAAGTTTAAACATAATGTCAACTTCAAAAACCACAGAGGAAAGAGTTCAGTTCCCAAGGGAACAGAGATAGCTTAACAATGTGAAACTTTACCTAGAATATATCAGTATTAAATTAGTACTGCTGAAACAATACATTGAGGATTTACAGTAACACCTGGAAATTCCTTCTAATGTACATATAAATAGAATCATGGAAGCTTTTTATATTACCTAACTGTTTTATGGCCTTGTAGATTTCATGAACCAAATGAAAACTGAAATCTCCATTCCACATTCATCCTTTATCTCTAGATAAAATCTATTCTTGCTTTCAAGGTAGAGTTTTAAGTGTCCATTATTTCTTATGCCTGATTCAAGGAAATCATGTCTCCATTTTGGATGTTATCTCTTTTTATCTTGTATGTGAAACTCCAGCAGATTTAATATTGGCATTCATCACCTGTGAAACCCTTCACATGTCCTTCAATCAATTGGGAATTCTCAACGTTTTCTGTACCAATAAAATCAGGTGTGGAATTGGTAGATTTGATGCAGACCTGCTTCTTCCTTGATGCATTGGACTTCGAGTCGCTATTCTAATTGGGTTTAGAAGATGGGGAAGTAGAGACGTTTCTTGGCCTGAGTCTCTAACAGTGAAGATGTACAAGAGAGCAAGATCACAAGGAGACTGGCTGTTGACTGCAGGGCACTGCCACTGCCTTGGGTGTAGCATGAGTTGAATTGGGGGCAGCGGAGGTACTCTGTGAGGAGTTACTTGAAAGTGTCACAACAGCTGTTTGGTTTGAATAAATCTGCGTGGGTAGAAGCAGTGCCAGAAGCAGCAGCCCCAGCCCCAGCCTGGCCACCATCGCTCTGCCCATGTCTGCTCCATAGGTGTGCGGCATGTCTGGCTGGATGCTAGAGGCATGGAGACAGGACCGCTCTGGGAGGGTGCAGGCAAGGTCAGGGAGATATTGTTTATAAAAAGATAAATTATTTTAAAAAAATGTCACTCCATGATTTAGTTTGTGGGCACATCCAGACATTTTAAACTCAAATGCAAAACTCTATGTGTGTGTGTGTGTGTGGTGTTGAATGAAAGATATACATTTCAAAAGTACAAATGTAGCTGCTACATAAGGTATATCTACACTTACTAGTGTCCATAAAATCTTTTAAGAATTTTAAAGAAAATGAAAGTTTTGTATAACTAGCATGATCATCCTTTAAGAATCACCACAAAACAACCTCTTCCATAAATCCCTTTTTCCCTAATGCAAATTTGAGACACCTTTTTCTCTCCTGTCACAATTATTTGCTTGTTTTACTTTAGTTAATTCTACTTTCCATTATAGAGAGCTTCCTACATATATTTGACAAGTTTCTGGACCATAAACTCTTTGATGGCAGGACAAGAATTTGATTTGTCTTCATATTCCTAGATTTTAATTCATTGATTAATTTATGTTTTGAAGATTATCAGTGGGTAAGTGAATAATCAATAAATTGTCAAGATTTAATTGATAAGTCTTCTCCTATTCCAGGTTGAATTTTAAAATGGTTATATAGACATCCCCTTCATTTTAACCTAAACTCATTCTCTCATAGTTCCTCTCTATTGGAAACCCAGTAAGTTATGGTCAGGCTGTTAATTCCATTTCTTTGGGGAGAGCAAATACTTCATCTTCTCCTTAATCACTGCAGATTGATAATAGGAAGAAGAAACTAAGATGCATTTCCCATATAACACCCCCTGGAATACCCAACTTCAATTAGCTAACTAAATCTTTTAACCTAACCCTTGCAGCTTTGTCAACTTGATCCTGTGCCCAGCTATCGAAGAGATCTTGGCTTGTTTTCCTGAGCCAAAATCTCTATCTAGTAACTTGTCTTATAATTCATGTCTCTCCTTTCATTCTCTATTCATTCCAAGGTTTAGAGTTGGAATTTCAGACTCATGCATGGGGACACATGAGAGGACACAGATTTTGCGTGTTTGCTTCGAGTTCCAAATACTGATGGATTCCCAGCAGTTCTGTTTAGTCTTCTCAATATTTACTGCTGTATTGCACTGCCAGCTATTCCTGTCTGTTACCCCCTTTCTAGGGGAGGCAATATCACATAATGGGAAACAATCTAGCAAATAATTTAAACCAAACTTTGACATGAGACCTGCATCTAAATCCAAGTACTGTCACATAACAGCTGTGTGATATTGGGTAGCTTCTCTGGACCTAAATTTCCTATGATAGAATGGAATTTATGATCATTTGTACCTTGCAGACAACATAAGGGATGTATTCAGTCCCCATTCATCTGCCTTTGCTCTTTGTGCCAATTATTTGCCTTTTGGCTTTCAGCTCCACTGCTTTACTTTCATGCTTTTCCTAACATCATAGTTAGCAAGAAGCCTTCGTTTTCCAGACTGCCCTGCCAACCTACTTTCAGTTACCTTGTGCAAGAGGGAGTTCTAGTGGCTCTGATAAGGGCTCTGATGGGAAGAAGAGAAAGACTGCTGTTTTTCATACATGCATCCAGAAACAGCTGCTGCCAACTTCGGGCTGCAGGAGACTCCACAGAACTTTCAGGAGTATTCAGCTAGACTGCAAGCTCAGCAGAAGTTGTTTGATCCCACCAAGAGCAGTGAAGGTCATGCCGCCAGCGTATATGTTATAATTTTTGAGAAGTTAAGGATGTGACTCTCATGCAAATACAGAATGAACATGGTCAAACATTTTATTCAACTTAGTAATAAAAGAAACAGCAAGATGGAAAGGGTGGATCAAAAAAGAGAATTTGAAAGTGAATATTTATAAAGTCAATCATTCAAAAAAACATGGAAATTAATTTGCTAATAGGTACAAATTTGGTCAATACCCTATAAGGCAATAAAACATAACTTTTGGTCCTGCCTTTTCAAATGGGCAAAAAATATTTGCATTCTTACCACAAGAAAAACTACAAGTTAACCTGTAACATATATTTTTACAAAGTGTAGACAAAGTACATTCCCTTAAATTTCCTTGAGTAAGTCTGTTAAACAGTCTCCTCATTAGACAGTGAAAAAATGTGTTGCCCTACTTTTAATCTCATGTTTAAGCTTTTGATAATGGTTTTGAACAAAAATAAGAAAGAATGTCTTTATTATGCCAGTGTAGCTTCAGGTCGAATTTCTACCAATCCAGAAGTTCATAGGGATTGTCTTAAACCATTACTGTTTCAATGAGTTACAGAGTGCTTAGACCACTGTGTGGTCAGTAATAAGTGAGAGCGAGTATAGTTGCCACTATTGTTTTTCTTTACTTGTACTTGAATGACTGATTAGAATAGATAGAAATTAGAGTGGTTTTTCAGTCTCTGACCCATTTTCATAGTTAACTCTAGTTTTAGAACCTGGTACCTCTTAGGTTGTTCGTTCCAGTGGATCATATGATATCCAGCAATATCATATATTAAGTGATTATAATGACAATGAAAGAATCATTATCTCATTATCTGGTAATTTTTCTGTGTCTTTAGGAAAAAATGTTGAAAATCAGTGCTAGATGGAGGAGCTACAGCCAAGGTTGTGTGGTGGCCTAGCTCAAGGCAAGATGGCCTTCCCAGATGGCCTGCAAAGTGTGCCCTGCTGCTCTGTCTTCTCACCACATGTGTTTGGCACTGCATACAGCTCCATAATTCCTGGTATAGTGTGGGAATAGATCAGATACCATTGGGAATGCTTTGTTGTTTACCTAATAAGGAGGGAAAGGTGATTTACTCTGGATTGCAAAGATTCATGAAAACTTTTCAACCATAGCTCTGTATTAATTCAGGACGTTTATCTCAATGTGGACATGAAGAAAGATGTTAAGTGATAAGAAACTAAACTTTCTGAATTAAATTAGAGATTATGAACCACTCTTCTCCATCAATTTATTTCAGGGCATTTGAAGTCATCAGGACTTTACTTTTAGTCTGACTCTAAAAGTTTTGTTTAGATCTGTTGTCTCTCATCAGTCCAGCTCCCATGGGTGGTAGTATCTGAGGTTGTATGTGTATAATACTCACTACTGGATTTGATCAGTTCTGTTCCTAACTTGATATATATAATTCAATGAACTCAAGATTTTATGTTGAGAGACTTAGCATAAGATTTGCTTGATCTGGTATACATACAGCTTTTTCTTTTTTCTTTCAGTTTTTTGTTTTTTAATTTGGGAATTTAAAAAAATCATGCCTGTATTTTACTAACACATATTAATTGTATGTATTAATTGGGTTCAATATATTTTTTTCATGTATTCATGCAGTGTGCATTGATCATATCCAAATACATTTTTTGTTTTATTCTCCCTCACCCTACCCCACTCCCAATCCATTGCAAACACTATTCTACTTTTAGGTTGACTATTTTTTTTTGGAATCCACATATGAAAGAGACATGTAGTACTTGTCTGCATCTAGTTTATTTCATGTAATATAATGTCCCCAGTATCATGTAGTTTGCTGCAAATGAAAAAATGTTGTTATTGGTGGCTGAATAATACTCTATTTTGTATATATACCATATTTTCATTATCTGTTCATCTTGCTGGTCACTTAGGCTTATTCTAAACTTTAGCATTTATGAGTAGTACACAGTAAACATGGGTGTGCTGGTGCCTCTTTAATATGGTGAATTTATTTCCTTTGGATATATACCCAGGAGTGATACAGCTAAATCATATGGCAGTTCTCTTTTTATGTTTTGAGGAATCTTCATACTGTTCTCCATAGTGGCTATCCTAATTTACATCCCCACCAACAGTGCATAAGAGTTCCTTTTCTCCACATCCTTGCTAGCCTACGTATGTGTGCATGTGTATACGCAGTTAACACTAGCCATTCTAACTGGGACGAGATGACATCTCATTATGGTTTGATTTGCATTTCCCTAATGGCTAATGGTATTGAACATTTTAAAATATATTTATTGGCCATGTGAATTTCTTCTTTTGAGAATTATCTATACATCTCTTTCAAAATAATGGCTCAGAGGAATCCACAGTGATGCAGCAGCTCTCCAAGAGTAAATTAAATCAGCAGTTCTGCAGCATCAAACTGAGAAGCACTGGAGGTTGAAATTAAAACTTGAGTCTGTGTTGAAGCTCAGATGTACTTCTAGCACAGGACTTACAACAAAGAGACACTCTAAAAGAGAAAGAGGAATTCATCTCAACTGATGTGCAAGTTTAGAGCCTTTGAAAACATAAAGAAACAGGAGAATAAGTTTCCTCCCAAAACCTACAACCCTGCTGGGTAGCACCCACATGTAATCCCAGTGGCTCAAGAAGCTGAGGCAGGAGGATCGAGAGTTCAGAGCCAGCCTCAGCAAAAGCAAGACACTAAGCAACACAGTAAGACCCTGTCTTTAAATAAAATACAAAAAATAGGGCTGGGGATGTGGCTCAGTGGTCAAGTGCCCCTGAGTTCAATCCCTGGTACCAAAAACAAAACCAAAAATCTACAACCCCCCACAAAAAGAACCCACGGATATCAAAGAGGATAAAATTCCAGAGAAAGACTACAAAAAGTTGATTACTAAAATGATTAATGAGCTAAAAGAAGATCTAAGGAACAAATCAAGAGCGTAAATACAGGTTGTGAAAGACCTCATTCAAGAAAGAGGTAGAGATTTTGAAAAGAAACAAGTTTGAACTCCTGGAAATGAGAAATATCCATTCAGATCATTTTTCCATTTTGTAGCTGGATTAATTATGTTTTTTTAATTACTGGTTCTCGAGTTCTTTACGTATTCTATATATTCATTCTCTGGAAGGTTGAATAGTTGGAAAATTGCCAGGGTCCAGCCCTCGCACAAGGGTCGTGGTGCTCTCTGGTGAGTGCGATGGCGTAGGCAAGGTGGAGAACAAAGCAACACAGACTCAGTGATCTGAGGCTAAGTTCTGCTCTAACTTTATTTTTTTTCCACACACCATTTTTATATGTTAACTTCTAGCTTGGATACAATATCTTGAGGCCACACAAAAGGAAACTGACGCAAACTACAAGACAATAGGCAAAACGTATTAGCAGATTAAATACTATCAGCTCTTCATAATGTTTTAAAGTATTCTTCTACATAATCTTTAACTAGTTCTACTTTCTATATTACTGGGAACATCATGCACAGAAGCCATTTCTATGAACAACATATAAGTTTACACTATGTGATTAATAACTAGATTAACAGGAACAATAGAGAGTTTCTTTCTGAGCTTTCTCTGGATCATTGAATAACTGAGCTGCTTTAGGCCAATTAGGAGCAATACACCTCCTACTTTTGCCCAGTAAGCATTAGCCTCTCTTGCCCAAGAAAGCTGTTCAGAGCAACTAAGCAAACCCCAGGGTCTCACCTATTTTAAACATTCTAAAAAGGAGAGATGAGCTTTCCATGTACATTTTTCATTATAATATACTTGATGCCAACCAAGGTGTATTCTGCTAGTGGAAGATAAAGGGGGGCCTAAATCTAAGGGACCAGAAACTGGTTTCCTAGGAGGAAACCATTAACCAAATAAGCATTACCAAAGGGTGTCTGAATAGTTGGGACTATTTTTCTAGCCTTAACAACTTTGTTTGTGACTTGCTTATCTGGAGTTAAGGTGGGAACAACGTGTATTTCTGCCCTAGGTCATCTGGGAGTAGTCACCATCTGCAGTGCCATTTAGCATAAGTTGCTGGAAATGAGCATAGCATTCTTTCCAAGTTATACTTTCATCACCCCAGAACAAGGGCCTTTCTTGTTTTTTTTCTAGTATGATTAGCTGTTTGATTCTTGTGTTCTAGATCCCCTAAGACCCTAGAATTCCCAGAAATCCAATATAATATTATTCCCAAGCATAGGCAAATTAAACAAAACAACAGGAAACAACAGCCCCAATTCCCAGGAAGATGAGACCTTGCAAATATCTTTATTACTCAGTGGAATCCTTGTCAAGCACTGAGGGGAATTGAAGAGGGCGCAGCAGAAAATATTTTCTCCCATTCTGTAGGTTGTCTGTATATATTGTTTCCTTTGCTATACAGGAGATTTTTAGTTTAATGCAATCCTGTTTATCTATTTTGTTTTGTTTCCTATGCTTTTGGGGTTCACCCAGAATATCACTGCCTATACTAATGTCTTGAAGTGTTTTCTCTGTATTTTCTTCTAGTTATTCAGATCTTATATTTAGATCTTTGATCCATTTTGAGTTGATTTTTAAGGGTGAGAGGTACAAGTCAAGTTTCAATCTTCTGATATCCATTTTTCCCAGCACAATTTATTGAAGACTCTGAATTTTCTCTAATGTACATTTTTGGAAACTTTGTCAAGAATCAGTTGGCTGTAGATGTGTAAGTTTATTTCTGGAATTTCTATTCTGTTTCATTGTCCTATGTGTCTGTTTTTATGCCAATACCATGCTGCTTCAGTTAGTATGGCTCTATAGTATGTAGTATTATGGTGCCTCTAACTTTGATCTTTTTGCCCAGGATTTATTTAGCTATTCAGGGTCTTTCATGCTTCCATATGAATTGTAGAATTGTTTTTTCTAGTTCTGTGAAAAAAAAATCATTGATATTTTGATAGGAATCTTACAACTACAGATTACTTTGGGTATTGACATTTTAACAACATTAATTATTCCAGTCCATGAACATGGGGACAGGGGTCTTTCAGTGCCTTCTTCAATACCTTTCATCAGTGCTTTTTCATTTTCACTGTCGACTGGGCAAAGTTTATTCTTAGGTATTATATTTTTTGTAGCTCATGTGAATTTTTCCATAATTTATTTCTCAGCACATTTGTTATTGGCATAAAGAAAAGTTACTCATTTTTTATGTTGAGTTTATATTCTGATGTTTTACTGAATTTATCTGTTCTGATAACCCTTTGGTGGAGTCTTTAGGTTTTTATACATATAAAATTATATTCTTTGTAAGTAAGTTGTGATTTGACTCCCTCCCTTCTGATTTGTAGGCTTTTCTTTCTTTCTCTTGCCAAGCTGCTCTGGTTAAATCTTCTAGTACTCTTTCCAAACTATGTAGAACAAGAATGGTGAGAGTAGACATCCTTGTCTGGTTCCTGATCTTAGAGGAAATGCTTTCAGTATGATTTGACAGGGATTTGTCATACATAGCCTTTATAGTGTTAAGTTCTGATTCTTCTGAATCTGATTTGTTCAGAATTTTATAATGAAGGCATGTTGAATTTCTGCATCTATTGAGATGATTGTATGATTTTTATCCTTCATTCTGTTATTGTGATGTATTATGTTCATTGATTAGAATGTGCTGAACCATCCTTGCATCCCTGGAGTGATGTTACATGAGGTTTTTGGTGTTGATTTGACTTGCAAGCATTTTTTTTGTCATTTTTGAGGATTTTTTTCATTTATGTTCACCAGGGATTTTGGTTTACTGTTTTCTTTTTCTGTGTGTCCTTGTCAGGTATTGATAACATACCTCATAGAATGAGTTTGGAAAGGTTTCTGCCCTTTCAATTCTATCAAATAGCTTGAGAGGAATTCTCATTAATTCTTTAAAAGTGGTAAAAACGCAGCAGTGGAACCATCTGGTTCTAGACTTTTCTTTGCTGGGAGTTTTTTTTATTACTGATTCAATCTTATTACTTGTTATTAGCTTATTAGTTTTTTTTCAGGTTTTTTTGAAACATTGTTTCAAATTTGGTAGGTAACATTTGCCCAGAAAATTGTCTGTGTCTTCTACATTTTCCAATTTGTTAGCATATAGTTTTTTAAATATAATCCTTAATTATCTTTTGTCTTTCTGTGATATCATCTCTATTTTTCAAATCTGACTTTATTTGGGTCTTCTCTCTTTTGTTCTTGGTAAAGTTCTTCTCTAGCTAAAGGTTTGTCAATTTTGCTTATCATTTCAAAGAACCAACTCTTCTGTTCCATTGATCTTTTATGTTACTAATCCATTTATTTCTGCTATGATCTTCATTTCTTCTTTTCTTCAACTAATTATGGGCTTGTTTGTTCTTGCTTTTCTAAGTCCTTGAGATGCATTGTTGGGTTGTTTATTCAAAATAATCTTTCTTTTTTAATGTAAGCACTCATTATTATAAACTTTCTTCTTAGTATTACTTTTGCTGCATTCCACAGATTTTGCTGTTGCATTTTCATTTTTCTTTGTTTCAAAGAATTTTTAAATTTTTAAATTGTCCTTTCACTTTTTTAAAGACCCACTCTTCATTTAAAAGTGTATTATTAAATCTTTAATCTATAAAAGATTCTCAAGAATCTCAAGAATCTTTTATAAGGCCAGTTTCATGCTCATGAATTCCCTTAGTCTTTGCTTTTCTTGGGAGGTCTTTATTTCTTCTTCATTTCTGAAGAATAGCTTTGCTAGGTAGTAATCTTGTTTGATAGCTATTTTATTTCAGTTCTTGAAATATGTAATTTCAAAGCCCTCCTGGCCTACAGGGCTAAGAAATATGCCGTTAGTATAATGAGGCTACCCATGAATGTCACTTGATTTTTTTCTTGCAGATTTTAGTATTATTTATTTATTCTGTACTTTCAATAATTTGACTATAATATGCTATGGTGAAGATCTTTTCTGCTTATATATATTTATGGTTCTATATGGTTCTCCTGTATGTGGATGTCTATATCTTTTATAGTATTAGGGAATTTCTTGGCTACTATTTTATTGAATAGGTTTCTATGCCCTTAACTTTCATCTTCTCACCTTTGGATATTCCACAGATGCAGATGTTTATTCATTTAATGATTTTCCAAAGATTCTGAATGCACTCTTTATCTTTTCATTATTTCTTTTCTTTTCTTTCTTTTTCTTCTTTTTCCCCCTTTTTCCTTTTGTCTGAATCAGATATTTTAAAAGAACTATTTTCAAATGCAGATATTCTTCGGTCTAGTGTGTGATTAATTGACTAAGGCATTTTTTTGACTCTTTTTCAAAGCTCTATCCCTCTGCTGAATTTCTCATTTATATCCTATATAGTCTTCTTAAACTATTTATCTGTATTTCTTGGATTCCATTGAACATTTTGAAATAATTATTCTTTTGAACTCTTGATCAGGCATTTTATCCATTTCAATTTCTTTAGAACCTGTTGCTAGAGAGTTATGACCTTTTGGAGGTGTTATATTATGTTGATTTTTTAGGGTTTTTTTGTATTTTTATGTGAGATTTGCACATCTGGTGAACCAGATGTTTCTACCACTGTTATGAGGTAGCCTTCTTTGTAAATGGCTTTCTCCTAAAGATGTGCCTTGGGGTGTCAGTTTGTTATGCAATTTCAGCTTTTATCCTAGCTGGGTTTCATGGTGTAGTCTCCCTTTAGATCCCTTAGCCATGATTAGTGAGTTTGGGCACAATGCCTAATGTGTCAGAGTAAGAGACACCCAGTATCTCTGCAGGTCATGCAAGAACAAGGATGCTCAGATGGTTCAGGAAGGTGTAGTATAGACAGCTGAATGTGTGGGGTGCTCATTGTGTGGCTAGTCCTACAATGGAAGTTGTGGCCTTAATCAAGTCGGTGGGGGAGGGTTTCCTCACACCCTGTTGATGTCGAATGTGTTATTAACAAGGGCTTCTGGGATTGGAGGTACAAGCATTGGTGAGGGGCCAAAGCACTTGTCCTCCCACCAAATAGTGGTGCAAATCCTGATGCTTCATGTGGAGAGGCAATGACAGGAACTACAGCTCTCCTTCTATGTCATTCACACTGAATTCTGACAGCATTGCATGGTCAGACAAGGTGCAGAGTGGCTGGCGGTGGGAACCATATAGGTAGGGTAGCGACAGGCGCACACAGTATTATCAGCACACACAGCAATACCAGCAACTTTAGCAACTGTTCAATTTCTAACCCTAAAATGATGAAAGAATATTGCTTTGTGTTAGAATTGAGATTTCTCCCTCCACTCAGCCCTGTTGCTGATTCCTTTTCTGTAGAAAACAACTTCCTGGAGTTCGACTAGTTTCCTTTATCTGGAATAATGTCTGCGACTAGAAAACTGTGATCATTCCTCAACTACCTATTGTGGAAAAAGAAACTTATCGATCTTTGCTGCTCACTTCCTGGACCCATTCTTATCTGAGTCTTTCTAGTTATTATCCTTAGCCTACCAAATAAATTTATTCCCTGTTTCCTATCTGACCAATCCTAAAGCATTTCTGCAGTGCTTCACATGTTCTGACTCTCCTTAGGTGCCTCTTTTTTTCTTCTTAACGAGTTCCACTTATACATTGATGATTTTCACAAAAAGAAGACAGGCAATAATGACTGTTGGCTTAAAAAAAGGTGTACAGAGTCCTTCAATATTGACTGCCTAAGTAACATAAATGAATAATTCAGTCTAGGGAAGACCAGAATCTAGGGACCATTATTTACTTAGAGTCCACGTAGTTGGCATATCCTGGCATCATGTCTTATCAGAACTCATATACAATAAATGATTGCTGCCAGTTCTCTATTTGTAGAACAGAATTTTTAATCTTACAATTTTAAAAATGTTGGCAATTTTTTTCAAGGTATTTACAACACTGTGCTGACAAAAAAAGCATGCCAATCAGCAGTATTTGAGCCAAAAGCCACTAGCGTGGGTGGGTCAGTTCCCAAATGGTCTCAAGAGATAAAGCCTGTGGTATAGGAGGCAAGTTGTATTTTTCCAAATCTGCTCCCTTTGTCATGCTGCACAACTTGATTTTCTCACTTGAGAATTTTCTATGTTACTCCATTCTCATACTCATCAATTGCAAGTAAAATTGTTTAGAGTAAAATCTTATTTTTTTATCATTCAACATAAGTAGTCCCCATTTAAATTGATCAATTAAGCTTTTGTATTATCCAACTATAGTCTAGCTACCACATTTTCAAAAAAAATTACGTAAGTATTATGGTAAGACTATTGCTGAATTCTTAGCAGTTGAATTTGTTTCAGTTTGACTTCTTGTAAGGTCTCATATTATTGTACAAAAGGCTACACTAACTACTCTTACAGTAAGGTAATAATAGAGACTTTTATATATGTGTTATGTAGCAGGAAATTTCCAAACCCTAGACCTAAAAACATTTTTAAGACCTAATATGAGACCCACAAATTAATCATGGCTTTATACTTGGGGCCTTAGGTTAGTTCTCAATTTTGTCCAAAGTACACGTAAATGCCTTACACCGGGGGGGAGCCCATAGCTTCTCACTTCAAGGTTAAAATATCTTTTCCTTTTCATGATTTTAAAAATAATATGAATTTTTATAACTATCTATAAAAATCAGGTAAAAGGATAAAATAGAGTTAACTCAAAATTTAGGAATAACAGTTGCAGTGTGGAATTTTACCCTGAGGGGGGAAAAAAGGATGTCAGAAGGTCCCACTGTCTATCATACTGGAAGGTTATCAGAGGATGAAGTGTGGAGCCAGGTATTGAATAAAGTAAAGCTCTGTTCCCTTTCTGACTCAGGAATCAGCTGTACTCAGAACTTAAAGCTCTTCTCACACAGGCACACCTAATATAACCTAGCACATTTCTCCTGGGAATCAGTGGTGACAGATGTTTAATACAGTTTCCTCGTCACTATAATATCCCTTGATATAAAAAATTTTGTTGGGTAAGTAATCCAGTAGGAGTAAAAAAGTTTCCCAAAGAAAACTAATGAGCTGGGCACAGTAGTGCATACCTGGAATCCCAGCAGCTAGGGAGGTTGAGGCAGGAGGATCACAAGTTCAAAGCCAGCTTCAGCAACTTAACTAGGCCCTAAGCAACTTAGTGAGACTCTGCCTCAAAATTAAAAAAAAGAAAAAAATCAATAGGGCTGGGGATGGGGCTCAGTGGTTAAGTGTCCCTAGGTTCAATCCTTGGTTCAAAAAAACAAAAAACACAAACAAAAACAAATGAGCTTTTCCTGGTTTTGTAGTTCAAAATTATATTTTTGAAAATTCTTATTAGCAGCTCCAACATAAGTTTGTTGTGTGGGAAACCCACCAAAGATCCCACTAATCGAGGGTAATTCACCATGAGAGAAAAGGGAGGCAGAATAAGCCCAGGCACTTTTGGAAAGAGTTTGACTTCAGACTCTGGCTAAGGCTTGGCTGTCCAGATTCATCTACCAGGCCTAGTGTCAAGACTGAGGGAGCAATGGCTGACCTTAGAAACTAAAGCAGCAGTGAACTTGGAGGCCAGGTATGGACATTGTTGCACCATGTACTAGTGAGGATATCACTGTGCCTAAAGTAGTGCATTGAGATGGGGCATCCCACAGCCAGGTGCTGGTGCAACATCCAAACCAATGGTGCTGATTGACTAATTGGATTTTCTGTTGTCCTTTACTGGCATATGGAGAAGGCAGTGATCTCTACGGACAGAGTAGGCCCTAGAGGTCTTCTTGAATGAGTCAGAGAACATGAACAAACCATTTGAAAAGCTGAAAGTGTGCCTATTTGTAAAGTTTATCTGTGTCTGTACTTGTGCTGTAAGTCAGTAAAAGAGACCATGCCAGGCACTTGTAGATAAACTTCAATCATGGAAGGTAAACAGTCTGGAAGTGAGATGGGACTTGCCTGAGGAGAGAGAAAAATTTATTTTACAGAGGAAATAAGGTCCTGGACCCAGACTTAAACCTGTAAATTCCTGAAGAATCAATACAAAGGAGAGTAGTATTCCTCTCCTGAATTCAGAGGAAGGGAAGGTATCCAGAGCAAACAGGGCATCCACAGGGTGTCAGGGAAGCAGAGTAAATGGCTCAGACAGAATCCACACTAAACAGCTATGCTGAGGTCAACCAGTGGCCCGGTTCTTGGATGTTCAAGTTCTTTGGCCATGTCTGTGTTTCCCTTCATTCTCAAGGTACATCACATGAGATCTGGATCAATTAGTGAGAGCTTATAACAGACAGCACTAACTTTCTGGACTCAAATGAGTCCAGAAAGCAAACCAGAAAAGTCACTGAAAGGCCTGGGCATCCTGACAAAGTGGGCAGGGGTGTCTCAGAGTCGTCATGCTCTGGAATTCTACTTTGTGATGACATTGTTTCCATTCCCAGATGATGAATCTAGACATTCCAGAGATACACATTTGTTTAGTATCAAATAGTTTCTTCTAAAGAGTTTAGTAAAATGGGCATTCCAGGAAAGCACAACTCTTTTCATGAAACTTCTGTCACTTTGCTATGAACCCTCAGGACCCAGCTGGAGATACGTGCACCCAGGACAAGATCAACAGCCTAGAATTTTTTTGTTTGTTTGTTAAATTCTTTTTTTCCCCCTCTTTTCACATTTTTTATTGGCACATTATAGTGCACATAATGATGGGATTTGTTGTTACATATTCATAAACTCACACAATATAACTATAATTTGACTAACTGCCTGCATTTTTTTATAAATTTATTTAATTTTGATTCATTGAACACAAATGGAGTACAGCTATCGTTTCTCTGGTTGTACACAAAGTAGAGTCACACCATCTGTGCATTCATACATGTACACAGGGCAATGATGTCTGTATCATTCTGTTATTATTCTTACTCTCCCACCCCGACCCAACCCCTTCCTTCTGTGCTATCTATCCTTCCTCCATTCTTGCCTCCCTTCCACCCCGTATGCATCATCATTCACTTATCAGAGAGATCATTCGGCTTTTGGATTTGGGGGATTGGCTAATCTCACTTAGCATGACAGTCTCCAACATCACCCATTTACCTGAAAGTGCCATAATTTTATTCTTCTTTATGGCTGAGTAATATTCCATTGTGTATATATACCACAGTTTCTTTATCCATTCATCTATTGAAGGGCATCTAGGTTGGTTCCACAATCTAGTTATTGTGAATTGAGCAGCTATGAACATTGATGTGGCTGCATCACTATAGTAATCTGATTTTAAGTCCTTTGGGTATAGGCCAAGGAGTGGGATAGCTGGGTCAAATGGCGGACACCACTTTCCAGAGTGACTGCACCAACTTGCACTCCCACCAGCAATGTATGAGTGTACCCTTTTCCCCACATCCTCACCAACACCAGTTGTTGCTTGTATTCTTGATAATAGACATTCAAATTGGGGTCAGATGAAATCTTAGGGTAGTTTTGATTTGCATTTCTCTTATTACTAGGGATGTTGAACATTTTTTCATGTATCTGTTGATTGCTTGTAGATCTTCTTCTATGAAGTGTCTGCCCATTTATTGATTGTGTTATTTATATTCTTGGGGTAAAGTTTTTTGAGTTCTTTATAGATTCTGGAGATTAGTGCTCTATCTGAAGTGCATGCGGTAAAGATTTTCTCCCACTCTATAGGCTCTCTCTTCACATTGCTGATTGTTTCCTTTTCTGAGAAAAAGCTTTTTAGTTTGAATCTATCCCAATCATTGATTCCTGCTTTTATTTCTTGTGCTTTGGGAGTCATGTTAAGGAAGTCTGGTCCTAAGCCGTGGTGAAGATTTGGACCTACTTTTTCTTCTATTAGGTGCAGGGTGTCTGGTCTAATTCCTAGGTCCTTGATCCACTTTGAGTTGAGTTTTGTGCAGGGTGAGAGATAGGGGGTTAGTTTCAATTTGGTGCATATGGATTTCCAGATTTCCCAGCATCATTTGTTGAAGAGGCTATCTTTTCTCCATTGTATGTTTTTGGAGACTTTATCTAGTATGAGATACCTGTATTTATGTGGATTTGTCTCTGTGTCCTCTATTCTGTACCATTGATCTACCTGTCTATTTTGGTACCAATACCATGTTGTTTTTGTTACTATTGCTCTGTAGTATAGTTGAAGGTCCGGTATTGTGATACCACCTGCTTCACTCTTCCTGCTAAGATTAGCTTTAGTTATTCTGGGTCTCTTATTCCTCCAAATGAATTTCATGATTGCTCGCTCTATTTCTATGAGGTATGTCATTGGAATTTCAATTGGAATTGCATTGAATTTGTATAGCGCTTTTGGAACTATGGCCATTTTGACAATATTAATTCTGCCTATCCAAGAACATGGGAGATCTTTCCATCTTCTAAGGTTTTCTTTAAATTTCTTTCTTTAGTGTTCTGTAGTTCTCATTGTAGAGGTTTTTCACCTCTTTTGTTAGATTGAATCCCAAGTATTTTTTTTTTTGAGGCTATTATGAATGGGGCAGTTTTTCTAATTTCTCTTTCAGAGGATTCATCAATTATGAATAAGAATGCATTAGATTTATGAGCATTGAATTTATATCCTGCTACTTTATTGAATTCATTTATGAGTTCTAGAAGTTTTCTCATAGAATTTTTTGGATCCTCTAAATATAGAATCATGTCATTGGCAAATAGGGATAGTTTGAGTTCTTCTTTTCCTATTCATTTCCCTTTAAATTCTTTGATCAGTCTAATTGCTCTGGCTAGAGTTTCAAGGACACTGTTGAATAGAAGTGGTGAAAGAGGGCATCCCTGCCTTGTTCCAATTTTTAGGGGGAATGATTTCAGTTTTTCTCCATTTAGAATGATGTTGGCCATGGGCTTAACATAGATAGCCTTTACAATGTTGAGATACGTTCCTATTATCCCTATTTTTTCTAGCATTTTGAGTATGAAGGGGTGCTATATTTTATCAAATGCTTTTTCTGCATCTATTGAAATAATCAAGTGATTCTTAACTTTAAGTCTGTTGATGTGGTGAATTACATTTATAGATTTCCAGATGCTGAACCAACCTTGCCTCCCTGGGATGAAACCCACTTGATCATATTGCACTATCATTTTAATATGTTTTTGTATGTGATTTGCTAAGATTTTGTTAAGAATTTTTGCATCTATGTTCATTAGGGATATTGGTCTGAAATTTTCACACAGAGATATTAGCTTCATAGAATGAGTTTGTAAGATTTCCCTCCTCCTCTATTTCATGGAATACTTTGAGGAGTATTGGAATGAGCTCTTCTTTGAAGGTCTTGTAGAACTCGGCTGAGAATCCATCTGGTCCTGGACTTTTTTTTGTTGCTAGGCTTTTGATGACTTCCTCTATTTCATTGCTTGAAATTGATCTATTTAAATTGTGTATGTCCTCCTGATTCAGTTTGGGTGGCTCATATATCTCTAGAAACCTGTTGATGTCTTCTAGATTTTCTATTTTATTGGAGTATAGATTTTCAAAATAGCTTCTAACTATGTTTTGTATTTCAATAGTATCTGTTGTAATAGTTCCTTTTTCATCGCAAATCTTAGTAATTTGGAGTTTCTCTCTCCTTCTTTTTGTTAGTGTGGCTAAGGGTTTACCAATTTTGTTTATTTTTTCAAAGAACCAACTTTTTGTTTTGTCAATTTTTTTAATTCTTTTGTTTAAAGTTCATTGATTTCTGCTCTGATTTTAATTATTTCCTGTCTTCTACTACTTTTCCTGATGATCTGTTCTTCTTTTTCTAGGACTTTGAGTTGTAATGTGAGTTTGTTTATTTGTTGACTTGTTGACTTTTCATTCTTTTATTGAATGTGCTCCATGCAATGAATTTTCCTCTTAGTACTGCTTTCATAGTGTCCCAGAGATTTTGATATGTTGTATCTTTGTTCTCATTTACCTCTAAGAATTTTTTTATTTCCCCCCTGATGTCTTCTGTTATCCATGCATCATTCAATAGCATATTATTTAATTCTCCAGGTGTTGGAGTAGTTTCTGTTTTTTATTTTATCATTGATTTCTAACTTCATTCCATTATGATCTGATAGAATACAAGGTAGTATCTCTATCTTTTTATATTTGCTAAGAGTAGCTTTGTGGTATATGTTAATATGGTCTATTTTAGAGAAGGATCCATGAGCTGCTGAGAAGAAAGTGTATTCACTTGTTGGTGGATGGGATATTCTATATATGTCTGTTAAGTCTAAATTAGCAATTGTGTCATTGAGTTCTGTGGTTTCTTTGTTCAGTTTTTGTTTGGAAATCTGTCCAATGGTGAGAGAGGTGTGTTAAAGTCACCTAGTATTATTGTATTGTGGTCTATTTGGTTTCTGGAATTGAGAAGGATCTGTTTGACATACATGGATGTGTCATTGTTTGGGGCATAATTATGATTGTTATGTCTTGCTGATTTATGCTTCCCTTAAGCAGTATGAAATGTCCTTCTTTATCCTTTCTAACTAATTTTGGCTTAAAGTCTGCTTTATCTGATACGAGCATGGAAACACCCATTTTTTTAACTGGGTCCATGTGTGTGGTATGTTTTTTCCCTTTCAACTTTAGTCTGTGGATATCTTTTTCTATGAGATGCGTCTCTTGAAGGCAGCATATTGTTGGGTCTTGCTTTTTAATCCCATCTGCCAGTCTGTCTTTTGATTGATGAGTTTAGGCCATTAACATTCAGGGTTATTATTGAGATATGACTTGTATTCCTGGTCATTTTGGTTTGTTTTTGGTTTTTAACTTGATTTGGTTTCTCCTTTATTTGGCTTTTCCTTTAGGGTAGTTCCTCCCTATGCTGACTTACATAGTTGTTTTTCATTTCTTCCTCTTGGAATATTTTGCTGAGAATGTTCTATAGTGCTGACTTTCTATTTGTAAATTCTTTTAGCTTTTGTTTATCATGGAAGGATTTTATTTCATCTTCAAATCTGAAGGTAAGTTTTGCTGGGTATAAGATTCTTAGTTGGCATCCATTTTCTTTCAGAGCTTGAAATACATTATTCCAGGCCCTTCTTGCTTTTAGGGTCTGGGTTGAGAAATCTGCTGATAACTATATTGGTTTCCCCCTGAATGTAATCTGATTTTTTTCTCTCGCAGCCATTAAAATTCTATCTTTATTTGTATGCTAGGTACTTTCATTATAATGTGCCTTGGTGCGGATCTGTTGTAATTTTGTACATTTGGTGTCCTATAAACCTCTTGTATTTGATTTTCCATTTCATTCTTCAGATTTAGGGAAATTTTCTGATATTATTTCATTGAATAGATTATTCATTCCTTTGGTTTGTATCTCTGTGCCTTCCTTAATCCCAATAATTCTTAAATTTGGTCTTTTCATGATATCCCATAATTCTTGTACATTCTGTTCATGAATTCTTACCATCTTTTCTGTTTGGTCAACTTTTTTTCCAGATTAAATATTTTGTCTTCAATGTCTGAGGTTCTGTCTTCCAGGTGATCTAGCCTGTTGGTTATGCCTTCTATTGAGTTTTTAATTTGGTTTATTATTTCCTTCATTGAAGGATTTCTGTTTGGTTTTTTGTCAGAATCACTATCTCTTTAGTGAAATGATCTTTGGCCTCCTACATTTGTTCTTTTAACTGTTGATTGGTATGATCATTCATTGCCTGCATTTGCTCTCTCATCTCATTGCTTGCTTCTCTGATCATTTTAATTATGTACATTCCAAACTCCCTTTCTGACACTTCTTCTGCCCTGCTGTCCCTGGATTCTGTTGATGTAGCTTCTAGGTTTTTTGGGGACACTTTCTTCCCTTGTTTTCTCATGCTGTTCCTGTATCTTCCCCTCTATCAGTGAGAACCTGAGGTATTGCAGTTTCCCCCCTACAGATCCATTGTGTCCCTGCAGGTTTCCAGTACCCTTTGTGGGTGCTCTAGTCTGGGCTACCAGGCGTGGAAAACTCACGGGTCTGCACTGGGTTGAGCCTGATGTCTGCCTCTAGGCCCACCTCTGCAACCTGGAAGTCTTAAGGAGCTCTGTTGGGTTGGGCAGGTCCTAGACCTGTGGGCTGACCTCCCCTGTGTGCAGAAAACTCACAAGGGTGCCCTAGGCTGGACTCCCAGACAGGGAAATCTCACACATCTGCCTTATTTTTATTTTTCTCTTCTCAAACATCTCTACCATACTTGGAGCAAGGTATTTTTCATGCACCAGTTTGTTGAGGACAGTGATATAGGCATGGTCTTTTGCAGTTCTGTTGAATATTCTTGCATTTTTAATTTTTTTTTCTCTTTATATGTATTCTTCCTCTCACTTGTCTGTTATCCTGGATTACCTTTCCACCTTTTCTTCACCTAATGGCCAGTCTCTGTTGGGTCCTCTTCTTATTTCTGGCTTCTCTCTTTCTTCCTCATGAACATCACTTCCTATACTATTTCTGTTCTCTCTTTGTCCACCATTTGAAATTGTAGACCCTTTTAGCAAATTTCCTGTTTATATTGTAAACAATGATTGAATTCATCTTTTCTGTTTATGGAAAGATAGCTGTAGATGCTTTAGTGGGAGCTATTAGATTTAAGGCTATATATTGTTTACACTTGGTGCTGTTGGCATTGGTCGCCCTTTTAAAAGTAGGGTACTGGAAATCTTCAGGGACAATATAGGTCTACAAGGTAGAATCTGTACTGCCTCAGATCCATACAACTAGATGGGGAAACACACTTTAACATGAAAAACAAGGGAACAAAATGCCCTATACAAACAAAGATGCCCCAATAAGAGAATCGACTGACAACACAGTGGAAGAAATGTCTGAGAAGGAGTTTTAGAATGTGTATGATTAAACTGATCTACAAAGTAGAGGATGGTATAAAGAGTGAAATCCAAGAGAACATGCAGGAAGTAAAAAATCACTTTAATAAAGAGTTAGAGATTGTGAAAAAAAAAAAAAAAAAAACCCTGAAATCAAATGCATTCCTCTACATCAGTAATGAATCTACTGAAAGAAAAACAACTAGGAAAACTATCCCATTCAGAGTAGCCTCAAAAAAAAAAAAAAAAAAAACTTGGGTATCAAAATGACAAAAGAGGTGAAAGACCTCCACAGTGAGAACTACAGAATACTAAAGGAAGAAGTTGAAGAAGATCTTAGAAGACGGAGAGACCTCCCATGCTCATGCTCCTGGATAGGCAGAATTAATATTATCAAAATGGCCTTACTACCAACAGTAATTATACTGATTTAATGCAATTCCTACTAAAATCCCCATGACATTCTTCACAGAACTAGAAAAAACAATCATGAAATGTATTGGGAAAAAAAAGAGACCCAAAATTGCCAAAGCAACCCTTAGCAAGAAAAGTGAAGCAGGAGGCATCACAATTCCAGACCTCAAACTATACTACAGAGCTATAGTAATAAAAACAGCATGGTATTGGTACCAAAAGAGACACACAGACCAATAATACAGAATAGAAGACACAGAGACAAATCACATAAATACAGTTATCTCATACTAAGCAAAGGCACCAATAACATTCACTGGAGAAATTTGTTGCCTATTCAACAAATTGTGCTGGGAAAAATGGAAAGTCACATGTAACAAAACGAAATTAAACCTTTATCTCTCACCCTGCATGAAACTCAACTGAAAGTGGATCAAGTACTTAGACACTAGAATGGAGACCCTGTGCCTAATAGAGGAAAAAGTAGGCCCAAATCTTCCCCATGTTGGCCTAGGTTCTGACTTTCTTAACAAGAGTCCTAAAGCAGAAGAAGTAAAATCAAGAATCAATAGATGGGATGGACTCAAACTAAAAAGCCTCTCGTCATCAAAAGAATCAATAATATGAAGAGAAAGCCTACAGAATGGGAGAAAATCTTTACCACATGAACCTCAGATAAAGCATTAATCTCTAGAATATATAAAGAAGTCAAAAAACTGAACACCAAAACAACAAATAACCCAAGCAATAAATGGGCTAAGGAACTGAGCAGACACTTCACAGAAGAAGATATACAATTGACCAACAAATATATGAAAAACTGTTTAACATCTCTAGCAATTAGAGAAATGTAAATAGAACTACTCTAAGATTTCATCCCACTCCAATCAGATGGCTATTATCAAGAACACAAGTAACAATAAATGTTGGCAAGGATGGGGGGAAAAGGCACACTCATCCTTTGCTTGTGGAAATGCAAATTGGTGCAATCACTATGGAAAGCAGTATAGATATTCGTCAGAAAACTTGGAATGGAACCACCATTTGACCCAGCTATCCCACTCCTCAGTTTATACCCAAAGGACTTAAAATCAGCATACTACCGTGACTCAACCACATCAATGTTTATAGCAGCTCAATTCACAATATCCAAACTATGGAACTAACCAAGGTATCCTTCAACAGATGAACTGATAAAGAAATGTGATTTTATATATATATATATATATATATATGCATATATATATACACAGACACATATATAATACATATACATATATATGTGTATATATGTATGTGTATATATGTATGTATGTATATATATGTATGTGATATATATGTGTATATATATATATATATATATATATGATGGAATATTGCTCAGCTTTAAAGAAGAATGAAATTAAGGCATTTCCAGTAAATGGATGGAGTTGGAGAATATCATGCTAAGTGAAATAAGCCAAACCCAAAAAAACAAAGGCTGAATGTTTTCTCTGATATGCAGATGCTAATTCACAATGCAGTGGCGCTAGGAAAGAATAGAGTTACTTTAGATTAGGTAGAGGGGAGTGAAGGGAGGGGAAGGGGTATGGGGATAGGAAGAATAATAGAGTGAAACAGACATTGTTACCTCATGTACATTATGACTACATGACTGATGTGATCCAATATGTACAATCAGAAAAATGAGAAATTATACTCCATATGTATGATTTATCATAATGCATAAATGCATTCTGCTGTCATGTTTAACCAACTAGAACAAATAAAACTTTTAAAAATAAAGAAATAAAGAAATAAAACACACACACAAAGAAAACAATATTTGGATTCACATTTGTCTAACTTCAAAGCCCATCTCCAGGTGACTGTCCCCACCTAGTAGCCCTTTTGAGTTTGTTTGCTTTTTGCCTCATGTCCAAATTATTTCAACAGCTTGATAACCAAGCTTTAGCCCTCTCCACATTCCAATCTATGCCATAGATACTCACAGGGGCCTGGTGCCTCCTCCTGGCCCCCTGCCTGAGCAGAGGTGAACAATGATAGAACTGAAATCAACCCAAGGTCTTGATGTCAGTTCATTCTGGTACCCTGGCATGTACTCATTGCTTTACGTTCTCTACAACATCAGAATTTATTCAGGAGCATCAAGCAGAGCTGCAATTCTCCAAGATGTTTTATGTAGTATGGACAAGGGACAAATGACCATTTTGTGAAATAATGAATCATTTTCCCCCATAAAATGAATTCCGTGTGAGAAGATAATTCATGTTTTTTATCACTTTGATTCTTGCAGCAGTTTCTTGTGTGATTTATTATGTAATTTTACCAGCTGAAAGTGTGCATAGGCAAGGTTAGGTGGAGAAGCACACAGAATCTGGGACCACAGCAGATGGTTCAAACCAACTCTCAGTATTGCTGTTTCAAGCTTACAGCAAAGCATGCAGCCAAGTGAGAAGGCACACACTTGTAATCCCAGCAACCCGGGAAGCTGAGGCAGGAGGATGGCAAGTTCAAGGCAATCTCAGCAAGGTCCTTAAAAACTTAGGGAGACCTTGTCTCAAAATAAAACATAATAAAAGGGGCTGGAAATGTGACTCAGTGGTTAAGCAACCCATGCTACAGAGAGAAAAAAAAAAAGCATGCATCCTCCAATAGGTCCAGCTTTCCATGGCTGATTAGGGGTGTAGGCTTCTATTCAGGACATTGAAAATCTTTTCTGGATAGAGGCAGTACTATGTTCCATTCATTGGAGTATATCATGGAAAAGGTTGGGGGGAAGGGACCAGTCTGTTAAAACTGTTTTAGGTATCATTTTAGGGAAATACTCACCCCAGTATATGCAGCAATGTTCATTTAATCATTCTTTTCAGAATTAAAAAAAAAAAAAGAAACCATCAAAATCTGCATCAGGAAAAGAGCAGTTAAAAAATTACAGCATATTCATATTGGAGAATTCAATAGATGTTTAAAAATATGAAACAATGTTAACAATAGCAGTGTCAGGGAAAAGATTTCCAATACATATCATTACATAATAACAGAACGTTGTAGAACAATAGATTTCATATAATCTCATTATGAAAAGTGACACATGGAAATGTATATAGGATGTGAGAAGGGAATGCACTGCAGCTTTAATAATGATTACACCTGAAACAAGAGTGAGAGCAGAGTCACAGTCACAGAGGAATTCTTACATTTTTTAGTTTTTGGAACATTTTAATAATGGGATTCTACACATGCATTTGAACATTATGAGATTATATGCCTATGTTTGTTGTATCAATATTAAGTGTTGAAACAAGCACTAACAATACTCATTTAATTGTAGACATCATCAGATTCATTCAGTCTTATACCCAATGATTTTCCCTGCTTTTCATAACCAATATTTTAGGAATGTATCTTATTCAATCCAGTGAATGTGTGACTTTACATACATACATACTAATATCCCCAAGGCTGCATTTTTTATATTATCATCACTATCAATAATGCTGCAGTATGTGTCTTCTTTAAAGATACAGTTTTAAGGTTGTTTTTTTTTTAAATAAATTTCTAGGACAGAGACTTGGGATGGGATTACTGGTAAAAGGTAAAGAATCCTAATGAATTAAAGATTCCTACTGAAACCAGTCCTGTTGCTGTTGACCCCACTGCCAGTCTCCTGCCAGCAAGGGCTTTGTTTCATTTTGTCCTTGTTTCCCTTTATTCCTTTATCTTATGTACTTTGATCTTAAATTAAGAATTTAATGAACAATGTATCTGCTGTAAGGTGAAGCGAGGTGGCAGGAGGATGGCTCATTTTTCTCCTAATGTGCCAGCAGAGACTGGGACATCAATAACTGCTTGCTATTCCAGAGCGCAGTCTCCAGTTGGTGAGAACAATGCTGCAGAACATCTGTCCCCAGAAGCCAACAAAGTTGCTCAGCCAGCACTGCCTTTTGTAGGAGAAGAACCTGATTAAGATTGAGGAGCCCCAGGAAAGCCGTGCTTTGTTTCTAGAAGGGTGTATCTTGAGCTATATGAACTCATTCTGGTATAAACCAACTGTGTTGATGCAGTCCCAGACAAACAGATTCCCCTTTTTTATTGTTAGTGATGCTTATTTCCCCCTGGATGCCTGATACTTTAAAGTAAGATATGAATTCCTAAAGTCTTTCCATTAGTTCATTCTCTGAAATGTTTTAAATTAGGAAATAGTTGAGGTTAGCAACATATTGGGAGTTTTAGGAAACGGGTTTTCATGATACAGTAGTGTAAATCACCAGCTCAAGATGTTTATATCACAGTGTCCTATGTCAAAAATGAATGGTGGGTCAAAAGTGTTAAAAGGGAATACTCTCTCTCTACTCACACAGAGAGATTAGGGTAGGTATTAAGTACCCACCCTAATGTTTTGCACCCCAAAACTCTGTGGCAACAAGCACTGTTTGATCCTAGCCCCTCTTGAGGCAGCTCCCCAAGGCCTCTCTTTACCTACCCTGCCCCAGACACACACAGAATCCACTTGGGATACCTCTACTCTCCTATCCACCACCCATTTTTTTTGTTCTGGGCCTAACACCCTCCAGAAGATACAACCCTGTTCTTCCTTGAACTCTCTGGAGAAAACCCAGGAATGTTTAGAGCAAATGCTTTAATTAAGTTACCAGACTATACTTACAGAATTAAAATTAGGGCACAGACCTATTAGTAATGATTACATTTAGTAACAAGTAACAATTACATTTAGATCATTTAGAATTTAAATTTTGTGATAGGTATTTTAGAAAGAAAAGCTTACTTAATTCTCCCAACAAACCCACAAAACAAAATTACTGTTTCTTCCCATTTGTGGTAAACTGAATTTTTCAGAAATGGTCTTTGTGGCTGCCTCAGTGAACAGATGTGCCTGAAATGTGCCTCCAGACCTATGTCACAAAAGACACACTGGCTTTCCTCCTCCACCCCACTTAGAGGCTCTCCATTGGAACTCAGCCACCATTTTGTGAAATGGAGCATCATTTTGGAGAGACCACATGGAGGTGTTCCAGACTAAACATTAGTCCCCACAAAGGTCCCATCCACACCAGCATCAACTGCCATATGTGTAAGGCAACAAACATTCAGGTCATTTCTCAACTGAGGATAATTTTGTTCATCCCTCTTTACCCCCTCACCCGGAAGGGAACTTGGCAATTTCTGGAGACATTTTTAGTTGTTCCAACTAGAGGGAGAGTGCTACTGGCATCTAGTGGGTAGGAGCTGGGATGCTGCTAAGTGATCTAGAGTACACAGGTCTCCAACCCACTGAGGGCGAGAAATATTGCTTCAGTTGACTCCAGCCGCCAGCCTTTGATCCATGCCAGCTGAGGCTAAGTGGAGCAGAGACAAGCTGTTCCTGCCAAATCCTGTCCAACTTGCAGTTTCATAAGGTGATTTGTTTTGCAGCAATAAATAATTGGAACACTGTCAAATAAGCAGAAGAACTGAGTCATACCCTCAGGTCTTTGTGACTCTGAAGCTTGAGTATCTTCCCATGCTGCCTCAAAGGGACACTGGGACAAAGAAAGACCAAGATGGCTTTTGTCAAAATAAGAGTGAAATCAGGGTAAGAAAGAAGAAAGCAAAAATGACTTACCAAGCCTCACACCTTCCTTCTCTTGAGACATTGGAGAGAACTGTTTCCTCCTTAAGTTCCTGGTGAATATGCCTCAGATTTGTTCTGTCTGAGGGTTTCAGTACTCGTCTAGTGACCTCTAACATCTGAGAGACCCGAAAGAGGCCCATCTTTCCCTGATACACTGTGGAGAGATTAAGTTTCTCCAGGATATTCCCCTTTAGAAAGAACTGATCCACCAGGCTTTCCTCTCAAACCCTGTCACACCTTACTTTGTCCCTAAGAATCTTTTAAAGAAACAACCAGTTTCCACAGCACCTCACTATTTCAGAGTGGGATAAAATCTCTGAAATTCCATTTCTGAAATTTCTGTCCTAAGAAAATAACCTTGAAGTTAAACAAAGATGTATGTACAAAGCTGTTCATTGCTAGGTTTTTTGTAAGAGTTCAAAATTGGAGGAAAAAAACATTAAGGTCTGACACCAGGTAATGGAAACATAAATTACAGTGTAAATCTAGAGAATAATATACAATATAAAATGAACTGCTCTATTTTGGGCCCTACTCCTAATCTTACTTGGTACATACCTTCCCTATGCAACTGATCTACTCCTAAGGCTACAATGACCATTCATATTTCTTACCACTAGACCTCACTCCCAAGTTCAGGCTCACATTTCAATGCCTGCTGTACACCTCTGCACTGATGATGCTCATTGTGTGTCCAAAGTCCTCTTTGTTTCAAATTTTCCTTCCCTGTAGTCTCTGACATGACCATCTACCCAGATCTTGAACAAGACACATGGGCCGTATCAGTGATTAACTCATCCCTTTCCTGCCTGTTCCATATCTGTTTCTCAGTGGACTAATGCAAGTTGCACTGAGAGTGGTCCAAGAAAACAGATGGGGATTAGGAACTAGCTCACTCAGTACCTAGTGGGTATAGAGGATAATTTCCTGTTTGGTCAGTGAAGCATGGGTATTCATTGGATAATCCCTAGCATGAGGTGGCAGGTCAATTGATAAATATTTCACAGGTGTTGGCCTGGTGAAATGCCCTGGCAAAGAAGGATGCTGATAAAACAATTCATTGGTTTTCAAAGCACTTCTCTGAGACATGGGCTTTATCATCCTGGCAAAGACCACAGAAAATATGACAAGCTCACTGCTAGGGTGGCTATTAGACACATGGAAAAAGTAATGGCCAACATCCAGTCACAATGAAATATCTGAGTTGTCCTGGTTGGTGACAGAAAAAGAACCAAATAGGCTGAGGGAAATGGGCATGTTGCAATAGATATATTATGAAAGATGAGACCAACCAACAGACAATATTCTAATGAGGACGGATCATCCACCAAGACCAGTAGGATCTGCCACTGACCGGGGCCAGCATCACTTAAAGTTTAGTGGTAGCTGTTGTCTGCAAGGCTGTACTACTAGTAGAACACAGAATTGGGCTTTTTTTTTTTCTTTAGAATTGGGTTCTTTAATTGCCCTGATGATGGTAGTGCCCTAAAATCATAGAGACCAAGTGGCCACTAGTGGCTGGTGTCTATGATCATCGCCAATGACCAGAAAAGTTGGAGATCACCAGTAGTCAGTGGTCCTTTTAATCTAGACTCTTAGGTCTTCATTACTGAAAATTTTTTTTTCATTCTTTGCTATTTTATTTCGTCCTGTACTATTTATTCTTTTTTTTCTGGAACAGATTAATTCAATGCTCCCCCCAACCACCACCACCACTTCTGATTGATCCTTAAAACATTCTTTTTCCTATACTCTTATCTACTCCATCATTTTTTTTTAATTTCTAAGATTTCATTCTTGGTCTGGTTGTTCCTTTTGTATGCTATCTTGTTATTATTTCACTGATGCAATATTTTCTCTTATTCTTCTGAGAATATAAATTACAGAGCTTTTTGTTGTTTATTGTTTTTTTAAGCCTTTCCCCACTTTCTTCCTTCCAAGGATTTCATTGGTTTTCTGTTTCCTTTAGTTTATTTCAAGTTGGAGATTTTGTCAATTTTCTACTTATTGTTGATATACCACGTATATCTAAGAGAAAGTTTTCAAGAAGCTGGTTGGAGCTTTTCTGGGGAAAGGAGAAAGGGTGTGAATATGAGCTTTTAAATTGGTAGGCCCATTTTAGAGACATTAGGCAGAAAGATGGTTTTTTAGAGATTGGAACCCAAATATAACTGAGATTGGGGCATCTTCTCAATTTCCCAAGAAAATGATCATCTTGCTTTCAGTCTGGGGTAGATAAATGACTATTTTTAAGAGATGTTGGGTGTGACCCATGATTCAGGATATAGACATCCCCCAAAGTTTCTGTTCTCAGCCTTATTCCATTCTCCTCTATCCCTGGACTTCATTCACTGTTACATAAGTTATAGCTTCCTTCCCTCTTGAGTTAACTGCTATTTCTCTATTTTCTCTCTGTCTTCCAAACCTTTGCATCTCTCATCTGCTTTTGCTCTCTCTCCTGATCCATTTGTACTTACAAATCTGTAACTTTTTAAAACCTTTTACTGATATCTAGTAGGGTTTCCATAGAAGAGATATATTCATCTGCTCAATCACACTCATCTTTTTCTCCTTAGTTTAAATGCTACTTTTTTCATATATAAAATTTCACACTAAAATTGGCATGTAATTGGCAATGTTTTGAGGCATTCTAATCTATTCTACTGTGCTATCTAATTATACGCCAGTACCAGACTTCAAGTTATCATGAATTTGAGAATATATTTTATATCTGGCAGTATAATTTCTAATCATAATTCTTTTTCACAATATCAAAATTTTCTTGGCTGCTCTATCTAGTTTAATTTTAAAATCAAATTTATAAATCAATTTGAGAAAAATTGACTTTTTTCTCCTAGTCCCACATCTAAGAACTTGTTACGACTCTCTATTTATTCATTAATGTTTTATCTTTTCTTCCATATCAATACTGATTAATTTTCAACTCTATTTTCAGGTATTTTATATTTGATTTTATTTTTAAAAGATTTTAAATGATCTTTTCTAGTATTTTTCTTGATAAAATGAAAAACTATTGAATTTCATAGAATATATATCAAAAACTTGAGATTTTATCTATTCCTATTTCTTCTAATAGTTCCCTCTTTAGTCACTTAGGTTTTCTAGGTATGTACTCAGATCATCTGCAAATGATGATAATACTTGTCTGGCTTCCAAGAATTATTTTAATTCATTTTTCCTGATTATTACCAGGGTATCCCTTCAAGTGTAACTTAAATCCTGGTAATAATGGACATTATTATCTTGCTATAGATTATCATAGGGATATTTTTAGTGTTTTATTACTAAGAATAAATGTGTCTGCATGGTTAGTGGGAATGTAAATTAGTACAGACCTTATGAAAAACAGTATGGATGTTCCTCAAAAGATTAAAAATAGAATTACCATATGATCCAGCAATCCCACTCCTTGGTATATATCCAAACAAAATGAAATCAGTAAGTTGAAGAGACATCTGCACTCCCATGTTCACTGTAGGACTATTCACAAAGCCAAGAAATGGAAACAACCTAAGTGTCCAACACCTAAGGAAGGGATAAAGAACATGTGGTATATATACCCAATGGAATACCATATAGCCATAAAAACGAATGACCTTCTGTCATTTGCATCAAGATGGACAGAATTGAAAGATATATGTTAAGTGAGAAGAAAGACAAATACC
Source organism: Glaucomys volans (assembly GCA_020662805.1). Taxonomy (NCBI): domain Eukaryota; kingdom Metazoa; phylum Chordata; class Mammalia; order Rodentia; family Sciuridae; genus Glaucomys; species Glaucomys volans. The sequence continues at coordinate 212,166 of JAJEJO010050467.1, forward strand.
ACCCGATTTCGTTCATGGAATCTTAAAAAGTTGATCTTATTTTATTAATATATATAATTCTTATGTTGTTTTAATTTTTATGTTTTTTAAATTTTAATGTTTATGTTGTGTTAATTTCTATGTATGGTTTATCAGTTGAAAACAAACAATTTAAAAATATGCCCTGTTGGTTTCAAGCAAATAACTTTTATCATCTTCAGAAAGTGATAACACAGCACTGAGTGCTTTTAGAGAACCTCCTGCCACTAACCAGTGAGTTCTTGACTCTTCCCACTCCTTCTCATCCAGTCAACACCAAGGCCTCACAATTCTACCCCGAAAAAACTCTCAATCTACCCTATATTTCCTGTTTGACTGCCACTCCCTTAGACCGTGCTGTCATTACTTCTCTTCTGTTGTCACATCAGCTTTTAACAATTTGTCACCCATACTGAGCCCTTCTAATTCATTCCCTACCGTCACTCATATGAACTTTCTGAAATGCAAAACTGATTATGTCACTCTCCTGCCCAAGTCTTTAATGACTCTCTTATTGTACTCTAAGAATAAAATTCAATTTCCTTAAGTCTGGTCCTGCTCACATCTCCAGCTTCATCTGTAGCCACCAGCCAACTCTAACTCTACACTCCGGTCATACTATAATTTCTCTCAACTGGTGGTCTTTCCCTTCTTCGCGGGCGAATTCTTATTCTTCTTCCGATAAGCCTTCCCAAACCCACAAGCTGAGAGAAGTGCCCCACACTCTGGCTCCATCAGCACCCATAATTCCCTCTGTTCAGCCCTTTTACTCTGCATTACAATTCCTTAGTTAGGCCTCTGTCTTCCCCATTATAATATAAACTACCTGAAACCTGGAGCATGAGCCTTCTTTTTCACTATTTTATGTCCAGTACCCCAGGACACCTGGAATTGAAAAAATATTTGTTTAAAAAAATTAATGTTAAGTGAAGAAATAAATATTGGGTAATATAAAATATCTTTTGACATCTATAAATATGACTATTGCATATTTTTTCTCAGAACTATCCACTGTTGATATTAAAAAACACTTTTAAAAAATGTTTCATCATCCTTATATGTCTGATAAAACCTAATTGGCTCTGGTAAATAATCGCCTCCTAACACACTACTAAATTCAGTTAGCTACTATTTAGTAGATTACTTGGGAATCTATCTATCCTTCAAAAGTTGTTTTATGTTTACTATCTTTGCCAGATTTTAATTATTATAATTGTAATTACAAGGAGAACTTGCTTTTACCATTATTTTCTAAATTAAAATGAGAATTCTCATTTAAAGCTATACTCTCAAAATCTAGTAGAGCAGGCACCCAATAAATACTTATTAAATTAATAATAAATTGGAAAAGTTTTTTCTTTTTTTATTTTAAGTTATAACATTATATAACTTGATAATTCATAGAGTTAAGTGACCAATGTCCAACACACTATAAACTTGAGGTCTTTCACCAAGCAAGAAGGAAGGAGAGGAGAGGGTATTTGATAGGTGCCTCTAATTTTCTTGGCTTTTTGATCTGTTCATATTTTCTACTTTCTTTAACTCTTATATGTCTAGTATTCATGAAGATTGTTCACTCAATCTAAATTGTAGGTTGTATTTTTCATTTTTAACTATGTTTTCTTTGAAAAATACCAACACAATGTAAAACTCACTGAGGTTTTCCATATACGAACCTTCCTCATCCAATCCCAGCCCCAGAAACAATCACATTTACTGTTAAGTCATTGATTGTATTCATATTTCATATCTATTCACTCACACACTCATATATTAATGATCTTTTACTTTGTGGCTTGCTGAGGAAAGTCTCCCTACATCGAGGCTCTAAAATATTCCTGTATTTCGTTTTAATACTTTCACATTTAAAAATATTTAGATATTGAATTCCTCTGGAATTTAGTTTTATGTAGTGCAAGGGAGTGATCTAACCTGATCACCTTTCTAATGAATTGTCAATTGTCCAATGCCATCTCTGTACTAATTCCATTCTTTACTGGAATTAAATGATGATTTCTTCACTTTAGTAGCTACGTAGTCACCTATTTGTTTTATTGCATTGGTTATATTTGATAAAATAGTAATGTTGCCAATCTTAAAATGGCAGAAAATCTCTTTAACATTAAAGGAATGCCCTTAGAATACCATCGCTTTTCTTCTCTGGGACCAATCAATCACATGGGTTTAAAATGGTGGTGGTCTGAGCCGGGCGCAGTGGCGCACGCCTGTAATCCCAGCACTTGGGAGGCTGAGGCAGGAGGATCGAGAGTTCAAAGCCAGCCTCAGCAACTTAGCAAGGCCCTAAGCAACTCAGTGAGACCCTGTCTCTAAATAAAATACAAAATAAGTCTGGGGATGTGGCTCAGTGGTGGAGTGCCCCTGGGTTCAATCCCCAGTGCCAAAGTAAATAAATAAATAAATAAATAAATAAATAAATAAATAAATTGGTGGTGGTCTGCTGGAACCGGCAAATTGTGCACATCCCTTCCCAACTCCACTCCCAGTGTCAGTGAACTGACCCATGGGGGGAGCACCAACACTAAGCCAAGAGCTTTGGCAGGGAGACAAGGAGGAGGAAAGCTGTTTGTCAAATATTGCCCGGTGTTTGCCAACAGGCCCTGCTTTGAATCTTTGCCCTGTTGTTTACTAGATAACTCTGGGCAAACTATGTATCTGTACCTCAATTTCTTTATCTGAACATGAGGATAATAATAGCAACTCCCTCATAGTTTGCTATGCGGATTAAAGAAATTAAAACATGAGAAACAATGAAAATAGCATCTGATATGCTACAATTATAATTTTCTTTTTTATAATTTATAATTTTCTATCATATCCTGATCATTCCTTTCTTTCTGGCCTCCTTAGTCTTGTTTTCCTAACTTGCATTCATTGTGTGCTTATTTGATTATTTTTATTTCATTTTAGTTTTTATTTTTACAGACTGCATTTTGATTCATTGTACACATATGGGATACAAATTTTCATTTCTATGGTTGCGCATGAAGTACATTTATACCATTCTTGTTAATCACACATGTACATAGGGTAATGATGTTTGTCTCATTCCACCATTTTTCAGACCCCCACCCTCTCCCCCTCTCCTTTCCCTCTACATAATCAAATATCCTCCATTCCTCTCTCATCCCCCTCATTATTTTAATTCTTTCCTTTTTTTACAATAGTGTTTAAGACTATAAATTTAATTCTGAACTACTTTTTTTTGACATTACAAACACTTTATTCATGTTTACTGATATTTACAGAGAATATTCAATAATCAGAAATCATCATTTATAATACTATACATTAAATTGTGAGGAATATAACCCACCCCTACTATAAAAATCATCTAAGTTGACCCAAGATAAAAACTGTCTCTAAAGTTCATATACATTAGAAATAGCTAAAAATTAAAAAAAGAAGAAAATTAGAAAATATTTGGCAAGTGCTAGAAATCTAGAATTCTCCAACATCTATTCTCTTATCTCGACATTTGCTTCGCGCTTTTGTTCGTGCTTTGAACCCTGCAGAATTGTATAAATGCCTTTCAAAACGAGAAATCTTCATTGTTTTAAGTGTTGCAGCATCAAGCAGCACTGGCGGTCCAAGTTCAAATACATTGTGAAGGAATTCATTTGACTGCAAGTGGTATTGCATTCCTGAACCAAGAACCTCCTTAAAGGTGTCATAGGTATGTTTCTTGACCCAGCTATCAATATACATGCGTTCAGGACCAAATTTAACAGTTTCTGTTGGAAAATCCCATTCCTCCACTACCCTCAGGACATCTCTGAAAATAGACTGCTGCTTTCTCTTGTCCACTTTGGCCCGGTGTTTATTTCCATCTGTAGCCAGAGCCCTAAGCATCTGTGTCAAAGACTCCATGTCATCATAAAAAAAGTCACTCTCCATTCCTCTGGCCAATTCAAAAAGAAGTGCCAAAGATTCGCCAGCAGCTATTCTCATGTTTACATCATCACAAGAAAGGAGGCTTGGAAGTTTATGGAAATGCATCTCCAGCTTTTTCTTTACTTCATTGATTGGGCATATAGTCAGTAACAATGTCCATGCAAGAAGTGAGCTGATATGAAGCACTGTATTTGGGGTGCTGCAAATAACATTAGTGTCTTTCTCTTTGAGATAGGACTTGGTGAAGATATTTTCCAGACATTCCAGAGTTGAATACAGCTCAGTAATATCATCTATGGCAATAAAACAGCAAACACCAAAGCAAGTTGCACAGGTTTGCCTAGCCTGGATACTAGCTGTCCCATCACAAATTATTTTCTTTAGGACTGGTCCAAGAGTTTTTAAAATCTCTTCACTTTCAATTCCAGGGCCTAACTGAATACAAAGAACAGATGCAAGCGCTGCAGCTGCCCGCTGCTCATCACTCTTCCCTTTTTTCAGACAGCGTTCAATGCTATCAGTTAAAGTCATTCTTCTTTCCAGAATAAATTCATAAAGCATTTTTGAAGCCAGTGCATTTTTAATACCTTCAAGAGCTGCCTGCCTTGTCTTCACACTCTTATCCAGGATCAGGTCAATTAATCCCTTTAACTTGTACTCTAAGTCTTCCTGAGTTCCCTCCTCATCCAGGACTTCTGGCCCATCTTCAGCAAAACTGGAAGGATCACTGTAACCACTGCAATGGCTCATTGTTTCAATAGATGCATCCTCATCACTAAAAGGTTGAACATTTAGATGCTGGCCACACCAATGACACAATGTCACCACGTTGTACTTCAAAATTCCTTACTTTCCAGTGGTTCAAAAGTACCACATCTGATGACTGGCTTCCCCCAGGATTCAAAGAAGGCATATATCTACACTAATCAGCCTCTTCCAACTCTGAAGAAAAGGATTCCATTTTCTTTCTAGCTATGTGATCTTGAGCAAGTTGTTCAACTTTAGCATACCTTTCTGCATTGATGCTCCTTCCACTCGTGCCACACAAGCAACCCGATCCAAGAAAGTCACTGCCACGGGCACTGCCACAAAGAAGCCTTTACAAAAAGCCTTCAGATATCTCTTCACCCAGCCTTGTGACTGTGCCATACCCTTTCTCCCGTGCCCTCGCCCAATTTGGTCAGAACCCCGCTGCGCAGCTCCGCCCAGGGGAAGTCCCTGCTCGGGCCCCGCCCCGCCGGCGTCAAGCCCCCTAATTCTGAACTACTTTTGACCACAATCTGTATTTTTCTGTGTACTTCATTCTTGTCCATTTTATTTTCCAGGGCCATTGAATCACAAATTTATTCAGGCAGATATGCACAAGGAATTCTGGAAGATCTATAAAGAAAATGAACCAGTTTATACCCTACCCATCTCCACTCAAATGCCACTAACTTATGATAGCCATTTAAATCAATTTTGTTTTATAACCTCTAGTGATACTCTATCTCTAAATAAGATCACTGTACTTTTATTTCAATATTCACATAATTCAGATATCAACATTAAGTTCTTTATTTGGTAGACAAGAATTTAATGCTCCTATTCCTTCTCCTTCCCGCTGTTTGCTCACCGGAGTTGTATCATTATTTTCAATTTCCATTTACAGCAACATTCTTAAACCGGCACTTCTTTTCCTGGTAACAATATACACAACTTTTGCCTACTGCCTTTAAATGACAATAACACTTATTATCCATCTTCCTTTGTCCTTCCAAATTCCAACCAACATTGCCTCTACTGTGGCTTTTACATTGTCATTTTTTAATGTTTATTTTCTTTTTAATCTTAATTTCTCTATGTTTTACCTATAAATTATAAGATCCTAAAGGTTGAAAACCAATAAATGGTGATTACATTTCAAACAACTAGGCAAATTTTTGGTAGTTTTCTTATGTTTCAATGTCAGTTTTCCTATGCCACTCAAAGTAGAATGTTCCTGGGCTGAATTCTGATTTATTGCTCCTGTTTACATTCTAGTGAATGACCCAAGTCATGCCACAACTTTGACAGCTTCTTCCTAGGATCATGTCTTTCTTGTATAGTTTTACTTGTTTGCTTTCATGGGCTCTAAGTGCATTTACTGTGCTTTTATCATATAAAATATTCCAAGTTGATGTTCCTTCTGATTCTAAGTTGTTGCTTTAGTTTGTTTGCTTTTTCCTGGTGCGAGTTGGAGCCTGGAGGCTCTCCACTTTGGACTGTCGGTACCACATATAGAGCTGTACTTCCCCCTCATTAATCCCTGGCCTCCTATTCTAGTTCATTCCATGACTTCAACAGAATACATCCTCTTAAAAAAAAAAAAAAAAAAAAGAATCCAAGGAAGACAGTCTGAGTCCTGTATATTTTAAAATATCTTTATCTCATCCTTACACTTGATTGGTAATATGAGTGGGAAAAGAAGTTAAGGCTGGAAATCACTGTCCTTCACATACTCTAATTCCATTGTTCCACAACATCCTGCATTCCTGAGACAGGATTTCAGTTGGATTCTCATTCCTTTGTAGCTTATCTTCAGTTCTCTCTGAAGTTTTAGGAATGCCTCTTTATGCCTGATTCTCTGGCAACTTCACATGGATCTGTCTATCTATTTATTCATACATCTAGTGCAACACTTGATGAATCTTATCCCTGATGAATCTTATCCCTTCAGTTCTATGATTTTATAATTTACAACTATAATATTTGTATTTATAATTTAATCACTTCCTCTCCAACTCTCTGGCTTCTCTTTTTGAATGGTGTAGTAATTGGATATTGAACTCCTGGAATTGACTGCCTATGGCTCTTTCTTACATGTCTTTTGGTTGTCTGCTGCTTCTCCATTCTGTAGAAGTCTAACTATCTTCCAAATGTACATTATTTTTTAATGTAGCAATCATATGTTTAGTGTCCCAGAGTTTGTCTTATCTACATTTCTTTTTCCATAGAAAAGAGTATTAGTTTGATGCAATCAATATAGTCTTGAATTACCCAGAGGATATTAAGGTTTTCTTCCTGAAGTTCTTTAATTTATTTCCATTTTCTCTAGAGACTGTTTTTCCATTTTGTTCTCTTAGTTTTTTCTCTGTCATACTGTAGAATTTCCTCAAAAATCTGCTGATTCTTGGGCTTCCACATGTATTTTATAACCTTGTAATATAATTTGGAGTTTTCATTGACACAAAATTAACTTTTTTAATTCAAAGAATTATTTCTCTTGATGTTCCTATGATCTATTGGACTTAACTTTTATTGTTATTGCTATTTGATTCCATTGATGTGAGAGGACAATGACCCTTACAATTTTTGCTTTTGGATATAAATTGAGACACAATTTGTGGTTTATATGATCAATTTGTATAAATATTTCATAAATATTACATACAAACATGCTCAGCTTTTCAACTTTTAAATATTATTTAATTTTAATTAATAAAAACAACACAAGAAACACATGAATTTTAAAACAGATTGTAAGTCATAACTAAAAAAGGATTTTAAAGAAGAAATAGAATCAAAATAATAAATCATTTTAAGAGACAAAGTTTGGGAAAGCAAAAACAAAAGAGAGAAATTTTTTAAAACGTCAATTTCTCCCCAAACTCTAATTTAAAAGAAAGAAAACATACCAAAAATTAGAGGAAAGGGCATATAAAGTAGGTGAGAAAATGATTAGAATGGGAAATAATTGTATTCAACTTTATGATAAACAGGTTGAAAATTTCAAGCAGATGGTTTGTAGCAGAGAAAAAGTTACACATTATTAAGTCTAAGAGGAAGAAAAAGTGAACAGTAATAAATCAAAGAAGAAATGGTAAGCACATTTTCTTAACACTATATACCAAGGATATAAGTTACATCAATTCAAATTCTAACTATGAAATGTGAACCAGTAACATTAATGGAAGATGGTAGGAAGGAGTATCTAAATATCATTTAATTTTTATTTAATTGCCAGCTTGACCTGTCAGTGTCCGAGGTATCTTCTAGATTCTCCCTCTATAGCAGTTTTTGCCTGTTCGTCCATGTATTTTCTTTTTAATTGGTAAATGTTAACAACATACCAGAAGCAACATTTTAAAACACGCATGCACACTACCCAACATGAACATAGGGAATTTGTCATATTTGCTGCAGTTTAAAAAATAAAAATGGTGTTTTATTTAGTTAACAAGTCTTTTTAGGGAAAATAAAAACATTGAATTCATTTGGTCCACAACTAAACCCACCTTCTTTCTCCTCAAAGACAGTAAGAATGAATTTTTTTGAATATTCCCTCAGTCCATTTACTAGTCATTTACAATATAAATGTGCATAGGTAGATAAAAGATATATAACATTACAAAATGTTATCTAAATTGCATTATATAATTTTCTTCCTGTGACTTATGTTCCTTTCTACAATTTAAGTTTCTTTTAAATTCAATATTCTCTTATGGGGACAACAATTATATATTATTATTGTTTTCAATTTTTTTTCTAGAATTACTTTCCCAGTTCTTGGACTTTTCCTTTAGGTAAATTTCTGAATCAGGTTAATATTGATGAAATTGCCTGAAACTTAGAGATTAATATTTTTTTAGGACTTAAAAATCCTATTTAAAACATGATATATTTTATTGATTTTTTAGGTTATTATAATTTAAAGGTACCTCTTAGAAATATCAAATACCTTCATACTGTTTTGTTTTTCTCAAACCTTTCTTTTAATTGGTGAATGTATACATGTACATTATTTTTGTACACATATCTGTGTTTGTTTCAACTACACTAATTTGTTTTCAAATTACTATATTTTTTTCCTTTCTATATTTCCTGAATTGACCAAATTTTCTTATTTCTTTTATTCCCAAATAGTTGACTTACCGTAAAATTACACTGATTAATTCTTTCAATAAACATCTATGGGTGGTAACCCTTCCTAGTTTGGGTGGAAAATTAATATCTGCTCACTTTTGAATATTTTTGTGACGGCTATGTGTTATCCGCATCTACATACTTCAAAGATGGAATCCCATTATCTTCTGACACCTGTCATTACTCCTGAGAAGTCTGCCGTTGTCTACTTTCTGTTCCTGGAAAGATAATTTTGAAGTAAACAATTACTTTTAATTGACAGCTGAAGAAGAACAATGGTTTCTTCTTTCAATTTTAATGAAGAATTTTCCTGCCTCTATGTTAAGATAATATTCCCTCCTAATATCTTGTATTAATATTATTGCTTTACATTTCATATTTAGATTTTTAACTGATGTGAACTTATATCCTTTGTATATGGTACTAAGGAAATATAATTACCATTTCTTTGATTTATTGCTATTCAGTTTTTCTTCATCTTAGATTTACTCTAATAATTTATAACTTTATTACAAACAATCTGCTTGAAATTTTCAACCTGATATCCTAAAGTTGAATGTAATTATTTCTATAATTCTAATTACTTTCTTGCCTGCTCTATATACCCTTTCTTCTATTTTTTTTGTATATTTTCTTTTTTAAAAATTATAGTTAGGAAAGAAATTATATATTTTTTAATTTCTGTCTTTTGTTTTTGCTTTCTCAAAATTTGGCTCTTAAACTGATTCCATTTTGAGCCTATTTCTTTTTCATACTTTTTTTCATAAGTATGACTTATAATCTATTTTAAAATTCATGTATTTCTTCTTAGTAGTGTTTTTTTTTTTTTAACTATATACTGGTCTGCTTTTTAGGTTTGTTGAAGTAGAAAACTTGGCTCCTGTAAGTATTCCTGGAGGTATTTATAGTTTTAGATTTGCCTTTGAATAAAACTTTAGTTTTATCAATAGTTTTCAAATATTGGGTTCTCATTTCAATTATCAGTCACCAGCTTTTGAATAAGGTAAATATTTGAGCAAATTTCCCACTCCTCAAGGTTTCCACTGAGAGAACTACAAATCATAAAATTTAGCTTAAATCAATAGTATCAGAGAAACCCAGGATGAAAAACAACCATTGACTTGAATCTTTAAGAAATATTGATATTCTACTGGCAAAGCAAAGTAAATAAAGGCTGACACTAACATAAGGCTTATCTAATGAAACTCATGGATTTCAAAGGTAAAGAAAAAAAAAGAGAAATGTTAAGAAATTTCTGGCTGTTGCCATAGATATTTTTCCTTCACAAGAAGTAGATGGTTGAATTCACTAGCAGAAGTTGCAACATGTTGGTTTGAAGATCAATGCTTAAGTGACCCTTTAGGTATGGTGGGCCTTTTTTGGAAAGGAGATGTTGAGAAACTGAAAAACTAACTTCTGTGAGTATGCATACTAATATAAAAGGTTGCCTCACTGTGTTCAGGGTGGCTTTTGTGTGGGGGTGGTAGGAATACATATTAATTTTTTCTTCTTCCTGAACCTGAGATATATTTGAGACCTAGATTTACTAGGGCATTTGAATCTTTGGGAAATAAGCTGATTCATGCTATATGAGAATCAGTTGAAGCTAAGAAAAGTGTCACGAAGTCAGCATATATAACTATTATTTAAACTACAATTTTTTCATAATGTGCTCTATTATCTCCTGAGTGCTTGTCTAAGCCAATGAATTCAAGCAATATTGACATTTGCTAACCATTTTAAGTTTACCTTTTTCACACTTCAAAAAAAAAGTTTAACAAGCCATCATAATCGTGCATTCATCATTATAGTACTATTATTTTTCTCATTTTAAAATTGAGCAAATAGTCACAGCAAGATTAAGTAACTTGCCCAAGGTCACAAACCAGTGAATGGTGGAGACAAAATTCTAACCTAAGCAGTCTGGCAACAGAGGCTGTGCTTCTAATCTCTGCATTACACTGCATGTTAAATTTTCACACATTTAGCAAACTTTCATTAAATACTACAGGCACGTATTAGTTATTCTGTGAGAATTTAAAAGAATGGCATGGGTAGATATTTGAGAAAAAATGCCAGGAGGAACTACACTAGAATGGACAACACAAGAGAGGTTTTAGAGCAAAATGAAAAGAGAAATGGACAAGGCTGGGGTGGTTACCTACAGTAGCACAAAGTGGTCAGTGACAATTGGAATCAAGCTGTGAAAAGTTCAAACACTAAGAAATACTAAAGCCAGGGAACAAAATAAGGGTCCAGACTTCCTAGGATTATGTCAGATGATCTTGGCTATTTTAGCTGATTACTAAAGACCTAAGAACACCTTCGTTAAATTTAGGTTCACCTGAAAGTGTTTTTAAAAGGAAGACAACTTCTTCAGAGAATTGAGGATGTCAAAAGAGAAAACTGAGATAAATTTAACCAACTTTACTTAAGCAAGGAAAACTGCCCTAGAATCAGGCAGCACTTCATACCAAAGATGGTTCAAAATGTCCTGTCCAACACATGAACAGTTTACACTAGAAAAGGAAACCACCTGATTGACAACAGTCAGCATTTGCCTTTTATGGACATGGGATGATCAGTTGGTAGCCTGTGATTGGCTGAAGCATAACTGCTGTGATTGAGCAATTGCTTGGATACCAGCGTATATAGGTTAGATTACAATTGGTTTACATATCAATCTAGGGCACATACATAGGCTGCTTTGGGCCAGACTTTATCATCCAAATATGGAGAAAGCTGAGGCCAAGCATTTCAGTTTAACAAGGGGTAAATGATGCAAATTAAGATTTATTTACTTGACTAGACTTATCATTGACAAATGAAGAAAAATGAAAGATAGTCTCCAATACTCAGGAACTTATAATGCTTTTCTGAATATCCATATCAAGACAATCCAGCAAACTTGAAAATAAATCAATAAATTAATTAACAAATGGAGGAATCACAGAAAAAAAAATTAAAAATTGTCAGCAAATCTGACTCCACTTAGATACACCAGCAACTATAATGACAAAACAAAGTAATTATTGCAATTCTTGAAATTAAATTTTATAAAGTAAATATTGTAATATTTTGGATGGAATAGTATGGAATAGAATAAACATTTACAGAAGAAAAAAAGTTTCAACAATGCCAATGAAAATGGGATGCGGGGACTTAAAAAGAAAAAATGGTGAAGAAAAAGGCAATGTATAAGTGAGATTGTCTTTATTATCCACAGCAGGGAGTCAAAACAAAAGATAGATTTTTTATGAAGTGTTTACCTTGAAAATACATCTTAATTACATTCATGAAAGAGACAAAAGCCATTTTAAAGGAAGTTTCAGAAATACAGATGATGTGTTCATTAAAGCAAAAATATGCCAATTCTTTTTTTAAAAAAAAATTAAACATTGAGAAATATCAAGTGTCTTTCTTTCAAATGCTTTTACTTAGTTATTTTTTAGAAAGCTCCATCAAAAGTTCAGTAGACTGGGTTATTTAAAGTAGAAGATGTAATTTTATAGATTCCTTTTAACTTTGTATTTGTTAAATTATGCTTGTAAGATAATTGCTCATTTTTTATAGGAGGGAAGGTTCAGAGAGAGAGAGATGATAGGTAACATTAGGAAGTAGAATTGATATGAAAAGCTCGGTTCTTGTCCCCATTGCTGGTCCAGTGACATGAGCAAGGGTTTGAGATAAAGGAAGTTTCATTGATTTGCTAACCCAAGAGAAACACATGGAACTCCTATCCCAGAGACTATGATTCTCTCTGCCAGGGGAACATACAGTTTTTTTAAAAAGAGGGATACAAGGGCTGGGATCCAAATATTATCAGAAGATATAATTAATTAGTGTCCATTGGGTGTCCTTGAGAGAGATATTGCTCTAGTTCCCAGGCTTGGTGTTCCTTTGTTCTTGGGGACAGTTAGACTCTTCCAAGCTGTGAAGGACATGGTAGCTCAGACTGGGACAGGAAAAATGTTAGTCTTACTTCCCAGCCTTTAGGAAGGGGAAGAAGAGGAAGAATAAGGAAAGAGGGAAATAATGTCAGTTTTAAAATAAGCCACCTGTGGTAGAACAGCAAGGTTTATACTCAAAGCATGAAGTGGACCCATGTTACAGAATTAGTAGTTGGAATTGGACATCAGAGTAGAGCTGGTGTGGAAACCTAGGAGTTGGGCTTAAAAATCAGAGATTTAATTCAAGGTAGAATGGGCGAGGTAGCAAAGTGTTCTGGAGGTGTTTGACTTAGAAAGTTGATTTCTTAATGGTATATTTTGATAGCTATATGTTTCCTTACTACTCTTCAAAGATATTTTCAACCCAGAGTTTTGGGTTGACATTTCTCTCAACGCTGTAACTCTGTCGTTCCATTGTGTCCTGGCTGACAGAGTTTCCAGTAAGAGGTTTGCTATAATTCTCCTGTTTGTTCTTGTATGTGCACTTCTCCCCACCTCCCCTTCTGCTGGCTTCAAGATTCATCTTTGGTTTGGGCAGTTATGTGTAGATATGTTTCGGTGGGTGAATTTTGTTTGTTTTGTATTGATCCTAATTTGGAGTTCTCCAAGTTGTTAGTTTTGTGAATCTTTCATTATTTGAAGAAAATTCTCAATTATTTTCTCTTTTAATATTCCTTCTTCCCAATTCCATTCTCTCTCTTCTGAAATTAAAATTATCTACATACAAGACCATTTGAGGTTGTCCCACAGTTTTTGATGCTATGTTTGATATACTTTTTACTTTATAATTTTTATTATCTTCAAGCTCAATAGTTTTTTTTTCTTTTTTCTTTTCTTTTGGTTTAATTGAGGTAAGTTTTTCTAAGGAACTCTTCATCTCTATCACATTTTTAAATTTCCATCATGTCTGCTTGGTTCATGGATTTCTCTGCAGAAACTCCCTACCTGGTAATACACATTGTATATTTTTTATACTTGAGCCTTTTACCATGACACATTTTAGATTCCATCTGATAATTTCAACATCTGGGGCATCTAAGTCTGGTTTGGTTGATTGTCTGACTTTTTTTTAAGTTGAGGAGTTTCATAGGGAAATATGAGAGGCCTAAACATTTCAAGAGACAAAAAAAAAGACATGTATATGAAAAATGGCATTTCATTTTTCAAGGCCCATTTCAGCAAAGTGGGGCCTGGTCTTGACCTTCCAAAGCCAGACATTGATGAGTTAGCAGCAACATTCTCTGGCAGCCACTTTGCCAGGGCATGAGAGTCCCAGCCACCGCAACCTCACCTCCCACCAAAGATTGGGAGGATATGAAAACTCTTCATGGAATCAGTGTGGAACCAGGCCATAGGCTGTAAGGGAAATCTGAGAGAAAAATGAGAGGTGATCTTAGCAGAGTCCCAGGCTTTGGCATCTGAACACAAGCACCTCAAACACATTGATAAGTATTCCTAAAAAATGTTACTGGAAAGGTAAAATACCAAAGCTATTTACAAGAGTTCTCCTGGACTTCTTCCCATCTGCCTCACCACACTTCCAGGTGTACATGGAAGAGATCAAGGTCACATTTTTGTAAAAAGAAAAATACAAAAAAGCCCTGCTGCTCCTTAAGAAGAGAAGAAGGAGCTGAGGGCTGGTGGGGCCTTTCCCACTTGGCCTGTGCTCTGAAAGCAACTTCCCCACAGGAGCATGGCATAGTTCTGGGGAATGCTCCAACATTCTCTGTTCTCCAATCAGGGGCCGTCAGTTTCTCTTACAGAGCTGCAAATCCTGAGTGGCAAGCCATAATGAAGGAGTTGAGAAGTCTGTGATTTTCTTTTTTTTAATTTCATTGATTTCAGCTCTGATCTTAATTATTTCTTGTCTTCTATGGTTTTTGGTGTTGGTTGATTCTACTTTTTCTAGGCCTTTGAGATGTAATGGTAAGTCATTTATTCATTGACTTTCTATGCTTTTAATGAATGAACTCAATGCAAAGAACTTTCCTTTTAGCACTACCTTCACAGTGTCCCAAAGATTTTGATATGTTGTATCGGTATTCTTATTTACCTCTAAGTGTTGGTTTTTTATTCCCTGGTTTCTTCTGCTATCCATTCATCATGTAACAGCATGCTATTTAGTCTCCAGGTGTTCGAGTGACTTCTATTTTTTATTTTATCATTGATTTCTAATTTCATTCCATTATGATGTGATAGAATGCAGGGTATTATCTCTGGTTTTTTTTTTTTGTATTTTCTAAGAGTTACTTTGTGGCATACATTATGGTTTATTTTAGAATAGGATCCACATGCTGCTAAGAAAGTGTATTTGCTCATTGATGGATGAAATATTTGATATATATCTGTTAAGTCCAAATTATTATTATTATTATTATTGTTATTACTATTACTATTATTATTATATTATTATTAATTTGGTGGTGTTGGAGATTGAACCCAGGGCTTTATTCATGCTAGGCAAACACTCTACCAAATGAGCTACATCCACAGCCCAAGTCCCAATCACTGATTGTATTATTTAGTTCTATAATTTCTGTGTTTTGCTTTTGTTTGGAAGATCTATCCAGTAGTGAGAAAGGTGTGCTAACATCACCCACTATTATGTGTTGTGGTCTATTTGATTCTTGAAATTGAGAAGGGTTTGTTTGATATGCATAGATGCTCCATTGTTTAGGGCATAAATATTTACAAACTGTTATGTCTTGTTGATGTTTAATTCCCTTAAGCAGTATGAAATGTCCTTCTTTGTCCCTTCTGATTAACTTTGGCTTCAAGTTCACTTTATCTGATATGAAGATGGATAACTCTGCTTCACTACACAGTCCATATGAGTGATATTTTTTTTTCCCATTCTTTCACCTATAGTCTGTAGATGTCTTTGCCTATGAGGTGAGTCTCTTGGAGACAGAATATTATTGGGTCTTGTTTTTTAATTCAACCTGCCAGTCTATATCTTTTGATTGTTGTGTTTAGGACATTAATATTCAAGGTTGTTATTGAGAGATGATTTGTATTACCGGTCATTTTGTTTTATTTCTGGTTTAAATTTGATTTAGTTTCGCCTTTGGTTTTCTTTTCCATTAGCATAGTTCCTCCCTTTGCTGGTTTTCACTTTTTTTACATTTCCTCCTCATGGAATGTTTTGCTAAGAATTTTCTGTTGTGCAGGCTTTCTAGTTGTGAATTCTTTAGACTTTCGTTTATCATGGAAGGTTTTTATTTCATCTTCAAATCTGAAGTTTAATTTTGCTGGATATAAAATTCTTGGTTGGCATCCATTTTCTTTCAGAGCTTGGTATATGTTGTTCTAGGACCTCCTAGCTTTGAGTATCTGGGTTGAGAATCAGCTGAGATCTGAGTTGATTTCCCCCTGCATGTCATCTAGAGGGAGATTTCTCTCATGGTCTTTAAAATTCTATCCTTATTTTGCATGCTAGGCATTTTCATTTTACTGTGCCTTGGCATGGGTCTGTTGTACTTTTGTACATTTGGGGTCCCATAAGCCTTTTGTATTTGATTTTCCATTTCATTCTTCAGGTTTGAGAAATTTTCTAATATTATTTAATTGAAAAGATTATGCATTCTTTTGGTTTATATCTCCATGCTTTCCTCTGTCCAGATAATGGTCTTTTCATGTTGTCCCATCATTCTTGGAAGTTCTGTTCATGATTTCTTACCATCTTCTCCGTGTGGTCAATTTTATTTTAAAGATTATATATATGGTCTTCATTGCCTGAAATTCTGTCTTCCAAGTAATCTAGTCTGCTGGTGATACTTTCCATTGAATTTTTAATTTGGTTTATTGATTCCGTCATTTCAAGGATTTCTGCTTTATTTCCTTGCAAATTTTTTTATCTTCATTGAAGTGATAGTTCACCTCCTGAAATTTATCTCTGATTTCACTCCTCACACCATCCTTTATGTCATCAATCAGTTTAACTATGTACATTCTGAACTCCTTCTCTGACATTTCTTCTACTGTGTTATCAATGGATTCTATTATTAGAGTATTTTGGTTTGTTTGGGGTACGTTGTTCCCTTGTTTTTTTTCATGTTTTTTGTGTGTTTTCCATCTAGCAGTGTGAATCTGAAGTATTGTAGTTTTTACCCTGTAGAATTATAGTGTCCCTGAAGGTTTCCAGTACCTCACCTTTAAGGGGGAGATCAATATTAACACCATCTAATGCAAAACTGTTTACAGTCTTAAACCAAATAGCTCCTATTTGGACATCTGGACTGCTTTCCCTGGTATTCCTGAGGGCTGATTGCCAGGACCTGTGTGCCAATCACGGAGAGCTGTTTCGTATGGGGCAGATCAGGACCAGGCACTGAGAGTTGTGGAATGGTCATGTAGCTGTGAGCACTGGACTGGGTTGATGGCTAAAGAGGGGTTGGGAGATGGGATTGGGGAGCCAGAGTGCCTTGTTGGGTGCCAGACTGATGCTGGACTTGGTGGAACCAGGGTTTTGGTAGATACTGGACTGGGGAGGGAGTCAGGGATAGGCTGCTGTTAGGGACTGGGCTGGTGCCAGAAGCCCAGCGAGTGTTGCCCCAAGTGGGCCCCAGGAACCTAGGGTGAACTGAGAACAAGATATCCTCACACCCTCTTCCAACCTTCTAACCTGATGTAGCCAGCCCCATCCATCCCCATGTGCTTCAGGACTTGCAGAATGGGGGAGACCCAAGCAGCAAATTATGGCTACATAATTATGGCTACAGCATACTTACCAAGAAGACCTCAGGTGTCACCAAATCTGCAGTCACCTTGATATTGGGCTTCCAGGCCCTAGCCAGTGTCCCAGGATGATGGCAGCTGCATTCAGAGATGGGGCAGTGGCGGCAGGCAGTGCTGCAGTAGTGGGTCTTCCTTTGTGTTTGTATTATTAATTTTCCATTTCAGATCTTATGTTTTAACAAACATGTGCTGTGATTTTTCTTTTAGTGCACTGTTTCTCAATAAAGGTATGTCATCTCTGAGGGATGACATTTTAAAAATCTGTTGGGGCAATTTTATTGTCTTAATGACTCGAGTGGATTATTGTGGGGTTTTCCATTTCTTTTTTTATTGTGGTAGAATAAACATTATATAAAATTTACCATCCCAACCATTGTTAAAGTGTACTTTTCAGTGATGTTAAGCACATTTAGTGTTTGTAATCATCACCACTGAACTGTAGAACTCCTTTCACCTTGTAAAAGTGAAGCTCCTTTACCCATCAAACAGTAACACCCATTTCTGTATTCCCCTGCCCAGAACTATCATTCTGCTTTATCCAAATGATTTTGACTACTCTAAGAATCTCATGTAAGATGTGAATCATAAGGTATTTGTCCATTAGTGTCTAGCATATTTCACTTAGTATATTTTCCTCAAGATTCATCCATATTGTAGGATTTGTCAAAATTTCATGCTTTTTTTAAGATTGGTAACATTCCATTGTATATAAAATCACATCTTGTTTATCAGCTTATTCATTGATAGACACTTGGGTTGCATTTACATTCTGACTTATGAATAATGCTGCTATGAGAATATGTAGAATGCTTTTACATTCTAACTTATGAATAATGCTGCTATGATCTTGCTTTCAGGCTGAGTCTGTAGCTCAGTGGTAGATTGCTTGCCTTGCACATGTAAGGCACTGGGTTTGATCCTCAACACGGCATAAAAATAAATAAATAAATAAGGTACTCTGTCCACCTACAACTAAAAATATTTTTTAAACAAAGGTCTTGCTTTCAATTCCTCTGGTTATATATCCAGAAGTGGAATTTGTGAATAATATGATAATTCAATTTTTTAATTTTTGGGGAAACACCATATTATTCACTGCAATGGTTAGAGCTATTGTTTGTGAATGTGCTAGATACCAGGCTTCCTGCAATGGGAAGGAAACTTCCACACAATGGGGTTTTTCTCATGGCTACATAGTTTTAAACATCGCACTGGAGAATCATGCATTCAGATACTATAGCTATTTTAGAACTTACATTTATTTCATACGGAAACACAGATTTTAAAATAATTTTAATAAATTCTGAATTTTATAGAATGCAAAGGATTTACCTTGTTGAGGATTTGAACAAATGCGGGTCTATCGTTTTGTAAGTAAGTTCTTCAATGACAATGCTTCTTGTGAAGTTGACCCCTGAAACATACATCTATCAGTCTATGTTTGTACTTTGGCACCCAATTATTCTATATAAACTTATGAACATCATTTCTTACTTCATTATGGTTTTCTAGAGTTATTATACATGAGAACTACCATGTTAAAATAACTACGTTTTATAAGCCACTGAGATTCTAGGGTTGTTTATTATAAAACATAGTCTAGCACAGCTAATACACACCACTTGACTCCCTAGCACAATCTGTGCTTGTTAGAGAGAAGTGATGTCAATCTTCTGTCCTGTCCCACCTGCATGTTATCAGTATAAAACTGCTAATTCTTCTATCAAGTGAATAATACCATTCTTCATTTCCAGAACTGATGCAGGTGGATCTTGGAGCATTTTTTGTTGTTGTCATTTTTATTGTTGACTGGGTTATTTCCATGGAAATTTTGGCTGGGTGTGGGGATGTACTGTCTTCCTCAACTTATACCAAAGTCTCCAGATTCCATATACCAGTTACCTTGACTCATGATGATTCAATCACATGTTTCCCTGGGTAAAAACCTAAGACAAAAAGAAAGCAGGTAAAAGAGACTTAGATGTACTTCCATTTCCTATGAGTATAGGAAAAATAAAGAGATGGAAATAAGAGATTTTAAAAGATGCCCCTGAAAGATTAAAATTGGCACTTTACAAGGCCTCACTGGTTTATTCATCACACATACAGTTTTTAGGTGTAGCTTGTTACTGAAAATAAAGCCCCATTCAAAGAGGCTCAAAAAAATTTCACACACTCTGGGGAGCCAGATGGTCTTTTATTCATAAAATTCTATCACTTCAGGACATTATGAAAGTTTTAAACCAACAGAGGCCATAAAGTATCCTGAATTTCAACTGGAAAGAAAGTATTTTTAAGATGTAGATACATAAACTAAAATAACCAATAGTTGATGAATACGGATAAGTTATTTTGACTTTCAGCTGCTATAAGGAAGTCATTGGTTGGTTTACTGTTAAGAGCACTTCCTTTGGTCTTTCAGCATCAAAGCAAAGAACAAAAGAAGAAAAGTGATAGATGGATCTATTACCTGCAGGGATCTAATGTTTTTTAGACATTTGTGTGTGACATTGGACTTGCTAATGCTCAGAATTCTCAAAGCTATAGAAAATTTTGTGTTGTTGCTATGAAACAAACATCTTAGAAAAAAGTAGAGTGAAAACTATGATTAGGAAAGTAGGAAGCAGAGGGCTGGTGAGAAGAAGGAAGTGAGAAATGAAAGAAGGGAAGGAAGGAAGGGAGGGAGACAGAAGTGGACCTGAAGGAACAGGAAGAGGTGGAGTAAGGATAACAAAATAAGGAATATACCACAAAGCTATGGTAATCAAAATTGCATGGTATCAGCATTCAAAACAGATGCAACAGAATAGAGCCTAGAATCAACCCACATATCTATAGCTAACTGATTTTTGACAAAGGTGTTAAGAATTAAAAGAGAGTCTTTAAAAAAAAATGGTGTTGGGAAATTGAACATCCACATGCAGAAAAAATGAAGCTAGACTCCTGTCTCTGAATGAAGCTGGACTCCTGTCTCTAAATGAAGTTGGACTCCTATCTCTCACCAGTTACAAAGATTAACTCAAAGTGGATTAAAGAATTAAGTGGAAAAACTGAAACTTTGAAACTGCTAGAAGAAAACATGCAGAAATACAGGGTAAATGCTTTAGGACCTTAGACTGATCAAGGAATTTTATATAAAAGATTCAAAACAAAGAAAATAAGATCAGAATAGATAAATGGGATTACGTCAAACTAAAAACATTCTACACAGAGAAGAAAACGCTAGATAGAGTACAGAGACACAGAATGTGAGAAAATACTTGAAATGTACACATATGACAAGGGGAGGGGCTGATATTGAGAATATATAAGGAATTTTTAAAAATTCAACTCAGAACCCAACATATAACTCAATTAGAAAATGGTCAGTAGGTCCAAATAGATATTTCTCAAAAGAAGATATCCAAACATGAAAAAAATACTCAATATCACTGACCATCTTGGAAATGCATATCAATACCAGAATAAGTTATCACCTCATTCCAGTAAAAATACCTATTATCAAAAGGACTAAAGATTACAAGTGGCAGCAAGGATATGGAGAAAAGGGAACTCTTGCATACTGTTGGTGGAAAGCAGTATGAACAGTTCTCATAAAATTAAAAATAGAAATAATAAATGATCCAGCAAGTCCAGTACTGGTTATACAGCTAAAGGAAAAAAATCAGTATGTTGAAGAGTCATGCTCATTACTGAACTATTCACAGGAGCCAAGAAATAGAAACAACCTAAGTATCCATTGACTGATGAATGGAAAAAGAAAATTTGGCACATATACATAATGTGATACTATGCAGTCATAGAATGAAAGAAAAAAAGGGGGAGGGAAGGAAGGAAGGAAGGAAGGAAGGAAGGAAGGAAGGAAGGAAGGCAGGCAGGCATGATCTGCAGCCTTATGGCTGGAACTGGGGATCATTATCTTAAGAAAAATAAATCAAGACAAGTGTCACATGATCTTATTCATATGTGGAATCTAAAAATGTTGATCTCATGGAAACAGAGAATAGAATGGTGGTTAAGAGTTTGGGGACAGTAGTGGGGTGAGGAGAAATGGATACTAAGTTACAGTTAGATAGGAGTGAAAAGATCTAAGGCATTTTTGCACAGTACAGTAAATATAGACAAGAAGTATATATTGTACATTTCAAAATGCTAGAAAAAAGGACTTTGAAAGTTTTCATCAGAAATTATAAAAGTTTGAGAACATTTACATGTTTAACCTAATTTAAACATTGCATAATATATTCATGCATCAAACATGTTACCCCATTAATAAGCACAACTTAGGTTTTTGTGTCAGTTAAAAATTAAAAATTCTGACAATTAAATTTCCCAATTACAAAGAGATTATTCTGAAAGTAAGAAACTGCAAGATGTTCTTTTATTAAATGTCATTGTTTTTATAAACAAAGCTATTATGTCATAGAAATTTGGATTTTTATGTAGTGATTGAAATGGTTTAAATGGCAACAGTGAATTAGAATATGAGTTGAATTCTGAGAATCATACATCTGAGAACCATAACTTGAGATTGTCATGTAATAAAAAATTTTGGTCTCAAGTGCTTCAACTTACAAAGAAATTTGTAATATGCAAATTTTCATTTCTAATTTAATTGCTGATTAACTGTGTCTTTTGTGATTCAATTGATGAGATGACTCAGTTTTTGTCTCAAGGAATAGTGGAGTAGTTTCTATTGCATCCAAAATATAAAGGCACTATCATCTCTATTCTCCCATTCTTTCAAGCCCTGCTGCAGTGATCATGAACAACTTGTACTCCCTAAATAGACAACCATCTCTTTTGAATGGATGGGCAAAGGCCCATTCTGCTTTTCCTTAACATGCCCACCTCCCTCCCCACTCCCTGACCCCAATTACACACACCTTAACCTGTTAATTCCTATCCATTTTACAGGTACCACCTCCTCTGGGGTGATTTTCTTGTCTGGATCTTCTTGGATAGGAACCCCTCATCTCATTTCCTAAGCATCTCCCTATACTAGCCCTTAATACTAAAGCCACTAAGGTCTCTTTACCTTCTTGACAATCTCTTTGAAAGGTAAGAATAGTTTGTTCTCATGCTAAATATAGTACCTAGCACATAGTAGAGAAGTTTCTGCAGGCACTGTTATTTAGCTACCTCAAAGTTTCTTCATACTTGTCTTCCCTTAATGTATTCAACTTTCCAAACTCCCTTGTGGCTAGAAGTGGTCCATAGTTCATACTTCAGGTCAGTTATATGTAGTTATAACTTTCTGTGAATCGCTCCCCTTCCCAGATTAATAGCACTGATGATGTCAGCAATTGAAAAAAATGGTGCCACATCTTTTGATGCTTGTCACATCAAACGGGGATTCTGGGTTCCCCTCCTTAGAAACTGGGCTGGCCTCCAACTGTTTGACCTGAAAAATATGATGGAAGTGAGGAAAGCCCCTTACTTGAATGCAACTCTGTTGTGGTTATTCTATATCTGTGTGTATAAGGGACAGAGAATTTGTCTCTTTAGCGCATAGATCTTCAGCCTGAGAGGAACTGTATTCATTGAACTGGAATCCAAGAACAACGCCTTTGAACCTTTCTATCTCCATGGATATAATACAGATTGTGAGACCTTAGATCTTGAGCCTAAATCTGCCACCATCATGGAGTGATACCTTTTGGGTCTTGGGAAAGGTAAGTGTATTTTTGTATGTGAAAGAAATGTAAAAACTTTGAAACAAGAATGCAGACTTCAATAGAGATGAATTTAAATTCTTTGCCATTCCTATTGAGAGTTGGAGAATGGAGAAATGTCTGTCTACTTCTCTTGAAATTTGGCTTTGACCAATAATTTGTGGTAGAAGTAGTGTTATGCCCCCTTAGCAAGCTTAACCTTTATGATGCCTAGCACTTTTCTCTTCCCTCTGGAGTCCTGAGCCACCATACAAGAAATCTGATTATACTGAGGAGATTATGATGTGAAGAAGCCCAAGCTACCCATGTGGAAAGGCTGCATAAGGAGGTAAAGAGAGATGCCTGATCAACTCTCAGCTATTGCAGCTCCCTTCCCCACAGAATCATGACACATAAAAATTTTAATTTGTTCTTTATATCTATTAAACTTCATGGTAGTTTGCTCTGTAGTAAATAGGTCATTAGAACATTAGGTAAAGCATCACTTTTCCTTCTCTTTGTTTGTTCTCTTCCTGCCTGGATGTGGACACAAAATTTACAGGTCAAAGAAAATACTTGAGATTCTTGGGAGGAACAAAGATAGTGGAGTAGAGGAGAGCTTCAATTTCCAGTAGCTCTGTGGCTTGGAATTCAAGCAATGGGAATACTGCTTCCCGGTGGGGTGGGTGACAGAAGGAATACAACAACTTTCAATATCAGAATCATAAGGACAGAAATTAGGATATATTGAATATAGGTTAGGAAAGAATACCTCAGGAATACAGTCAATAACTCCTCTGTGCGAATACACTGCAGAGGGGCAACTCAAGCAGAAAAAAAGACTGAATTTGCAAACAAACAAAAAATTTGACAGAGGGGAACCCATGGAACAGAGGATCTGTAAGAACATGAGTGACCAAGAAACAGTGTGGTCAGCCACTGTGTAAGGGGTGCTCTGTGTTTCTCAGCTGCAGAGTAAAGTGCTGACTTGGGACATCATCTTGGGGTGACCTCCCAGCCGCTTTCTGCTGCAGGAGCCAGAGACTTCCTAAGAAGCCTCATTAGCTAACTGTCCCTGAATATGCCAGCCCTGAGATCTAGAGTCCTCCTGGAAGGGTGTGAGTAAGGTGCACACAGAGGAATTTGCCCTAGAGAACTCAAGCTGGGAATAGAGAGTGGGGTGTGGCTTTTTCCCTTTGGGTTAGGCAATTTACAAGATTAGACAGAGGGAATTCGGAAACTGGACACGTGGGCACATTTGTGCTTGGGGTCTGATCCTGACAAGGCAATATTTGTGGGCAGTGGAGTATGCAAGAAGAGCGACAGTTGTTTTGCTTTGCCCCAGAGTGGAGTTCTTGGGAACCCTCCCCCAAGATCCAGACATTCAGTAGAGATCAGTCTCTGCCTGGCAATAGGGTGAGTGGAGTTCTCTCTATAGCATATGCCTCATTGCAAAGCTTGAAATGTTGGTCAGAATTAAACAGGCAGCTGTCGGAATTGCATGTTTAGAACTCTGTATTAGCCCCTCCCTGGGAGTGCCTCTATATAGTTTGCATAGAAAAACTCCAATTTTCACTACTTCCCATTCTGTCCTAACTTAAGCTTTAGACTTGAAGGGAAGCTGAGAGCTGGTACAGCCAGCTTCAGATGCAGGCCACTCCAGCTGACAGCTTATTGAGCAAGCCAAAGAAGATGGGTTTAACAACCTCTAGCCCTTGCAAGCGCTTGCTCTTGCATTCTTTCTCTCTCTGTCTCTCTGTCTCTGTCTCTCTCTCTCTCTCTCTCTCTCTCTCTCTCTCTCTCTCTTAAGGAAGCCAAAGAAACAGGAAGGACGGTAAGGCATAGGCAGTGGACATTCACCCTTGGCAACAGTTTTGACCACCTCAGCACAGATAAAAGTCTTCATTTCTCATTGTTTGTTTTCTTTTTTCCTTCTTTTCTCCTTTTGTTATTTAGAGTGTAAATAGGTATATATGTATGTTCTAGCTGTTGATTGGCTTGTGGATGCATGCACACACAATTTTTTTCTTCATTTTAATCACTAATTTTCCCTTCTGTTTTCCTTTTTTATATTTTGTGTTTCACTGATTTTTTTCTTTACTCAATCTTTTGTTATTTCACCTTGTTTTGATTTTAGAGGAGTAAGGGGTTTTTGTTTATGTGCTTTGGTTTGTTTTGGCTCTTGTTTTCTATTTCTCTTTCTTTTTTTTCTCTGCAGATGATAGCAAAATTATTATTTTCTTTTTGTAGTCTTACATATCACATCATAACTGTTGGTTTGGCTGTAAACTTAATTGGAAATTTTCTTTGATTTTTCAACATACATAAAAATATAAACTATAAGCCCCAAATACACCCTATTTGTTTGTATAACTTTACAAGTTTTATCTTGAACCTTAGCATCATAGACACATCATAATTACCTTCAGTAAAAGCCCAAATATACAATATTCAGTATTCATGAGTCATTTAAAGAAATTTATTTTTACTTTTTTCTTCAGTGTCCATATTTTAACTAAAGTTTTGATAAATTGCCTAAAATTGTGAGCTATAGTGTGAAGACAAAAGGAGAATCACACAGGAAAGATATTTTTTTACCCTTCTCTCCTTTCTTCTTCTTCAATAGCCAAATTCACTTATTCTCTTTTTCTATTATTGATTTTATTTCTTATTTTTACTTCTTTTTTATAATCAGCACTTGCTATCTCTCTCCTACAGTACTTCTGTTCACTTTTGAATATTTTAAACTTTCTTCACCTTCCAACCCCATGTTTTTTCCTCTTAGTGAACTATAATTTTACTATCTTTAAAAACAATTTAGTTTATATAATCACTGCCCCCACCATTCATGTTGTTGTGATTATTAATATCGGGGAGATTGATATCCCCAGTGTATTTTAATGCTAGATCAAGTTCACACTGTTTATTGTTGCTGTTTTAAAATACTGAAACCACCATGTTTTCTTTTTGCAGTAATTAATAGTGCACATGCCATAATAGTCACTAAATTTTTTTTCTAATGTTGCATATTGATCCCTACTGTTGATGCTGTTGCTTCTTCCCCCTTTTATGGGAGGGGCTGGCAAGTGACTAGTACATGATGAGTTCACAGGGGTGAGATTCCATGGCTGAACTACACCCACAATTTAGCAGAGTTACAGTGTACCTTCCTCCACACACCACCAACCCAGGCCAAGCCTCAACAGTACTTCCACACGTAGAATATGGGAGACAAAAAACCCAAACCAATGACTACGCCCCAAGTAGGAATGACTAGAAAGGGATTTCCAGTCCCACCCTTGGATATCTGCTCCTACAGCAAAATCAGAGAAAGATTCCAAATATAAGACTCAAAAAATCCACAGTGTTATAGCTTTTAAAGAATGAATAAATTCAGAAGTTCTACAGTGGAAAATTGAGAGGCATTAATGATTGAAATGACATTTGTATTACACTGAGCCTACAAGTTGAAGCGAAGAGATACCAACAACATGGAACCTATAACAAAAAAGATAACTACATGTCAAAGGACATCCCCAAGAAATCAGAAGAATCCATCTCAAGAGACGTGCAAGTCCAAGACCTTTGAAAACCCAAGGAAACAGGCTAAAAGCTACAATAATCCACTCAAAAGTTATAATAATCCCCCAAAAAGAAACACACAGACATGGAAGCAGATGAAATTCCATAGAAAGACTTCTTAAAATTCATTATTAAAATGATAATGATGGCAGACACCACTAATCCTGATGCCACTCCTACTGTCACCCAGAGGTCTTCTCTCCAGATACTGCTACCACTGGTGCTGCTGCCACCAACTCATTCTCCAGGTGCCACTGCTGCTGACCTGCTGCTGCCCCCAGAATCCCTGCAGGTTTAGTTACACATGGACACCTCCATCTTGGGACACCAGCCAGTGCCTAATGGGCCGGGAGACAGTTGGTTTTCTGCCAGCACCATCTTGGGGTACAGCTGCCTCTGTTTGGGGACACTGGCCAGGATCTGCAGGTCCAGTGTCAGAGTGCCTGCAGGGTTGGCTGTGCCTGGAGTCTTCCTGTTGGGAGTGCTGGTGACCGCCATCTTACAACTTCTTTTCAGGGTTCCTTCTCTGTTTGAGCACTTCCCTGGGATCTCTCTGCAAATTGGAACAGCACTAAGATCTTGGGACTACAATGTGGCCAAGCCTGGGGTATCTGAAACCAGATCTATGGGACTGCGACTGGGTCTGTGTGGGCTGGTCTGGGCCTGGCATCCCAAGAAGAATCAGAGACAGGTCTGAGAAAACTTTGAGCTCTGAAGCAAACAGTTATTCAAGTTTCCATTGAGAGGTTTTGTTTTGCTTTTGTTTTTAAATATATTTTTTTCTCTTCTCTAGCATCTCTACTATTTTTAGAACTAGGTAATTTTCATGCATCAGTTTGTTGAGGACGGTGGTGTATGGATGGTATTTTGCAGTTTTGTTGTGTATTCTTATATTTTTAATTTATTATTGTTTATATATTTTCCCTCACACTTGTCAGTTTTCCTGGATACTCTATCTTTTCTCCCACTAATGGTCAGTCTCTGTCAGTTCCTCATCTATTCTTACTATGGATTTCTGCTTCTAGTTTCTCTCCTCCTCCCTCATGAACATCATGTCCTGCACCACTTCTGTTCTCTCTTTGTCCAACATTTGGAATTGTGAACCCTATTAGCAATTTGCTGTGTATAGCATGGACAGTAATTGAACTCATTGTTTCTGTTTGTTGTGAGAAAAATGTGGAGGTCTCGATAGGATCTAGTGGTTCGGGGCTGTGTTTTGTTAGCATTGGGTATTGTTGATGTCGGTCTCCCCTCTTGAAAGGGAGGTGCTGGAAACCTTCAGGGACCTGATAGGTCTGCAGAGTAGAATTTGTGCTGCCTTAGATCCATACTGTTGAATGAGAAAACAAATGAACAACATGAAAAAAAGGAAATAAAATGCCCCAAACAAACCAAGATACTCCAATGAAAGAATCCACTGACAACAAGTAGGAAAAATATCAAAGAAGGAGTTTAGAGTGTACATAGTTAAACTGATCTGTGAAGTAAAGGATAGTGTAAGGAGTGAAATTGAAAAAAAATACAGGAAAGGAAAGATCACTTCAACAAAGAGTTAGACATTCTGGAGGAAAAATAAACAAGCAGAAATCCTCAAAATGAAGTAATAATAAACCTAATTATGAATTCAATAGAAAGCATGACCAACAGACTAGACCACTTGGAAAATGAACTGTTGGGCAATGAAGACAAAATATATAATCTTGAAAATAAAATTGACCATGCAGAGAAGATAGTAAGAACCATGAACAGAACTTCCAAAAATTATGGGATAACATGAAAAGACCAAATTTAAGAGATACTGGGATAGATGAAGATGAGAAGATACAAACCAAAGGAACGCACAATCATTTCAATGATATAATATCAGAAAATTTCCCAAACCTAAAGAATGAAATGGAAAATCAAATACAAGAGGCTAACAGGACCCCAAATGTACAAAATCACAGCAGACCCACACCAAGACACATTATAATGAGAATGACTAACACAGAGAATAAAGACAAAATCTTAAAGACCATGAGAGAAAAAATCAAATTATGTATTGGGACAAACCAGTTTGGATCTCAACTGATTTCTCAACCCAGGCCCTCAAAGCTAAGATGTCCATATACTAAGCTGTGAAAGAAAATGAATGACAACCAAAAATTTTATATCCAGCAAAATTAAATTTCAGATTTAAAGATGAAATGAAAAACCTTCTATGATAAAAAAAAAAGTTAAAAGAATTCACAACTATAAAGCCTGCACTATAGAACATTCTCAACAAAATACTCCATGAGGATGAAATGGAAAAAAAAAAGTGAAAACCAGCAAAAAGATAAACTACAGTAAAGGAATAGTCAATTAAAGGAGAAATCAAGTCACATATAAACCAATATGACTGGGAACACAAATTATATCTCAATAATAGCTTTTAAGGTTAATGGTTTAAACTCATCAATCAAAAGACAGACTGGCAGATTGGATTAAAAAACAAGACCCAACAATTTGCTGTCTCCAAGAGACTCACCTCATAGACAAAGAGGTTCACAAACTGAAGATGAAAGGATGCAAAAAAACATATCACTCACATGGATTGCATAAACAAGCAGGGGTTTCCATCCTCATATCAGATAAAGTGAACTTCAAACCAAAGTTAATCAGAAGGGACAAAGAAGGTAATTTTATTCTACTGAAGGGAATTTTACATCAGCAAGACATAACGATTGTAAATATTTATGCTCCAAACAATGGAGCATCTATGTATGTCATACAAACTCTTCTCAATTTCAAGAATCAAATAGGCCACAACACAATAATACTGGGTGACCTTAACAGACCTCTGTCACTACTGGACAGATCTTCTAAACAAAAACTAAATAAATAAACTCTAGAACTAATAATACAATCAATAATTTAGACTTAACAGACATATAGAATATTTCATCCATAAACGAGTGAATACTTTTTTCTCAACAATACATGGATCCTTCTCTAAAATATACCATATCTCAGGCCACAAGACAACTCTTAGTAAATACAAAAAATGGAGGTAATACCCTGCATTCTATCAGATCGTAATGGACTGAAATTAGAAATCAATGATGAAATTTAAAAAAAGAAGCTACTTTAACACCTGGAGACCAAATAATACATTGTCGAATGACAATTGGATGGAGAAAAAATTAAGGATGCAATAAAAAAATACTTAGAGGCAAATGAGAATACCAATACAACATACCAAAAGTTCTGGGACACTCTGAAGGCAGTCCTAAGAGGAAAGTTCATTGCACTGAGCTCATTTATTAAAAGAACTAAAAGTTAACAAATAAATGGCCTAACATTACATCTCAAAGCCCTAGAAAAAGAACAAATCAACACCAAAAACAGCAGAAGACAGGAAATAATTAAATTCAGAACTGAAATCAATAAAACTGAAACAATTGAAAAAATTGACAAAACAGAAAGTTGATTCTTGAAAACATAAATAAAATTGATAAACCCCTTGCTACAATAATGAAGAGAAAAGAGAGAAAACCCAAATTACTAAAATATGTGATGAAAAAGGAAATATCACAATGAACATAGCTGAAATGCAGAAGATAATTAGAAACTATTTTGAAAATTTATACTCCACTAAAATAGACAATATTGAAGACATTGACAAATTTCTGGAGACATTTTACTCACCAAAACTGATTCAGGAGGGCATACACAATTTAAACAGAACAATTTCAAGTAATGAAATAGAAAATGCCATTAAAAACCTACCAATTAAGAAGAGCCCAGGACCAAACAGACTCTCCACTAAATTCTAAGGACCTTCGAAAAAGAATTAACACCAATACTGCTCAAATTATTCAATGAAATAGAAAAGGAGGGAATGCTTCCAAACCATTATGAGGCTAAGCTCACCCTGATACCAAAACCAGACAAAGACACATCAAGGAAAGAAAACTTCAGACCCATATTCCTCATGAACACAGATGCAAAAATTCTCAATAAAATTCTGGCAAATCGCATATAAAAACATATTAAAAAGATAGTGCACCACGAACTAGTGGGGTTCATCCCAGGGATACAGGGGTGGTTCAACATACTGCAATCAATAAACCCAATTCATAATATCAATAGATGTAAAAATAAGAATCATATGATCATCTCAACAGATGCAGAAAAAGCATTTGAGAAAATACAGCATCCCTTCATGTTCAAAACACTAGAAAAAAACTAGGGATAGTAGGAATACACGTCAACATCATAAAAGCTATACATGCTAAACCCAAGGCCAACATAATTCTAAATGGAGAAAAACTGAAAGCAATCCCTCTAAAAACTGGAATGAGACAAGGATGCCCTCTTTCACCACTTTTAGTCAACATTGTCCTTGAAACTCTATCCAGAGCGATAGACAGAAGAAAGAAATTAAAGTATACAAATAGGTAAAGAAAACTCAGACTATTACTATTTGCCCATGACATGATTCTATATTTAGAAGATCCAAAAAATTCCACAAAAAATTTCTAGAACTAATAAATGAATTCAGCAAAGTAGCAGGATATAAAATCAATACCTATAAATCAAACACATTTCTATACATCAGTAATGAATCTACTGAAAGAAATGAAGAGCACTACCCCATTCACAATCACCTCAAAAAACAAATAAAATACTTGGGAATCAATCTAACAAAAGAGGTAAAAGACCTCTACAATGAAAACTATAGAACACAAAAGAAAGAAATTAAAGAAAACCTTAGAAGATGGAAAGACCTCCCATGCTCCTGGATAGGCAGAATTAATATTGTCACATGGCCATACTACCAAAAGTATTGTACAAATTTAATTCAATTCCAGTTCAACTCCTAACAACATTCTTCATAGAACTAGAAAAAACAATCATGAAATTCACTGGGAAAAATAAGAGCCCCAGAATAACCAAAGCAATCCTTAGCAAGAAGAGTGAAGCAGGAGGCATCACAATACCAGAACTTAAATTATACTACAGAGCAATAGTAACAAAAATGTCATGGTATTGGTACCAAAATAGACACATTAGACCAATGGTAAAGAATAGAAGACCCAGAGACAAACCCAAATAAATACAGTTATCTCATAGTATAGTATAGACAAAGGTGCCAAGATAGCCTATTCAATAAATGGTACTTGGAAAATTGGAAATCCACATGTAACAAAATAAAATTAAACCCCTGTTTCTCACCCTGCCCAAAACTCAACTCAAAGTGGATCAAAGACTTGGGCACTAGACCAGAGACCCTGTGTCTAATAGAAGAGAAAGTAGGCCCAAATCTTCATCATGTGGGTCTATGACCTGACTTCCTTAACAAGACTCCAAAAGCACAACAAGTAAGATAAGAATCTATAAATTGGATGGATTCAAACTAAAAAGCTTCTTCTCAGCAAAGGAAACAATCAGTAATATGAAAAGACAGCCTACATATTGGGAGAAAATCTTTACCACATATACCTCAGAGCATTAATCTCTAGGATATATAAAGAACTCAAAAAAACTTAACACCAAAAAAACAAATAATCAATAAATGGGCAAAGAAACTGAACAGACACTTCAAAAAAAATATATATATGTAATCAACAAATATATGGAAAAATGTTCAACATCTTTAGCAATTAGAGAAATGCAAATCAAAACTACTCTAAGATTTCATCTTGCCCCAGTCAGAATGCAATTATCAAGAATACAAGCAACAATAAATGTTGGTGAGGATGTGGGAGAGAAGGTACACTCATATATTGCTGGTGGGACTGCCAATTGGTGCAAGCATTATGGAAAGCAATATGGAGATTCCTCAGAAAACTTGGAATGGACCCACCATTTAACCTAGCTATACCATTCCTTGGTTTATACCCAAAGGACTTAAACTCCAGCATACTACAGTGACGTAGCCACATCCATTACCACTAAAACTGCACTACAAGAAATGCTTAAAGAAATAATATACAAAGAATTAAAAAACAAATTCCACAGCTCTCAAATGTATGAAGCACTTCAGAAGAGCAATTAAGCAAATGAAAATTAAGAATGAATTAAATCTATGAAACAAACCCAAATGACTAAATAAAATAAGCATTTCTCCCTAATAATTTTGAATATAAATGATTTCAACTGTAAAAGGCACGGACTGACAGAATGACTTTGAAAACAAGACTCAACACATATGCTGTTTGTGAAGGACTATAATCTTACAGGAAAAGATATACACAGACTAAAAAATAAAAGAATGGCTATAGATATTTTGGGAAAATGGAGTCCAAAAATAAGCATGAGTTCTTTTTCTTATATCTGAAAGCAGATTCCAAGCAAAGCCTAATCAGAAGAGAAAAGGAAGGCCACTACATACTACTAAAGGAAACAAACTGACAAGAAGGTATAACAATAACAATTTATGTCCCAAGTATCAGTGCATCTAACTACATAAACCAAATACTTTTTAAGTCCCAGATAAACC
This sequence comes from Glaucomys volans, assembly GCA_020662805.1. NCBI lineage: Eukaryota > Metazoa > Chordata > Mammalia > Rodentia > Sciuridae > Glaucomys > Glaucomys volans. The sequence goes on from JAJEJO010050467.1 coordinate 245,369, forward strand.
CAATAAATTATATTTGGTGATTTCACCCACCTCTTTCAATAAGAGACATGTCATTCAAACACAAAATCAAAGAAGATACTTCTGACCTAAATGATACTTTAAATCAAATGGACCTAACAGACATTTGTAGATCTTTCACCCAACAACAGCTGAATACACTTTCTTCTTAGCAGTTCATGAAACCTTTTCCAAAATTGTCCACATTTAAGGATTCAAAGGAAGTCTTAGCAAATGCACAAATATCAATAATATTGGATGGATAACATGGATATCAATAATATCCATGCACTTATCAGGAAATAATAGATTGAAATTAGAAATCAATAGCCAGAAAACTTATAGAAACTACATGAAGACTGAACAATACTCTTTTCAATGATGAATGAATCATAGAATAAATGAGAATTGAAATTTAAAAATTCCTTGAATCGAACATAACTTTCCTATGTTCATATATGAATACATGACCAGTGTAACTCCACATCATGTACAACCACAAGAATGGGAAGTTATGCTCCATGTATGTACAATGTCAAAATACACTCTACTGTCATGTATATATAAAAAGGACAAATAAAAAAAAAAATCTCTAGAATCAATGAGAACAGTGATGTAACAGGACCAAATCTCTGGAACTCTCTGAAGGTGGTACTAAGAGAAGGTTTATAGCATTAAGTATTAAAGAAAAAAAAAAAAACAGAAAGATCTCAAATAAATAATCCAATGCTACATCTTAAGGCCCTAGAAAAGCAAGAATAAACTAACTCCCAAACCAGTAGAAGATGGGAAATTAAGATCAGAGCTGAAATTAATGAAATAGAGAATTTTAAACTGATACAAAGTATCAATACAACAAACAGTTGGTTCTTTGGAAAAATAAACAAGATTGATAAACCCCTAGCCAAACTCACTGAAAGAATAAGAAAGAAGAACCAAATCAACAAAATTAGAGATGAAAAAGGAAGTATCAACACAGACATTTCTGAAATTTATATGACCATTAGGGACTATTTTGAAAACTTATATTCCCATAAACTTGAAAAATCTGGAGGTATTGATAAATTTCTAGGCACATCTGACTTACCCAAATTGAACTAAGGGGATATAGAAAACATAAACAAACCAATATCAACAATGATATTGAAGCAGTAGTAAAAAGCCTTGTAACAGAGAGAAGCCCAGAACCAGATGGATTCTTAGCTGAGTTCAACCAGATCTTTAAAGAAGAACTAACTCCAATCCTCCTTGTTTCAGTCAACTTTTCACCAAGAACAAAATAAAGGAGGAAAACTTTATTTTGGCTCACAGGTTCAGAAATTCAGTACATAGTTAGCTGACTCCATAGCTCTGGGCTCAAGATGAGATAGAATGTCAAGGCAGAAGAGCTTTGAGGAGGAAAGTAGGTTAGGACATGGTAACCAGGAAGCAGAGAGAGAGGGAGAGGGAGGAAGGGAGGAGAGGGCTCTCTGCTCACCAGGGACAAAATCAAATCCCCAAAGGCATGTCTCTAATGGCCTATCTTCTCCAGTCACACCCTACCTGTCTGCAGTTGTACCCATTTAATCCATATCAGTGGATTTACTGATTAGTTAAAGCTCTCATAATCTAATCGTTTACCTCTGAAAATTTGGGCATTGTCTTATACATGAGCTTTTGGGGGATACCTCATAGCCAAACCATAATACTCCTAAGCAATTCCATGAAATAGGAATGGAAGAAACCCTCAACAATTCATTCTATAAAGGTAGTATCACCCTGATACCAAATCCAAAGACAGATCAAGAAAGAAAATTACAGACCAATATCCCTGATGAACATAAATGTAAAACCAACCTTAATAAAATATTAGCAAACCACATTCAAAAACACATTAAGAAGACTGTATATCATGATAAATCCTTTCAACCCCGGGGATGCAAGTTTAATTCAATAAATATAGATCAATAAATGCAATCTATCACAGAAATAGAATCAAAGGCCAAAAATCACATGATCATCTCAATAGATGCAATAAAATGTCAGACAAAATTCAGTATCCCTTCAGTTTAAAAATACTGGATAAATGAGGGATCAAAGGAACTTACCTCAACATCTTAAAATCTGTATATGACAAACACAAAGATAACATCATACTGAAGAGAGAAAAATTGAAAGGATTTTTTCTAAAATCTGGAACAAGACATCGCCTCTATTCAATATTATTCTTGAAACACTAGCCAGAGAATTGGGTCAGTGAGGAAAATTAAAGGGATACAAGTAGGAAAAGAAGTCAAATTATCTCTATTTACTGATGACCCAAAAACTCCACCAGAAGATTTCTAGAGCTTATAAGTGCAACATAGTAGGAAACAAGATCAACAGATGGAAATCATAGCTTTCTTATACCCCAATAATGAATCTGCCAAGAAAAAATCAAGGAAAGTACTCCATTCACAAAAACCTCTAGAAAAATACTTAGGAATACATCTAAATAAAGAAGTGAAAGACCTCTACAATAAAAATTTGGAAACACTGAAGAAAAAAATGAAAAAGGCACGATAATGTGGAAAGACCTGCCATGTTCATGGATAGCTACAGTTATGTCATCAAAATGGCTGCTATGGTTTAAATATTAGGTGTCCCTCAAAAGCACATGTGTGAAAAATGCAAAAGAGTCTACAAGTGAAATAATTGAGTATGAGAGCCTTAACCCAATCAGTGAATTAATCCCCTCAGTGGTAACGAAGGCAGGCAGGGTGTGGCTGGAGGAGGGCCATCATTGGGGTGTGCCTATGGGGTTTACATTTTGTCCTGGTAGGGAGAGCACTCCCCACCCACTCCACTCCTTGCCTCCTCCCTGGTATGATGTCTTGAGCTGTATTCCTCATCCATACTCTTCCATCATGATATTCAGCCTTACCTTGAGTCCCAAGGAATGGTACTGGCTATCTATGGACTGAGACCTCTGAAATCATGGGCCCTAACATAAATTTTTCCTTCTCTAAAATTGTTCTTTATCACAGCAGTGAAAAATCTGACTAAAACAATGGCCAGATAACAAAAAGTAATCTACAGATTCAATGCAATCCCCATCAAAATACCAATGACATTCTTAACAGAACTAGAAAAAATAGCTCTAAAATTTATATAGAAGAATAAAAGACCCAGAATTGACAAAGCAATCCTGACCCACAAAAGTGAGGCTAAAGGCATCAAATACTAGATCTCAAATTATACAACAGAGCTACATTAACAAAAACAGCATGGTATTGGCAGAAAAAGAGATATGAAGACCAAGGGAATAGATTAGAAGACAGAGACAAATCTACATGAATGCAGTCATATGATCCTTGACAAAGGTGCCAAAAGCTTATGTTGGAGAAAACAGCTTTTTGAACAAATAGTGCTCAGAAAACTGGATATTCACATGTAGAAGAATGAAAGAAAATCCCCATCTTCCACCATGCACAGAAGTCAACTCGAAGTGAATCAAAGGCCTAGGATTTAGATCGTAAGTTTGAGGCCAGTATTAGCAACCTAGTGAGATCCTGTCTCAAAATGAAAAATAAAAAGGATTGGGGATGTGCTCAGTGATAGAGGACCCCTGGTTTCAATACCCAATACTTCAAAAGAAAACAATGAAAGAATGCTAAAACACCAATTATTATCATTTGGTGTAATTTAGACTTCAAGTCTTCTAAACAGAAGGATTGAAGAGGAAGTAAAAACTGCTTTGGAAATACTGTATTGGATAAAAAACTAAGAGTTTTCCAATGTTAAGTTCAAGATAAAATAACTTAGTAGTAAAATGAAATAAGGAAGAACACCAAAAATGATGATATCTCAACAAACAAACCATAACAAATATCTGATGAATCCAGATGGTTAAAGTGGCTGAGTGGCCAAGTGACTCCCTCAATTTCTCCAGTAAGCAGTCTCTGAACATCTGTTCTTTTAAAGAGTAATTTGTGAAAAATAATACATCCTCGTGAACTATGTCTTTACATGGAATAAAATAGAATGTAGTTTACATATTTAATGATAGAATAAATGAGACCCTTCAAAAAGACTTTTCTTGTAAAACTTAATATGTACCTGGACCTGTTCACTCATATGATAAATATTTTCCAGAGTGCACAGAAATTTTCTTTACAAAGATAGCCAATTTCTGTGAAGTGACATTGTGAGACCTTATTATTTGCTTTAGAACCCAAGTATTCATCACAGTATCACAACTGGAACATCTGTTTCTTGCAGTGGCAAGTTCTGCTGATGTTTATGACTTTGGGAAGGAGACGAGGGTCATGGGCTGAGGGTATTGATTTCATTCCTTCCAGTTTTCTGGGACCTGAAAGTGAGCACTAACATTGTCAAGATAATAATCTTCAAAATGGCTTTCTGAGAGATTATCTCTAGAAATAACACTTGGAAAAGGGGGCAAAAATTTGCACCTAATGGACATGCACTCTGCAAAAATTCTTCCTTTTTGAAGAAAGGCTTTTGTATATGAAAAATCAGGCTAAAATTTACTTAAAATATAGGAGTTTACTGATTGATTCCTCCTTATTTTACAGGGATGAAAGGCTTTACTTAGTCAAATTATTCATTGAGTAAGTGATTTTTCAAGTGGTGCATCCATTTCAGTAAACAGACTTCAAAAGTAGCCCTTCAAGGGGGAAGAACATCTTTGTGCCAGCACTCTGTAGATCATTCCAGCACACAACTACAGGAAACCAAAAATAACAAAACACCCTACAGAAACCCCAAAGGAAAAACAATACCAAAATTAAACTAATACTTTTGGAAATTTCATTTACATAATAGTTGAAGCAAGGGAGAGTTAGCTTTTGCTCCATAGAGGTTTTCCACCTTTAAACATTACTCAAAAAAAAAAAAGGAAAAAGCAAGAAAACAGAAAGCCACATTCTGTGCATTGTCTGTTATGGATGCTGGAGTCAAAAAACATCAGAAATTATCTTTGATCTTGAGAGCAGCTAGTTTAATGACAGTTAGAGTTTGCACTTACTTTTTCTGGGTAAAAGGAGCAACAGCAAACCACTACGTATAGTTTTACTGCTTCGTGGCCTAGCAAATCTCTAAACAAGAACAAAGAAAATAAATGCTTCTTAAAGTGGAAATATTTCAAATGATTACTTAGTGTATTATTCAGCTTCATGTGACTATAATAGATACCTGAGATCAATTCATAGAAAGAAAAGATTCATTCTGGCCCACAGTTCTGGAGGTTTTGGCCCATGGCTGCTTGGCCCTGTTGCTTCTGGGCGTGAGACTGCACATCATGATGGAGAGCATAAGCTGGAGCAAAGTTGAAACTGCAGTTCTGAGATGAAACTAGATTCCCTGCTTCACCAATTTTCTTCTGTGTTCGTGTTCTCACAAATTTGGAGAATAAAGTCTTCTGTTTTGTGTTCTCACAAATTTGAAGAATAAAGTCTACAGACAATAACAGAAGGGAGGAGTAAATGGAGTAGGATTTATTTCATTGGAAGAGATAGAAGTCCTGATATGCAGGAGGGGATCTGATAGCAGGAAAATGCATTTTAGCATGATAACTTAAGGGTTTCTATGGTTTGGGGTAGAGCATTGAGCAAAATTATGTAAAATGGGAATTGAAAAGTACCAGTCATTGGTCAAAATCTATGTAGAACAGGCATTGGAAAAAGCATCAGAGCTTTTCCCTTTGATTTTTAATCCTTCTTCTAACTTCCATCCAGGTTCCCCGCCACTTTCCATTTTCCCTCCTCTGGGACAAAGGGGTTGACTAGAGTGTCCCCACAGGTGAGACCCATTGTGTTTTACATTCAAAGAAGGCCTTGATTGTGTCCATTAATGTTTTTACTGGTCAGCCTCCTGGTCTGGTCTCTGCCCTTGAATGGGGCACACTATCCTGACTCCCTGGTCATTCTACTATCTATTCTATTCTATTCTATTCTATTCTATTCTATTCTATTCTATTCTATTCTATTCTATTCTATTCTATTCTATTCTATTCTCAAAGTCACCCACCTTGCAGGGAACAAGAGAGGAAGAGAAAGGTGCTGGTGAATCACTATCCCCTTCAAGGACATGCCTCCAATACCTGAAGACCCTCCCCCCACCAGTCCCCGCCTCCTAAAGGTTTCCCCATCTCCAAAGAGTGCCACTATGCAGCATAAGCCTTTAGGGGTCATTCCAGATCCAATCATAGCCCTTAGTGACAGACTTTCCCCATCTTCAAGCAATCTCCAAGAGCCAACACCCTCCAGAAAAAGAGAAGAGAGAGAAGAGAGAAGATTTGGCTCCTGTCTCTTCTGAATCTCCTCTCACCCTCACCCCTATCTGCAGTCCCCACCTCAGTCTCAGAAACTCTTAGGCCATGGATGTCTGACTATTCTCATGAGACCAACTATTGTTATTATCTTTCCAATTTAAGCAAAAAACGTATTTCAAATAGGACGATGCTTGGGCTACACTGCGTACCAACTACTCAGTATCTCTACAGTGAGCTCTCTTCATGGGTATTTTTAAAACCTGTTCAGATGTTTCCAATGTACATTTGGGATGTGAAAAAATTGAAATCTATTCACCATTGCATGGTGCCATGTATCTCCTCTGTTCTTTAGTCCACCTGTAATGTCTGTTCTTTAGTGTGTAATTTTTGCCAAGAATAAGAATTCCAAAGTCCCTAGGCATACACACATAATTCTCAAGGACTGAATACTTTTCAGATAAACTTTTCATAATATAATGTAAATTCATATCCAAGAAGGAAACAATTTTCCTGAATTCTGCTCAATCTGGAGAAATCAATGTGTACTATTAGGCAGAACTGTCCAAACAACTAAATGAAAATAAGTTTATCCTGATATCTACCTAGGAGACCAGAACATTCCACACCAAATATGGCTGTGGAAGACCAGAATATGATACCCCAAAATATGTCCCTTGGCATAAGGATTATTTTGAGCTGATTATTTTGAGAAACTATGGACATAGGAAGTGCTCTGAAGAGTAGGAGTTACCCTTCTGTAGGATAAATTCACACGTATAAAGGACATCTCCATTTGTAAGTGTGTCTCCCACTCTGTACCAGGAAGAGAAGGACGACTTTATACTAGGGACTATTGTCAGTGGACAAGGCACCAACATAAATATATATAACAACCTCCCTTTTTACAATGTTTTTCCTGGCAACCTCCCTATAACCTGGACTTTTCCATCTCCTTCTTGCTTCATTTCAAGAGAGGGTGATATTAAAGCATGAACCCAAAGCAACCTCTTTGAGACTTACACATTTCTGTGGCTATCTCCCACATACATATGAGATACACGTTAATAAATTTTTCTCTTATTGATCTGCTTTTGTTCTAGTGTTGTACCCAAAGAAAATAAAATCATCCAAGCTGATCACGTAAAGCCAAAAGAAGCCTTTATTTTAGCTGGCCAGCAACGACCACCCTTACACCTAAAAGCAGTGTGCTGGGAAAAGCGTGGGTTAATTCTTTTGTTGCCAACTTTTATGGGGCTTGGGAAAGGATTAGGGTGGGGCTATAGGGAGGGGAAGGGATTGGGGTGAGGCTGACTCTCCCGATGGTGCTGGAGAATCTCCCTGGGGAACACAACATTTTAATCTGTTTTCTGTTGCTATAACACTAGGAGTTCATCCCAATGAAGAACTATGAAGGATAGAAAGAAAAATATTTTTCCTTCCCTATGTTTACCATGCATCACACACCAAAGGAAATTTCAAAAGTGAAGTAATTTTGCCTTAAGGCAAGTACTACCCTCCCCTCCAATCTCCATAAGAAGTAAAAGGAGATATTTTTCTTCTTTCCTTCTCCATATTTTTCTGAGTTAGAGACCAGGCGAGAGCTGCTATGCAAATCACATTACAATGTTTGTACCTTTTCCATCAAACTACAGAGTAGATCAACCTCAAATATCCATAGGGGATACATAGGGGGAAAATGTAGCTTCGTATGCATTCAGATCAGAAACTGTTAGAGGTACACTTTTTTTCCATCAGACCTGTATGGAGGCAATAAGCTATAGTCTAGTGCTTCTCAAGTACAAAAAAATTCATACAACATATAGTGTAATAAGCTTATTTGCACAAGACTTTTGAAGAGTTTGTTTACAGGGGCAAGCTAAAACCAAGACAAGGCTATGGAGTTCACCTACAGCTTATGTGAACAAATGAGGTTCCTTATAACCAAATGTGCAAGTCTAGTGATTATCACAATCTTAACAATTAAGAGATCTTTTTTAAACTTTGTAGTTAAAAAGTTGATTATCCCAGAGAACTTTTTTATTTTTATTCCTTTGAACATGGAAAAAAGAGAAACTGTGATCATAACAGCAAGAAACAAGATGAATGGTTTTAAAATTACATAAGATATTTGTCACAATTATCTAGTCTCTAACAATCTCTTCTTCATTGTATGTTTATCATCCCTGGACTATTAATATTCATTATCCTTCTCTTCTTTATCTTGCTACAAAGGACTGTAAACACCACAGCTCTGGAATTTCAAAGAGATTTTTTTTGTCAACAAGATTTTTTTCTCCAAGGTTTCTCATCAAATGCCATTATGATCTATAACTTATTTTAATATTAACCGAGGTTGATTTCAGTCTTGAGGTTTGCAATTTTGATTCTGTAATATAAAATTATTGAATAGTGTTTAAGTAAAAGGAAAGTTTACTAGTGGTTTTGGGGCAAAGAACATGATACCTCAAAGTAAGGCACCTTGGTGTGCTGAATACTCTGAACTGAAGATCGAAGGGTCTCAGAAGCAAGGTCTTTCTGACCTCTTCCCATCCTGCTGGCTCACACCCTACATTCTTCCCCAAAGTGAACAATAGAAACCATAATTACTCTTTCCTGAGGCTCTCATAAAAACTGGAACTTCTCTCCTCTAAAGCAAGCCAGAAGGTTACTCTCTCCCTTCTCTCTTCTCTTTTAAGGACCTCATTACAGAGGAAACCTGCATGGGGAAAAAGAAAGCCACATGGAGAGGCTAGGAAGAATCTGAACAGAGAGCTCTTGCTGGGATCGCCTCTCAATCTATTACATCAAATCCTTTTGTCCAATCACATTGGTCCACAATTGTCCGTGGTCATCAAACCTAAGCATAAAAATAGAGAATTTTCCCTGGGCATTTGAGTCTTCATTTCTGAAAGTTCCTATGTTAGGTAAAACTTTGATGAAGTAAAATTGCCACAGTTTTCTCTTATTAACCCATGTTTTGCTGTAGGAGTATTGTTATACTCTCCAAAAAGATTCTCGAGTGCCATCAGGAGAGGGAGTCAGCCCCACTCTAATTCCTTCCCTCCCTATAAATGCTGGCAACAAAGAATTGGTGCGCGTTCCCCTGGCACACTGCTTTTAGGTGTATGGGTGTTCATTGCTGGCCAGCTAAAATAAAGGCTTCTTTTGGCTTTACGTGAATGGATTGGATGATCTTATTTTCGTCCGGTGTAACAGTATTAGCCATGGCGCTTATGGTAGGTGATGAAGTTGTCACACCTTTCTGAACCTGCAGTGGCTAATGGTAAACATGAAGAATTCCTCAGGTAAAAAATTAGAAATATCTCCTGTACACATGTGTTATGGACAGTTTTTATGTTACAAAGAAGAAGGTAGAGTGTTTTGTTGTTCATGATAACAAAATAGATAAAGTTAGTTTTCTTTACTGAAGAAATTCTCAGAGCTTTGCATATGGTCACTGAAGGGTTATGGAAAATAATATTCCTATAAAATAACTCCCCAAGAAAATGGACAGGGTGGCTCGAGAAGTGAGAAAAGAAATTGGCGGAACATTAAACCTCTCCCAGTGCATTCCTGAAACAACAAGCCCTAAAGGAAAAGGGCGGATATGGAATGCTAGGCCCTAAACCTTGACCTTCCCTATGTTAACCTAGTCCTGAATGACATTGGGCAAGATTTGAATACTCATCTTTCAGTATCTAATTTTAGCCTGTACAGCTAGCCCCTAATGGTTGAAACTGCACGAACACAATGATTACATCATCCTCCTCATACCCTTTAAAACCAGAATTCCCCCTGTAACTGACGGCCATTTTCCCATCCGGAAAGTGGACCTGAATGACGCCCGAATCTGCAAAGGAATAAAGGCTTCTCTGAATCCCTTAAGGTCTGCCTCCCGTTTTCCTTTTTGTGCTTACAGTCACCTGCATTATGATTCTCTGAAAGAATATAGTAAACAGCTCTTCTCAAGTTTACTTTATAAAATACTATTATTTTTTTTTTTTCTTAGAGCATCTTCCTTGACTGGTTTTCTGATAGCAAATGTAGAAAAGTACAGGTTTCCTTGCTATTGAATATGCCTGTGGGTCTGCAGCATGGGCAACAGCTACTCTTGGGAGAAAGGCTGAAGTTCAGGCCCAGCCCACACCTACTGAATTAGCACCTGCAAGATTCCCAAGGCCATTCTTGGCATATTCAAATTTAAGAAGACCTGGACTTCAGGATAATCCTGAGGCCAAGATGACAATGCTGTTTAGATATATGTATTGCATAAGTATCTTTCTAGAATGTAAACTTCATGATAAGAATTGTTTTGCTCACAGGTGTATCCCACATACCTGGAATAGTTTTGTAGAACATGATAGGTATTTGATTAATGTCTGTGGACATATGGCTAATTATCCTACACAACATGTTGATTAATTATCCACTTCTTTCTTCTCACAGCATTTAATATTAATTTGATATAACCTTGATTTGATGCCTCAAGGGGATGGGCATGGGTTTTGGGAGGAAGAAATGATGATCTTTCTAGAAGATATCATTCCACAGTAACTTGCAGTCTTCCAGATAGACTATAAATTTATTGCAAACATATAGAGGATGGTTGAAAAATTGACTATGAGAAAATAAGTAATAAATATTTGTTCTATAGGTCATGGAGGTTAAGATTTCCTGCAAGTGTTTTATCATCTTAAAATCTAGATTGACCGTATTACAGCACCTTCCCACTGAGTTCTACAAGATGAGGTTCTCTTTATTCACAGAGGTTGTCGCTCTGCAGTGGTTTCTTGGGTGAGTGATCTTCACTCTGGGCCTCTTTCCTCCTCCCTTCCTGCTCAGAGTCACATTCCTGTAGATTACAGGCCTTGTAGTGCCACATGGTTTCCAACACTAATATGATTTGCAATTAAGCTCCCGATGATCTTTGTAAATTGAGATAATGGATTTAACTCCTATTAAGGGTAATTGTGGAACAGCTTTGATGTGGAATTATAAAATATGGACACATTTCCTGATTCAATAATGATGGAGCTTTCACATCTAAAAATACCACAAAAGTATAATTTGGTAGGAATATGTAATTAATGGAATCAAGGACATCTTTACGGGATAGCAAATAGGTCATTGCTCATTTGGGGTCTAAAAACACAATGAAGAGCCTCCTTCCCTCCACTATCACCACAGAATAGTTCTTTGGAACTTGAGTACAGATTCAAACTTGGTCATTAGTAACTTCTGAAAAAATCCCAGCTTTCCTCTCCAGCCTTGAAATTCTCTTCCAGGATCCACCTTTTCCAATTACTCCCTCAACCCTGTGTTGAGAATATGTTGAGTCTACTCTTCACTACATATAGCAAGTTAGGTCTTGCTAGACTATGAGCTGCTCAGGGGTGGGAGTGTCCATGTTCTCATCTACATATCCCCAATACCAAGCATCATGGCACTCATTCATTCATTCAATAATCATTTTAAGGAATTTATAAGTGAAAGACCAATGACCAATGAATGAATAACTTGACCCTAAAAATTATAAGCAATTTCTTTGACTAGAATGTACCCTCCAAAGTTCATGTGTTGCAATTTAATCACCAACATAACAGTGTTGAAAGATGGCACCTTTAAGAGGTGATTAATGTCATTGCTGAGGGATGGGAGTGGGTTTCTCACAGGAGGATGGGGTTGCCTTCCACATGAACTCATTATGTGATACATCCATCCATGTAATGATGTCACAGTGAGGCCTCCACCAGATGTGGTCCTCAGTCTTGGACTCCCCGTCCTCCAGAAGCCTGGGCCAAATGAACTTCCATTGTTTATAAATCACCCATTGTATGGCATTCTGTTAGAGCAACTTGAAACAAAGACAACAATACAACTTTTCTAAGCAAGACATATCCAAATCCCACTTAGTATGCCATTTCTTTCTTCATTCAGTTTTCAAATGTTTTACATGTTTTATAATAATAATAATAATAATAATGTATCAAGCATCTTTCATGAAGCAGGCACTTTGCTAATCACTTTGATACAGAGATAGATTCTGAAATACTTATGACTTTCTCTAATTAAAAAACAATAAACAAATTAATAAATATCTTCCTTGAAGTCAATATTCAGTGTTCTGTCTCAATTATCACATGTTCCTCTGATTCTCCCAGGTTCTTTTCATCACAACTTAAGACATGACTGTAGTTTTACTTTTACAGTTCTCTATTTTCTATGTATTAATTTTTTCTGTAGTTATTCAGTAATCCCACTAAGGAAGTAGTAATATCTCACACATTTTTGATGTTCTATTTCTTGTCCCATTCTTCTCCATCCTCATCAGAATATTTATCACTAAAGAGGTATCCAACCCATGCTTGATCTTTGAGATTCTCTTCTTTCCTCTATCCTTTCTCCCTTTCTTTCCTCTTATTTTTCCCTTAAAGTCATATTTGATACTTAACTGCCTTTAATTATTACATTAAGAATGTCCCAAAGGGATAATGGCTGCCTGTCAACATCCTGCTTTTCATCTGTTGTCCTTCTGTGTTACTACTATACACTTTCAAACTCACAAAGTCCTCCATTTTCATGAAAAATTGTAGTCATCCTGGCTACAGGGAAATATGCTAGATAAGATTGAGCAGGCTAGAAAAGTGTCCTATCACCTAGGTAACTACGCAGAGGATGCAATGTAGGAGTAGTAGTTCTGAGGTTATTTTTATCTTATACAAACTCTTCTACCACACAGAAAGTGATGAGGTAATTTACTAACTCATTGTGACTACAATGCAAAAAAATTGTCAAGAATTGAATAAAAAGAGAAACAATGGGTCAATTGGTCCTTCAAATATACATGTAGAATGATCATGTAAAATAATAACTAAACTATATTAAAATAATATTTAATGGCCAATCTAAGAATTATTCAACATTGAATGAATCTAATGTCAAGGTGTCTATTTGTACAATTCATTATTTCAATTTTTTTTACATTTTTTACCACATTTATTTTATATCATGATTTCTTAGTTCTTATTACATTGACACAATTTGTGGTATAATACTCCCTTCCCATTTTTTTGCAGGGGATACCAGGGATTGAGATCAGGGGCACTTGACCACCAAGGCACACCCCCAGCCCTATTTTGTATTTTAATTAGAGACAGGGTCTCACTGAGTTGCTTAGTGCCTCGCTTTTGCTGAGGCTGGCTTTGAACTTGAGATCCTCCTGCCTCGGCCTCAGCTGGGATTACAGTCATGTACCACAGCACCCAGCTCCCTTCTCACTTTTTGTTGCACGTGTGTTAACAGAATCGGAAGAACAGAATATGAGAGAATAAGCAAAGCGTGAAGGAAATGGAAAGACAGGGAAAGATGAGGTTGAGAGACAAGTGAGTGTTTATCTGAACCCTCTCCAAAGTTCAAAGCTCACAACGGGAAGTGTTTTCTCCTCACAGATATAATCTGGGAACATGGTCAAAAAGCATTAACTATATAGCATTATGGTACAGGCTCCTTTTTAGACATTTCATGTATATTTTTTCCTCACTTTTAAGCACCATAGATGACACTGTTCATGGAAGCATTTAGTGTATTATTCAATAAATATTAATTGGGTCCTATAAACTGATCTTGGTTAGCAGAATGCATTGTTAGCCGCCATGTAAAGGTTCTTCTTTCAAGTAAAATTTAATTCTACACCTAGAACTTTGTATCAGAGGAACTTCCTGAAGGACATTCCTAATTCTGTTGGGTCTGCAACACTCAGCAATCCTAAATACGGATTAAATTAAGTCCTGTCTTGGTTAAAGTTATGCAATATAATACCCTTTGGCAAAATTAGGTAATATCGTGTCCAGGTACTAATTGTAAATGAATCACTTTCACCTCAGCGCCTCCCCTAATTTCCCAATAAAGGTCTTTCTCCAATGCTTTGGTGCTCCATAAATGACTGAGGCCAAGCTGCTTTTGTGCAGGAGATGCCTATTACAGAGAAGATTAGAATGTGTGAAAAACATCCTGCATGTGTTCATCTCCTCACTTCTGCCCAATCCACAGGGTAAAAAATGGGTAAGGTTTGATATCTTTAACACCAGTGACACCAGCACCCAGATGTTCCAGAGGGTTGAACTGAAAGAGCTGTTGAATGAGTGAGCAAGCCTCTTCAGAGACACATTCTGGCATGTTCAAAATGGTGTGGGTGTTTATTCCTGCTGATGACACTCATCCTGAGTCTTGCCAGTGAGTTCAAAGAGGACAGCACTCAAACTCTACCAATCCCAGGCTTCCGTTTCTTCTGTGATTGCACCAACCTCTGAGCACAGTACATTCCCTCTATGGCATCGCTGTGATGAGAATCTTCAACCTCACTCCACCTGCTAAAATACGCTAGCTGAATGTGTCCTTTATCATTCAATAAAATCTTGTTTAGGTTCAAATCATCAAATCACAACACAATTCCCTTTCTATGTAAAACATCAAGGGCTACCACCATTTCAGCTGCCCATCTTTGAATGCAGCCCTCTGGGATGTAAAACATGGAGTTTAGTGCTACTTTTTTATCAAGGTCCTCAAAAATCTGATGGATTTCCTTGTCTCCGTCTAGTGCTAACACACTTTCTCCCTCTAAGAGTCTCTCTGGAATAAACAAGTCAGTTCCTTTTTCTTTTCTTTTTTTCTTTTTTTTTTTTTTCATGGTACTAGGGAATGAACCCAGGGGGACTCAACCACTGAGCTACATTCCCAATCCCTTTTTGTATTTTATTTAGAGATAAGGTCTCACTGAGTTGCTTAGGGCCTTGCTAAGCTGCTGAGGCTGGCATGCACCATGGCGCCCAGCAAGTAGGTGCCTCTTTAACCAAATCATTAGCTTGATCTGTAAACAGCAATGCTTCCTCTTGTTTTTAAAGTGTCTGTGTTTGCATTGTGTTCATTAGCACCTGAGAGGAGATTAGAAATACAGAATAAGCTTTCTTTTGTGGTGTTTGCGGTTGCTGCCCACTCCATCATTCCAAGTCTTTGCAACTTGGTATCTGAGCTGGGTAACAAAGGCATGTCCCCTGAACTACTATGATCAGCAGCTGCTACTAAAAACACCCCAAGATCCTCCTGTGCATAGTGTGTCTCAGCAATACTATAGGGCGTGGGCCTAGAGTGATTGCTCAGTTCCTCTGTGCCTTTTCCTTCAGGGGCCTGGCATTGTTCAGTACTAAGCCTGAGGCACAACACATCCAGGGCTTCCAACAGTTTACTTTCTCTCAAGCCCACCTTAGCCTGTGTAGACTTAGTAGGTCCCATTGCAGCAGCTTCTTTTGTTGGCTCCAGTTCACCAGGGAGGTTTATAAGAATCTCAGGTCATCCTTATCAGTACCACCCACATCATCAAAAGCAGCATCCTTAAAGGAAAGAACTGGAACCCTGCTAATGGTGTCCAGAGCTTTGAACTCTACCTTGTTCTCAGTGGAATTAAAACTCTTAGAAGTGCTGTCCTCACCTGGAAGAGTAAAGAATGGTTTCAAAGTTTCTGATTTTACAGCATACTACAGTGACACAGCCACATTAATGTTTCATAGCAGCTCATTTCATAATAGTTAAACTATGGAATGGCATTTGCAAGTAAATGGATGGAGCTGGAGAATATCATGCTAAGTGAAATAAGCCAAACCCCAAAAAACAAAGACCAAATATTTTCTCTTATAAGTGGATGCTGATCCATAATGGGGATGGGGGATAGGAAAGAATGGAAGAACTTTGTGTTGGGCAGAGGGAGTGAGGAGGGAGGGGAGAGTGTGCAGGGGTGGGAAGGATGGAATGAGACAGACATTATTACCCTATATACATGTAGTTACATAGGTGTAGTCACACAACTGGTGTGACTTTGCACCATGTACAGTAAGAGGAAAGAGAAGTTGTACTCCATTTGTGTACAATGTATCAAAATGCATTCTACTGTCTTATATAACTAATTAGAACAAATTAAAAATTTTAAAAAAAATTTCTGATTTTAGACTATACAATTTTTCTCCAAAATCAAGTCCCAGGAGTTCACTTGTGCTATCCTTACTGTCTATCTTAAGAACTCCATGGGGCTATTTTTTGATCCACTGAGGGAATTGAAGGTTCCAGGAGAACGAATGGCTTCTAGGTCCTTCTCTCCAGGGAAGAACTTCAGGTCCTGGGCTCTTGGCTGAGTGCTTGGGCCGTCGCTGCCAGCAGCAAGATGTGCTGCAAAGTTCTTAATGGCTTTGGTATCCATGTCATTCCCTTCAGTCTTCTGGAGGGGCTTCTTGTTCAAAGACCCTGGTTCAGTCTTTTCCTGCCCATATTCATCACATAATGTTAAATAACTAGTAGTGCATTCTTCTTCTGAACTGGAACCAGAATCTAGCCATTGTGAAGAGCTGCCTTGGTCATCATCTTCCTGGTTATTATCATCTTAAGAACTTGGACTAAGACTAGTCTTCAGAGGCAGAAGAGGCTAAAAGTTCTGCCTTCAAGTTTGCTTCCCCATCACTTCCTCCAGATTCAAAACTGCCTCTGTCCTGAGGTCTACAAGTTGGCGCTGCAGGTAAACTTTAGTAATGGTGGACCTTTTCATTCCATTGAGACAAAACTTTCTTCAGGACTTCCGTTTAGAAATTTACTGACACACGACCAAAGTTTGCAACCTTCTGCATGCTGCAGCACAAGAAATATGGACTCCTCAGAGATGACGCACTTGTGCAGACACACCATGTTGGTCACTCAGCAGGGGATGATGGTCTTCCTGTCGCTGCTGTATTCACTGCTTTTTCTTAGAGCTTTAAAAATGTTGGTTCTGTTCTTGTGTCCATTACAAATAAAACCTTGTCAATCACCCCATGGACTCTCAAGGCCTTCAGCTCCTTGGCAGGGCTCCTTAGGTTCCAAGGGGGCCTTGAACTTAGTGATCCTGGAGGCTGAGAGGCATCATCCAGCTGCAGCTTTCCATAAAGGCTGGAGATACTTTCTGCTCACATAAAATACTCTGTTGTTCTCCTCACAGCTTCTCAGTGAGTCGGGCTTGACTCTCCTAAAGGAGAAAACAAAAGTCTTGAAGCTTCTAGGAGTAAATGGACTGCCTTCCTATAAAAATGAAAAGCAGCTTCATAGTCATCTTCCTCTTCCTTTTTAAAAGCCAGCTTTATTAATTTTCCTGCTTTCTCCAAATAATCTCTCTTGCCAAGCTTCGTTTTTAAACTGCCAGGAAAGAGGCTTCGATGTTCCTGTTCTTGTGTTTTGCTCTGTTTGCTGTCAGAAGCAACAGACCCTAATGCTGAAGAATCTGAAAAAAGATTAAGACCAAAGGTTCTACTGGGAGAATTTTGATTAGAAGGCATTCGATCATCTAACTTGGCAAGAGAATCCATATCAACAGTATTATGGTTAGGATGTGAGGTGTCTCCTAAAAGCTCACATGTGAGATAATGCAAGAAGGTTCAAGAAGAAATTATTGGGTTAGGAGAGACTTACATCAGTGAATTAATCATCTGAAGGGATTAACTGAGTGTTAACTGGCAGGTGGGGTATGACTGGAGGAGGTGGGCTTTGGGGCCGTGGCATGGCTGTGGGGTATATATTTTGTATCTGGCAGTAGAATCTCTCTTTGCTTTCTGATCATTATGCGAGCCTCTTCGCACATCCCTACACTCTTCTGCCATGATGTTCAACCTTACCTTGAGCCCCAAGGAATAAAGTCTGCTGGCCATGGACTAAGACTTCTGAAACTATGAACCCCTAAATAAACTTTTCTTCCTCAACAGTTGTTCTGATAGGATCTTTCAGTCACAGCTGTGAAAAAGCTGACTGAAACAAACAGTGAGAGATATGGGATCCCTGACACTGGAGAAGCCTTCTGTGCTACCCTCAGGAAAGGTATTAGGGAGGGAATCTGAGTGAGCTTCAGCAGGACCAATTAATTCACAACCATCATTAATTATGATTACCGCCCTCTCTGAAAATGCAATGACTGTTTTGTTCTATCTTTACACAAATCAATATAATCACAATAAATGTAATATGGACTTGCAGGGTTTTATATCCCAAAGAGAAGTCTGCCACTGAAAGATCCCTTTAAAAAATCCTCAAGCTGTTTACTGTTGTAAAGAGCTAGAATATTGGCCAAGAATTGTAGCAGGTCTCCAGCACACTGTTTCTCTCTTCAACAACTCTTTTTGTGAAATCGCCACTTTTCCATTAGCAAATGGTGGGAACAATTCTGAATGTTGGAACAAGATTTTGGGAATTTGTTGTAGTTCTTTGTGCAGTTTCTTAAAATCATTGTATCTCTTCCAGACGATCATCTCCTGGACATTCTCTGAATTTCTTCACGAAACAACTGGGGCAGTGACCTTATATACTATGTAGCCCCTCAGGTGTCAGTGGCATTTGGTGACAGTGTAAAGCCAAGTCCGCACTCCACTCCTGGAGAGAAGTCATCCTCCCTCTGCCTTTTCTGCGGCCAGCCTGGGATCATCAGGGCAACCGGGAGCCATTGTGGTCTGGGTCCCCAAGCAGTGGCCAAGTGGCAAGGGAGTGGTGGCTCCACAGTGATATCTCCCCACTATTTCAATATATTAAAGATCTAAAAGCATTTGATAATATTTTAGTAACAATTTACTTAATTTCATAATGACATTTATGAAAACTTATTGAAAAGCATTTAAAATTTTTCATTCTGGTGCAGAGCTGTAGAGGAAGATAAATTCTGACTGGATCCGTCTTATCTCCTTAATCTGTGTGGTAAAGGCAACAAGCAACTTTCTCTTAGGGCATTGTTAAAAATTTCTTGCAGTTGAGGAAAATAAATGGGGGGTGAGCCTACTTTTGAAGGATGGGCAAGATAATGTTCTAAACTCACAAATACAGCCAGAGGAAGATGTGTCAGTCAGATTTTCATTGCTGTGACAAAATACCTGAAGAAACCATTTAAAGGAGTAAAGATTTGTTTTGGTTCACATTTGCAGAGGTTTCAGTCCATGATTGGTCCCATTGCTTTGGACCTGGAGCAAGGCAGAGCATCATGGCAGTAATGTGTGACTGAGCAGGATGCTCACTTCGTGGTATCCAGAGAGCAAAGAGAGAAAGAGGGGAAGAGACCAGGCATGTCCCGGTGATCTACTTCCTCCAACTGGGCTCCACCACATCCCCAAAGTGCCATTTGCTGGGGACTAACCCTTCAACACATAAGTCTTTGGAATCATTTAAGATCCAACATATTACAGAGACACGGGAGAATTGATAAACCGTACATTCAAGACCTAGGGACATCATGGATAACTAAAACTGAAAATTATTCAAAAAAACAGAGATGACACTGTCCCAACACCATCACTGTCCAATGCCAAGGTAGATGCTTAGAAAAAGAAGCAATAGCCGAGAAATACTACAAGAGGGACAGGAGAGCATGCAAAGTAATCATCTCTGAGGTGAAACATAAAGGGAAGTTTGAAGACTCAGGATTAAAAGGATACTGCTCTGGCAATCTAATCCACACTCTAAGATAAAATATCTTCATAGGGTATTCAAAATCTATGTTGCATTGAGGATACATAACAAAAATAGCTCAAGTCTAAGCCAACTCTACCTTGATATCACATAACACTAATATAATGAAAGCTTGAATAATTAGATTAAAATCAAATAAACTGTATTTCAGAAAAAGGGAATCCCACCATCGTGTACATCCACAAAAATAGGGTTCTAATTCAAATAAAGATATATTCCATGCTTGTATAATTATATCAAAATAGATTCTACTGTCATGTGTAACTAAAAGGAACCAATAAAATATATGAACAATTCAAAAAAAATATTCATCAATAAAAGCAATATTATATACAGATAAAATAGTCAAGTTTCCAAAAACATAAACCATTCTAATTGTGGATGTATCTAAAAAAAAGGTACTTCAAAATATATGAGGCAAAAAAGGATGCAAATGAAGAGAAATAGACAGCCACAATGACAGTTAGAGATATGAGCACCTCTCTCACTAAATAATACATCAGCAAGGATGCAGAAGATCTAAATAACTCCCAGTTGGACCTAATGCACATCTGTAGAACTAATAATACTAAAAATAGCAGGGTTTTTTTTTTTTTTTTTTTTGTGGTGCTGGGGATTAAACCCAGGGTCAGGCAAGCACTCTACAAACTGAGCTAGATCCCTAGCCCCTAGTAGAATATTTTAAATTTAAATGGCCCATTCAACAAGATATACCAGAATAGAAATTGTACTAAGTATGTTCTTAGACTACAAAGGAAACAAACCAGGATCGGTAACCACAACGTATCTAGAGATGACTTGCCATCACTGGCCAAGTATCATAAAACATATTTCTATGCATAGGAAAAGAGGATATCTCAATGGAAGTCTTTCTGGAGGTTGAGAAACACTTTGAGTAGAATGCAAATTTTTAAAAAAGTTGTGGTATGAGTAAATCAGTGTTCAGAGGGAAATTTCTATCATTAAATGCTTATATTAGGGAAGAAAAAAGGTTTCAAATGAATAAATTGTTTTCACTTAAATAGAAAAAGAGGAGAAAATCAAATCCAAAGCTAGCCAAAAGGATTGAAATTAAGATCAGAGCAAAAGTAAATGAAATTGAAAACAGAGTAGAAGTAGAAAAAAATTAATAAAATCAAAAACTGATCCATTGGAATGATCACTAAAATTGTTAAGCCTCAATTCAAACTGAACAAGATTTTTTTAAAAGGCATAATATTACCATTGTCAGGAATAAAAGAGAAGACAAATCTATAGGAGGTCCCATAGAAATTAAATTAATTATAAAAGAATACTTAAGCCCATAAATTAAACTACTTACATTAAGTGGACCAGCTACCAATATTCACCTAAGAAGTATATATTTACACCCATTAAATAAATTTCATTTGTGATTAAAACTCTACTCCCCTCCCCCCCAAAAAAAGAAGACATAAGCTCAGATGGTTTCACTGCTAAGGTTTTCCATTTAAGGAGAAATAGTTAAGAAAGGAAAAAAAAAAAAGAATTCTACATAATCTCTTCCAGGGAATAGTAGGGAACATTTTCCAACTCATTTTCATGAAACCAGCATTATCTTATGATCATGGGCACAAATATCTTCAATCCAATGTTAGTATATGGAACCCAACAACATACAAATAGACAAGCTAATTCTAAAATTCATCTGAAATTCAATGCACAAAAATGATCAGGGTAAAAGAAGAAGAAAGGAAATATGTTTAACCAAGCATCAATATGATCTAAAACTATAATAATTCCAACAGGATAGATTTGGTCAAAGAATACACCAATAGACCATGGTATCACAAAAAGAATTTCAAAACATGACCATTTTATGTACAAATTTGTATTTTATAATGATGTCATCTCAAAGCAGCAAAGAAAGGAATACATATTCTACAGATAGTATTGGGACAATTTAAAGAACAATTCATTTGGGAGAACAAATAAATTATATTTGGATCTCACAACACACTCAAACACAAATTTCTACTTCAGCAGATATCTGTACAACCATGTTCAGTATTATTCACAAAAACTAGAAAATGGAGACAAATGTCTAACAACAGAAGAATGAATAAACAAAAGGTGGTTTTTTTCCTGCAATAGAATATTCTCAGTCTTAAAACAGAATAAGACTTTGACACCTGCTCTAACGAGAATGAACCTTTAACACATGCTCAAAGAAATGAGTCAGACACAAAAAAACAAATACCATATGATTTCACTTATGTGAGGGACCTAGAGCAAACTGATACAGAAGGAAGAGTGGTGGTTTCTAAGACTAGGAGGTGGAAGGAGATGAAGTTACTGCTTAATTTATATAAAGTTTCAGTTTGGGAAAGAGAAAAGGTTGTGGGAATGGATGGTAGTGACGGATGCACAATATGAATGTGCTTTGTACCACTGACATGTACTTTAAAAATGGTTAGAATGGTTACTTTTATATTATGTATATTTTACCAGGATGAAAAACTCCTCATGGATTAAAGGACAAAACATAACAAACTACAACTTTCAAAAACACTGGAAGAAAGTTTGAAATAGTTTAAAGTTGTTTGAATCACAAAAGACACTATAAGTAAAATTAAAAGATAATGAAAAACCACCAAGATACATATATACATCATTTTATTATTTTTATTATGTACTGTATTTACATGACATATAAATAATTCCTATATTCTATGTCTATATAATACATAAACTTAATTCCTTCCAGACAACAGGAAACAAAATAGAAAAATAATCTGAGCTGATAATCCTGAGAATACACCTCAAACCAGAAGACAAGCAAAAAAAAAAAAAACTCCACACAAGTTATTAAATATAATAAAATATAAAATGTTAGAAGAAAATAGAGCATTTTTGGAACTGCTTCCTAACAAGAATCCAAATCCAGCAGCTATAAAGGAAAAAAAATGACTTTGTCTTTACAATTTGGAAATCCATACAACAAAAGCACCATAAGTAAACAAAGTAAAAAGAAGATTAATATACAAATTACATAAAGAAAACCCACCAATTTATAATAAAACAAAGACAAACCAAATAAAAAGTAAGCAAGAGTTTAGGAAAACAATTGGCAGAAGAAATATGAATGTTTAGCAAATATGCAAAAGTTAACTTTATAAATAATCAGGGAATACACACTAAGAAATTAACGAAATAATTTTCACCTATTAGATTAGCAAAAATATAAAAGATAACATCCAAAGTGGGTGACTTCCTTATCATTGCACAGGAAATATAAATTAGTACAGAAGATCAAAGGGCAATGATGGGTTTGGTCAATATTTTAAAGGTGTATATCCCATAGCCCAGGAATTATTGCTAGGCATTTATTTGAAATGTGTAAAGGATGCTTACTGTAATATTATTGTAATAGTAAACTACTGAAAACCAATAAACTCTCAAATTATCAGTGTTCAACAGTTTACTAGATCTATATGTATTGTGATGTAAATCTCACAGACATATTAGTAAATAAAAAAAATCATAGAAAATATTTACAGTATGAGTCCATTCCTCTAATATATTAATAATAAACTACGTATGTATGTATGTATAATACATATAGTTTGCTTCATGTGGGTCATACTTGAAGAGCTGGGAACATGATGGTTGTGAGAAATGGAGACTTGTGTTGATTGGTGGAAATATGGGTCCATGGTGAGAACTATGATTGGTCCTGCTGGGGTGGTGCAAGGTGGTGCGGGGATTTCATTGGCTCTTAAACAAATAAAAGGCTATGCAGCTTCCGCAATAAACGAGTCCTTAGCCGCTCGCTCCTGGTTGTGCTTATCTGACTGCCGGTGTCTGGCTCATGATGCCCGTCCTTACCCCCCATAATGAAAGCCCCCAGAATCCACAAGTGTGGCAGCTTCAGATGGTGGAAAAGGGAAAAGGGAGGCTTTCTCTACATACATTTCCCAAAAATGTATTCAGATATTGTACACAGAATTATGTTTCATTTTTAGATTCCATAAAATGCAAGTATTCATGTTTTCAGAAGTAAACTTTCAAAATAAGAAAATAGAAAGTGAAGAGGCAATGAAAATTCACAACATGTATCTTTCATTTTCTTTCTTGTTTTTTTGTTTTGTTTTGTTTTGTTTTGTTTTTTTGTACCTGAATTGCCTGGCTCTTTTTAATTTTTATTTTGAGACAGGGTCTCACTGAATTACCTTGGATCTCTTTAAATTGCTGAGGCTGGCTTTGAACTTGCAATCCTCCTGCTTCAGCCTTCTGAGTCAATGGGGTTATAGGCATGTGCTCCTACCTACCCAGCTCACAATATGCTTCTTGGAACAAAGAAAGTTCTAAGCAAAGACCCCAGGAAAACTCTGCAGTGAGGAGTTTGCCCATGGCCTTTCCTCTCCTCAGTAGACATCAATCTCCCCAGGGATTTGCTGGATTTCCTTCCTTTTCCTGTTTTTTGTTGCTGTTGTTTTTGTCTTGCTTCCTGATTGTCCCAGAGCCCTGGTTCAAAAATGAGATAGGCCCAGCAGGGCATTACTCCAAAGCACTGAAAATCCCCCACAATTCCTCCTGATCCAGACTCCTGCTCACCCTCTCCCAAGCTCTGGTTAGCATTGGAGCACGCTGATCTTCACAGGGTGGCACACCACACTGGGGAGAGCCCGGCAGCTTGACACAGACTCGCCTGTCTCTCACCATATATTAAAAGCATCTGGTCATTAGTGCCCCTAAGGAGAATCTAAATTCTCTGCATGACTCCTTAGGCTGCTCATCTATTTTGGTACGCTCTCCTGAGAGATGGACGGTTCTTATCAAAAGCTGAGAACCACCAGCCAGAACTGTAGCAAGGCATTTATGTGCACGGCTTATTTAGCTTCCCCACTTACTGATGAGATAAAAGTTATTCATGTCCCCATTTTACAGATGAAGAACTCTAGCTTAGAATGTTATATCATTGTCCACTTCACTTGGCTAGTGAGCAGCAGATTTAGGACTCAAACCCAAATTCGAACCCAGTCAATCCAGTTCCTAACCCTGTACCTTAATTAGAACACCAGGACTCATGTGGGCTCAAAAGGAAAAACCATCACCTGGCAAAATGTTTCTTAGGCAGTAGAACTTTTTAATGCAATCTGGTTGCTTAATTCTGGGGATATTTATTTATACAGCAAGAGTTACATGAAATAGCAAGATTAGTTCCAAACTAGTGCAACTTGCTCCCAACTGTACACATGGACTTGACAAATATCCTCCTCTGCAAACCTGACTGCAGGACAGCGTCATCACTCCCACAGAAAACACCAGTCAGCAGTTTTAAACCCAGCTTGAATCCATTCAGGATTTATTATACTGAAAACTTCCCTCTTAGATGCATCAGTGAAGGTAGGGAAGGAGTCCTCAGAACAGCCAATGCCAAGAAATGGACCTCAAAGTATCTTTACATTTTTAAAGGCCTTCCAACTTGTGGTGGCCAACCTTTCCTTACTCCCCTAATGAAAGCCATCAGCACAGGCCTGCCATGCTGGTCACACTCCTGGCAGGAGAGCACACTCCTTTCCCTTGCTCCAGGCTGGAGATCCAAGGGAAGCAAAGAGAGGCTTCACAAGAGCCCAGTGCATGGAACCATTTACATCTGCCACCTGGCTTCCTTCCCTGCACCTCCAACCCTTAACACTCAGATTTAATGAGAAGAAGCCTGGATAAATGAGAGAAGCCTCCAAAATTTTAATGACTTAATACTTTTACTTCAGAACCCATAAACAACTCCTACCATCTGGCCTCATTTTATTTTTTATCACACCGGAGGGAAAGTCAGCCTACTACATGATTTAAAAAAAAAAAAGAAATCAAATCCTTCCTTTCTCCCCAGCCTCCATTTCCAGCTTAGAGCACAAGAGTTTTGCAAAACAAATCTCTGCTATTATTTTTACACAGAAAGAATTCTGGCATGGATGAAAAAGAACTCAGAGTAAGATGAGCACAAAAGGTGTTTTGTTTCTTTGAAATCGGTGTAATTTATACAGCTGTGTATAAGAGCAAAGCCATTTCATGGAAATAGATCTGAGCCCCGGCAGGGACTTCTGGGTCTTGGCACCTTTTCCCTCAGAGCTGTTCTCAAATCACGTTGCCTCACTCCACCTTGTGTCTCCATTCAAACCACTAGAAGAACAAACTGAATAGAGTGAGGAGAAGCCTGAACAAACAGGACCAAATGACCCAGACGGTAAGGACAGCCGCTCATGTTCTTATTCAGAATCTACTTCACTTTAAGTAAATGGATGGTGTACCAGTTATAAGTTTAAAGACAGCCTTTATCTCAAGCTTTATGAAGCACAGGACTTTGTTCCTGGTCAAATCTCATGACAAGAAGAAAGAATTTTCATACAGAGACCACTCTTACCCAGGGGGTGAATGCAACCATAATTTCATACTCTTGAGAAAAAGCAACAAATGGAAGAAATTAATTTGTTGATTGATTGATTGAGTGAATGAATAGGTTCAAACCATCCTTCTATCATTACTGCTTGTGTTCAAATTAAATAACAGTTGACACTTCAGGATTAGCTTGTAGGCTGAACTCCAGTTTCTATATCTCCTTTTCTTCCCGCTTTCTTTTAAATTACCAATGTATCTTTTTATTCAATTCAGTCATGTGTTGAGGAAGTTGCCTTATCGTTTCTCAAGTTCTCTATACATTAAACTCAAGAAAGAGGGTCTATCTGGTGAAGATTTAATGTAGATCCTCTTTCTGGAGATTATTAAAAACAGCTAAGACCCACTGAGAGCTGTGTATGGGCCCTCTCTTTTCATTTCCATGATAACCCTATTTGGTGTTGTTTATTATTATTGTTGTTAAATTAAGGAATTCAAGCTTCTGAAATGTTAAGCAGTTGAAATTTATACAGCCAGTTAGTGGCAGTCCCTGAGTTTAAAAGCCCAAGTCTGCTGTTTGAAACTCTGCAGACTTTAGAGCTAGTCAGACCCTAAATCCAAAAATACAGGCTGCTCATTACCAACTGTGTAACATCAGGAAAACTGCTTAACTTCTCTGACCTTCAGTTTCCTTAACCTAAAGACATATAAGACTATCTCATAGGACTATTGAGAAACTAGGAAAATAGACTCTGATACACAAGGAATTGTCAACACATTGAGGCAATTGTTTTGGTTCCTATTAGTAATGTTAAAGAATCCAATAATGGTAAAGAACCCACTCCATTCAGGTAGTTAACAGGAATATATGAAATTATGTCTTTCCCCTCAGGTCTGTCTGCCCTTTAAAAGCCAAGGATTTGTTGAAGAACATGTTGAGGATAAATAAGTCAAATTATCTTTCTACCTTCTCAAAAGAACAAAAAAAATTTCATCAAATGCATTCCGACTTTCATCCCTAAAGGCTAAAAAAAGCTGCTACATTGACAGAGGTTGTATTATTCTAGAATGTTCTCTCCCAAAACTTTGTGGAATGCTCTATTCTCTTGGGATTCCACTTCCCTTCCCTATTGAGAGCATGAAGGCAATAGCATAGTGTCAGACTCTGCAGGGCTGCAGAAATGTTTTTCATTTCTCTTCTGTACATGAAAATTAAATTTAATTATTCCTCAACATGTCAAAGGCACTCATCAAGTTAGGCTGGTTTATGCTGAGCAGGAACTGAGAATAAGATTTAATTTGGAAATACTTGTTTCCGCAAATCTTCCTGAACTCTGAGGAAGAATTACTATTTGTGGAAATACATATGGGAAGCCTACTGTGCTGACTAAGAAATGCCATTTGAGGTGGAAAAGCTGTGAAATGCACTGCACTTATTAATTCCACCACATAGTAAATCCCTTGCTGAAAAGTTATGAAAGATAAAGCTTTGTTCCAAGGACCCAGCCCCCAGGAAGCTAGGATTGCATTAAAGAAGGCAGCAGGGATTTACAGAACATATCAAGCTTATCAAATTTGATAGGATCCTTTCAGAATTAAAAAATAAAGCTGAAATGCTGACAGCCCACAACACTCCTGCATAGCTGGGCTATTTTGAAATGTTGCATGCAAAACCAGAGGACATTATACACTAGATATGGTAAGTTGCTTTGAGAGTGAATAACATAGACAAAGGTATGTAGCTGAAGGAAGGAAGAAAGAAAATGTGGAAGCTGAAGATGCTGTGGAGTTGGACCCACTCACTTGGACTTTGCTGTTGAATGGGTCTGAGTCCAGATCTTAGTTCCACTGTTTACTGTGTGTCCTTGAGTTAGTTACACTTTAGAAGCTTGTTCCTTCATGTAAAAAATGAGGAAATAACATCAGAGTTGTCAGATGGTCATGAGGATTAAACAAAACCAAATATGTAGATGATGCAGAGTTAAGAGGTCAATGTACACGGCACCTCTCATGTGTGGTAGATTGGCCATTGAGCCCTTGTTGCTGGTAGAGTGAATAGTAGCCATGGGGAAGCAATATCTAGGAGTTGGTTCAAGGAAGCTAAACAGGATTCTTGTAGTACAAGCAGAGAATGACCATGAGGTGAACATTTGGCATGTTTCAAACACATAAAACCCACATGCATAGTAAGACCAAAGAATGGAATCATCCATTCCTTGGACCCTCCAGACGAAAGTTAGTATCAAGAGTTAGGTAAAACAGCGCTGGGGTTGTGGCTCAGTGGTAGAGTGCTTGCCTGGCATGTGTGCAGCGCTGGGTTCGATTCTCAGTACCACATAAAAACAAATACAATAAAGGTCTATCAACAACTGAAAAACAAGAGTTAGGTAAAACAGACCTTTAAGTTCCACCAAATATTTTTAAATCAGGAGAAGAATAACATCTATTTATGCCATTCTCTTAGAAGTATTTGAAAAATATGAAGGAACTGTGGGTAGAATTCCTGGGAATTATTATTGGTGACAACATTAGAGGACACCACAATTCCATTAAGAGATACCAAGCAAAAGGAATTTGGCTTTTCTAAATGCTATTTTGCTGCCTCCATTATTCTGTCTCCCCCACACCACTTTACAACCCAGATTGTTAGCCTGCGAACTTCCTAGTCAGTCATTGATCCAGATTGTTATTAGCCTGCAAAATTCCACTAAAGAATAGCTCCCCCATCTCTCTCTCCCTCTCTCTCTCTCTCTCTCTCTCTCTCATTCTCACTCACTCTCTTTCTCTCTCATTCACTCTTGCTCCCACTTTCACTCACTCTCACTTTCTCTCTCTCTCATTCTCTCTCTTCTCTCACCCTGCAGGCAGACACTCTGCCTGTCCACTTAATAAAATCTCTTGCGTGAGTTCCCGCATCCAGAGTGGGTTTTCTGGTGCTTTCACTAAACACTTTCTGGGTGTTTAGAAAGTGACAGGAACTAGCAATAATATATTTTTCTTGAAAATAATGAGGAAGAATCATTCACATTAGTTAAATGTTTCACCACACACAAAAATGCATTCATCTCCAATGTCTTATTGGAGCCCCTCACAGCCCTATAAGGTAGGCAGAGCTGACCATGCAATCCTCAACTTACAGATGAGGAAGACAAAGTTCAAAGAGGTAAAATGGTTTTTCCCAAGCTCACTCAGCTCAGAGGAAAGAATTCAGCCCAGAATTCTCAACACTAAATTGTACTGCCTATAATTATTCCTAACATTTTAAGTTATACTATAAAACGTTATTTTTCATGACTCTCTATTCATAGGAAAACAAATTTTTAAATACGAATTTTTTTAAATTTCCCATTTATGCCAAAAATGGCCATTGGAATTGCTTGCATGCATCCCCACCAACACAACCTTAATGCCTTTTGGGCAAGATAAAACTTCCCATCAAAAACCTGTCAAAGTCTTGCTATCTCAAGTAATTACATGTCACATCAACACTCCCTTTCCTTTTTGCCAATACCACTCCTACTTTAACTGCCCAACTTTGCAGGGACTGAAAATGGAGTAAGCCATGTCATTAGACTTTGAAGGTAAAATTATGAAGTGCCAAAAGGAGGTGGCAGGTTATAAATGGGTGTCATTTTTCATATCTCAGGACAATATCTGCAGACTCTTGGAATTCTGATAGCAATTTGTTAAGACCATATATTAATAACACTACATGGACTTGCAGTGTTTGTGTTCCTGACTGTTGAAATGTAAGATTAAGAATACACATACACACAATCCCATGGGACTACAGTTACCTTGGTTGACTGACCCACAAAGTGGCCACCAACTCTCTAAAGAAAAAAAGTAGCAGCTAATTACATAGAATTGGGTGGTAATGTGGTCATTTTTGTTCAGAGAAATTCATGCTGGTAAAATAACTATTAAAATTGAAAGTTGGGCTACTTTGCATTGTATGTTTAAAAGAACTTAAGGGTTTCATGAATACTTGAAACGACATTTTTAATTAATATTCTATCTTTGACTCTTAAATTGGACCACTTTATGAACTTTAGTGAAAACAAAAAGTAAAGAACATTATTTATTTTTCTCTCTCTCTTGCAATATTATTTCACATAATAGTAAGCACTCAAACTTCTCAAACTTATAACCAATTGACTTCCCTACATGTCTATGTGCCATTTAAATGCATATATAATTCACACACAGACACTATAGACCCTAAATTAACAAGAAGGAGATGAAAGGAACTTAGAGATCATCTGATTCATTCATGGCCTGAGATTCAAGATATTAGGCATGAAAACACAGGCTTAAGATGTCAGGTGACTTTCTGAAGATTATATAACTGGCCAGACAGAATTAGCACTAAACCTTAGCTTTTCAATCCAGAGATTTTCCCATTTCATTTATATGAAATGCTAAATTGTGATTGTTCCCCCAAAGCCCTGTCTGACAACAGTCCTGGGCCCTGGAAATGATAGAGCTGTTATATATTATAGGAGGCAAACATAGGAGTTTGCCAAGCAAGGTCCAGACAGAGCTCTCGAAGAAACACTGTAGAGTCCGTGTGTGTCCATACAGTGAGCAAGCAGGATTCTGACCAAAGACGTTTTATTCAGAGATCTCACACCTTCTCCTCCCTCAGTGCAGATATGCAATCTTTCTTTTTGAAAAGGGTGCAGTGTCTGGCAGTACTTTGCTTCAGAGAAGGAAATCATGACCACAGACTATCTATCCATCTTCTTATTATGAGGAGAAAGAAAAATCATGACATAGGGGCCCTCGAGTCTCACCAAGAGGATTTTTTCCACTGGGTTTCTATTAGTGGAAGAATAATACATGTCCATCTAGTGCATGTGCAAAGTCAAGCTTGCATTTTTGTTTTGATGAGCATCTTTCCGATCTTACTTGCCATCCTTTTCCTCAAGCACTTTGCTTGCACTTCAGTTATTTGATTATTGCGTAATGTGGTCAGGCACTTTTCTCATCATATTAACATAAAGACATATGAACCTTCTCTTCAAGCAGATCATTGTCTTATAATGGTGACAAGCTGGTGAACAATTATTGCAAACACCCTGACTCCAAAAGACCAACGACCTCAGTCCCTCTCACATTCCTCTGTTTTGTTCCACTTATGGGTCATTGAGGTATTTATCTTGTTCTAAAACACTAACATCTTTTAAATGTTGTCTCTATGAAATATCTATCGTAACATGCATTTGGAGTAGTGCAGGACTTCTCGGCTTCAATGAAAGCTCAAGCTCAAACTAACCGGGATAAAATATCTCAATTTTTACTATGATTTTAAATATTTTATAAAGTATAGGAATTAAGTATTAATGCAAAATTAAAAGCAATTAAACATGAGACTTTTTGTTTTAAAAGTGTTTCTATACATTTTTAGTTTAAATTATTTATTAGAAAAATCTCAAACAGAAAATAGTATAATGACCTCCAGATGCAGTTCATACAGCTACATCCCAAATTCCACCCCCCCACCCCCACCCCCCACCCCCCACCCCCGCCGTCTTTCTGGAAAGTAGATGCTGGAGCATTTTAAAGTAAATGCCAAGCGTATCATTTTCACCATAAAAGTTTTGTACCTTTAACAGAAAGAGATTCTTCTTAAAACACACATATACATTATCACACCCCAAACAATTAACAATAATTCCCAAACATCATCCAATACTTTGTC
This sequence comes from Glaucomys volans, assembly GCA_020662805.1. Taxonomy (NCBI): domain Eukaryota; kingdom Metazoa; phylum Chordata; class Mammalia; order Rodentia; family Sciuridae; genus Glaucomys; species Glaucomys volans. The sequence continues at coordinate 277,195 of JAJEJO010050467.1, forward strand.
TATATTTAATCTTCCCTAATTTCTCTCAAAACTCTCTTTCCCACATTGGTAAGGACTATATATTGCAATGGCTAGTTTTTATTTTTAATTTAATCTACTGGTTATCATTATGTTCTCCCCCTTTTTTCTACTGTCATTTATTTTTGGTGGGGAAACAGAATTTTCTGCTTTCTGGATTTGGCTTATTCTTTTTATGCAAATCAGTGTATTTTTCTGTCTCTTTTTTTCTTTAAACTAGTAGTTATATCTGCAGGCTTAATTAGATCAAGTCCTTTTTTCAGACATATCATCTGCATAATTTATATAACTTCACATCATGTAGCATATAATATTTGTTTGGACTACTTTTGGTGACATTAAAATTAATTAAAGGGCTCAGGTGGTGTCAACTCAGATCCATCCATTATAATTCACCATTAACCACTCACCTAATGATGTTAGCAGCCACTCCTGATTGTTGCCTAGATCAATTATTTCATTATGTATTACAAAATTGCAACTTTCTAATTTCATCATTTGACCTGCATGCATTCACTGTGGTTCTTTTATTCAACAATAATTTTCCTCAATGGCTATTTGACTTCCTTGAAACAGTTCACACAGGAAAGGAAGACTGCTTGATTCTTTACCTTCACTTAACAATTTTCAAAATAATGAGTTGGTGCCCTATCTTGTTTTTATGCCAGGTTTCCATGGGAGTTTAAAATATAGTAATATTGTTTTTCATCTTCATAGAGCACTCCTTTATCTTATATTGTTCCTTTTCAGTAGTATCCTGATTTGATCTCAAAAAGGAACATTCTCTTAAATCTCAAATCCCCTTGAATCCATAAATTGTGACTCCTAAAAATTCTTCTGCTTTGTGCTAAGTCAGTAAGGAAAAAAAAAAAAGTCATGCTAGGTTTCTCAGTCAATAGAAATTTAATACAGTTCTTTGGTCGCAAAAGTAATAGGAGAACTAAAAAAGTAATAAGGGGAATATAGTAACTCTAGAAAGTGACTACCCACGTATGCTGAAGGATACAAAGGGAGGAAGGTATGCAGTGCCTCCAGCAATGTCTTCACTGAACCTACCTGAGCATCAGTTACTGCCATTGGAACTAAGGCTGCTGCCACCATTGTGCTCCCATGTTCACAGATGCTCTGTCACTGCTGCTGCTGACACCAAGGCACCTGAGCACTGCATTGAAGGGGATGATAAGAGAGCACTCACTTCTGCTCCACTGCTGGAAATACATTGTCAGAGGAACCCAAGACCTGCTTATTTCCCGTAGAGCTGTCACTGCAACTAGAGTCACCAAAAACCTAAAATAGGAAGAAAAATGACTTCTCATCCCTCTGTCTCTCTATCTAATCTCCTATAGTGTCTTCCATTGACAGAAGCTAACCAGAAAAACCATGCTGGCCAGGGAGTCCAAGGAATATAGTTTTTCAGCTTCTATCCCTCTGCAGTATCTGCAAAGCAGGAAAGGGCAGGATGAACTCACAGCAAACTGACAATGGACCTAATATGCTTCTTTTAGTAAATAAATTATTGCAGAGGGAGCCAACTCCTCTAAGTCTTCAGTAATACATAGTATCTTGACTTGTAGAAATTTTTATGAGTGCTATGGTTTCCTTGTTTACTAATCCATAAATAGGAAGTTTTGTGCCTGGTCACTGTGGTCTTAGCAGTCAAACTGGAATTAAAATTAATTCAGTAATTCCAGACTATGACATAAAATTTAAAAATACATAATACTGTCATCAGTACAGTTTGGAGATCAAACTGTCTGAGCAACAGAAGGAACCAAAGCTATAGTCTCTACTTGGAGCTTCATATCTACAAAATAATATAGGTAGCAGCTCTAAGGAAAGCCCCCACAATGCAGGATCTCTACTGACAATTTTTGTGTGGATCTGAGTGAAGCCTTTCCCAGGTTCTCAATGTGTTCTTATTGCAACTATAAACATGAGAAAAAGCCCAAGAAATACCTCCAAAGAGTCCCTCAGATTGTCCTGCTCTCCATCTTTCTCCTCAATCTAATCATTTGCCTCATAGATATTTTCCAATGCCTGTCAATTAAATAATACTTAGCCTTAGTTATCAAAGCTGGTAAAAAAAAATTTTCAGTTGTAGCTTTTAATTTGACTGTAGCTTTTTATTTTATTCCTATTTAATTGATACATAATAATTGTATATATTTAAGGGTTACAGTGTGATAATTCAACATATATAGTATAATAATCATTAGCTTTTTAAATAGAAATTTAATTAGAGAAGAAGAGGTCTACAGTCATAAACTCAGCTTTGTTGAAAATATACTTATTCCATAATTATTTCAACACTTCCCTTTAACATGTTTAGCTTAAAACCTATATAAAAACCTATTTAAACCTATATACCCATATAAAATCTATTTTTAAATATTGCCTTATGTGTATGTTATCTAGATTTCATTCATTTACTGATAAGGTAAAAATATGATTAAAAATATAAAATGGTTAAAAAATGTCCACAGTGAAAGCTCTTTTTCCCATCCTTATACCCCATCAATTCCCCTCCCCAGATCCATCTCTTATGTATCTATGCAAATACATTTTGTTAATGATAGCATAGCATATCCATGTCCTGTTTTGCACATTGCTTTTTTCACTTAACAATATATACTAGAGATCAATTCATATCAGGCCCTAGAGTAGATAATCTCAGTTAAAAGTCCATTTTGTCACTTCCTGTATGTGCAACTTAGGCAAGGTGTATAAATTCTGTGTGTGACATCTTCCTCCTAACCTGTCCCCACCCAATTTTCCCTGTCTGTCAATATAAATAATATTAGGCCTACTTCATCAGGACACCCTGAGAATGGGAGGAGATCACACACTAGATACTCAGAACCATGCTTGGCCCATATTAGATACTAAGAAATGTTACTGTTAATATAACGATGGTTGTTGTATCAAAAAAATGTTTTAACTTTCACTTTACAAAAACCAGGGTTTTCTGTGTTTCCCAGTTTCCATACCTAGGATGTCACAACAAGAAAGGAGTGATCCAACCTCTTCTGAACACATTCCAACAAAGCCAACCATATTTGTAGCTAAGAATCCTAAAGTTACAGAATGTTTTCTGAGTTTAATCCAAAGCAATGAAGAGATCTTCCTGTCTTTTTTTCTGGTGCTTCTCCTATGTATTATTACTTCCCCTGGCAAGATTGATGGTCTTCAGCAACCCAAAATCCTTTGTCACATTTGAAACTGACTTGAATCCCCTTTCCTCAGCACTTTATTGTATCTCCTGAGTCAGTCCCTTCAAAAAGTGAAAAATGCCACTAGTTGTAATTATAGTCTAGAATATAAAGTTAACTTTGAGACAAAGCCCTGAGGCTTTTCACAAGGTCTTTAACATTTTGTTCTTTGTTCACATGCCTTGCAAAAATAATAAAAATGAAATCACCGCTGGAACTTTAACACCAAAAGGACTATCTTATTCAGCCTCTATTCCTTGCTATGTCTATAACAAATAAATCTTCCCCCTTATAGAGGAGGGAATTCAGTCTCCAAAATGAGTCATTTCTCAAAGTTATAGTCTATGGTAGTTGAGATAAGCCCTGGGAAATGCCAGTCTTCCATTTCCCCAAGCAATAGAATACATGCCTTGTTGACCTTGACCTAAATATGCCTGGCCTATGTCATATAGCCCTCTGAAGTAGTGCCATGTTGCAGACAAGAAGAGGACCTGGCCTCTAAGCCCTCCATGTGGGGTGATGGGTGCAGGACTGTAAGGTTAAATGATCGATTTTTTAGGGTCTGTGCTTCGGGTCTTCTTGTGAATGCTCTATGTATGTATCTATCTACTTATCTACTCATTCATTTGTTTATCCACTGATTTGATAAATGAACTTCTGGGGTCAGGGGTGGGTTAGGCCAATTTGTACTTACTGACTATTTCAGCATCAGGGGACTTTACTAAAATCTAATTTAAAATATTTTTTTAAAAAAACTTTGGTGGAAAAAATCAGTAGATTAGAGAAAGTGAAATGGGGAAGAGAGAAGAGGAGGGAACAGGAGAGGACATGAACTGAAATTGAATTCCATGAATGTACAAATTGTGAACCCTACTACTATGTATGAACCCCACTACTATGTATAATGCTCTAGTGAAAAAAATTTCAAAAAAAAAAAAAACGTGATGGAAACAGTACCTGAGGCAAAGATATGAAATCAACTTAAATTGGTCAAGAATTGGGAATGTATTAGTTCACGTAAATAAGTTCAAGAAAGAGCTGGAATAGGTACCCAAGTGAATTCATTTGGAATCTATCTTTTCCAATCTTGCTCCTCCTTTGTTTATTTGTGTGTGTATATTTGTGTCCTCTAGAAATTAATATGTTGAAATTTAATCCCCAATTTGATGGTATTTGTACATGGGGATCTTTGGTAAGTAATTAGTTCACAAAGGTGGAACCCTTGTGATGGGATTAATACCCTTAAGAGGGAAGAGCTTGCTTCCCTCTTGCCTGTATGCCATGTAAGAATACAGCAAGATAGACCAGGAAGAGGGTCCTCCCCAGAACCCAACCATATTGGCATCCTGATCTTAGATTTCTCAGACTCCAGAACCATAAGAAATAAATTTCGGTCATTTAAGCTACCCTTTCTATGGTATCTTACTATAGCAACTCAGACCGACTTAAGACATATTTTTGCATTTGGTTTCATTCTAAGCCATCCTTCTTCCATGGAGCTTAATTATTACTGCCAGGAATTCCAGATTTGGTTTTATTGTCTTATCAGTCTTAACATAAACAGAGTGACTCTTCCAGTGAGTCCAACAAAACTCTCAATATTCACTGTAATTGAACCAGTTTTGTTTTCAAGCCTATCCATGAGTCACAGGGCCATAAAACAAGGAAGTACACAGTTTTTCCAGGTCTTGAGGGTGAAGTCTTCTCTCCACCCCATCTTTCCTTCAAACTACATGAACTAAGAGTGGAAAAAAGATGGTTTCCCACAGAGTAATGGAAGTGGCATTTCTAGAAGAAGGTCTAAGGAATGACAGGCTGACAAAAGCAAATGCTTACTATACATGATAAAAATGCATTTTTTTATAAACATGATACTTTTTATACATGATATTAATTTATTCATTCAAGCATTAAGAAAATGAAATATTAATGTATAATCCTTACCTTCATGGAAATAATAGCCTTTTGAGATAGTATCAACATTTTTTTGTGATGTTGTAGGTTCCATCAGAGGTACATGATGGTACACACAAAAATGTGAAGCCATGGAAATATAGACTAAGAGTATCACTTATGTTTACAGAGAACTCGTCTTTGATTTTGCCGCAAGTTTCACATTAATGTCCACTAGTAATGTGCTAGCACACATAAATGTAGAGAAAAAAATCAGAGATCTGACTCATAATTCTTGCTAAGGTGACTAACCTTACTTTAGATGCCTCTACAATCTGAAATGGAATCAACAGCTGAGGTAGTAATTTTTTTTATCATCTGTCACTGCTTGATGCTTTTAGGAAAGAGTAAGCTGGCAGCATCTACAGCAAGAATTTGTTAACTTCATACACTGCAATTTACTTTTTGATGTACAATGCCACGACTACTATTAAATTTCACAGGATGGCAGGTAGTTATTTATTAGATAGGAAACTGCTCCCTTTAAAAAATGTCTTTCACTCTTCTGCCACTTGGAAAGCACTGCAGTTTAATTGAAAATTGGTCTAGTCAATCCACTGTGGGCTCCTGAGAAATAATTTGTGTGAATAACTACCACCAAGAGCTTCCCCAAGGAAAAGCTTTCATTAGGGCTGAGAGCACTTTCTGATGATTCTAATAATTACCTTTCTTTGAGTTACCATCTCACCAGCCTGGTTGTCATAAAGTGCTTTGCTGATTTTCCTGCCTGACTCCCTTGCCTTTATAGTTCAAGTTCCCATGACAGAAGGAAGAAACTATTTGGTCAGGACATAAATGTTTATTAAGAACTGCTTCAACCTAAGTGTTTATCAAAATGTGTATAAAGGAAATTCTGAATGCAATGGAACATGGCTCCAATTTATGCTTCTAGGTTCCCAAGAATTGTCTTTGATCTTGTTGTTATTGTTACTTTAGTAAGGCTTCAAAGTGTGGATGAGACATCTCAGAATCAAGATGGGAGACCTGGGTTTAGATTCTGGTTCTCCTTAAACAATAAGCTTTAAGTGGGAGTAATAAAACCTATGACTTCCTATGGCTTATTATGCAATTTAATAAGAAACAGTAGAGGAAACACCAAGCATTATGCACAGCACACAGAAAGTGCTCACCCACCTTCCCTGTGTCTGAGTAAATGCTACAGCACCTGAGTTTCATCTTCTACCTTTCTGAAAGTCACTATTTAGATAGCCAGAGTTCATGAACACTATGTCTTCATTCCATCACAAAATTCAGCAAGGGAGTGCTTCCATTTACTTGCTACCATAATAAATGCTTGGATTGAGAAGGAAGGGAAGGGAAGAAAGAGAGAGAAAGAAAGGAAGAAGGCAAGAGAAGGAAGGAAAAAGAGGTGAAGGGAAATGGAAAAATGGAAAGACAAGACACAACAGTCTCTGTAAAACGTGGAAATGCAAGGGCATAAACATTTATATCCTATTGAGTATAAAACAGGCATAAACAAGGATTATTAAAAGCATGAGAAAGGATGTCTTTAATCTTTCTGAAGAAATCAGAAAAAGTGTCAGACTGCATCACACTTTAACTATGTATCAATAAGCAATAGTTTACCAGACGGATAGTTTCAGCAAAATGAATAGAGGCCTACAGTCAGGAAGGAGCATGTGCCTCTCGTAAGAGCAAATGGCATGATGAGAGCATGCACAGCAGTATAACCCAGAAGAAGCTGCAGACGAAGAAAACCAGCAGCTAAAGATCAGGTAGTGACAGCTTTGGTGCTCCTTTCTGGAAACCTGGACTTAATCTTCTAGGCAAGTGTGTCCTATCACTTGCATATCTTTTGAAAAATACAGATTCATCGAACTATTCTGAAAAAGTTTTGAATTAGTAAGACTAAAGTTTAACCAAGATAATGTATACACGCACACAAATATATATATATATTTAAATATATTTATATATAAATATATATATATATACACATATATACATACACACACACACACACACACACACACACACACATAGATATATAGTTTGGTGTATGTTTTAAACTTCCCAGTAATTTTGATGAAGATTTAGTTCTGGGAGTCTTTATCTTGGTAATTGGTAAGGACTTAAACATGTCTAACAAGCTAACAAGGGAACTAGGGAGTGGCATGGTGAAAGTAATTTTTTTTTTTTTTTTACAAAAACCATTCTGGTATCAGAGTTTATATATGAGTACTGGACTAGAAAATGAAGGAAGTTTGGAGAAAATCATAATGATCCAAGTAACAGATGATGAAGACCCAAACTGAAGCATATCAATAGAGCTAAGAGAAGCATATTTGGTGGGTAATGTAGGATATTGAATTAACAAGATTTGTGTTTCAGCACGTAACACAACATTCTTTCTATCACTGTGTCAAAAGACCTGAGAAAATCAAGTTGAAATCAGGAAAGGCTTACTTTGGATCATTGTTTCAGCCCGTAGTCAATTGGCCATGTGATTTTTGGGCTTATAGTGAGGCAGAACATCATGTCCAGAGTGCATGGAAGGAAAATCACTTATTACCTAGTGGATAAGAAGCAAAGGGAAAGAAAAAGGGGCCAAAATCCCAATATCTGCTTCAAGTGCACACCCCCAATGACCTCAAGGCTCCAGTACCACCCAATAGTGACACAGGCTGGTGGTGATCAAGCTTTAAATATATAACCTTGGGAATCATGTAAGATCCAAACCATAACAATTGTGAATGTAACTAATGCCATTTAATTTTACACTCAAAATACTAAAATGACCAATTCTGTTTTATAGTTTCATCTTAAAAAATTAATGATGCAATATGACAAAAAAAAACGCTGAACACTTTTTTTTTTTACTATTTTATTTCTGGGTGCTCTACCACTGTGCTACACACCCAGACCCAAGGTGAACACTTTAAAAGGGGGTTTGTATAGCATGTGACTTAAATTTCAATAAGACTCTTCCTAAAAAGGAAGAGAACTTTTGAAAGCTTCTGGAGAGTTACTTGTTCTACAGAAGCAGAAAATTTTTATCAATTTAAAAACAAAGTGTGAAATAATGTAGTCTAAATACCTTATTTCTTAGATTTATAAGCCATAGACCACAGGATATGCTTCAAAATCACTCATTTGGTTAGTGGGAGGATAAGCCTCCTACCCAAATCTTCTCACTTTTAGCCCAGTGATTTTCCCTTCCATTCACCATGCAGCAGAGCTTATTTTGGATGATGTCAAGCCCAGCCTAGTTTTCAGCCTTCTCACCTCGATTCCTTCCCACAAGTTGCCATTCAATGCCCACATAGTGCTCATCCTCACTTCCCAATCTCAGGACCAACCCAGACTCTGCCAAGCCAAGATACAGTAACTAACTATAAAGTTCCCTTACTACTCAACTGAACCTGAACTTAAGTCCCTCTTCTGATGGCTGAACTTATGTCCCAGTCCCACATTCTTCAGTAAATTTTCTAAAAATTTATTTCCTTCTCAGTCACCATACCTATCTCAGATTCTGAACCTCTAGTCCTGAGGTAGTGTATTAGTTTATCTATCTCTGTGTAACAAGTAACTCCCAAACATAACACTTTTAGGGTACCATAAATTCAGGAATAAATTTTCTGGGTGGTATAACTCTAAGTCTCTTATGATGTTGAAGTTCAGACTTGGGTCAGAGCTGCTGAAAGCCTGAGGCTGGAGAATCTGCTTCCAGGGTGGCACACTCACATTGCTGTGAACAAGAGAATTCGATTCCTTATCATAGGTTCCTCTCTCTAGTGCTGCTTGAATATCCTCACAACATGGCAGTTGGCTTCTTGTGTTTAGATTCAACAATGAGCGAGGAGGAGGCCACCAGGCTGTTTGTGACCTGTCTCAGATGTTACACAATAACACATACCCTTATCCAGTAAGTTAGAAGTGAGTCACTAAGCCCTGTTCATACTCAGAGGGGAGAAAATTAGGCTCCACCTTTTGAGTAAAGATAATTGAAGAATTTCTGGAGATTTTTTTTTCTAGAGCTCCTGCTCCATTTCCATACCTGTTAGAAGCAATTCTGGCTCCCTGTAAGCCTGCTTGCTCGTATTTCCAATTTTCACTTCTCCTTAGATTCCTTGTGGCCTGTGGAGATGCTCCACAGCATTGTTTTGAGTGTTACTCCCCCAGTTAAAGCTACTACCAGACTCATCCAATACTTCACTCTTTTAATTTCTCAAACACCATTGGATGACTCATCAAACCTCATGATCTGACCAATACCCTCTGAATCTGTTCAGCGGAGCCGTGGAAAGAATCACAGTGACCTACATAGCTTTATTGGTTTAGCTTCTTTCACTTAGTATTATGCATTTAAGGCTCTACTGTCTTTGTGGCTTGAGAGTTCTGTTCTTTTCATCACTAAGTAATATTTCATTGTGTAAATGTACTACAATGTGTTTGTACACTGCAGATGAAAGACATCTTGAATATTTCCAGTTTGGGGCAATTATGAATGAAGTTACTGCAAACATTGATTTGAATATTTTTATCCAGACATAAGTTTTCAACTCATTTGGGTAAATACTTAGAAGTTCAATGCTTAAATCATAGATACTGAGTCTATGTTCAGATTTGTAAGAAAGGGCCAAACTTTCTTCCCAAGTGACTGTACCATTTTGTATGCCCACTGGCCACGAGTGAAAGTTCATGCTGATCCATCTTCACCATCATTTGGTATAGTCACTGTTTTGGAATTCAGCCATTCTAATAGTGATTGCTGCTTTAATTTGTAATTCCCTCTCTCTTCAAATGTTTGTTTGTATCTTCTCTCTTTTATTCCCCCCACCCCTTGGTTAGATTGGCTTGATTTATCAGTTTTGAGGAACCAGCTTTTGGCATCTTTGATTTACTCTAATGATTTTTAGTTTTCAATTTTTGGCTGTTTTTATATTCATTATTTCCTTTCAGCTTTAACTACTCTTCAATTTAAATCATTCATTTTTAGATCTTTGGTCTTTTATAATATATGCATTTTATGCTATAGATTTCCCTCTATGCATTGCTTTTGTTGCATTCCACAAATTTGGATGTTTAATTTGAAATCTTTTAAAATTTTCTCTTTTGGTTTTTTTTCAGATACTGGGGCTTGAACTCAGGGATTCACACATGCTAGGCAAGCACTCTACCACTGAGCTATATTCCCAGCACTTTTTAAGTTTTTTGTTTAGAGAGAGGGTCTCAGTAAGTAGCCCAGGCTTACCCTGGATTTATGATCCCACTGCCTCAGCCTCCTAAGTAGCTAGGATTTTAGGTGTGAACCACAAACTTGGATTTTGAGATTTCTTTTATATCCACTTATTATTTAGAAATTTGTATTAACCCAATTATTTTATTTTTTAAACAGTCTTTCTGTTACTGACTTCTACTTTAATTTTATTGTGATCCAAGGATATACTTTGCATGATTTTTATTCTTCTAAAATTTGTTAAGATAAGTTTTATGGCTCAGTTTGTGGTCTGTCTTGATGAATGTTCTGTGTCTGCTTGGGAAGAATGTGTCATGTGCTATTCTTGTGTGAAGGCTTCCATGAATGTCAATTTGATCCAGGTGATTGATGATGCTGTTCAGTTCAACTATTTTCTTACCAATTTTTCTGCCTGCAGGATCTTTCAATTGCTCAGAAAGGGGCATTGATGTTTCCAAATACAATAGTGGCTTCTCTATTTCTCCTTGCAATTCTATCAGTTTTGCTTCATATGTTTTTTAAAATTTTTTATTTATTCTAATTAGTTATACATGAGAGTAGAATGCATTTATGCACTTTGACCTATCAGACATAAATGGGGTACAATTTCTTCTTTTTCTGATTGTACCTGTTACATAAAAGCACATCAGTTAGGCAGTCATATATGTACATAAGGTAATACTGTGTTTCATTCTACTATCCTTCCTACCCCCATATCCCCTCCCCTCCCATCGCTCCCCTCTACCTAATCTAAAGTATTCTATTCTTCCCTAGCACCCCATCCCCATGTTGTGAATTAGCATCCACATGTCAGAGAAAACACTGGGCCTTTGGTTTTTTGGGAATTATTGGCTTATTTCACTTTGCGTGATATTCTCTAACTTCATCCATTTACCAGCAAATGCAAGAATTTATTTCATTCTTCTTTAAGGCTGAGTAACATGAGTACATTGTGTATGCGTACCACATTTTCTTTATCCATTCATCTGTTGAAGGGCATCAAGGTTGGTTCCATAGTTTAGGTACTATGAATTGAGCTGCTATAAGCATTGTTGTGCCTGAGTAACTGTAGTATGCGGATTTTAAGTCCTTTGGGTATGAATCAAGGTGTGGGATAGCTGGATCAAATGGAGGTTCCATTCCAAGTTTTCTGAGGAAGCTCCATACTGCTTTCCATAGTGGTTGCACCCATCTGCAGTCCCACCAGCAATGTATGAATGTATCTTTTTCCCCACATCCTCACCAACATTTATTGTTGCCTGTATTCTTGATGATTGCCATTCTGATTGGAGTGAGATGAAATCTTACAGTATTAAACCTCTATCTCTCACCTTGCACAAAACTCAACTCAAAGTGAATCAAAGACTTAGGCAGTAGAACAGAGAACCTGTGCCTAACAGAAGAAAAAATAGGTCCAAATCTTCACCACATTGGCCTAGGATCTCACTTCCTTAACAAAACCCCTAAAGTGCAAGAAATAAAATCAAGAATCAATAAATAGGATGGATTCAAACTAAAAAGCTTCTTCTCAGTGAAAGAAATCAATAATGTGAAGAGAGAGCCTACAAAATGGGAGAAAATCTTTACCACATGTACCTCAGACAAAGCATTAATGTCCAGGATATATAAAGTACTCAAAAAACTTAATACCAAAAAAAATAAATAAATAATTCAATCAATAAATGGGCTAAGGGACCGAACAGACACTTCACAGAAGAAGAAGAAATACAATTAATCAACAAATATATGAAAAAATGTTCAACATCTCTAGCAATTAGAGAAATGCTTCATATATATTTTAAGTCTGTTGTTAGATGTATATACATTAAGGATTGTGATATCTTTTTAGAGATTTAACCCCATTCATCATTATGTAATGCCTCTCATTATTCCTGATGGTGTTCTAGTTTTTTGTTTCGTTTTGTTGGATTTTCTGGGGTTTTGTTGTTGTTGTTGTTTTGAAGTCTTCTTTGTCTGAAACTAATAATTTACATAATGATTCAAACTTTCATTTGATTAGTGTTGACATAGTATATCTTTCTCTGTCCTTCCTATCTGTGTATTTATATGCAAAGTTGGTCTTTTGTTAACAACATATATTTGGGTCTTGTTTGTTTATCTAACAGTCTCTTTTGTGAAATTCATGTTTTCATTGATTAGTATGCTTATATTAATATCTACTATGCTCATAACTGTTTTCTATTCCTTGGACATTGTTTCTTTTCCCATTTTGTTTGCCTCATATGATTTTAACAGAGTATTTTATATCATTCCATTTTTATCTCCCTTTTAGTCTATCAATAATAGCATATAATTTTTTTATTGATCACTCTAGAGTTTGGAATATATATTAACAAAACTAAATTAAGGCCACTTTTAAATATCATTCTACCACTTCACATGTAGGAACAAGTACCTTACAACAGAGTATTCTCAATTTCTTCTTCTCTTCCTTTGTAACATTGCTGTCATTCATTTTACTTTTCCATATGCTATAATCAGCTAAAACATTGTTGCCATTACTGCTTTGAATAAACAGAAATCTGTGAGATCCATTAAGAATTGGAAAACATTTTACTTTACCTTTGTCTTAGTTCTTTCTGTGGCTATTGCAGAATACTAAAAACTGAGTAATTTATAAAGAACAACAATTTATTTTCTTACAGTTATGGAAGCAGCAAAGTCTAAGCTCAAAGAGAAACAGATTGAATCTAGGGGTACCCTGACCCTGAAATTAGGAAGTTCCACATGCTGGCCCCAGGGAGTCCCAGCTCCTTTTGATGTGATAAGGAAGACTCCAGAGATTGGAAGGAGTCAGAACCTGTGTAGATATGGTGTCTCCCAAAAGTTCCTGTGTGAAGGAAGGAAGGAAGGAAGGTGAAATGATCTAGTGAGGAGAGCCTTAACCTAATCAGCACATTAATCCAGTGATATGTGTTGACTGGACAGCAAGGAGGACATGGCTGGAAGAAACAGGTCGCTTGAATGCCTGACTTTGGGTTTATATTTTGTCCCTGGTGAGCAGAGCTCTCTCTGCTACCTTGTTGCCATGTTCTGAGCTGCTTTTCCGCCTCCATGATGTTCTGCCTCACTTTAGGCCCAGAGTAATGAGTTGGCCATCTAGGAACTGTGACCTCTGAAACCCTGAGCCCAAATAAACTTTTCCTCCTCTTCATTCTTCATGTCAGGTCTTTGATCACAGAGACAATGAAAAAAGCTGACTAAAACATCCAGTAAAATTCCTTTGGGCTATAATGACTCCAAAGTAAAACCTGTTGGAAACCTGTCCTATGTCCCAGTGCATCCCTTCCCCCTTTTAAAAGCTTTCCTCCTCCCAGAGCTATTTGGAGATGGGAAGTTTGAAACAATAAGGTTTCTTCCATCTTCCTTCAAAGATGGCTTCGAAAAAACCTATTTTCCTACCAATTTGACTCTGGAGCAGTGAGAATTAAGGCGTAGACTCTTCCTGCTCCCCACCATCGTGTCCCCAGCCAGTGCTGGTGTCACCGGTAACAAAACACCAGCAGATTTGATCCTTTATGAGGGCCGTATTCTCTGGAGAAGAGGAGCTCTCTTTCTGTACAGGGAAGAAAGTGAGAAGACAGGGGAAGAAGCTAGTAAATGCTCCAAGTAGAGCTTGTTTTACAAGGGCCTTAATCCCAGGCGGGAGGGAGGCGCCCTTGCCCCCTATTACCTTCTTAGTGGCCCCACTTGCTAATATTATCACATTTCCAACTCCTGAGTTTTGGAGGGAGGGGCACATGTATAGTATAGAAGCTTTGTCTATTTCTTCTCTGATATTCTTCATTTCTTTACGTAAATCTATCTAACCTATATTATTTTGTTTCATTATGAAGAATTTTTTTAAGAATTCTTACAGGGAAGAGGCACTAGTGAATTCCATCAGTTTTTATTTGTCTGAGAATGTCGTTACTCCCCTTCACTTTTAAAGGATAATTTCTCTGGATACAGATTTCGAAATAGGTAGGTCCCCCCCCCCTACAATTTTAAATACTTCATTCCATTCTTAATCTGGTTTGCATAGTTTCTAACTAGAAATTTGATATAATCCCATCCATGTTTTTTTATAAGTATGATTTATTTTTGTCCTGGCTGAAAAATCTTTCACATTTTCCTTCTTTTTTTTTAAGTTTGAATGCAATATGCCTAGATTATCTTTCTTCTTCTTCTTTGTGACATGTCTATTAATGTCTTTTGCCAATTTTTTAATTTGTGTTCTTATTGTTGAGTTTCAAAATTTATTTGTATATTTTGAATAAGGGTCCTTTATCCGATATGTATTTTGAAAATATTTTCTCCTATTCTGTAGTTTATCATCTCATTTTCTTGACAGTGTCCTTTGCAGAGCAGAAATTCTTAAATTTAATGAAGGGCAGCCTATCAATTCTTTCTTTCATGGATTGTGCCTTTTTTGTTATATCTACAAAGTCATCGTCAAACCCAAGGTTATCTAGATTTTTCTCTTATCTTTTTGGAATTTTTAGTTTTATGATTTACATTTAAATCTATGACTCATTGTGAGGTAATTTTTGCAAAGAATTTAAGGTCTATACTAGAGTCTTTTTCTCTTTTCTCTTTTTTTTCTTTTTTTTTTTTCCCTTGGATTAGAGTATCCATTCATTCTAGCACTTTATTGAAAAGATTATCCATTATATTGCTTTTGCTCCTTATCAAAGATCAACTGAAAATATGTATGTGTGTCTATTTCTGGGCTCCCTATTCTGTTCCAATATCTATATGGCTATTTTACTGTACCACACTGTCTTGATTACTGTAGTTTTATTGTGAAACTTTGTTAGTAGCATCAATCCTCCAACTTTTTTCTCCATCGATATTGTACTGATTATTCAAATTGTTAACTGCTCTATATAAGCTATCGACTAAGTTTGTCAACATAAAATAACTTGCTAGGATTTCTATTGGGATTACTTCAAATCTATCATCAATTTGAGAAGAAATTATCTAAAGATATCAAGTCTTCCTATCCATGAACATAGAATATCTCTCCATTTATTTAATCTTCTTTGATTTCTTTTATCAGAGTTTTGTAGTCTTTCTCATATAGATCTTGTGCATTTTTTTTGATACCTAGGTATTTAATTTTGATGCTTATTTAAAAGGATTTGGTTTGTAATGTCAAATACCACTTGCTCACTACTGGTATATAGGAAAGCAATTAACTTTTATGTATTAACTTTGTTAAAGCAAAGTATCCCACAATCCTGCTATCACTTACTAGTTTCAAGGTTTGTGTTTTGTTTATTTTTTAAATTACTTAGGGTTGTCTACTTAGATGATCATTTCAACTGAAAAAAAGTATTATTTTTTATTGCCATTCTGTATAATCTGTACACATTTTATTTCCTTTTCTTACCTTATTATTTTAGCTAGGATTTTCAGTACAAGGCTGAAAAACAATGGTAAAGAGGATATTTTTTTCCTTTGTTTCTTATCATGGTGAGAAGATTTCTAATTCTCACCATTAAATATTATATTTATAATATTTATATTAAATATTATATTAGCTGTAGCTTTTTGTAGATATTCTTTATCAAATGAAGGAAATTGCCTTCTCTTCCTAGTTTATTGAAATGTTTCTTTTTAATGCTTTTTTCTCTTTCACATTTTAATTTCAGAAGTTTCTACTGACATATCAAGACCACTTTTCTTGGTAGTATTCTGTCTATTGATGAGCACATGAGAAATAACTTTTTATTTCTTTTGCAAAGTTTTTGACTTCTAGTGTTTATCTTTTATTCTCTTTTAGAGTTTCCATCTCTCTGCTTAGATAATTCATTTATTCTTCCCCATGGTCTACTTTTCCATTAGAGTCTTTAATATATTATTTATGGTGATTTTAAATTCCAAAATACATGCCATATCTGAGTCTATCTTTGTTGCTCATTTTATCTCTTCAGACTATTTTTTCTTGTCTTTATGCATGCCTTGCAACATCTTATTAAAAATTTGGTATGATATATTGAGTAATAGGAACAGAGGTAACTAGGCTTTCATTATAAGAATTTAGGGTAATCTAAAGGAACTCAGCTGTGTTAAATGTTTGCTGTAGCTGTAAACACCAGAGGTTTCAATTTCCTCTAGTTTTTTTTTTCTTTTTATTCTCTCTCATCATTGTACTTACCTAAAAACTCCTTCTTAAATTATGAATGTTGTAATTCTCCCCCATTGATATTACTCCAGAGCTCTGTTGATGTGATAGTAAATTGTGAAAACAAAGTTTTTTATAATTTTTGATAAAATCTCTCACATTTTTAGTAGGCCTGAGTTCCTGGGCTTCAATCTTCAGCAGTAGTTCTTAGTCTTACTTTCCTCTTCTTTTATCTGTGGTGAGGAGGGTTTAGGGAGCTAGATAAAACAAACTGCCCCACCCTTCATTCAGGTAAGAGTCTCATAATGTAGCTTCCTTTGGAAGGCAGACTTTTGTTATTGAAGAACTCTAGGTATGTTTCAAAATTATTACCTTTTCACTCTCTGCTCCAAACACACAGGAGAATTTTTCTCCTGTCTTAAAAGTGAGAACTTCATGAGAATGCTGGAGATAATCCATAAACATTTGGAGGCATCCCTAAGCCTGGGTCTGTAGGAGTTTTTAAGTCACAAGCTAGTACATACCCAGCCTATAGAAATTCATTCACAATTATCATGTGTTTCTACCCATTTGTAGTTCCAGTACTTTCAACTTCAGCTGAGCTTGGCCGTAATTTTCTGCATTCATCAACCTCACCAGATTTTAGGGTAGTTTGCCTTATTACCTCAATCTTTGATGAATTTAAGAAAAATTGTTGATTTTCAGTTTGTTCAACGTTTTTCTTGCTGTGAGGTTAGGAATGACAATTTTCAAGTCTACATGTCAGTACTATAAATGCATTTTAACAGCTTGATTGAGTTATACTTTACAAAGTATAAAATTCATCTGTTGTAAGTTTATAATTCAATTATTATAGCAATTAAATTGAGTAGAGCAGACATTACCATCATTAGTTTTTGAGGACTTTTATCCCCAAAATAGGGGAGTGTGTTTTTTTATATCATCAGTCCCTCATAGAAACTCCCCTACATGTCCAGGCCTAAATGCCCTTGCTGATATTTCCTCAAATTTTTATTCTGTTAAAATACTGTCTGCTGGAGCATCTCCTTATCCCTGGCCATATTTATGTTAAAGATTAGATTTAGAGTTATAAGGCCTCACACTGCTACTTACTGTCTTCATCACCTTAGGCAATTCACTTTAACTTGGGGGACTTAGAAAAGAAGGTAGAAATCACTTATCCTGCAACTGTAATGGGGTGCAACTTAATAACAGACCATTCACCACTGAGAAGTCCAAATTTGAGAGTCTTTATTAAGCCAGTCGGCTGACTGTCTCATACAATGCCCCAAAAATGGCTATTGGGAGAAGAGCCCCGACCACAGGGTTGCAGGGGTTCTTATACCAAAAATCCCATCAGTCATAAGTGTCTGTTGCTATGATTCAAAATCACAAACTTACATCATGAAATCATCAGCAGAGGGGGAAGTGGGTCAAAATGACCCTTACCTAGGTACAAACTAAAGAATGGTTAATAATGGTTACTAACATAGGAATCAAAAGAGAACAATTTTTCATCATATAATAATTGCCATTTTGCATCATTAAATATGTCATCATGCTAAGTGACTAATGATGGGTACAGAGGTGGTGTGTTCCCATGGGAGAAGCTAAGCAACTGTTGATGGGTACAGAGGTGGGGCATTTCCATGGGAGAAGCATTTCCTACATAACATGGAGTCTTAGAGCAAAATGGAGTCTGTCCATGGATCTCTGTATATCCTCTTGAGGGTTAAGGAGTGCCCTCAGACTTTATAAAAAATTTTATTAGTAGAAACTTCATAAGATTTTTGCAAGTTTCCATGTCCAAAAGTGTTAACAGCAATACAATAGATGATATCCAAGAACTTCTAAAACTCAAACATTGATTCAGCCTATGTGGACCTCTACTTGCTCTTCCTAACTAACGGTTTTATATTTCAGATGTTGTTATTGGGAGCCTTTTCAATGATAGTATTCCTCTTTGAGGAAGTACAAAGGGACACAGTAATAATTGGCTCTGGCCAGGTACATCTCTTATACTTTAATTTTTTGTTTTTGAAGTTATCTTAGCTATTCTTGGGTCTTCTCTCCTTCCCATATTCATTTTAGAAACTGCTTCATCAGCTCTATGAAAAATGCTAAATTGTCTTGCAATTGCATTTAATGTACATCTTAAAATAATCCATATCTTTGTAAATTTGAATTTTCTGATCCAAAAATCTTTTTCTCCAAAATAAATCTTGTAATTTTATTCATAAAGTATTTTGCATATCTTTGTTAAATGCATCCATATAAATTTCATAACAATATTGTTCCTATAAATATAATCTTTTTGAGTTATATTTCTTCTTATATCATTTTTTGTGGATAGTAGGGTAAAGTTATATTTCTCAATTCACATGTTTGTTTTAACTGTTGTAACTTCATTCTCACCTTCACACTCCAATACAATCATTCTGAAGTCTTAGTTCTGGGTGTATTTTAGTTGGAATTAACTAAAGGTTATGGACCAGGAACGTTTCACTTGCCTAGACAAACCAAGTGAAATAAATCAGTATTTGGAAACTGTATTTCACTTCGGAGCATTTCCTAAAATTTTTCTTCAGATTTCTTTCCACTTCATCCTTTCTTTTGGCATTTGTCTCTCATTACTAATAATGCTTTCTATTATACTATAAACCTGACTCTGTACAAGCACTGATAAAAGGCTCAGGGACTGCAAGGTGCTAGTGCTAGTTCCCTCACATATAAGTGTTGGCATCTTGCCACATCTAGCTGACCATGAAAATGAAGGAAGTTGAATGGGTGAAGGGAGAAAAATGACAAGGTCTGGCTTAAGTAATCCAAATAACTATACATATGGAACAGATGGAAATGAGATAGTCCCAAAGAGCCAGATTCTTTGGACCTACTTAGCACTTCAAAGAAGGAAATAGGAAATAGTGATACAGATGCATATCACCATGAATCAGATTGCAATTTTTCATCTCTTAGAGAGCAAACAGGTAGGTGAGCTAAGAAGAAAATAAACAGAGGAGTCAGGTCTGATACAGAGATAGAGACCAAAAATTTGTCTCCCTCCTCTCTTGGCCATTGTAACTTACTTTGATTGATAGGCTGTTATTCATCACTCAAGCATGACTTTCCCTTGAGCCTAACTTCCTTTTGATAAATACCGTGTTGTAGTAATAGTCTTTTTGTACATAACCTTCCCAAGGCCAGCTTCTTCGATGTGTCCTTATTTGGTCATTCAGTCACTGCCAACACCTAGACTCTTAATACACTGGACTTATGTACCTAATCATATTTTTACTCATTCATATCAAATATGAAAATATATACTTGTTCCAGTAGGTAGTAAATAAATCTTTCTCAAATGAATGAAAAAATTCATATAATAATCATTGCTGGCTTAAAGCATTTAACTAGATGAACTAACATGTCATCATGTTAATCAAATCATTCTCTTTCATTCTTACACCCAATTCACACCTGGTAAGATACAGAGCAATAGGATAGGACAGAGGACAGGTGCATTTAGGAATGTAAGAAGTTAATACCAATTAAAGATGAATTTTCCATTTTGTGGACCCTCAGATACCAGGGACCATAATGAAATGTTATCTCCTGGCTCTTCCCAACACCTGGTGGAATAGGTAGGGCACCATTATATTTATTTTCCAGAAGAGCTAAATCCAAGTGAAGGTAAAAGGTCAAATCAATGCCAACTCCAATTTAGCACACAGCAAGCCTTCCTTTTACCCACTACCTTTTCAGATTTTGAATCCAGGTCTCAACCCATGGAATAGGTTGACCCATAAAAATGAACCCGAGGAAAGTTATTCATTAGTTCCTGGCTGCATGTATCTCCTCTCTGAGTGAATTGTCATGATGGTAAAGACTTCTGACCCAAGTATATTATGCTGAAGAGCCTTCATTTGAAACACCTGGAGTTTAAGTTCATTAGTAATAAATGAGCTGCTGAACCCACAACTATATGTCTTTTTCATTTGACATTCTTAATTAAGATGGATTTGCTTATGTTTCTGAAAATGGCACTACAGTAGGGGGTAGGTTCTGAGATGATCTTACATATAAATAGATCAGCCATTAGCATTCTAGGACAGGCTCCTATCCATGTGGCTGCTGTGGGAGAGCCAGGACCAAACAGACCTAGCAAAAACCCCTTTCTCTGGAAAAAAAAAAAAAAAAAAAAAAGGTTTATTTTCCTTGATAAATCAGGATCATTTTCCTGGATCAATAATTAAGCCATAGGATCACCTGAGGCACTAGTTAAAAATATAAATTCCCATGAGCGCTTGCTTGAAATTCTGATTATTTAATTCTTGCATATACATCAAATAAGTCTGCATCTTTAACAAGTACTGAAGTTGATTCAGACATTTGTGCTAAAGCTACACTATAGTATAAGCCCAGTTTGATTCTGTAAAAGAGAAGTTAGCATCCATTCAAACAACAAATTTGTGAATAATATATAGAATTTCATTCTACAGAGATGATGTAGATGCTGTCATGTTAATATATTATATATATAAAATCCTTATTTAGTAGACTAAATTGGTGAAAGAAAAAGTGTCAACTTTCTGGAGAATTTGGGGAAGAATCATAAGCTTCCCCTTTTTGACTGGTGTATTTCTCCAATTTTATTCCCATATTTCTGTGCAATTCAATTAAATACTTCTTCAGTACCTTCCACATGCTGGTACCTAAATATTTTCCCTCTTTTCCATCAAGCCTAGTAAAGTAAATAAACACAGATAGATATAAATAACTTCAATATAGACATGACTATGATCACAAAAACCTGAAAGATAAAAGATTAGAGAAAATGCCTGAAAATTTCAATTGTTAGCATAAGTCCTTGTAGCTTACTTCAGAGATGAGTTCTCCAAAAGAACTAACAGATTGGCATTGTTCTTGGTATCCATGTGTTCAGTAAACATTAAACATAAATAAACAGAATCAACTGTCCAATTAACTATAGAACTCATCACAAATTACCTTAATTAATGATTTCCAATTTTTTTATTTGCAGTACACTCTTTTCTTAAAAAAAAAAAAATACAAGATGGGACCCCTACCTGCCTGTCTTCACATCTCCCATACACTCTGCCAAAAGGTCTCTGAACATTTCCTCTAGGTGTCCTGGAGACCAGTCCAAAAGCCATTATCAAAAAAAAAAAAAAAAAAAGGAGAGAAAAAGAACAGAAATAAAAAAGAGAAAGCACAGAATAAGTTGGTAGGGACAAATTCAAATTATTAGTAATTACTATGAATATGAATGGATTCATAACTGTTTTAAGAACAGATGGGGTAAGAGAGAGCCAGGTTTATATTATGGACTTTAAACCATGGAACCATGGTTTCCAGACATTGGACAGAGCAGAATAGGATTTGATCTTATAAGAAAGGGAACACAAACAGTATTGCACCAGAGTATGGCCTCAGGGCAATTTCCATGATGTACATTGCACAAGGTTAAGGGACCAGAACAGAGCCCTTTGCTCCTGATGAGTTGAGGGAACAGAGGTCACAGTGGCTAGAAATTATGAGAGTATACTGTAGATTAGAGAGCTAGACAGGAAAGGGAGAGAGATAGAGAGAGCTCCAGAGTTTGTAGAGGGGGGCTCTCTTAAGTCTTTGGCTGGGTACTGATATGCACATGTATGAAAGAAAAGAGAATGGAGATAGGATCCAAGGTGAGGCATTTGGCAGTGTGTCGAAGAGCTAAAAAGTGTCATATACTTTGACCCAGGAATCCTACTTCTGAAAAGCATTATATATATATATATATCTACATATCTAGAGTTAATTTAATGAGAAAACAGCAAAAGGAATCTGTCTAAAACTTGTAATTATCAGGTAAATTGTGTCATATAAACAATGACAGCCTGAGTCCTTGAACCCAAAGGATCCAAAAACTCTACCAAAGTATGGTAAATGTTAAGAGCATATATATTTTGTGGCCATATCAGAGGTTCTCAATCGAGAATACGTTAAAATTAGCTGTTTGTTTTTAAACACTGGTGCCAGTGCCCTGCTCCTGACTGACCACGTCTGAATTTCTAGGAAGAAGTCCTGCATGATGATCTTTCTAAAGCCCCCACATTCTGAAGCACACTGGGAGATGAGTGTCACTAAAGTAGAAGGTTCATCACATTTAGCCATTTCTCAGTGTTTTTACATAAAATACAAGAATTATTTTGTGGCTAAAAAGAAGAGTATGCAATCATTAAAATGCTTATTAAAATATTATGTAAAGCATGGAAAATCCTTACAATGTTGAAAAAAATGAATGCTTAATTTTATGTATATAGTGATTACAGTTACATCAAAGAATATATGTGAACCTTCTAAAAGTAGAAGGTTCATCACATTTAGCCATTTCTCAGTGTTTTTACATAAAATATAAGAATTATTTTGTGGCTAAAAATAAGAGTATGCAATCATTAAAAATGCTTATTAAAATATTATGTAAAGCATGGAAAATTCTTACAATGTTGAAAAAAATGAATGCTTAATTTTATGTATATAGTGATTACAGTTACATCAAAGAATATATGTGAAGGTAAAAATACTAGAAGAAAATAGGACAAAATGTTGCCAAGGAGGGTTTGATTAATACATGCACCCCCCCCTCCTCCTCCTCCTCCTTCTTCTTCTTCTTCTTCTTTTTTCTTTTCTTTTTTTCCCAAATTTTCTGGCTCATCCTGCAGGAGTGTGTCCTGGAAGGGCACACAGGGTGGGTGGAGAATCAGGTAGATTGCCCTCCTGTGGAACCTTCCAGTATCCTAAACCTTCTGACACTTCCCTTTCAGACTCTTAGGCCACTGAGTTGTTGCTTGGCCTGCATCAATCTGAGTGTTATCTTGTTAAAACTAAAAGACAGGAAGGCCTAACTTAAGGGGTTTCCTGCAGGGTGTCTTCCTCTAACCACTGCCCTGTCAGCAAGACCAGCAATCTTTCAAACCTCTCAAATCAGAGGTTTCAGTTAACAATGTTTCTTTGGATTCAATGTTATAGAATAGCTATTTTTCTTCCCTGAAGAGACTTAAAAAATGAGCATTTGGGACTCTAAACTCGTTGCCCAGAGAATGTGGAAAATCTCCTTTTGTGGAAGCTGGGAAATAGCTGACGCTAACCGACTGGAGGCACAAAGCATGCAACTTTTAACTACTGTAAGACTAATGGACTGATTATGACCTCTTTCCTGCTGGGCCTGGAACCTGCAGTCATTCTTCTTTTTCAGAGGTTAGATAATAGCCACTGTTGCTCTTTCTTTTAATTCCATAAAATAGCACATCCTTGTAGTCCTTAGTGATTTAGCCAAGTAAGCAATTACGGGAGATTGCTGGATCCATCTGCTTTTCCCCAGTAGATTTGAGGATGAGAATGAGCACGTTCAGTTTTTCATTCTTCCAAAAAGTCAATCAAACTCCTACTGTTTTGTAAAGTCTCCTGCAGGCTCCTTCTAGAACTCTGACTGAGACACTTCTCAAAACAGTCATCCTAGGCCCGCACTATCTGTCAGATCTCCTTTACTTGCAAATGGCAGAAGCCTCTCAAAACTAGCTTATGCAAAAATAAACAAATAAATGGGAGGAGGTATTATTTAATAGCTCACAGGACCTAAAGTCAAGGGGCAGGCTAAGTCTAAGGTATCAAATCTCTCTTTCTCTCAGGATTAAATCCTCTGTGTTCATTTCATTCACCACAGGCTCCCTCCAAGTGAAGGCAAAGATGGCCACCCTCACCAAACTTCTCCAGGTCATCCTCATATGTAATCTCAGAAAGAATTCCTCTGCGTCCCAGCACTGACATCAATTTTTGCAAAATGTTTTGGTCCTACTTAGATCATACAAAGCCTGTGTATTACAGTCTTAACCCTAGTAACTGACTAAACTTGATCAAATGCCCAAACCTTCAACAGAAATCAAGAACTTGTGGTTAATGGTCTTACCACATGGCGGAAACACTGGGTGTGTTAGTCAGTTTTGAGTCGCTGTGGCCAAAATACCTGACAAGAACAACTTAGAGGAAGATAAGTTTATTTGGGGGGGAACACAGTTTCAGAGGTTTCAGTCCATAAATGGCCAGTTCAATTACTCTGGGCTCATGGTGAGGCAGAACATCATGACAGAAAGATGTGGTGGAGGAAAGCAGCTCAGGACATGACAATCAGGAAGCAGAGAGACTCTTGCTCACCAGGGACAAAATATATACCCCAAAGGAATGCAGTGACCCACCCACTCCAACCACACCCTATCCCCCTACACTTAACACTCTCTTAATCCCTTTCAGGGGATTAGTGAACAGGTAGGTTGAAGCTCTCATAACCAAATCATTTTACCTCTAAACTTTCCTGCATTTTCTCACACATGAGTTTTTGGGGGCCATCTCATATATAAACTATAACATCCATCAAATGAATTTGAATTTATCCACTGACAAGGTTATAGCTCTTATAATCTAATTGTTTCACCTCTGAACATTCCTGCATTGCCTAACATAATCTTCTTAAGTGACACTTCATATACAAACCATAATACCGTGCCTTCAGCAAAATATATATCCAAAATAATAGTTATCTATTTAAGCTTAACAAAAATAAAATAGGGAGGAAAAGAGAGAAAATTTTAATTGAAAAACTAATATTAGTGATGACTTGTCACTGAAGGATAGAGGTAATACAGTCAAGAAAAAGGCTAGAAAATAAATGTAAAGTACTACTGAAGTCTATCAAATTATCTCACTTCTCTTATTATGTACTTTCTTCTTTGACTCACTGTTTTATAATGGTGCACAAGATTATGGAATAGTTCAGTCTAGTTTTAGAATTTTTTACTTCTCAATGCATATGTATTTGTTAAACAAATATTATAGAATTGCAAACATAACATTAAACAAAAATAAAGGAAGTTTCTGGCCATAATCTTAACTCCCTGAAGAAAACTCATAAAATTCAAATGGAAAACTTTTGATTTATTCTTCTTTTCAGTCCTTGTCTATGCAAATATCATGCTAGGTCTAACTGAAATTCAGATAGAATTTCACATTCTGAATTTGAATATAGTGTATTGTATTTCAATGCTGCTATTTAGTCTTTTATAATTGTAATACCAGTATAATTATTTATTAATTAAATAGTCTATATTTAACTTAAGCAGCCCCCAATCTTAATATGAGGTTACTTTTCACTTTAATATTATAAATAATATCACAATAAACATTATCATGTATGAAGCTTTATCCTTCTTAAAACTATTTACTTAAATTTCAAGAATGCAATTATTTTGTTAAAGGTAGGAACAAATTTAATAGCATAATTCTTGCTACATCTTACTATGATTATCTCTGAAATGACAATACATTTACTTGAATGTATTATGCATTGCTATAATATTTGTTTAACAAATACATATGCATTGAGAAGTAAAAAATTCTAAAGATAGACTGTACTATTCCATAATCTTGCAAACCATCATAAATAGTACTTGAAATATACTGATCAATGGATGAAAATGTGGTACATTTATACGATGGAATAGTGTTAAACTATAAAAAGAAATGAAATCCTATCATTTTTGTGACAATGTGGATGAAACTGGAGATCATTATGTTAAGTGAAATCAGCCAGGCACAGAAAGTAAAGCACTACATAATCTCACTGATGTGAAATCTAAAAATGTTGATCTCACAGAAGTCAAGGGTTGAATGGTGATTGCCAGAGACTGGGGAGTCTCCAGGAGGGAGGGATGGAGAAAGGTTGATCGATGGGTACTAAGTTATAAACAGACTATAAACAGGACTAAGAAATTGCGGTATGCTGTTGTTCAACAGGATGACTATAGATAACCATAATGTCCTATATATTTCAAAAAGCTAGAAGAAAGGAGCTTCAATGTTTCACCATGAGAAATGATAAATATTTGAGGAGAGAGATATGTTAAGCCTGATTTAAACATTACAAAATGGATCTATGTACTGAAATATTATGTGGAATCCCATAAACATGTATAATTCTTATTTTTGTATATCATATAAAAATAAATTTAAATCTATAAGAATAAGCATTAAGCACACTTTTGCCATAACTACACTAACATTGGATACTATAATATTTGACCACAACCCCTGTTTCTCCAAACTAAAGTCATACTTCCTGACTCCCACTCCATTCTCACAAACTGCTTTATTTTACCTAAGCATTCTTCACTTCCAGACTCCATATTTGCGCTTAGAGTTTCACTCTTCTTCATACTATCAACATAAATATATGATTTTTGAAGTCAGAATGTCATCTCTACTACTCACACTATCTTACCACTGCCTGCAACAGTGCATGGAGATAGTAGCATATCAATAATATTTTTTCGGAGCCTATATTTTAATAAAGGTAAAACATAGGGTGAAAAGCACCTATCATAAACATACAGTAAAATGAATTTTGATAAGTGTTATACCAAGGCAACCAACACATTATTAAGATACAGAACATTTCCATAACCCTAGCAAGTTCCCTCGTGCCCACTTCAAGTCAATACCCTCTCCTGATTAGCCTCATATTATTATTTAACCATAAATTAGTTTTAATTTCCTTAAAGTTTATAGAATTGGAATTACTCAATATGTGTTTTTCAATATCTGGTTTTTTCATTCAATGTTTCTGAGATATATTTTTGTATGCATCAATAGTTCATTATTTATTGATAAGTATGATTCCTTTATATCAATATCCATATGTTTCTATTGATAGACATTAATGTGATCTCTAATTCAATGATAAATAAATCTGTTGTAAATAATCTTGGGCATGTTTTTTGACCACATATTTTCATTTCTCTTGAGAGATCCTTAGGATTGAAGTTTCTAGGTACATGTTGCATATATTGAATATATGTGGATTTTTCCTGAACTTTCTTTAGTACTTATGTTAGTCAGCTTTGCATTACTATGGCAAAAATACCTGACAAGAACAACTTAGAAGAGGAAAAATTTACTCAAGGATAACAGTTTCAGAGTTCTCAGTCTATAGATGACAAACTCCATTGCTTTGGGTCCAAGGGGAGGCATCACATCATGGGGTAAGGACCCCAGAAGAGGAAAGCTGCTCAGATTATGGTGAGGTCAAGAAGCAGAGAAAGGGAGGGAGAAAGGGGCCAGGAAGAACAATCCTTCCAGGGTATGCCTCCAATGATGCAGCTCCTCCAGTCATGACCCTCCTACCTACAGTTACCACCCAGTCAGTCCATTCAAACTAGGATAGATTGATTACGTTATGGCTCTCATAATCTAATTATTTAGTTCTGAAAATTCCTGCATTAAGAGCTTTTGGGATACACCATAACATTCTGTCCCTGGCCCCCAAAAGCTCATATCCATCTCACAATGCAAAATGCATGTAATCCATCTTCAAGAGTCCAGAATTACCCAAAAATCCAAGGTCTCCTCTGAGACCCAGGCAAACTCAGCTGTGAGTCCCTGTAAAAATCAAAAGCAAGTTACATATCCTTAATATAGTGGCAGAGAGTAGACATTTCCATTCCACAAAGGGCATAGAAAGAAAGGATGGGGCCAAAGTAAAATGGAAATCCATCCAGGCAAACAGGTTCCCTAACCCTGAGTACAGCATCTAGAACATATGGCTATGCTATATGCTCTCCAAAGGGCTTGGGCAGGTCTGCCTTTTGGCTTTGATGGTCTTTTAGCCCAGCTCTCTCCACAGCCACTTGTTCTTTTTGGCAAAGAGTCCACATTACTGTGATCTCTTAATTTATGGGGTCTCCTTGCCAGCTTTGGCTTCATCTGCACAGCTTCATTTATCACCCTCTCAGGTGAAGCTTGCAGGAATTCTGACCTCACTACACTTTGCCTGGCCTTCCTTTGAAAGGTCTTCCTTTGAAATCTCAGTGGAAACCTCCACAATCACTTAACTTTAATATCCTGCATTCCTTCAGAACCAGCACCAGGCAGATGTTGCCAAAGTCTCCCACCAGCTTTCACAATACTTGGGCCCCCTGAAATCACAATTTCAGCACAGTGAAATAACTTTCTAGGCCCTCCTTTGCAAGCAGGGTACCCTCATGGTCTCTTCTCAAACAAATTTCCCTTCTACATCCTCAAGCCTATAATGGTTGTGGTCTTACAAATTCCTGAGAAGCCCTCAAGGCTTCTGATTGTCTCCATGCAAAGTACTTAGCATCTCTTTCTGGGCTATAATCCCTTCAACAAGCATATCTTCTTTGGCCCCAGCTTTGCATGAATTTTCTGGCCAAATTTCAAATTTTAAAATCCTCTATTTTCTCCTCCTGATTTTCAGAGTAAATTTGGCTAGAAGCCAACAGCAATATCCATGCCACTGCCTGAATGCTATGCTACCTTGGAATTTCCTCTATCATCTTAATTAGTCCATCACTTTTAAATTCAGTTCTCACTTAAAGTCTCTGGACACGGGAAAATACATCCAAGTTCTTTACCAGAATATAACACATGTCCTATAATCCAATTCCAATAGTGTCCTCATGTCCCTCTGAAACCTCATCAGCACAATCCCCATTCTTATCAGCATTCTCATCTTCTGAACTACCACCAGAATCATCCATTAAACTCTGCTTACAAAATTCTAAAACTTTTCCAACTTGCATCTCTAAACTTTTCAAAATTTCTTGTGCCTTTTGACTTTTTAGCTCTAAAGTCTTCTGAACCACATGATCAGATTAGTTACAGCAACAACCCCACTTCCCACTTTTCAGTACCAATTTCTCTTTTAGTCAGTTTTTGCATCATTGTGACCAAAACACTGGACAAGGGCAAATTAGAGCAGGAAAAATCCATTTTTGGCTCATGGTTTCAGATTTTTCAGTCCAGAGATGACCAACTCCATTGCTCTGGCCCAAAGGGAGGTATCATTTCATGGAGGAAGGACCCAGCAGAGGAGAGCTGCTCAGGTCATGGTGGAGTCAGGCAGAAGAGGAGGGAGAGAGAAGGGACCACATGAAGAACAACTGTTCCAGGGAATGTCCCAAGTGACCCATCTCCTCTAACCATGCCCAGCTACCACCGAGTCCATTCAAACCAGGATGGACTGATCAGGTAATAGCTCTAATAATCATACCTCTACTTATTTCTGCATTAATAAAAGCTTACAGTACTCATATGATCTACTTGACTTATTTACTCTAATATCATATTATGCCAATATCTCAGCTTTATACTGTTTTAAAATCAGGTAATGTGTTTCAACATTGTTTTTACTTTTGAAGACCTTTTTATTGACTAAGATTAAATTCTGAAACACTGCAAAAATATTATTTTGTTATAACAATTATTTTGTAGATTTTCTACAAATCCAATGTCATATACAACTAAATGCAAATTTATTTCTTGCTTTCCAGCATACATGCCTTTCATTCTTATGTCACTGAATAGGATCTCTGATAAAAATGCTAATAAGAAGTGAGAACAAATACCCTGACATTTTTCCTAATCTTGGAGAGAAAACACTCAATAGCTCACCATTAAGTACCATATTAAATCAGATTTTTAGTAAATACTCCTTATGAGATTGATGAAGTTCTCTCCTATTCCTAGTATTCTGAGAGCTTTTAGTTATGAATAACTTAGTGTTTGCATGGCATACTTTTTTATCTTTTCAACCTGAGTTTTTATTGGATAGTCTTTTTCAGAAGCACATGTTTGGGTCTTCCCTTCTTTATATAGTTTAACAATTTCCATCTTTAAAGTGGAATGTTCAGTCCATATACATTGACAGCAATTATCTACAAGGTTATTTTCAAGTCTTTTTGATTTATTATTATCCACTCAAATCTTCATCCCCCTCTTTCTCATGTCTTGCCTTCTTTTGGATTACTTGAATATTTTATATTTTCATTTCATTGTGATTATTTGCCTTTTAGTTACATAGTTCTTAATATGTACCTTGGGTAGGAGCCCTGGTAATTACAGTATGTATCCTACAGTATGTTGTGTGTTGGACCTTGAGGATTTTCACCTAGTAAAAGGCCAGTCCTTTTTCAAAGATAAGAGAAAAATCACACAGAGACTTCTGTGAACTCCCAATTATACCCAGACCCTATTTCCTATCTTAATTACACACATTTCAGTCATTTCTATAGCCCCAGACTCTAATCTCTGCCCCTTGAGGGGTAGGTTTCTGCTTTCTGTTTGGGATCAACCTATCTGCATTATAGTCAGGGGAGATGCCTCAGGGCAGAAAGCTGGGGTTAACACAGAGCTCACGGCATGTGCTTCCCCTTTTTCATGAATCAGTCCTGCATTACCTGTTCACCAGTGCCTGAAAGCATAAGTTTATTTATTTTGTCTAGCTTTATAATTTTTAATGTCATAGGATATGTTCAAAATGAATATCTTAGTCATGATTAGACACAAAAGTCTCCATGAACTTTAGGGCTGGGGATATAGCTCAGTTGGTAAAGTGCTTTCCTTACAAGCATGAGGCCCTGTATTCAATCCCCAGCACCGCCAAAAAAAAAAAAATCTCCATGAACTTTAAAAAAAAAATGAATGAATTTTGCCAGAATCGACAACTATTACTTTTAAAGTAGGTTTTGTTAATAATCTTCCTGGCCACCTCACACAAACTCGTTTACTTATTATGTATAACATTCCTTAGATGTTTTTAGAGCCAATGCACATTAACATATTAGGATATTTGCATTTTCAAAATTTATACTTTATAAGTAGAAAAATCTTCGAGATTTTAAAAAAACACTAATATTAAAACCTTCGTGAACCTCTATTAATTAAAAAAGAAACAGCTAATGGAAAAGCTAATGATCCTTTTGATCCTCAAACTCCCACTCTTTATTTGCCCCACACTTTGCCAATGGTAGCTAACAATTTTAAGTAAGGCCTTTATAACACAAAGGAACAAATATATTCAAGTAACATCCTTTATAATGTCATCACTTTTTGCTATAGATTATGGGGAATTTTTTTGCTTATGTAATTCTCTCTTTTATTTTTTTTTAACTATTGCTATTAACTAACAGATGATGGGAAGAGTGAAAAGAAGTTAAAATACTTATGCTTATGGGAATATTGTCAGCATGATAATTTTTTTCCTTCTGAGTTGTGATTTCTCCTCAGTTTGTATCCTTACACTATATTTATCAAACATGTAGATAAAGGGCACCAGGTCCAGGAGAAATGAGGAATCAGAAGATCTTGGTCTAGGTGCCTGACTTTCACTAACCAGGGTGAGACCATAGGTGATTTCATGTAACATATCTGATGCTTTCGTCATCTGTAATGTTTCATCATCTGTAAAATGATTGAGTTGAACAAATTATAGTACTAAACATTCACTGAACACTTTATATTGCTGGGCACTACACCAAGAACATGTATAATATTGCTTAATATTCACAAGTCTATGAGAAAGGTATTATTATTATACCATTACATAACTGAAGACTCAGGTTCAGCATCATTAGGATGTCTTCTAAGTGGTATGTGGAAGAACCTGTCTGTTGTTTCTGAACCTGTCTGTTCTGAACCTGTCTGATTCCAAAGCCTAAGATGATAACCTCCATAATTCCAGGTGAGACAGATTCTAAGCATTCTTCTCTTTGTTTTAAATTTGACAGTTTATTGAGAAAAGTTTCCATGCAAACTGAAAAGCCTCATAGTTCCTCCTTCTGTCAAGCACAGTCCTGGCTTGTACTATGTTTGCATGTTGTCTGTCAAAGTCAGTTCCCAGAGACTTGTCTCACACATCATTCTGCTTAGAGGTTCACAGATTGCAGGCACTCAGTAGGTGTTCATTAGAATTTGAATGGCATCTATTTAATAAAAGGAAATTTTATATTAACATTTCTTCTATTAGTTTGATATATGTTCAGTGATCCTGAATGTTAAACATATTCTATTCTGCTTAATACTACAATAGATACATTTAAAAGATTATTAGCATATATATTAGCCCATAAAAGACCAAATTTGGCATAGTCGGTCTATATAGGCTTCATTTCCAGTAAATATTCCACCTCAAATTTCCTAGTCAAGATTCTAGCCCATCATTCATTCATTCATTCATTCATTCAGTGAATACTTAGCACTTAGGCTAAATATGTAGGCATCTTATTTGTCTAGCATTGTATAAAGTGCCAGAAAACAAAAACGACAAATGCAATGCCTGCTTAATTTCATTTGGATCTAGAATGTCCCCCAAGGCTTAGACACTGGAGGCTTGGACCCAGCTGATGGCACTATTGGGAGGTAGTAGAAACTTTAGAGGTAATGGCCTAGTTGGAGGAAGTAGGCAACTGGGGAAAAGTCTTTGAAGGGTATATTTCATCCCAGGCCCCTTTCTTCTGCTCTTCTCTCTTTGCTTCCTGGCCACCATGAGGTGAGCAGCTTTCCTCTACTGCATACTCCCCACCATGATGTTCTGTCTACCAAATCCCAGAAACAATGGAACCAAGTGGCCAAGGACTGAAGCTTCTAAAGCCCTGAGTCAAAATAAATCTTTCCTTCCTTACATTGTTTTATCTCAGGTATTTTTTCATAGAAATGGAAAACTGACTAACATAGTAAGTACACCAGAGGAGGCATTTAAGCCAGGATTGGTGATCCAGTAAATCATTCTACACAAGTGCTATCTCAGTGAGAGCTGAAATGGTCTCATGAATTATCTATGTAAAAAGAAAATGTATAAGAATTTCAGAGGGATAACGTCCAAAGACCCAAATTAGGTAAGAGAGGAAGCCATTTTTCCAAAAACTGAATGTAGTTAAGAGTAGTCAGATTAATGTGGAGTGGTAAGAAATGAGATGGAAGGGTGGACAGGTGTCACTCTAAACAACTTTTTAAGACATGGCACAGCATTCAGGGTCTCCATAACTTACAGACCATAGTTATAGTTGGGATCTGAGGTATACCCCAAAATCTTATGTGTGAAACAACATAAGAATATTCAGAGGTGAAATGATTATGAGAGCTGTAACCTAATCAGTGGGCTAATTCATTTGGTGAATTAATAATTAATGAATCAACCATAGGCTGGTCAGGCATGGCTAAAGGAAGTAGGTCATTGGGGCATGCATTCGGGATCATATTATCCCTGGTTCCATGCACTCACGCTCTCTGCTTCCTGGTTACCATACCCTGAACTGCTTTCCTCTGTCAGGTCCTTCCACTTTATGTTCTGCCTCACCTTGGGTCCACAGCAATGGAGTCAACTGTCCAAGGACACAATCTCTGAAACTTTGAGCTGAAATAAACTTTTCCTCCTCTAAGTTGTTCTTACCAGGAATATTGTCACAGCAATGAAAAGCTGACTAACACAGCCACTAAAAAGATATAAGTAATGAAATAAGATAATTAGATAAGTAATGAAGTAAGATAAACTCCTAATTTGCATCAAAGAGAGGTCTTTTGGGCTCTGATGTAGAGAGTAAGTTACAGGGGGTGTGTTAGTTAGCTTTCTGTTACTGTAACAATGTATCTGATATAATCACAATACAAAGAGGAAATATTTATTTTGGCTCACAGTTTTTGAGATTTATGTCAATGTTTGATTAGCCCCATCACTTTGGGGCCTATGGTGAGGCAGCACATCATGGCGGGAAACATGTGGCCAAGCAAAGCAGCTTAATCATGATGGTCAGAAGTGAAAAAAGAGAGAAAGAGGAAGAGGATGGAGCCTCAATATCCCCTTCAAGGGCATTGCCCAGTGGACAAAAGACCTCCTACCTGCACCCACCTCTTAAAATTTTCATCACCTCCAAATAGCACCACAGGCTTAGGACCAAGCCTTTAATTCACGGGCCTTTGGGGGACACTTATTCAAACCAAAGCAAGGGCAAGGATAGGCTAAAGGAGAAGGTGCTTTTTAAATGATAATATCCTTAATGGTAACAAAGACAGTGGATGAATTGGCATCCACTAATGAGGTACAATCCATGGCACATGGTAGGTTGTTAATTAGAAGAGAGTGAGTTGGAGAGAGATTAAAATCAGGGACATGCTCCATGAAAACCTGGATGGAGATAATTTTATTCATTGAGATGGGGATCATGGAGAGAGATGCAGGTTTGGTATCAGAAAAGCTAAGTCAATTTCAATCAGGTACAGAGATAGTTTTGTCTTTGTTCCTGCTGCTGCTGTTGTGTGGAATCTTTTCTGGGACTATTTCAATTCTGGTGTGCTACTAATCCATAACACAAATTAGCACCTGTGAACCAGCGTCACTCCAGCTTTATCTTTTTCCATTAACTCAGTCAAAAATACCCTTTGATTACTAGAAAGGTGATGATAGAAAATAGAGATTATTCAACCGGAACCGCACTGATTCTTGAAGAAGATGGCAGCAGGTTATACCTCACAGGCTTAACCAGATCCTGCTGAGAGATGTAATTTTTTAGGCTAATCAGGAAAATGTATACAATCTCTTAAGGTGGGCTAGGGCACATCTACCGCAATACTGCTTTTGCAGAAAATAACCAAGAAAGAAGGGCAATGGAAGGTTGTGAGCTAATCTCAGCAGATATCACGTTTCTGGAAAAAAAAAAAAAAAAAGAAAGATAAAAAAAAGCAGCTGCTTTCATTGAAATGGACAAGAGACCTGTTGATAAAAATTCAACTGAATGTCTCTGTCTAGTAGCTTTCACTGCCCACGGCCATGGGATCCCCACCCTGACCCTGCACCCCCCATGCAAAGTCTGGTCCAATTCTTTCAATGAAATAATTATAGAGACTATCCAATAAATTGCTTATCTGCTAAAACTGGAGATTATTCCAAGGAATCCTATTTCCACATTAGAGAAAAAGACATCCAAAGGCTGCCTAGAGTACACTACTTATTGTGCTGCAGCACAATTGATTAGTATGAATGTGAAATTAAAAAAAAAAATTTTATTGAGAGCAATTAAAGTACTTGTGCCTCAAAAAAAAAAAATGAGATTCGGTTACATTTAGAAGTGGAAGTGCTGTCTACCACAGGACTATGCAAGTCAAATTGCTAACCAAGTTTCAGATGCAGGAAGAAATCTCTGCTAAGATGCTGGAAGCTAAGGATGTTGTTACAGAAGATGTCAGTGAGAAACAACAGTAGGCAAATTCTTTATCCCAGTGGAGTTTAAGAGAATCAGGGAAGAATCAAACGACCTGAAGTCCAGGCAATGTGATTCCCAGGTGGGAACTGTTCCTTACCACTTTTTTCCCCCCCAAAGGTATTAGTTTAGTTTTTTTCTTTACCACTTCCATAGTCAGCAAAGCAACACTTAGAGTTCATTTCCTCTTAGGAAAATTAAAAAACAAAATCCTGGCTAGCCTATTTGAGAGCCAAAAATGGGCCAAGAAAACACCAGTCTTAGAAATTGTATGTGTTGGGGCGAGAGTGGGGTCACTTGGGCAGGGGAAGGAGTGAGGACAGCCGACTAGAATCCTCCCTGGTAAACATTCCACTGTAAATACAAGACTGATGGGGGGAAAAAGGGTGTTTTCAGAGTTGGGGGTGGGTAGCCATGGCAACCTTCTCCACTGCGGACCAAAGATAACAAAGAGTTAAGCATCAAATATGAAGTATGCTTCATTTCACCTACGAAACATCTTCTTAAACTTTACATCAATATTTTAAAATTGGAGATTTTAGCACACACCCACAAACTAGTCCTTGCACAATATGAAGATGTAGCGACCCTGGGTCTGGTGATCATCTGGGGCTTTTGGGATGGGGTGTGTGCTCCCAGCTGACTACATTTTCTACCTGGGCTGCTCTGCTCAGCACTAACCTCTCTACCACCTGCAGGCATCTGTACTGTGCCCAATACAAGGCTCAATTACTTTAGCCTTAACATTTTTCAGAGGAAGCGTTAAAACCAGAGCCACAAAATTGAACTATCTGACGAAATCCTTCAGCATATATTAGCTGCAGGTATCTTAATGAATTGGTGTGATGGCGGCTGTCTGCCAAAAAGGATCACTTTGGCTTGAGAGCAACTGATCTTAGGTCCTTTCTTCTGAAAATAATTAGTTAATAGGTCTGGTTGGCTATAGTCTTTTGAGGGGAATTCCTGCTTGTGACAATAAGATCACTCTCACTGCAAAGAAAAACATTCCATTCCTGGATACTACAGCAGAAGGGTATTCATAGTTTAAACAAAAGTGGTTTAAAGTCATTAAAGTAAAAGTTTAAGAGAAAAGTGAAAGATAACCAGGAACACGCCTGTTGTATGTAAGTTTCTTCGCCTTGTCATCTTTAAAATGATGACACCACCCTATCCAAATTCTCAAGTGGTAGAATAAAAAATATGAAGAACGCCTTTGTAATTATTTTCTTAGATTAAATTTCTAAAAGTAAGATGATATCCAGGGTCAAATAATTTGCTCAACTTACAATTTGATATATATATCAAATTACCGACAGAAAAAAACTCAACTCCCATCAAAAAGTCATGAGTGATTATTTTCCTACATTTCCATTAATGATGGCTTTTGTCTATACTTACAAACTATACTAATCCAAAAACTAAAATAAATTTCATCACATATTATTTGAATTTACCTGATTATTAATGTATTTATTTTTTTCCTGCTCCTTGATCATTTGTATTTCTTCTATATTAATCATTTATAAATGATCGTTGCCGGTTTTTCAATGAGGTAAACTACCTTTTTTTCTTATTGTGAATCTCACTTTTTTTCCTGACATAAATTTGTAAAGTTAGTAACATTAATATTTTGTCCTTACTAACTAGGAATCAGCTTTCTTTGATATTAATGTAATACTTTTTACTTTCTTTTTGTCTATATTTGTCTGATACAGACTTGTCATACACATTCATCAATAAATTTCTTTAACAAACTCTATTCAATCCTTTTGAATAAGTTGTCCTCAGTACATTTTTATCCATATTCTCCCAATATTTATTCATCTCATTGTCTAAATTCTCTTATTCCACTTTAGAAGTACCTATATTAAAAAATTGTTTTGCATGGTGTAGTTAATTGCACATACCAATATCTTTGCCAGTTTCTGAACTTGGTCCCTGCATCCTATTCCATCCCTTGAAATTCAGTTGTAGTGGACTTTTATGCAAGAATCTATGAGTGGTAAAATTTTTAGATCTTTATGTGCTTAAAAGCAGTGATTTATTTGGTCCTCACTCTGGAAGGATATTTTAATTGAACACAGAATCCTAACTTAACAGTTATTTTCCCTTAACTATTTTAAGATATCCTTCTTTTGTCTTCTGACAACTCTTTTTACTGATAACAATTCTGCTATTTCCTTCTGGCTATTTTGCTCCTTGATTTTCTGAAGTTTTACTTTATTTTTCCAGTTCAGTGCTTACTAAGTATTATGGGTTGAATTATGTCCCTTCAAAAACAAAAAAAGATGTTGAATTCTATCCCTTTAATATCTCAGAATGTGATTTTACTTGGACACAGGGTCTTTACAGAGAAAATCTAGTTGAAATAAGTTCCTTGGGTAGATCCTAATCTAATATGACTGATGTCTCTATTAAAAGGCAGAAAATTGGACAAAAACTCAGATGTATGTGGAGGAAAAACAATGTGAAGAGACAGATAGAGGGACAATGCCATCCAGACATCAAGGCAAAGATCAGATGATGCATCTACAATCCAGAGCATCAAAAGCAGCAAATGCTGCCTTATTCTGGGGTCTCCTTTCAAGTACCAGATGATATTTGTCAGTAAGTCCGTGGGTGGATGCGCCCAAGTCTTAGCTGTGTCTGCTTACAGTAATGAATCTCAGATGCACGGCTCCATGCAATCCATGACCTAGGAAATTTTTGGTGTCTGCTTTTTACAATCTCCTTTCATAAATTCTGAAGCTCCAATGTAACCCTATTTTTTAAGCCCTCAGCCTGGTCCCAGCTTCCTGCCTCATGTGAGCCACCTGCCTTACTTCTTATACCATCCCTGCTTTGTAATTCCATTCCCAAAGTCCACTAGATTTATAATTTACCATTTCCGTTTTCTCTTGCATTTTGAAATGCATAGGTAAATTTTTAGTTCCCTATTGTCTTTTCAAAATTTTTTTTTTCATTTTAAAGTATCTCTATCATTGCTATACATTTAGGATGGCAAGTGAAGACTTAGAGACATGAAATCACAACCTCATCCTGAACAGAAGTCATGGATTATGTGCCAGTTCTAAACCTTAGTGAGTCATTCCTAGTTAACTGCTATGAACTTGGCTTCCCCCTGTCCAGTGTGAGAACTCTGTTGGCTTGCAATGGCCCACATGACATATCTTCTGAAAAAATCAGACCAAGATGGCCTCTATTTGTTTTTCCACATTGAGAAAATACATACACCTCCACCACCATACTCAATGTAAACAAAATAGACAAAGATTTTTCCTTAATTCTGAGTGCTGAGCTGGTATTTCTTTCTATAATGCTGAGACAAGTTTCTTGGCCCTTACCACCTCAGCCTCATGGAGGGGAAGCACAGAAGAGAGAGACATGCCCACGTGCACTGATCTTTTAACTTTCATTCCACAAGAACTTCTCCCCTAGTGAGCCCAGGCTGTTTGTTGCTGTAGTATCTAAGCTCAGTTCTTTCTCCTGGAATGGGAGAATCAGGAAAAGAAGCCTGGAATTCTTTTCTGATTTTCTCAAAACCTTTTAATGTTGTTCCACTATCTTCTAACTTCTGGTAAAGCTGAGGAGACACAGCTCTTACTGAATGTTTTCCTGTGATGGACATTTCACATCTTGTCAATCTAGTTTAAGGAGTCCTTTATTTGTGTTGAACTTCACTAAGATTCTATTCTTTGTTCACTTACTATTTCTTGTTTACAGTGTATATATCCACCTACTTTTTGGCTGGAAACCTAGTATTCAAGGGTATAACTCTCAATTAGTCATTCAGTTACTGGAGGTTTTGTGAAGAAACTGCCTACTTCTATGAAAATCTTTGGATATTTTCCATAATCCTAAAGAAAGGGTACCTTGTGCTCCTCTGTGCTCCAGCTTCAGACTTCCAACAAGATATTTTGCAGATTTCATTACTTTGCTGCAAGTCTACTTCCCTCCCCCACCAAGAAGTATTATTTACAATTTCTTTTTAGGCTTAAAGTTGCCTCCAGTCATGACTGGATTTTTTTTATTGCTGTTATTATTATTAAAGTATATACTTATACATAGAAGTTGGATTCAGTCTGACAAAATCATGCATGCATAGAATCCATCTATTTTAGTCATTTCAGTCCCATTCCCTACCTTTTCCTGTCCTCCTCCCTCCCCCTATTCTTCTTCCTCTAATCTACTGATCTTTCTTTAACTCCTTTATTTTTATGCATATTTTAAAATTTGTTCTAATTAATTAGTTATGCATGACAATAGAATGCATTTTGACACATTGTACACAAATAAAGCATAATTTCTTCTGGCTGTACATGGTACAGAGTCACCATGGTCGTGAAATCATACATGTACATAGGGTATTAGTGTCTGTCTCGTACTATCCTTCCCATACCCATGGCCTCACCCCTCCCCTCTGCACAATCCAAAGATCCTTCATTCTTCCCCACCCCCCACTATGAATCAGCATCCACTTATCAGATAAAACATTCAGCCTTTGGTTTTTTTATTTATTTTAGATTGGTACCTTCTACATATACATAAAGGTGAAATTCCCTTTGGTACATTTATATATGTACATATCATGGTTTTGTTAAATTCATTCTATTTTTCCTCCCCTTTCCCATCCTTCCTCCCTCCCTCTTGTTCTGGACCATCTACTCTGCCACTCTCTATATCTTTAAGATATCTGATCACCCCCACCTTCTTTCCCTTATTTTGCTCTACCATCTACATATGAGAGAAAACATTCAACCCTTGATTTTCTGAGTCTGGCTTGTTTCACTTACATGATGTTTTCCATTTCTATTCATATATCAGCAATGACTGTATTCTTATTAAAAACCCATCTAGGAAGTTAAAATGTAATATTATATGGTTTTTCCATTGGACCTCTATTCTTCTCTTCTCCTGTGAAGGAAGGATGAGTCTCAAATAGACCACTTCCTTTTTCTCTCCAGTTCCTTCACCAATGAAACTTTCTTACCCATTTCCAGTCCAAAATGTAATATCCTCTTTTATCTTCATGCAAATTGTGTTATATCTGACAAAGTTTTAATATCACCTCATGGACATACAACTGGTATTTATTCCTAAAGTTGAAGCTTTAGCTCTATTTTTGTACTTGAGGTTTTTGTGTTTAATTTATGTAAATTCTAGACAAAGATTCAAATTATGAAAACATGCTTGAA
The DNA here is from genome assembly GCA_020662805.1 of Glaucomys volans. NCBI lineage: Eukaryota > Metazoa > Chordata > Mammalia > Rodentia > Sciuridae > Glaucomys > Glaucomys volans. The sequence continues at coordinate 317,997 of JAJEJO010050467.1, forward strand.
TATCCACTCTTTCAATAAATGAATTATTATTTAGGAATTTATAAAAGTGAGAACTAGTAGATAACCAGATGAAGAACAGGGAAAGAATGAAGGGTGATCAAAGACCCCAAGGATGACTCCCAGAAGTTCAGTTTGGCTAAAACATAGATTATAGCTAGGGCATCACAGTTACTTCTTAGATTCTTATCAGAAGAAGTCATAGATAAAATAAATATCCATACGATCAGACATTTTATTGCTCATTTTGTTATGATAGGACAATGCATTTAACATTAAACAAGAGCAAAGGATGGGAGTCATGGAACCTTGTATGTTTTGAACTAGAAACAACCACAGTTAAGTAGCTTTGTGTGTTTGGAGGTGGCCCCTAACACATCTGGAACTCATTTGCTACAGCTGTCAAATAAGACAGTGAAATTCTCTTTTTTCTAGGACCACCGAATGATGCCTTTATCCTGTACAAATGGTAGAAAGATGACTTTTATCTGCAGGTGAAGTCACATGCCTACAGAAAATATATTTTGCTCCCTGCCAAACAACTTTTTCAGGATTTGGGGACCCATGATATCACAATCAACTACCATAAAAATAATTGGGAAACCTTAATTGAACACATTCAATACTCCTCAAGCAGAACCTAGCAGATTTCAAAATTACATTCAGATGAAATGTTTCTCTTTTCAAAAATTTTCTGTTTCAATGGATTCTGAAACAGAACTGTATTTTTTATTTGAAAGCAGAGTCAAAATAGTTATAATAATATTGTTTGGAGAATAATTCATTTAAACATAGTTTAAGTTCATGAAGTAACTTCCGAAGACACTTAAAGTTCACCTGCCTCTGAAGTGAAGGGCATTTTACACAGGCACAAAGTGGAACAAAATGTAAACAACCATGGTTATTAATAGGAAGGCAGGTGGCATTGATTAAAAGAAAACAGTAAAAGATTATCATTTGGAAGCAATTTCACAATTACATGCTATGGATTAATCTAGCCTAGAAACCACTATATGAGAGTAATGCAAATTTTGCTAAGCTTTATAATTGTGAAGTATTTAAGAAGAAAAATTAGCAACCTAATCACATTATCCTATACACAGAAGTACATGAGATATTCTTGCATCTGAATTTCTTTCCAATCATAAATTATTGCTATGTATCACATTCCAAACAGTAAAGTTCAGAAGAGGGAAATGGCAATGTTATTTGACATTCTGTTCTGTTTTTCAATCTGAGTACATAATGAATACCCAGTAAATACTGATCAATAATGTCTTTAATGAAAATTCAGATTTAAATAAATGTTTAATTAATAATAATCTTTTTCTGAGTACAGTGCAGCTATTAAGATCATCTTAATATCATTTCACATAGATCACAAATTGGACAAGTTGGGGAAATAAGCTCACATTGCCACCTATTATTTTCAATGTTGTTATTATGAGCTCTCCATAGATAAGAATAGAACTGACCTTTGGTACAGTGTCATCTTCTCTGACATCTCATAATTCACTCATGTAATATATAAGTGAAAATACTCTCAGTTTTTAGATAATGTCACCTTTGACCAGGGAAATGACTTTGAATAAAAGAGAGAACAAACTTCTCCCCATTTGCTCTTCTTTTTAAGACATTCTCTTTCACAACATCATTCATTGCCTTCTCAAAATCCGTTGTGAAAAAAAATAACCTAGGGAGGTTTCAAAAAATTAAATTTCTGAATCTGACCCAGAGAGATTCGAGGTAAAGAGGAGATGATGATAGCTATGTTGACCACTTCATAAATAGCAAATTTGAAGATACTTTTTAATTTGAATTTTTCACAAAGTATGAAGAATTATAATTATTCATCCAAAGAAACTCTATAGGAAAAGATTCTTTTTAACATTTTTTTCTAATTATAGGAGAATTATATGATTACTATATGAAATTTTGGAAATAATGAAAGACATAAATCAGAATCTAAAATTTGCCCACATTCTATTCTGAAGAAAGAAGAACATTAACTTTTCTTGGAAAATTTAATTGCTGCATACAAATACAAAGAAAATTGCAATCATTTTATGTATTTAGTGAATTTTCTTGAGGATCTCACCTGTACAAGCCTCACCCAACTTCCAGATCGAGAAATAGTATATCACCAACATGTGAGAATCTTCCCCATTTCATGCCCCCATTGCTATCACTCTCCACCAAAAGACACACACCCTGTCTTGATTTGTAATGTCATGGGCATTTGCTTTTGATTTATTTATATATTTTAGTATATATACTTCCTTTCAACATCAAGTGGAGAGAATATGGACATTTGTAAAATTTATATTGTTTTGTCTAGTGATAGGTTCATTCACTTTCCTAATACCACAAGTTTGGAGCAATTACAAACAGTTCTACTATGAACCTTCTTGTACATGTTCTGTGGTGAACATATACATCCATTTATGTTGAATATATACCAAAAGTGAATTGTTGGTCTCTGATGTGCATTGGATATGTATACATTCAGTTTAACAGATAGATACTGTTCAAAGGTTTTCAAACTAGTTAGATCAATTTATAGTCCTACCAGCAGAGTATGAATTCTAGTTGCTCCTCATCTTACCAAAACTTGGTATGTTCTTTCACTTTAGTCATTTTTAGTGAATGAAGTATTGTCATGTTGTATTTTTAATTCATGATTTCCTAGTTGTTTCTAACCATTCTTAACATTTTCATGTATTTTCCTGTCTTTTCTCTGTAAGTATGTGTATATTGTAGATGTGATATTTTAAAATTAAATATGTTGCATATGCAGCTTTGTATATAGTTTAAATTATCATAAGAATTTTCCATATGCATATTCTTCAGAAATGATTTTTAGGATATCAGTCTGATCATATTAATGCACCAATATCTAGATAAAAATAAACCAGAGGAAAAAATTACCAAAATTCAATTGAATAACTGATTTCACTAGTTTGGTTTTTAATTACTGGTTTTTCTCTTGTCCAAATCATGGATATTAAATTGTAAAACTGTGATAATTTTTTCATAAGTTGAGAAGCAATAGAGTGAACCTGTATCAGTCAGGTCATATGAAGATGATGGCTGACGCCTTGATTATATTGAAAGGCTTTTGAGCAGACCAAGAGAAGGTCCTGTGAATCTGAAAATATGCTGTACAGTGTAAGGTATTATGACAGTTTAAGGATTAATTTTATAATCCTAGTACAGCATCTTTTAAATATGAGTCTCTTGATAAATGTTCAAAATCAAAAGTACAGGTGGCTAGCTACTCCACAAATAAATGCTACTCTGAGAGTTCTACATTTGCAATGTTAAAAATGCCAGACACTTTGCAGATGCCATGAAGATTAATTTCACTTCTGATCATTCTAGAGAAATTTAATAGTGAACATAATGTTTTCCCATTAGAACAGACATAAAAGATTACAAGATTTTAAAATAAGAATACTGTTACTAGCAAAAAAAAAAAAAGTTTAGTCTTAACTTGTCCACCTAACAAATCTTTTACTTTTTTTCCTCTCATAGTTCCATTTTCATTACTACAATGAAGTACTTGATGCAGTATACTGTATAAGGAAAGAGGCACATTTGGGCTTACAGTTCTAGAGGTGGAAGAACTAGGAGCCTTATCTAGTGATGGCCTTCTTGTTGACAGTTCAAAGTCATGCAAAGCATCACATGGCAAGAGACAGGGAGCACATGTGTGTGCATATGTCTATCTGGTCTCTCTCCCTTTCTCATACGGCTACCAGGAGTCAATAATCAGGGCTCCACTCTACTAATCTCATCTAATACTAGTCAATTCAAAAGGTCCCACATCTAAACACTGTAGTTGGGTTAAGTTTCTGCCCTCTTAATACTCACAGGATTAAATTTTAATGTAGGAAGATACTCAAACAATAGCACTCCCTTCTAGAACTGATTTCATAAGCATTTTTCAGGGCACTTCTCAGCATCAGATTGTCAGTAATATGCTCTGTATATGAGGATGGATTTTGGTGTCTTCACTATAGATAGCCAAAGCTGGCTGAGGAACCAGGCATTGCACTACTTCTATGTCTTACATGTTAGAATAACATAGCAGATTTCCTTCTCTGGGTGTGGAGATTGCTAAAATCTATATGTATTTGAAATGAAGAATCATGCTCTAGAAACCGCATGAAGTGTTTAAATAACCGATGCTTCATTTAACTGGAATGTGTCACTGTGTGATAGCTCAGGTTTAAAACTGGACACCTTCAAAACATCGAGGTAGCCATGATGCAAATCTGTTGATGGAGAACAGGTCTGCATTCAGCACATATTCAAACCTCATTAGCTTCTATTCTTTTCCCCTTGTTTATGCGGTTCACAAGGTTGCACCTACGCCAGCACTTTCTTACCTATGCCTTGGACTATTCAGTAATGGCCTGCATTTCCCAGATACTGAGCACTACCTCTTCTCCCTTTCCTCCCACTTGTGAATTTCTATGTGCTTTTGGTATTCATCTCACCTGTTGACACACTACATGGTGACAAGATTTTGGGAGCACCTTGGTCTACATAGTGACATGTCCAGAGCATATTTGTGCCATATGTCAAACAGAACTCACAAGGAAAAGATAAAGCTACTAGACCAAAATCCCAAATACAAACATTTCTGAATTGTAGTAAATATCACATTTACAGGTTAGCTTATTCTAACCCTGTCAAACCCTTCTAATATAGTAGGATGTGGATTGTTTTGATGATAGAGAACAGAAAAGGGTATAGTCAGTGTTTCCTAAAGTATAAGCTGAACTATGGAACCAATCTAGATGCTCTTCAACAAATGAATGGATAAAGAAAATGTGGTACATATATATAATAGAATATTACTCAGCTTTTTAAAAAATGAAATTATGGCATTTGCAGGTAAATGGACAGAGTTGGAGAATATCATGCTAAGCAAAATAAGTCAATCCCAAAGAACCAAAGGCCAAATGTTTTCTCTGATATGCAGATGCTAACTCACAATAAGGCGGGGACAGGGGGTAGGGAAGAATAGAGTTACTTTGGATTAGGTAGAGGGGAGTGAAGGGAGGGGAGAGATATGGAGAGAGGAAGGATAGTAGAATGAATCTGACATTATTACCCTTATATACATACATGACTACAAAACCAGTGTGATTCTACATCATGTACAACCAGAAGAAAGAAATTATACTCCATTTATGTATGATGTGTCAAAATGCATTCTACTGTCATGTGTAACTAATTAGACCAAATAAAAAGTATATTTTTTAAAAAGATATAATCACATTTTCAAGCCTCATCCAGACCCTCAGAATCACTCTCAAAAGGCTAAATCAGTAAATTTAGGTTTCTGTTAAGTTCCCTGGATGATTCCTAGACATGATAAAGTTTAAATATGTCTGCTATTACATATAACAATTTGTATCAGAGCTACCTTCCTGAAACTGAGCTTCAGACAGTGCTTGGCCTCAGCTTAATAAACAGGGGGCACATCTACACAGGTCAGGAAATTCTCCTGACATCCTTCAAGAAAGTTCTTTGATATCATTCCTTTGTCAGGATGCTCCAGGGAGACTGGGCCAACTAACAGCAGGTCTTGATGGCAGTAACAATGGGTTCCATTTGGCAGGTCAACAGACTCCTTTATAGTACAGGTTTCCCTTTGAAGTATGCATGGAGACACCCACACGAACGTATGAGACACCATGGAGCAGTGAAAAGGAGTGTGGAACTATTAGATCTAGGTTTAATCCTATCTTCAGTAGTTACTATTAGATGATCCCTTACTCTGTCCAATCCCGAGAATTTTCTATGTGATCTGAAAACTTCACTTTTTTTATTTTTTTGTTTGAGGTTTTTTTTTTTTTTTTTTTGGCTAAAAAACAAATTCATATCAAGTACTTCACCAATATGAGAACAAAATGAGTACCAAACACAGTTTTTGAAATATCATAGATGCTAATCAAGTCTCAAAAAGGCCTTATGAAGACAGTACAAATTATTAAGCATTACATGGAAGAATGCAGTGAGTGGTCAGAATGAGCAGGACTCATCACAAACCTGCAAAATAATTGCAGCTCCATCACCTTCTGCTATTCAGATGATGTTGGGCAGGTTCTTTGACCTCTCTAGGTCTTATTTCCCATGTCTGTAAAATGGGGATCATAATAGTAGCTTTCTCATAAGGCAATTTTAAGAATCAAATAAGAGAATACATGTAAATCCCTTTGTACAGAGTCTGGAATATCTTAAGCACTCAGCAAATGCTATTATTATGTTAATAGTGTCAGATATTATGGTAATGGTTGTATAATATATCTACTATCTTAATTAATGTTCATGATAACTGTCAAAACAGCCAGCTGGGTCTACTTTCCTTGTTCTACAGATGAGGACACTGAAATTCGTAGGGTCCAAGAGCATTGGTCATCAAACAGCTAATTAACGGCAGTCAAGGTATGAACCTAGGTTATTGGCCTCCAAGCTGATTGTATCTGCAAGTATTTTCAAATTATCTGGACATTTATGGCAAACCTCCATTTTACTTTGTATAAACTTAGCTTAGAACTATAAAAACATATTGTTTAAAATTTATTTTCAAAAAATTCCTTTTCATAAGGATGGCAGTGAGAAAGTCCTTAAGATTGGATGGAGTAAAGAATCATCCCTGGTTTGTTTCAAAGACATGCATACAGTGCCTCCATTGTCAAAGAGCCTGGGATTTTCTGTTAAAGATGTATCCATGTCTATGATGAAGGCCATCTATAAAACAGTTTTTATCAAATTAGCTCATGGAACTAATGGTTCTCTCACAGAACTCTGTCCGTCCCCTTGACTCTGCTCCAGTTGAGTGCCCTATCATTCTCCAGAATTACTGCCCCCTATTTTGTCATTCTAGTCCAGTCAATCCTCCACACTGCTCCCAGAAAGGGTCTAAAAATTAAATATTATAAGGTAACTCTTTGGCTTAAAAATATTTATTGCATACAACATTTACTTTAAAAACAATCCTGTTACCGTGACTGACCCTTAGGCCTCCACAAACCAGCTTTCCCTCCAGCCATGTATTATCCACTCCATTCTGCAGCCACACTGAACATACAAGAATTTTCACTTGCTATTCCCACTAATGGGAATGTTCTTCCTTGGAAAAACCCCTTTACCTGGGAAACTACTTATCAGTTAGCTCCAAGCTTTAACTGAACCTTCTTTATAAGACATTTGCCCAGGGCTTTGTTACCCATGGAGTGATGTAAGATACATCTTATTGCTTCAGGGTGCATAGTCATTCCTTCCTCTCCTGCCCCATGGCCTCCCAGTGGCTATTGATTACTGTGTCTCCCACAGGGTAGATGCTCACTACATATTCAATAAACAAATGATTAGACAACAAGAGCAAGTTTGAGCAAGGCCTTGTGGGAATAGATCTCAGGACTGGAGAAAAAGCTAGGCAAGGATGCTGGAGAATGGAGGCAGGAAATAAGTCCACTTTGACTTTGTTGAAGTCCTGCCCAGGACTGACATTTGGAATGCCATTTCTTTGAATGCCATTTCTTTTGGCATTCAAAGAAATCTTCTTGAATTCTGGTTCCCCTTCTACTTCCCCCACCCAGAAAGGTTTGAGTTACAAATGTCTGTAAAGATTCCCCTGATCCAGATCAGTACCAAAGTTAATAGCTGGAAAGCAATTTTTTGCAATTACCATAGAGAAGAATGTTGCCAGGCTTAGCAGTACATGTCCCAGACTTACGTTTTGTTTTACATCTGGAAACTCTAATATTTTTTATTTTTATTTTTGTTTTTAAATCTGGCAACTGTAATACAAGGCCATCAACTTAATTTGGTGATGAGTATTTTATTGAATTTGTTAATGACCCCCTTTTCTTTAAATAATATTTAAATCATCTTAAAGCAAAAGATATAAAATAGGTTAGTAAATTAGAAATAGAACACCAGGAATAAGTAAAATCTATAATTAATGTAATTGGGCTTTAAATTTTGCCCTAAGCTTTCTGAAACTATGCAAACAAGTCATGATAAATTGCACAGGTCTCAGGATTTAAAAGATCATTCCTTAGAAGGAAAACGGTAGTATTAACATAAAGAGGAAATGTGCTGTTATGGACCATATTTCTATTAAGTAAATTTGGATTTGAGTCCCTAAGCAAGTCACAATAGCTCTCTGAATCTCAGTTCAGAGTTTATCTATAAAACAGGATTATTATTGTCTATTCTAGTTATCTACCTATTGCCATGTAACAAATTATCCCACAAACCAGTGGTTTAAAACAGCAATCATTTTATTATAGTTCCTCATTCTGTGGGTCAGGAAATGAAGCAGTTCTGAGTTGGTAATGTATCTTCTTCATGCAGCATTGACTGAGGCCATTCAGTAGGATTCATGGCCAGGATGAGCTTGTCTGCAGGTTCAAGATGCCTCCTTTCACTTCGTCTGTACCTTAGCAGGGTTGCTGTTTCTCTGACTTGAATATTCTTTCCTCAACACACACCTTTACCTAGGGTATGCCTTAACAGCTTATATGGAAACTGGGACTGTGGTCCAAGTAACAATGTGTAATCTCCAGAGCACGGCAGTCTCAGAAGCTTGGACTTCTAACATGGCGTTCTAGTGTGCTCAGAAAGATTGCTGTCAGAGACACTATCTACCTCCTCCATATCATACTGGTTAAAACAGTCCAATCCAGATTAAAGAGATGGGGACACAGAACCCACATCTCAATGGAAGAACAATTAAAAAATTAAATGACCATCTCCTACAGTCTGAATGTTTGTGTCTCAACAAAATTCAGAGGTTGAAGTCTGAATCTCCAAGGTGATCCTGTTAGGAGGTGGGGCCTTTAGGAAGATAATTAGGTAATGAGGGAAGAGGTCACAGTAGTGGGATATTGCCCTTAGGGAACAGGCCCACAGGAGCTTGTTTGCTCCTTTAGGATGCAAGGACACAGTAGAAAGACACTTGTTATAAACCAGAAAATAGTCTCACCAGTTACCAAATCTGTAAGCACCTTGATCTTGGACTTCGCAGCCTCTAGAACTGTGATTATATATATATCCATCCTAGTGTATGGCATTTTGCTACAGCAGCCCAAATGGACCAATTTTATTCTGTCACTCTGCTCACCAATTCACAAGAAGATGGAATGAGGTGATATATACAAAAACACAGATAATGTAAATGTCCCAATAGGACCTAGGGTGCCAGTGTTATCAGAGTTTCCCCTAACTATCTCCACTTCCTAATCCCTGCTGAAGACAATCCTTTAAGCCAGGGCAGGGTAACAATGTTCTATGTAAATCATATAAGCATCTGATCATCCTCACCAATACCCATGGGGGCGGGGCGGAAATGCATTAACACTGAATGTTAAAAGTGACTGACGGGTAGATACTGATTTTCAGCTTTCAGGACACTGAACCTTGCGATAGACCATCAAAAAGAATAACTACTTCGGTTTGATCAATAAGTGACCCAAGTGGTCAAAAGCATTTATATTAATGGTAGTTCTAAGAAACCCTGGGAAAACCCTCAATTACTTTGGGAAGAAAATACAATGATTTTTTAAAAAAAGTAAGGGCTAGGGATGTAGCTCAGTGGTAGAGTTCTAGGTAAGAGTTCTTACCTAGAGGCATGAGGCCCTGGGTTTAATCACCAGTACCAAAAATAAATAAATACATACATCAATAATGTATGGTTCTTAAGAAAAAAGTTTTTTGTTTGTTTCTGTGTCTTGTTTAAGTTTATGTTGTTGCTCTTTGCAATGCTGGAACTGTCAGGCAAATGCTCTACTTCCGAGGCCACAGAACTTCACATAATGAGCTGTGCCTAAAGAATATACACCCAGGACTGACTTCATATCACCATGTTTCTCCCAGAATGTTGGGCATGCTATTCCTAACTCCATTCAACAGTAGCACAAAGATTTGAGAAGAACCAAAAGATCCTCCCATTGTTCTTCTGTCCCAAAATAACTCTGTTATCACCATTGAGTCATTAGCAGAAAAATCTTCATAATATGGCATTTAATCTCTGCTGCTAACATAGGACTTCAATGTAGGAAAAGACTTTTGCCCTCATTCTTAGCTGTAACCAAGGAAAGAGATGCTCAGATCATTTAAGTGATCTGTGTAAGCTCACTAAACTTTGTATATTGGGGCAGAATCTGATCAAAACAACTCTCTATCTATATCATATTTAGTAGGCCATAAATCTCTTCTGCACATTTTATGCCAATTGATCCTCATAACCTCTTATAAAGTTGTAGCAGTCAAAGGACCTGGGGACCGGCCAAGGGTTTTTCCACTACATACCTACACAACATTTGGGCCCTAAGGAAATGGGACATGGTATAGCTTGGCTTTGCAGGATTGGAGAGTGGTACAGTGATGGTCCATACCCCCAGACAGGCTGGGTACATCATTCTGAGTGAGGAAAAGGAGGAAGGTGAAGACTGGGAAAGTATCCCCCAGAGAAAAACAACTATGTCCCAAATTTTTTGAAGGATTAATCTGAATGGTTTCTTCCTTTTCCACAAGCCCTTTAAATGGTCTTAAAGTATACCTGGCCTCTTGTGAGCAATTCTACAAGATGGCTTACACAAACATAGAGTGTTTAGCCTTTTTTCCCTTTCTTTAACTGCTTTTGCTGAACTGTCAATAAATTCCCAAGTGTTTGAGCTCAGCAAATATGGGAATTTCCATATCTGCTTCTCTCAGCATGCAAGTAGGCAATCTCTTTCCAATCCAAGAAACTTGGTTAGCAAATGTTAAGAAATAGCAGAAGCCACCCACTGACCCTTTACTTACTAAAAGGCATGCACAATATGGTTTTTGTTTGTTTTGCAGTAGGAGATATTTGCCCCCAAGCTGAGATGTTATTTCCAGACTTGTTATATCAATACCTGAAGAACACATCACCACATAGAATAGAGATAGCTTTTGGATACACAGAGGTGAAAATAAACAGCATACAGACTCTCAAGGACCTCTGTAACCAGGGTCTGAAAGTATGCTTTATATCTGACGTCAGTATCCAGAGACCCTGAGTGGTAGTCTTTTATCAACAAATCCAGCAGTTGAATTTCTAAACTAAATAGTTTGGGGTTATGTTACAGCATCTATATTTCAAGAAATAATTTAGGTAGAGATATGAAGGAAATTAATTGTGTATATGTTAAAATTGCAAAACTCTATGATTCAATTATTTTTTAAAATCCAACTGTAATAAGGCATAGCCAAGGATAATGATTGATCTCAATGAGAGAAAGAATAAGGAAACAATGATTTCATGTGTCTTGGTGCTATGGAAATAACTAACACAAGATTGGTACAGACAGTAACATTAAACTCAAGACATTATATCAGATATCTCTGATGCTGTCAGGAAGAGATTTTTCAAAATTAAAATATTTATTGTTTTTATTATAAAATTATTTTGTAATTTTGCCTTCAAGTACCAAAAAAAAAACACTTTTATGTAAACTCCTTCTCCTCCAAATTTATACTTCCTATAATCCCAATCCCTAGAGATAGCTACACAGCCTTCTGCATTTTTATGCACAAACATTTTAAATTAACATATTCATGCTTTATGTAATATTCTATAATGTGCTTAAAAACATTGTATATTCACTTCAACCCATAATACAAATCATAATCATAATCAAATCATTTATAATCATTTATAATGATTACCTACAAATTTATTTCCTGAAGTTCACTTAGCCAAGAATCTGTTGAGTTTAGAGGATTTCCAAATGTTTTGTTCCAAAGAGTGCTTTAGTGAAAATTTTGACCTTATGCCATGATATACTTTAATGGGCATATACTTTAATGGGCATATTCTTAAGGTAAACTTCTTATAATGACATCTAGGGCCAAAACATGTGCACACTTTATAATGTAAAATTGCAACATTGAGCACTCCCACTAAGAACCTATGAACATTCCCAGGAAGATCTTGGTGTTCTCAGTGGCTACCTCTTGGAAAGAAAAGATTGCCTCTGTCATTCAATAACTATTGTGAAAGTAATGATTCCTCCAGAAGGCAAAGAATCAATGGATAAAACACTATGGGGTCAAAAGGCTGGTTTGAAACCCTAATAGCTTTCTTTGAATCTGGTGCCATTTAAGTCATTCGGCTGTTTGAATAGTGTGTGTCCCCATGTATTCACTGAAGGCTGTAAAACATCCTCTCCCCCTGCCAAAAGCTATTTGATAGAGTATATTTTGGTTATTTTCTTTCTACCTTCCAGGCAGAAGGCACTTAGAACACAATATACTAGGTGAAGCACTAGGTAGGAAGTTATAATACAGGATGTTGATAGCAGTTGTTCACCAGGTAGCCTGTGAAGTACATAGGGGGGAAATTGATCTGTCAAGGCAAATCACAGATCAGGCCACGCATGGACAAAGCTGTTTAAAGTCAGGCAGGCCTAATAGTCATAACTACTAGATGTGGTTACAAGTGACATGAAGTAGAAATACTAATTTGTATCAGCAAAAGTAAAAATTGGGTGACAAAATTAAAAGAACGCATCTCAAAGCAATAACAGCAAGATGTCATGAGGAAGAAAACGCTTCACAGAAGAAGTCTAGGTTCTGGATACCTCCCTAGGTCATCACAGTTAGACCTGGTTGAAGGTCTTCTGAATTGCCGACATTCAACAAACCGCTGAACACACACATACATACATACGCATACAAATATGCATTAATGTAGGTGTGTGAATGTAAGCACATATGAACACGTGTGTGTGTCAGAATATAGCAATAATCAGATAAAGCCTGTTCTCACAGACCTCTGTATCAGTAAGAGGACACAAAAACATAAGCAAAGAAAAATACATTGAAACCAACTGGTGACAACTGATATGAAAAAAATTAAAACAGAATAAACAGAGAACCTCTGAACTGGTCTTCCTTTTCTCCCCCTCCCCCTCTGTAACTTTTCTTCACAAAAGTAAGAAATGATCTTTTAAAAGTACTGTTCTGCTCAAATCTTCCCATCTTATTCAAAGTAAAACATCAGTCCTTGGGCCTCCCACACTCCATGATCAGTCACCACTTGACCCCTCAGACCTTATCTTCGATAGCCCCCTTTGTTCAGTTCCCTCAGCAACTGGCCTCCTTGTTGCTTGACACTCCAAAGCACACCAACCTCAGAATTTGTACCTCAGAGGGCACTTACTCCAGATATCCACATGACCTTCTACTTCCTTTACGTCTTTGCTTAACAGTAATTATCAAAGATATTTCTGTAATCATCCTATTTAAATTACTCTATGTCCTTTATTCCTATGTCCTAAATTACTTTCTGTCTCTTATTGCTATGTCCTAAAGTCCTCTATGCCCTTTATGCCAACTTCAAAGGTGAAGTTGACAGATCTGCCCATGGATTGGGAATATAAAACAGAAGAGTCAAGGATGATTCAAAGATTTTGGCCTGAACAACTGGAAGCAAGGAGATTGCCATTTTCTTCAGGGAAAAGCTGAGAGGAGAGCACATTTAGAAAGAAGGGGAGTCCATTGGGTTTGAAATGCTTATTAGACATCTAAGTGGAAATGTCAAGTAAGCTGTTGGAAATTTGAGTCTGAAGGTCAGGGGCAAGAACAGGGCTGGAGATAAAGATGTTGAGTCATCCATGTGCAGAAGCCAGGGAACTGGATGAGCTCACCCAGACAGGATGAGAGGTAAAGACTGGCACAAGGATTGAGCCCCAGGCCGCAAGGGTGATCAACTGGATGATCCTCTGAGGAGGAACCAGCCCAGGAGAGGGGGAAGGGCAGGCCATAGGTAAGAGGAAGGCATGAGAGAACCTGCCCACAAAAGTGAAGGAGTGTTTTCAGAAGGAGGAAGTGATAATCTGTACACAATGCTGCCAATTGGTTGAGTAAGGTGGGAACTAAGAATCGACCATTACATTTATGACATAAAGGTCATTATCAACCTGAACCAAAGCAGTTTTGGTGTTTCAGGATAGAAAAAAACTGAATATCTTAGATTGCTCAGATCTCTCAAGGAGTTTTGCTATACAGGATCAAAGAAAAGGACTGACAGATGGAGGGCAAGGAGGAGTCAGGGGAGTGTGCGGCTGTTTTAAGGTGCTGGACACCACACGTGATTTTAAGTCAATGAAAACGAGTCAGTAGGAAGGGAACACATTACAATGCAGCAGACAGACAGGGAAAGTACAGACATGAAGTTCTTGAGCTGACCAGCAAGGGCAAGACCACCAGTTCACCAGTGAAAGACTCAGCCTCAGGAGAAGGAAGTCTGCCTCTGAAACAAGAAGAAAAGTCAAGTTTTCAGCTTCAGCAACAAACAACTGAATGGATGTGATGGTAGAGAGTATAGGAATGATCTCCTAGGTTTTTCTTTTTTTAACTACTGAATTTAAAAGTGAAGTCATCCGTTGAGAGTGAGGAGAGGAGCAATGATATTGAGGAATAACAGAGTGAAACAATAATTGACTGAGGAAATGTAGCAGAATGTATTGGGAAAACCAATGACCTACTTGAGATTTGTGGCCCTAAACTTTTTTTCCCCCAGTGGTGGGGATTGAACCCAACACCTTGCACTTGAATTTAAGATGAGGCCAGCAATGTCTTGCAGGAATGAAGAGAGTAGAGATTGGATTTAATCAGAGCTGGCTTTTTGCCAGGTGCTTGTAACAAAGGGAACGAGGAGCAAGGGAATTAAAAATGTACTCCTCCTTACCATAATTATAATCACAACTCTCATAATTTATTCATCATCTATGATGTGCAAGACACCATGCCCAGTGCTTTACAGGATTTATCTGTAATCTTTGTAAGAAATCCTAATGGTAGTTCAGGACAGGATCGGGTTCATCAGTGGAAGGGCTGTGCTCAGGACTTTGAAACAAGAGAAGTAAAGGAAAGGTAATTGAATGTGTCCATAAATGGTGAGGGAAGTGAAGACCCATCTAACATGGTATTCTCCAAGAAAAACAGGAGAATGAGCAACTGGAAATAGCAATGTCGAATCCCCAGCTATTTTACTTCTTCTCTACCCTAAACCCCAGTCTATTGACCTCAAGCCTTTGGTAAGGTTTTCTTTAAAACCACAGCTTGTTCTTACAGGTTTGAAAGATTAAGGATGGACCTCTGTCCACGTATAGGGCAAAGCGCTGTGTGAACTGCTCCAGAAGCCTGAAGAAGCTGTTACACAAAGCAAAGAAACCCCAAAATGCCATAGAGCTAAAGAGGAGACATGGGAGTATTCCCTGGGGAATCCAGATAAAGGAAGTAAGTAACCAAGAAACCTGCCAACCAAGATAGATAAGGAAACTCCACTGTCACCATGGGAGGAGAGCCCCAGAGGGCTGGGGGCAGTGAAATTACACAAATTACACAGTCTCTAGCACACAGTCTAAGCAGTACTTGCAAATATTCGTGTTAGTTCCTTACAGACAATATAACTACAAGATATCTATCCCAAATTTAAATGCCCTTGTGATTTGTCACTTAGATTTGTGTGGTCCTATCTTATGGCTCACAGTGTCATTCAAAAGAAACAAAGTGACACGGAATGCTTCAGATGCAAAAAGAAAGAGAGTGTTGCTAAGCAGTTATTCACAACACTTTTCTCAGAACCCATGTCATATACTGTAGGATTCAATCATGGAAAATTTATGTAAAACTCAATTCATCACATACCTTCTATGCAAATATGACACAGCCTCTTCCCTCCCCACTAAACTCACTGAAATTGAATTCTGAGGCCTTTATCTCTTTTCCTTTTTTCTTCTTTCTTTTTTTATTGGCAAAGTTTCATGGCATACCTCATTTTATAAAATTTGGAAAATGTGGAAACAGAATGTAAAATTCAACATAAACTCAGTCATAGACAAGATACTGATAACATTCCTGAGCATTTAATTCCAGATCAAAGATTTAAGAATGCATACGCATGCGCACACGTATATAGAAGCATCTCTCATTATCTTCAGTTCCAGAATGTAATCTGCTTCTTAAAAAATGTGTTTCTCAAAAAAATGCTGGGGAGCCAGGCACAGTGGCACATGCCTATCATCCCAGAGGCTTGGGAGGCTGTGGCAGAAGGCTCTCGAGTTCAAAGCCAGCCTCAGAAAAAGTGAGGCACTAAGCAACTCAGTGAGACCCTCTCTCTAAATAAAATACAAAATAGAGCTGGGGATGTGGCTCAGTGGTCAAGTGCCTCTGAATTCAATCCCCGGTACCAAAAAAAAGAAAAAAAAAATTGCCGGGTAACAAATTTTCAGTTCACTGGAACCTATATTTCATTACTCAAAATACAAAAATAAAACATGTTCTCAGCCCATCAAAACCCTCCCTATAACTTCTTCAAATATCATTAAATTCATTCTTTAACATCAATGTAACAAGCTACCAAGAATTTTCTGCATAGCCCAGAGCATATAAAACAACAATTACTTAATTATGAAACTCTTAATGAACTCATTAGTATGCATGTTTGCATGCAGTACAAATGAAGACTGTACATTAGCAAATACAAATTACATTTTCCTTCTACACCACAGGAAATAGGTGGTATAATGCAAACAATAAACTAATGAATCAGAAAATAAAAAGAACATCTGAATTGAGCCTGGGCTGGTAGACAACCTCAGGTGTCTGACAGAAGAAATCTCTGGTGTCCGTGAAAGTGTAGACCCTAAGGGAAAGGGTGGGGAAGACAACAGCAACAATGCACCACTCCTTCTCACTCCTATCAAGAACAGGGGTCAAAGCCTGCAACAAGCCATGCATCCTCTTGCCAGGAGTCAGGGCAATTTAAGAATTTTCCCTAGCAAGTATTTGCAAATTCCTCATACTCTTTAAAAATTACCATTTTGACCATGAATTTGAATAGAAAACTGGTTAACCAATTTTTGATCATTTTTTCACAAGTGAGTACAGTGAATATTCATGCAGTAAGAGTCAAAGAGCAAAGCATTTGACATATTATGCATCTGCATGTGCACATAGATCCCCACATACACATATACATACACATATTGCCATGCATATTATAAACAGAAATCACTTTTTCATTAATATTTGCTAACATGTTTTTCATGCCATCAGTTTCCAAATCATTAGTTTTAATGACAAATGGTGTTCCATGATACCCAAATTAATAAATTATCACTTTCCTTTTGTTCATTTGTTTCCAATTGTCTGTTATTATGCTTTTTAAGCATTTAAGTGATTATCTTAGAATTCTTGAAAGTAGAAATACTGAGTCACTGGATGTAAACATTTTTGATACTCTTGATTCATTTTGCCAAAACATCCTTCAGAGAAGTCATACTAATGAAAATACCCCCTGCAATGTAGGAGAGGGTTTATATCAACCACTTCGTCCAAAATGTGCATTTTCTTAAAAAAAGAAAAAAGAAAGAAACAACTTTGCCACCTTGGTGACAATGATGTTCCTATGTTTAAATAACCATTTTTTTTTACTATTTTTACTTTATTTGTTGATCATTCATAGTTGTTGAACATTTATATTTCCTTATTTTATGAGTTTTCTGTTCAGGTTTTGCCCATGTTCCTGTTGGCTTGTTTGCCTTTTAAAATTATATTCAGAAAAGGTATTTTTATATTAAGTATAATTTCCCAATCTCTGTCATTTATGTCATGAGCATTTTTTTCTTCTCAAGGAATTCCAGAGTTCAAGCTATATTCTCATTTACCCAAAGGAATTGGAACCCCTTAGAAGTATTTGTTGGTATAAAACAAACCTCATCACTTTGTAGCAGAGTATTCATCAAATTTTCCCTCAGCCCACTTCAAAAGCTTTTCTCCTTCACTCTGGGTGGGGAACCACATTCTCAGCACTATTCTATGCCTCCCTAGATCCATCCCAGTTTTCAGGCAGGTCTAATAGACTGGTCAGGTGGTTCCTGCCATCCTGTCTCAAGCATTCACACTCTGAGATTCCAGGTCTTTCCAGCTGGGCAAAGAGGGTCAACTGAGCTAAGGCCTTGATGAAGTTAGTCCCTTAACTTGTTCAGTCCTTACTCTGCTCTTCATTTGTAAAATAAAGAGCAAAATCCAGGTGATTTCCAACAGCCCTCTCAGCTCTACCCTTCTAAATTCTCTGATATAATTAATCTTTCACGTGCCTGCAAATCACTTGTCAATAAAGAACTTAAAACAGTTCATTAGTTTTGAATGCTGAATTCTTTATTTTGCAAAATGGATGAAACCATTCTGTAGTCTTTGTCTCGAGTAGTATTAATATGTTTCCACATATTCATTCACTGAAAACTGACTTTAGAAAACTAAATATATTTCCTTATAGGCATATATTCATTCAACAAACACTTAATAAGCATTCATAGCATGCTGGGCACTGTACTTAGCCCTGAGGAAACAGTGATGTAAAAGAACAGCTGTTGCTTGCTAGGACATAGCACCCTAGTGAAGGAGGACGATTTGTAAATAAACTACACTCTTGCAAGATGATACTGATGATGAGTGCATAAAATCACTCTGCAGTCACTAACAAACCATGCAGAGTAATGAAAACTTCACAGTGCAGCTGACACTTGAGCAAAGGCAGAAGCAAACATATGGATTGCCTAGCATGAGGAGGAGCAGGAAGGGAGAGAGGTGCAAGTGGAGGGATCATAAGCACAAGGCAGGAAGGTGTGACCCAGCCTGTCGCATTCAGGGGACTGCAGGCCTGGGCTACACTCAGGGACTTGTCAGACAAGAAGCTTGGAAAAAAATAGTGAAGAGCTTGAAAAAGATGAGCCTGAAAAAGATGTAGATGTGTTATTAATAGAGAATATTTGACTTATTTAAATATTTATATATATAAGTAATTCACACTTATTTTTGAATATCGACTCTCATTACATTATAGAGAATAGATTAAAAAGAAGGAAACAGGGGAGGATGAAAATTTTAGGCTTTTACACATAGTCCAGAAGGTATATAATAAGAGTCTAAACTAAGGAACAATGAACACTTATTATAATCCTATACAATATTCTAGTGATTTGCCCTTTGTGGAATTAAAAGAAAAAGAGACTATACTATCCAGCTGCAAAATGTCATAGGCTGTCATAAATATCAAGATTATTTTCTTAAAAAGTTATAATTTTACAAGCATTTATCCATAGGCATTATTTTTTTTTCCAGTGCTGGGGATTAAATCCAGGGTCTTATGCTTGCAAGGTAAGCACTCCCCCAGCCCCCCATAGGCATTATTTATAACAACAAAATCATCTTTCTTTCAAAAATAACCTGAAAGTTTCATTTCCCCTGTGTGACTATCTGTTGAAACAGTAGGTAAATTGGAATAGTATATTCTAAAAGAAAAAGAATTAACCAGAATTTGAAATCAAAATTCCCAATCTCTTACAAGCCTGTATCACCTCTGTAATTGGTTCAGGGCTGCTTATGCCTTCCTCTGACATGAACTCTTTTAAGAATGAAATCCTCTGTCTCAGAGTAGAAAGACCAAGGTCATTTTCATTGATATAAGGTGGAGATCTGATTCTGTAGTGTTCCTAAAATGAGTTTCTTCAAATCTTCACACAGCTCACTTTTTCTAACTATCCATCCACTGCATTTCCTCCCTCAGGGTAATAATTCATCCAGAAATTTTTCAGATATCAGCATTTTGTGATATCCATTGAATTTTGTGGGCTAGTAATAGTGTACTTTGAGTTAATTATAACCCCAAGTTCCTTTACTCAATCATAAACCTGTTTCCCATCAGAAAACACTTCAGGAATGAAGTATTGGTTCTTATATTCTTTTGAAAAAGGTGGGGTTTTTTCCATAAGCTTTTCTTTCAGCTTTAATATTTTATGACTATCTATAAAATCAACAACAGTTTCATTCATATTTTAAGAAATAACATCTGAAATTTGTCCTTGGAATAAATTATTTTTAAATTATTTTATTTTCAAAACTTCCAAATAATTTGTGTTCTTCAATCACTACTGAGAATTTTCTACATATTAGATGTAATTTAAGAAAAAATAGAACAAAATTTTTGTCTCCATCTATCTTTAATGACAGGAAGAAAAGAAACAGAAATAATTTTAAAACTATTAAAAGAATTTCATATTATAAAGGAGTTTCCAGCAAAGGGTGGGCATGGGGGTTAATTGAAGAGTCAAGAAAGCATTCATGAAAGAAATGGACTTTAAGGCCAAATTCGAAAAATGAGTAAGCTTTCATTCAGAAGGAGTGGAAAGAATGTGTACATTTCAAGGAACAGAAAGTGCATGAGTCTAACTTGGGCTAGCGCTGGGGAGGACTACAAAAAGCAGAGCTATCGCGAAAGTTAGAAAATATGAAGAGATGAAAAAATACAAGGATCAGTTAATGGAAGGTTACTGTATTTGTAAGCGTTCTTTTGGTTGTGACAGAATGTCCAACTCAACCAGAAAACAGACGGTGCCAAAGTAACTGAAAGGCTTTCTTGGGCTTGCTTGAGGTATGGTTCATTTAATGGCAAAAATTCCATCACCTGAAACCTACTCATACTTTTTCTCCCCCAGGTTGGTTTCTTTTTCAGGTCGGGAAATTGAGAGCTGGCAACGTCAAAGTTTGTATCATTAGAGAAACCAATCCAAGGAACAATCACTATGCTCCCACAGAGTCCTGAAGCTGAGTCTGTGTGCACCAGTTGACTCATCCTGGTCATATGCCCCACCCCACTGTGACCAATGGGATTGAAGGCACTGGTTGGTCAGCTTGGGCCATATGCCCCACCCCCAAAGCTTAGAAGAACAATGCTTCCCACAACACAAAGGCCAGAGAGGACAGGAGGCAATTTGCTTGTAAAGAGACTCCCTGCTCCTAGAAGAATATGTGAGTCTGGGCAGCAAACTTGAGTCCATGACTATGAATAAGAAGCTAAAGATTTGGATGTTAGTAGGCAATGGAAAGTCATTAAAGGTTTATGAACTGGATAACTATATGATTAATGCTGGCCTTTATGAAATTACTGTAGCTGCAATGCATATGATATGTTGAAGCAGGAGATGGACAGAGGTAATAGAACTAGCGTTGAGATTGATGAGAGGTTTAAGGAATCTAGATAGCTTGCTGGGCAGTGGTCAGGATAAAAAGGTAGAGTCAAAAGCAAGAGGCATTTTAGTATTCGAATGTTTTCTCACTAGGACTAAGAAACTTTGGAAAGTACATTTAATATTAAAAGCAATACTGGGTTGCTGAAGGAACACTGTCATAAAGAATGAACAAACACTAATTATTTCAGTGTAATTTCTTAAATGGGTTTAATAGGAGGTCTGACTATAAAGAGCCCAGCTTGTTTGCTCATTTGGAAGAACATTGCTGCCATCTCCCAGTCACCACAGCTCTTGGACTTTTCCTCATTCATAACTCCCTGGCAGCGTGGGGTCTGCTGTGTGGGCTTTCCACATTCCTTCCAGATCCAATGCCCTGAACACCAGCTAATCCCATTCAGTGTGTCCAAGAGACAGAAAGGGCAAGTGGGCAAACTTTAACAAAATGTTCTTTCCTTTGACTGAACAATAAAAACCAATTAGTCATTTTAATTTGGGTCTACAGTTATTTTGACTTTTGTTCTCTCCCACACCATCTTTCAGCAGCAGAGTTTGAATTGTAAAGATTATAAAAGAATGGCTGAATCACCAAAAGACTATTATCCTTGATTTTTTTTTAAGTCTACAAGAACACTCATTTTATCATTTTCAAAGATTTAATCCTGAATTTTCAATACCCATTTAATATGCAGGAAGATTCATTTACTAACAAGCAAAATTTAATTTGATCAATACAAAACAGATTCTGCTGCTACCTTTCAGCTTTTAATTTTATTATAGTTACTAAAATTTCAGTGTTATTAGCACATTTCATACTGTAAGAAAGCAGGTGTGCTATGATGTTTTGACAAAACCCACTGACCACTCAAAATACAGGGACATTATTTTAAAAATGGAGAGAGATATATGTTATGCTTTTCTGTAGGTACTGATGTTCACGTGCCTTCACCGCAAAAAACAAGATCCACCTTTGCCACAAGTTTACAGGAACAAATCTTTGAAGTTTTATGGTGCATACGAGGCACCTGGGGATCTTGTTGAAATGCAGATTCCAATTCAGTAAGTCAGGAATGGAACCTGAATCAACATTTCTAACAAACTCCCAGGAGGCACCCATGTTGCTGCTCCACAGATCACACTTTGAGTAACACGGGTCTTTGAATTTAATTACAAAATGAGAAAAAAAAAATCAGCACCTGAGATCTGGTGTTAAATCATATCTAATCTAGATTGCAAAATAACAACAAAGTAAAAGGAGCAAGATATGGGTTTATCTTCCTCAGGAACAAAGCATCCCTTAATGAATCTGTCCATATTTAGCTTTGCTATCATGATCCAATCACTTTAAGTCAGATGCTGTGCATGGTAACATTACTGCCAGTGAGATGTATTCCTTTGTGTAGGCTTAGTTAGGATGATTCATTAGTAACTCTATCTTCCAAGTACATATGTAGACATTATTATGATAGATGCAATTGTTGGAGTTTGGTACACATTACAAATTCATCTGCCAAGTTGTTTTTACATAATTCTAATCATTAATATGAAAACTAGAAAATCCTGTGAAAGGTAAAATAAAGTAGATAGATGTTTGGCAGGAATTTCCATTTTTATTCAAATATTCCTGGCATCAAAGTAGATAAATAGCTGTTGTCACTTGCCTTTGTTCCCAAAAAAATCACACTCTTTCCTAACTCTGGTGTCTGGTTACTTTGCCTTCTGTTAATTTACCATAATGATTCCCCAAAGAGAACAGAGATTACAGAGAGATATTTCCCTAGTATTACTGCAGTCACAGAAAAATGGAAGATATGAACGTTTTTTTCTTTAAAGATCTCTTAAAAACAACAAAATTTGCAAAAATGGATTTCTACAAATATGTTATGATTCAGGTTTTTTTGTTATTTGTATATTGCACAAATGTTTAGGGTTAATCAGAAACCAGTTCATTCCCTACCCCCACCATATATCTACTTGAACATGAAAAATTTCTTTTTGTACCAAAACACCAAACTACTTGAGACAATATGCTAGATTTGGATGAACATTTTCAGTGTTTCCAAATAGGATACATAAATAGCTAGATGGTTCTGTGAAACAATAGTATAAGATATTGACACTTGAACTGATAATCAGCCAAGTGACTTTGCTTACAAAACTCATATTTATAGGCATTGAAGGACATTTGTACCATAGAGAATATTAAAGTTCAAAACTGGGAGGAGGGGTTTAACTGTAAGACAGTAGATGCAAACTCTTAAATAAGAGAAATTGTGCATATGTTTTTAAAGAAGTCTAAACAGGTTGGTCTTTCTGATATGCTTAATATCTTTGTGTCAGGAAGCTAACGTATAGATTCCTGTGGCCCCTTGTACAGCACTCCCACATACCAAGGTGTCAATAAATATGAATGAACCAATGAATGAATTGTTCAATTAATGAATGGAAGGCTATTAGAGTGAAGCAGCTCTAACATTCTGAATTTCTGTGTAAGCAAACCAAAACCCAATCGGATGCCTACAGTCATAGTCAAGGAAAATAAACCTAAGCTTAGCCAATCAGAACCATCTAACCATCTAACCTCCAACTATGGACTTTCCATTGTAATGATCCAAATAAGGGCCCTGCTCCACTTGAACCAAATAATTTCTTTTCTGTGCTAGCACATTCACCCATAAAAGCCTTCCTTTCAACCAATTCCAATTCCAACTTCCCCAATTGCCCAATTCATGAATAGCTGTTTACTCAAATAAACTCTTCAAAAATTCAATGTGCCTCAGTTTATCTTCTAAAATAATGAATGAAGGATTACAGAGAGGAAAGATTTCACAGAGGCAATCTTCCATCCCTGAGATTTTATGGATGTAGGGAGCAACTAAATTAGTTACTTGGGTCTAAAAAAGAAGGTATGCTGAGTTCTATCTTCAACTCTAGGTAGTTGCCAGGCTAATTCAAATGCTTTTATGGTCATTGGTTCCTTGAATCTACTGTTAGATAATAATTAGTATGTAACAGATTTGCAAGCTTTTACCTCATTGTTACTTCAAAGATTTCTAGCACTTTCAAAACAAAACATGTGAATTTCCCCAAGATTGTTGGACTAACATGCCAGCATAATAAATAATCCTCTTTTACATTTGTAGTGCTTAAAGTTTTTGGAAATCAGCACTCATCTTTTCTGGACTGGAAAAAAAGTCCATTTACATATTCATGTTCATGTATATAGTGGCTTATAATTTACAACCTTTCACATATATTCAGTCCTTAGCAGCCTTGGGCAACAAACTAGGTAGATATTTGCCTTATTTCAAAAGTGAGGAAAAAAAAGTTTATACATTGCCCCAAAGAGCAGTGACACAGATAGAAAAAGCACTTCTACCTGCTGACCTCTGGTCTTGTTTCTGCCCTATAAAGGACAATAAAACAAGAACTGTATGGTACTTTACAATTTACAATGTTTGCGAACATGCCCAATCTTCGGGATAAAACAGTGTTTATTATGCAGGGTTTAGTCACAAAAAAGCTGAAATCCAAAGAAATGAAATTGCCCAAGGTTAACTATTGGTGGTGTCTAATAGGAATCCTGCCTACAAATCTTGGTCCTTTGGTGTTTATTTGGTTGGTTGCTTGCTTGGTTGCTTTAGGACCTCAGATGCATTGAATTAGATTAATCACTTCTTGGTTCATTTCCCACTCTGCACTGGTCCTTGCATGGTTGTTTTATTTAGTTACATAATTATTTTTTTAAAGGGTAGTAAGTGTCCTGTGAATAACCAACCAATATAAAAGCTAAGATGTTAACAATTAACCTTCATGTAAAATATTTCTTCATCCCTTGCCCAGGCGTCGCTTCACCTGGCATCGTCAACATTCTGTATGCTGTATCTTTGTTTTACTGCTTTCTTTTTCATGTAGTCATATGAATACATGTGACTATATAAATATATATTTAGATTTCTAGGGTGTTTATAGTTTCATGTTTTTAGCTTTGTGAAAATTGTATCATGCCATAGGTAGTATTTTAGGGACTGTATTATGCTGTACATAATTTGAGAGGCATATTGTATGACTGAAGATCCTTCTGCCAACCAAACTAATCACAGTTCACACACATACACCAGCTCTTTGTTTGCAAATGTGCACCTATAAACATTCAATGTATTGATTACATCAAAAACTATCCAGTCTCTTCAACTTAAGACATGTTTAAATGCACTCCACCTATTATATGGCAAAACTCATTCAACAAATTCTTTTTTGAGTGCCTATAATGTGCCAGGAGGCGCTGGGATATATCAGTGCCAAAACAGATTCAATCTTTTCTTCCTCCATTCTCCTCCCCAACATCCCTGATCTCATGGAAATAACACTGTATAAGATACACAAACAAATAGAAATAAAAACGGAAAATAAAGAGAATTGGGGGTGATTTTAAGTGCTAGGGAGTAAAAACCAAGTGTGCAAGGACCTCAAATATTGGGGTTTGCCATTTTAAATAGAATGCTCAGCTATGAACTGGAGGTGGGAGGGAAGAATCCTTATTCAGAGGGTGATATGGAGGTAACTTGCCCGAGAGCTGAATCAGAGCCAAGTAAACTCTTCGGAACCTCCCCACCTTTAGCCTATTGTGTCTGCAGGATACGGGATCAGTGAATACGAGTATCCCTCCAGAGAGACAATGCATTTCCTCCCACGGTTCTTCCAGCTGGTGGTCCCCATTAGAATCGGCCCTCGAAGCCCAGGCCACACCTGAACTCCAAGCGCCAAGCGCTTACACTAGCGGGACCAACGCCCGCACGCACTTTACTGGGCCCCCGCGCGCGCACCCCCGACCACGCGCGCAGGCGAGCGCGCACCGCCCAGGGCCGCCCTCGGGCCGCTCCCGGCCCCACCGCGAACGCGCGCGCGTGCAGAGCCCGCGGCTCTCGGCAGGGACGCTGCCGGGAGGGCGGCGCGCGCCCCGCTCAGCTGCTGCGGCGGCGGCTGGTGTGGGCGCTCACGTCAGGACTGGGAGGAGGAGGGGGTTCGCGGGGAAGAGTGAGAGAGACATGAGGCAGCCTAGCAGGAAGCGAGAAAGAGTTAGCTGTAGGAGTGAGTTTTAGAGGCGCCCAGCGAGCAGGACCTGCGCCTGCTGGAGAGCGTGGCCGACTGGGCTCCTCGCCTCCTCCGCGCTCTGCTGTGTCCGCTTTCAGCACCCCGAGTGGAGAACAGTTCCCGGCAGCCCGCTGCGCTGCCAAGGGGCCGCCGGCCGGCCAGCCAGGGTACCTGGAGCCTTCGAGGGCACTCAGGGGGATCCTCTGAGAACCCAGTGTGCGCTCCACCGTCTCCCCTATTTGGTGTGCAAGTAAACACGGGGGGAAAACATCCGGCGGCCTCAGGGAGCCCTGAAGAAGCCGAAGCAGAATGTACCAGGGACACATGCAGGTAAGATATTTCCATGGTGCTGGAAAGAAACCTTAGAGCTAATTTAAGAGCAAGGTGGCTCACCAAGTTACTATGGTTAAGTACTGCCTTCACACAACTCAACAAGTGAAGTGGTGCAACATGACCATGACATTTCTCTTTGGTGCTGTCAGTAAAACTAGACAGGTTTCTGGGGGTGGGATAGGGGAGGAAAGACCTCAGAACTTCGACTGGGGAAGTTTGTTTTCTGTGCATTCCCTGAGCCTGTTCCTTTAAACAGGATCAAGGAATCCAAACAGAGGAAACCCTGGAGATGACCGTGTTTCCGTTGTAATCCTATTGATGCATCTCGGCATGTATGTCAACTGAAGGGCAAACAATAATAGGAAAGACAAAGCTTTTTCTTTATCCATCTGCAAAGATTTCTTGGCAGTTAGAACACTTTACCACTTTCACATTATTTTTTAAATGTTATTTTAAAAAATGGTTTATACTATATTTCCCCCCTTCAGATGATGGGATGTTGTCACCTATCCCAACAGGATGATTTGGGAAAATAAATTTCCAGCATGTGTCCAAGAGGCTCTAACGTTTTTCAGGGGAGGTGCTTCCTCTGCTTTATTAATGCTCATCTGAGCTGAAGCACTGCTTCTTTCAGATGCAAGCACTCTCTCTTTTGAGCAAAATTACTTTAACCTTGACTCCAGTTCTCATTCACACGATTGATCCCTCCTCAGAAAGGCAGATGTATGCTCTAGGAGAAAAATGAAATACTAACCCAGCTTCCTCAAGTGTGAACTGAGTTCTTTTTGTTGTCCCTGAATGTTTTAGTCACCAGGTTTGATGTTTGGGTTTCTTTTCCACTCCAAAGATGTTCAAATACAGTCATCATATGAAGTGCCTTCACCCTGGTGTGCAGTCTGTGAATACCAAGGATGCTGTTTCTTGTCTTTTAGAGTGATTGGAAATAGATAAATATGTTGTTGCATTCATGACTTAATGTTACTCAATATTCAATTTCTAGGTCTTGGAGAAATTCTTTTGAACTATAATTTACTTTCATGTAGTGCACAGAATTGTATCATATTCCTAAGTTTTGTAAGAATTCTGAATCAGCACTATTGGAATTCCAAAAGCATTTCTCATAACGTTCTGTTTTGACAATTAATGAAATGATGTCACATTTGATGGACAATAATTAGTGACTGAAATATATTTATAAATACATGGTAAATATGCTCTACATGTTTCTTATAAGTACTGCACTAACTGGAAAGTTTAGGATCAAAGCAGCTTTCAATTGATGACTGCTGAAAAAAATTAACAAAGGATTATTACTCTAATTTTATGCTTCATTTTCCCAAGAATGATACTTACATTTTTATTTTTTATCTATTTATTCTTCCTAAATAGCTTCTTCACGGGGGTTAAAGTAGGAAAGTTTTAATAAATGGTCAGTTCTAGAAAACTGCTCATCCACAGAAAATTCATAGTTGACAACTTAGTACAATTTACAAAAACTTTCCATAATATTTTTGTTTGAAAAAATAAGCATATTTTTATTCATTGTGAATGAAGAATTCAAGCAAGAATCTGGCGATTTCATGCCCCCAAACAATTACAACTCAATTCTATGAAGAGTTCAAGGGAGGGTGATATCAAAACTTGAATTGTCTAGAACAATATCTGAGGATTGACTTTCACTCTGAGAGAATAGACAAAATACAACTCTGTATATGCTCCCAAGCTGATGTTTCTTGTTTTGCACTACTGTAACAGCAAATGTGATGGCTTGCAGTAAAACTCACAAATCTTTTCTGCCAAGCCTAACTTGAAAATGTCACTAAATAAAGACCGTAATCGATATACTTGCCAAAATTTTGGAGCTCAATGCTTTTTCCTTATTTACAATTGGCCACTAATGTTAAATATAAAATGTCCAAGACTGTTGTAGGTATGCTTAGTAGGTATTCAGTGATATAATCTGAACTGGAATTCTTCTCACCCAAAAAACACCCATGACAACCCAAATTATGATAAACTTTTGTTTACATTTTAAACACCAAATCTCTTTCTCAAAGAATATTATTGAGTCTATAGACAAAATCTCCATCGTGTTGGTATATTTAGATTAGATAAAGAATGGCTTCTTATCAGAGATAGTATCATCCCATGTATACCTGACTCTGAACACAGATGAGAAGAAACAGTCCAAACACTCCAAATACATGTTAAGATCTCAACACATTTGGTAAAGTAGACTAAGGATGAGCAAAATTTGTTAACATTTCTTCCAACTTTGGAGTTACTTCAAACACTGGTGTTACTTGACTGATACCTTAAAACAGGAGTGAAACAGAAAATATTTGCAATCATTTGCTATGCCTTCTAATTCTCTTTTTTGTACCCAAGTTTATTTCAAAATAAAGCACTTTGTAATGAGCAATTGGGAGTAGGGGAGGTGTTCACATGAAGCCTTTAAAATAGTCTAATTTAAAGGTCCCATGGTACCTTTGTTTTTGCAACTTAATGATTTTGCAAATAAGGTCTACTCATTCTGATATGTAAAGCTAATTCATCTAGTTTGTGGTAGAACCTAAATTCATTTTAGAAGCCACAGACTTTAAAAAGCAAACATTTGGCTTGTTCTGAGAGTTCATTAGAAGATAAAAATTGGTATCTATTGCAAATAGTGCATAAAATGGTAGCATATACTTCTTGTTCATAGTAAATGCCACAAGTATATTTCTTAGTTACAGGACCCTAGAGCTGTGTTGTTTTCCAACTATCTTGCCAATTTTCTCCTAGGGGAATGAATCACCCCAGCAACTTAAGCAAAGGTGGTTTCTTTACTAAGTGTTTGAGATTTACTTCTTTTCTCTCTTTGACCAAGGGAGCCAATGATGATGATTAAATATACTTTAGCATTTATTCTGACAAAGAATTTTATTACAGATAGATGACTTATGGTCTTAATCCCACCAATACCTCTGTGCTCTCAGTGCTGAGGTGTTTATTTGTATGTGTTCATTTGAGTTAACGCTGCCAATTAGAGCAAAGTTGTGACCTGTCTCTGAATATTTCATTAACCAAACTTGATTTTTTTTCCTGGGGCAGTATAAATATAGAGCAATATCATCTCAATTTTGAGCTAAGTTCTTTTATTGTTAGTGAAGCGTCTACAGTAATTACTTTTTTATTATAAAAGAAAGTTATTTCAGAAAGCAATCAAACAAAAAATGTTTGTGATTAAAACCAATCTTTATCATAGGCGCTGAAAACAGATTTTTTTTTTCTTATTCAGGTCAGGTGAGGAATCAGTTCACTCCCTCCAGCTTCACAAGACACATAAGCCAAAATTTTTTTAATGATAAAAAGTATAAGTTTATTAACAGTTCTAAAAGGGGTTTGTGCTTGTTTTTATCACTTTACCTAAACTTTTTGAAAAAATCTTCACCAAGGGGAATAGCTTAGGTAATATAAATTATGTTTATACATTATATTTGACCACTGGAGAGTCATTTAGTTTCACTGAAAATGATGCATATAAGAAGTCAGTTCAAGGTAAGGTTAGAATGCTGTTTTTAACCTCTTTAAAAGCAGCTTCTCATGGTAGAGACCCTCAGCAAAACTAAAGCTGATGGCTTTTACTCAGGGTACTTCTACCTCTTCAAAAGATACATTCCCCCACCCCACATGCCACCCTTTTCTATCCTGTGTCATTTATTAACCTTTTTACCAGGGTGTCCATTGCTAGCAAAGATGCAACCAATACCAATATATTGCATACCCATAGCCACACAACACTGATATTTACGTTTTTAGAGGAGAATCTTTGAGATTAATTTGGTATGGGGAAGTGTGTGATTTTTTCAGATGATTGAGCAATGCTAAAGTTGACTGTGTCGTTCAGTGTGAAGTGACTGCTGCCCTCCTCTCTGCCCCCAGCTCAAAGGGTACCTGCCCTTCCTCCTCATGAGTCCTCCGAGAGGTAATGATGAGCACTAATACAATGAGTTTGTTGTCTGGAATATTAACTAGGACTCTATTGAAGGAAATTCATGCACAGTTAAGCCGAAGCTCAAAATTATGACAAAAGCTCCAGCAAGACTCTGAAGTGCCTTTCTACATATTCACAAGCAAATCATGTTTGGCATGGGCACAATGTTGAGCTTTAACATTTGAAAAATACAATAGTTATGGTCTAATCTTACAGGGAATGTGATTAACCTGAAAATATCTTTCTCCAGTGACATTGGTCAACAGTTTCTATTGTATACTTATGCTGAGAAACATAATCTGGACTTTAGAAGTTTATTTATGATTTGTAAATATTCTAAAAACATGTGTTTGATAGTAAAATATACAGTATATAAATATTTTGGCTATAGAATATTTTTTAAAGTAGAGACTAAAAACAAAGCTTCAAACAGAACTTGTTAATTTTAAAATCTTGAATCTCAAGTATTACCACTGCCAGCCCTGGAAACATTAAAATGTGATGCACCATGTAGTCAAAACATCTGGCAGGCTGAGTTTTTTTTTTTTTTCTTTTTCCTGCTTTTTATTGAGATCACATGTTTTCAACACTGGCATCAACTAGAGCTGTTTAAAGGTTTTATATTTTATTTAAATTCTTAATACGTTTTTAGAATAACCAGTGTGCATTTCCTGCACTAAGGTGAGGGTCAGCCCATCTACTGTTTCCTTATTAAGAGGCCTAAGTCCAATATGAATCTCTGGAACCTCTAGGCTGATAGAGAAAATGAGTTGCCAAGTTTCTAAAACATTTAGCGCCTCTTTATAATTCAGGATTTGCAAAAGACAAAATCATCTTGAACTGTAGTATATAACTACAAATCAGAGATCAGCGTGCAATGAACTGGGGATGACATCTTTCTCAATGACTCTTTTCTTCATTCTCACCTCACCTGCTTCTGCCACACCTCATCTATGAGGATACCAAATGGAAGTTTTCGTTTCCCAGTCTGCTAAGATTATTATGTCCAATATGTTATATTACTATATAGTACAGAATATAAATAGGAAAATATTTAACACACTATTATTTCAACATCAAGACATTTGCTAATTATTTAGAGCTCACAGTGTAATGCCACACATTGCCAATGTTGTCTCATGTCATTTTTTTCTTTTTCTAACATTTTTTGTTAGTACATTGTAGTTATACATAAAATTGGGGTGAAGAAAATGTGATATATGTAAACACAATGAAGTCTTAGTCATAAAGAAGAATGAAATTATGGCATTTGCTGGTATATGGATGGAACTAGAGACTATCATGCTAAGTGAAATAAGCCAGACTCAGGAAGTCATAATACCTTTTTTGACTGATCCTTATTAGGAACCAACATAGTACTTCTATTCATGTTCCATTAGATAAATAACCGATATCATACTCCATGTGAGATTGCACCAAACAGATCATCTTTATGGATTGTTTTTTTTTTAGACAATTGCTGTTAGAAATTGCACAGATGAAAAGTAATGAGCTCATTTAGATAGGAAAAGGCTATTTATTCACCATTTCATTCAAGAGAAATACACAGAACTCTGCCAGCAGCTGAAAATGGGGTAAACCTGAGCCAAGTGAGATAGTTTACATTTGCAGGTGCATATTCAACTCCCCCAAACTCCTGCTCATGTGCAGATACCTCTGGAAAACAAGAACAACCCTACAAGTGAGACCTGGTGAGCAACATTTTTTTTCTTCCCAAATGAATGCCATATGGTGATCTATGAATCATAGAGATTCCAAGAGAGGATTGGTACTGTTCTGATGCCAGAAATCTACCTAGGGAGTCACAAAATTCTCACTCCCATACACACTCTTAAAAAATCATGTGGTTCTTTAAGCAACTGGTATGGTAGAGGAATTCATAACCATGTCATATGAGTAATGATTAAAAGATCTGGGGATGTTTGGCTTGGAAAGAAAGACTCAGAAATCATGATGACTAAGTATAAAGTATTTGAAGTGTTGTTATTTAGGAAAAGGGTAGAACTGCTCTGTATAGGCTTGAGGGTTAAAACTATCATATCAGGATGAGGTGAAGAGCTTCTAAAGGCAATGAAGTCAGAAAGGCACTGCATGCAGCACCCAGATGGCAAAATGCCAGCTGGGAGAAGGAGGAGGCCTAAGTGAAGGGAAAGCTGGTAGCTAAGCAGAGCAGTGTCCCTGTGCACACACAGGTGTCTGCTCTAAGATCATATGCCTCTTGGAAGACATCCCAATGAAGAGCACCCTGAGAAAATCCACCTGCACGAGGGATCTGTAAATTTGCATGTGCATGTCTATGCGTCTAATAAAAAATAGGAGTAGTCAACTGTGATGACGACCTAAAATAAGCAAAATTCAGCACTTTCTGGGGAACTATTTCCTGGCTAACTAACAGCACATGGGTGGCCATTGGTCAGAGCCCTGCCAGAATCATCACACAATATGAGCAGATACAGTTAACAGAAAATATGTAACCTCCTTAAGGAAATAAAAAAAGAAGAAAACTTAAAACACCATTAAGAATGAAAATCAAAGGGAGATCAGTAGAACAGAGGAAAGAAATCAGGGAGAGGAAGAGGGAGGGAAAGAAAAAATACCAGGGAGTGATATTAGCCAAATCAGACTGTTATATTGTGTGCATGTACAAATGTGTTAACAGGAAATCCCACCATATGTACAACAATAATGCACCAATAACAATATGGAAAAACAAACAAACAAAAAACACCGTGAAGAAATGAGGCCACCAGGGCTACAAAACACCCCTTCACCTGTCTTCACATGAGTGTTCACGTGTATGCTGCTCCTGAGTGGTATCTGGCCATTCAGTTACATTTGAGTTAGCAGGTGAGTACATGAAAGTGAAATACCGGGAGCTTGTTAGAAAAGCAGAGTCTCAGCTCCTACTCCAGACCTACTGAATCAGAAACTGAATTTTTTCAAGATACCAGTGATTTATATGCACATTAACACTTAAGAAATACTGATCTGAATAACTTCTACTTAAAAAACAGAGCCTGATCTTGGGTAGCTTTCTGACATCAAAGAGGCATGATGAGGTTCCTGAAAGAGGAGCTGGCAAAAGCAGCTACCCCAATTGTTATAGTGTGAATGTCCTCCTTATATTGACATTATATTCATCATATTGACAATGTGACAGCCACCCAGTCGATTGTAGTTTTCCTTCTGGGGAAATGCAAAATAAACCCATCAAGTTCCATCTAAGTAAGACAAACCTTCAAATATTTACAGAACTGTTGTGTCTTCATCCCCTTAAATTTTTTCTTCTTCAAGATTAACAGCCCAGTTCACTCATTTGTTTCTCATAATGACATTTCTGATGTTTTAATGGATCCATGAAATTATGGAAATGGCCATCCAAATAGACACACTGCTCAAGGGCTGACCAGTGCCAAGAACTGTGAGATTATTATCTCTTATCAAAGACGTCTACTCAACAGCCTAAAACTGTTGTGTTCTCTTTTACTAAATTGTTTTCTAAATTGTTCTGATGTTTCTATTCTCTGGATCACTTGGGAGTTATTTCACAAGTGTTGGGTCTTTATACTAAAATAATCTTGGATCCAAATGTGCCAATTAGAATATTCTAGGTTAACATTTCCTTACCTCACCAACAATTGTGCTAATGTTAGCTTTGAGGTCATAGAATCCTTAGTTTGAAGAATCTTTGAAAAAGTTCTATTCAATTATCTCATTTCACAGACGAGGAAACTGAGACCCCCCCACACACACACACATTAAGATATTTGCTCAGAAAGTCCCACGTAGGTTAGTTAGCAGAGCTAGTAATGGAATGAAATCTGCCTTACTCTAGTATACTATTTCCATTGCACCTTTATTGTTTATTTCAATGTTTATTACATTCAAAAATCTAAGTGAAAAGTAAACATTATAATAAAACCACTACATGTTTCCAAATATCCAGGTGTTTGGTATTTAGTCACTCAAATGGATATTTCCCTATTTTTCAGTTGTAGTATAATTATATGATATTTATATCTTCCATTTTAGTAGTCATTTGTCTGGCGGTGGAAGAAGTCTGGCCTGGAAGTGTGTTTTAAAAGTGAAATGAATTGCCATGAAAAGTTGTATTATTTCTTGTAAAAGTGTTCACCACTGTGTCTTCTTGAACTGACTAGAGTGACCATTTGAATGAACTTGTTTGATAGCTTCTTGAAACTAGTTGCCTCAACACATAAGTAAATTAGTCAGGGGTTCTTAGTTATAAGTAACTGAAACCAACCCCATCTCTCACTTAAGCAAAAAGAGAATTCATTAAAATTGCATTCAACAATGCACAAGGAAGGAATAATGAATAGAGAAAAATCACTATTTTGCAATCATCATGATAAGTATGGGTTCAAACAAGAACGATCAATGAAAGCTAACTCTGAGGTGAGAGGTAGTTTGTGAGCAGGATATTTATATAACATCAAATTATGACCCATACATTTAAAAAGAAAAAAAAACAGTAACTTTTAAACAGCTAAACTGTGCAATACATTAACTATATTATCAAACTCAAGATCGCTAATAAGGGACAGATGAATGTCATGTGCTCTGGATGTGATGCCCTGGGGAGACAACTGCTCAGGAAGTGGTCATGCAAAAATGCACAACCTGAACCTAATCATGAAACAAAAACAGGTAAACTCAAAATGGGGGATATTCTATAAAAAAAAGATTGTGTTTTCCAAAATATTAATGTCATTTTAAAAACATGGAAATACTGAGAAACTGTTATAAATAAAGGGAGACCACAGAGATAAGACACCTAAATGCAATCTACGATTTTAGGTTGGACTGTGAACTAGGAAAGGAACTTGCTATCAAGAACACCATCAATGCACATGATTGACAAAACCTGAATGTGGGCAGGAGTTTAGGTTGGTATTCTGTCAGTGTCAAATTTCCTGAATTGGACAACACCTTGTCTGTGTAAAAGAATATCCTGTTCATAGGACATACTTGCCGCAGTATAGAACAGTAAAAGGGCACAGTGTATATAATCTACTCTTAATTGATTTGGAAATAATAATAAAATGCATTTATGGAGACAGAGCAAAGGAGAGGGAAGTGGGAGAGAGTTAATAACAAAGCAAATGTAGCGAAGTATTAAAAATTGGTGAATCTGGGGAAAAGGTGTTTGGGAATACATGGTACTGTTGTAATTTTTCTGTAGGCTTCAGAGATTATTTCAAAATAAAAATGGTTTTATGTTTTCTTTTAAAAAGTGCATTGGGCACCAGCACCTTCTAGAACTAGGCTAGAGATAAAGGGACCAAGCAACAGGAAGGGACACAACCCAAGTTAAGCCCAGAGTCAGGCAAATATGGGCCCCACTGCTGCCTTCACAGGACAAGGAACCCCAGAGCTTGTCCCCTGCCACAACAGACTTGGACACTAATTTAGCCACTGCACCACTGCTGCTGCTGCTCACAGAAGCCCCATGCTGAAGCTTGAGCTGCTGTCTCTCATTGCCAGAATGGATTCTCTACAATGGATGATTCTGTGTCCAAATCCCATATGAAGTTGGGGAAGGAATGGCTGATTTGTAGAGCCAAACCATACATTCATAACCTAGCTGCAAGATAAGCTGGAAAAATGTTTATCTGCTTCCTACTGAGATTCAAAAACTGGGCCATTTCCCAAATGTGGAAAAACAATTTAGATTTTGAAAAGATTTTTTTGTTTTTGTTTTTGTTTTTTTTGTTTTTTTTTTTTTTTTTTTTATTTAAGCCATGAGATGTCCACTATAACATGTTCTAGATATTGCTTGAAAGTAAAACAGACACTTAGTTCTCAATCTTGAAAGTAAAATAAGTACCCAGTTCTCTGTTGACTGGAGTCCAGTCTGCCTTGAGAGATGAATTAAAAGGAAATTATTATCTTTAAATCCAGGTTTATTTAGTACCACCTGCCCTTGCAAACAGGCCTGTTAGAGAATATGGCAAAAAAACCAGAGTATATTAGCTTTTTCAATCATGCAGCAAAGAAGAGCAGAATGATCCTGCTATCATTCATCAATGTCCATCTACTGCTCACTCCTATTATTTTTGAGAAATTGGAGAGAGCCATGTGAAGAATTCAGTAATTAATTAGGAAATTAAAATACATATCATGTACCATAGAGATAAGAACATCTTTTCCTTCCATATGCAGAAATTTAATATGAAAAACTGGGTACATTAGTGTTACATATTCATCCAAAGGATGATTATAATCAAGACACCCTATGCATTTGAGTCATTAATATTGATATGCAATTTCTTATATAAGTCTTTAGAAAGATTTATGTAAGACTAAAAAAAAGTGTGTTTAAGCTTGGGGAAAGATTTAATTAAAATAGAATCTTTGAAGTATAAAAGTCTTTAGAGTTCACATAGCACAACTTTG
Source organism: Glaucomys volans (assembly GCA_020662805.1). NCBI lineage: Eukaryota > Metazoa > Chordata > Mammalia > Rodentia > Sciuridae > Glaucomys > Glaucomys volans. Next base: position 354,918 of record JAJEJO010050467.1, read on the forward strand.
TCATTTCACATATGAGAAAACTGAGTCCTGATGGCTCAGACTTTTTGAATTAATTTCCCCTTTCCAAAATGAAAAAAAAAATGTATGCCGAGAGACATTTGGTGGCATCATACATCACTCAATAATCTCTTACCTTTGAAGAAGCAACAAAACATGTTGGTTAAGAGCTTCTTCTTCAGGGGCAGCAACCCTAAGCTCATGTCCTGGCTTCACCACATGGAGTTTGCATGACTCTGATCTAATCCCCCATCCTTTCTAACCCCCATTTTGCTCATCTGTGACAGGGGATAATAAAGGTACCCACACACTGTAATGACTTTGTAAGGATTAGATGGAATGGTGAAGTATAAAGGGATTAGCATATAATAGTTTCTCAGCTGATGCTGTCTCATGTTTTTATAAACTTGCAAAATATAAATCATGTGTGGAAGGTTAGCCACAGCAATATCTACTATCCCTGATTATTCACAGTGGTGACCAATGCTTGCTTCTCTTATTCTCTCACAGTTCTGGACTTTTTTTTCTTTTCCCCAGTTCTGGATTTTTTTTTCTTTTCCCCAACCTCAACCTTTGCCTTCTATATGCTGTCACTGTTCCACTCGCATGTCACCCCCTCGGTGACTATTGCTCTTCTGCACATCAGTACCCCATGCCCAGCAATGCACAATGAAGGGTGTCTTCTTCTGTGTTTCTTTAGCATTTTATATGCATCACTAATGCCAGACACTAATGTGTCTATCAATCTTCCTGACTACTTATAAGCCCATCTGCAGCAGTGACTATATTCTATGTCTACTTGCACCTTTGGAGACTGGTAGTGCCAGGTGCGTATTATCACTGCAGTATGTTGAGTAGATAAGAGAAAGTATGAAAGAGTGAATGAATGAATGAATGAAATATTCCAAAGAATCCCTCAAGAATAAGGACTCCAAAGCAGTTAGGATGGTCTCCCTGATTCTAAGACACACATGGTCCCAGGATCTGGTCTATTCCCATGAGTTTCAGAAGCAAATGCTTATCAAGTGAAGTTTCCACACACTTGAAAGGGAATCAATTACAGAGAAAGCTTACAATTAGATTGCCCCTGTAATTAACCAACACTCCACTGTCAAAGCAGTCTTCACAGTTTAATGGGTTCAACCTCTTTAAAGCCTGAGGATAGTGTGGGGCTTCAGATTAAGAAATATAGTACATTCCTCTAGAGGTTTCTAACTCTATCTTTAAATGGTCATGGTCATTTAGGATTAGATTCCTTCCAGGTTCTAGACAGCTCCTTATCACCTCAACTAGTTGTCAGCCCAATTTTAATAACAATGATAGCACACATCCCTGAGACCATGGCTGATTATTGTAGTTGGAACTGCCCTCAGAAGGCTGTTGTAAGGGTTGCTGACCTCCCCAGTTACACACACACACACACACACACACACACACACAGGCACCAAATCTCTTGTGCAGGAGACCTCCTTCAGAACCCTAAGTATGACTGTGCAGGATATCTGGATAAGGGGGCCCACAGGTTAGATCTGACCTCCAACCCTCTCCACATGTCAAGCTATGTGCTGAGAGGTGGGATTGTGTGTGTGTGTGTGTGTGTGCACTCTTGTGTGTAGGTGAAGTTACCTCCGTTTTACCAACTAGGTTCACACCCTGTTTGGGTGTGTTTTTTAAGGCCTTCATGGAAGATAATCAGTTTACAGGACTACCTGGCCTTCCTTCCAGCCCTAGGATTCTATTATTATCAGACCTTTAATTAGTGATGCAATATAGTTATGAGTGCTTGATCAGGGCATATTTCACCAGGTTACTATGAACCATATCATTGAAAGTAAATTTTTAAAAAATTTCTTATGAAACCAAAGATTAACCTCCCCTAATCCTTCAAAGAATATGCAGCTTGGGAAGATCCTGCCAGACTTCTTTTTCTCATTCTGCAAATACTGAAAGAGATACCTTCCTACAAAGCTCTCCCCAATATAGCAGATCCTTGGTTGTGATAAAATACTGATATCTCTGCTGCACAGTCACTTTTGTGAGTGCCTCATAAAAGTTCATCTTCAGAGTGCCTCAGTGAGATTGGCAAAGGATAGATCTTTTATCTCTGTCATGCTGATAAAGAGAAGTCAGCACACAGGGTCTGACTGTCTCACCTAAACTTCCTCATCAAATCAGTTGGGGACTGAGGACCAGAATTTGGATCTTCAGGCTTTAACTCTGTTGCCTGAGCTCATATAGCAAATTCAGGCCATGTCTCCATGTCGGTTCTTTGGTTACTGAAAAATGATTCAACCAACAGAAAGGAAAGAATTTTACAAGTTTTCTGGAACATTGCAATGGACTTGGAGGGTAGAAATTTCTGGTCATATTTATTCAAGATAGATGCTAAATCCATACAGCTTTTTCGATTCTCTGAGTTCAACATCCATATATTTAGTACTTTGCATATGATGGCATGTACTTGACTAGTTCAGAGCAACTATGAAATATCCATCTTTTTGTGCAGAAAGCTTCCCTAGAATCAGAAAGAACCAGGAGGCTAGAATATGAGGCTGTGGGATTAAACAAAACTTAGAAGCCTAATGTAGAGTTGCTTGTGTTGCATGTTTGTATGTATAAACATGCATGGATCACACATATAAGCTAAGCCAAATAAACCCTTTCCAATTCCGTGACTTACATAAATGTTTTCACTTTGTTTTATTTATACTTTGCTGTTACAAAACATTCAATAATAATATGGCAGTTATGTTAGTTTTCCATCACTGTAACAAAATATCTGAGATAATCAAGTTGTAAAACATAAAGGTTTATTTTTGTTCAGTTTTGGAGGTGTCAGCCTATGGTCAGTTGGCCCTATTGCTTTTGAGCCTGTGGTGAAGCAGAATGTCATTATAGGGTAAAGCAAAGCTGCTCACTTTGCTTTCATGGTCAGGGTGCAAAAGAAGAAGAAATCAGCCTCATAATCCCCTTTAAAGGCATGTCCCCAGTGACCTTAAGACTTCCTACTAAGCTCCATCTCCTAAAGTTTCACCACCTCCCAACATCTCTGAGCTGGAAATCAAGCCTTGAACACAGGGACCTTTAGGGACATTCCAATTCAGACTACAGCATGTTTAACCAAATGTTTCATGTTTTACTTTAATGTTTTAACCTCTATTAAATTCATCCTTTATATATCTGACTTCACTATTTAAAAATTGGCTGCTATTTATTTGAAGAAATTTTATTAATTTTGTATGCTTTTAAATATCAATTTTTATTCAGGAAAAGAGAAAACACTGGTTTTATTGAAAGAGAACTATGTCTAAATGTCAGGCTTAAGGTTACTGTGGAGGAATGTGCCTATAGCTTACCTATCTTCATTCATACTAAAATTATATTTTGAACAAAACCACAGTTCTCTGATTTCTTAAAACTAATTTAAAACTTTCTATTAGCATAGAATAAAAAGACCAAGGAGTAACATTATAAAAATTGGAATGTGATAGTATTGATCAATTAATCCAAAGTAAAATTAAAAGTGCCAAAATGAAAATCATGTTTTCCTTCATAGACAGTTTTGTTAAGATTAATATTTTAGTGATCATCATCTAGTACAGTCATGTGAGCTGACTTCAAGATCAATAAGTAATATAATTTAAATGTTCTGTTTTGTATTAAAGAAGCTTTACTCTAATTGTCTACATTAAGAGCTAGAGTACAGATATTCTGCACCTACTTGTCAAAAATTATTTCACCTGTGGTTTGCACTGCACATAATTGTTCTGTTTTAATACATGTGTAAATAGCCTGTTTGCAGATAAAGAAATGTCCAAATAATCAAACTAAAAATGTAACTTATCTGGCATTTAGATTCATCCTCAACATTTATTTGCAAGCCAGTCATAGCTTCCCAGGTGACCACTGGTGCCACTAGCTGATCCCTTTACCTGCTCCAACTCAAAGTGTGCTCAAACATGGACTTGCAGCACCCCCAGCTCCATAAAACCAAGGTCACCTCCTGATTTCCTCTGTTGTTGGACAGCCCCAACACCCACTCCACTACCTAAGTCAGAAACCTCAGTGTCATCCTTTTCTCTTCCTTACTCCTAAATCAAATCTAAGGGCTCCAGCACTTTCTTCCCAGTTCACTCCTTCTCCACATTCTCTCCCCCACCTCACTGCCACCATATTACATCAGTTTATCATCTTTACCTGAAAAGTCACCAGAGGCCCCCAACCAATCCTTTTGCTGCCAGGAGCACACATTTCCTACCACTCTTCATTGCTAAACCATTATTTGATCACATCACCTGTCTATGAAAGTCCTTTCATGCTACACCAGCATCGATCCAGGATTTCAGGTGCACTCTCCTTTGACATTATCTTAGAATGCCTGTCAAAAATGTAGATTCCTGAACCCCCACTAAAGCCCTGATGAATCACATTCCCTGAGGATGAGTCCTGGGAATCCTCACCTTAATACTTGATCAGTGAACTTAATGCACACTGAAGAGTGAAAAGTACTGGCCTCCAGAATAAGATATAATTTAGAAGGCCTACTTATCTGGCCTTCTCATGTACAATGTCCCCAAAGCACCCATAAGCCTTACTAGATTTTGGACACTTGTCCAAATTGCACCTGTATTTCCATGCCTCTGTCCTTCTTTAATGGTGTTCTCTCTGACTGGAATGCCTGTCATCCTAACCCTAACCCTAATCCTTGCTTATCTATCAAAATCCAGTTAAATGTCATTTCCTAAAGGCAGTCTTCCCTGAGCCACCAGGGCTGGGTTAGACAGCACCTCTCCTCTGGTGGGGTAGGTTTCCTTGGTTGTGTCTTGTTCATCTGTTTAACTCTGAGGCCAAGCACAGAGCCTGCTCATGGGGATGAACAATGTAGTCATCCCTCTTTATCCATGGGGGATACATTTCAAAGACCCCAGTGGATTCCTGAAACCCCAGATGGTACCAAACTGTTCACTGTGGATTTTTCCTATATGTATACATCCGTGATAGTTTAATTTATAAATTAGGCACACACAGTAAGAGATTAGCAACAATAATTAATAATAAAATAGAATAATTATAACACGTTATGTGACCATGTTCTTTACTCTGTCTTTCATAATACTTATTGTACTGTGCTCACCATCTTCTTGAGAGGATGTGAGATGGCACAATGCCCATATGATGCAATACAGAGGTGTGAATGACGGGCATTTGTGGCCTAGCATCAGCCATCACATAAGCAATATCACAAGCACTGTGATCCTGTGTCCGTCAACCCAATAACCTGGATGGCTCTTGGTGACTGGCAGGCAGAGAGTATCCAGAATGACTCACATGCCAGTTGGGACAGAGCAGGATGACATGGGGTTTCATCATGTTATTCTGAGGAGAGGGCAATTCACACTTGTAAATTGTTTCTGGAATTTTCCATTTAATGTTTTCATACCATGGTTGACCAAATATAACAGAAATCATGAAAAGCAAAGCCACAAAAAAGGGGGACTACTGGACATATTGAATTGAGTGATGAGCCACGGAACTACTTCATTTTATAATTGGCCTTAATTAATGTTCCTGGTTTGATTTAAACTTCTGAAAATTCCCGTAGATCAGATAAGTTCAGCATTTTGTCTGGGGTCTTTGAAGATAAAATTAAATTATTATAAAAATGTACTACTTTCTTTCAAAACCAATTATTCTTGAGTAATTTATTCAAACTCCTGTCTGACTTAAAAAGGAGAAAAAGCAGGTGTGAGGAATCAAGGAGAGTTCGCCCCCCACAGGCAGATGCATAAATCCCAGGCCTGTTTCTTCCCAACTTGGGAGCACAACTTACTCTCTGTGGGCCTCAGTTTTTCAATCCACGAAATGGCTAGATAAAACCTTAATCTTCTCCTGTAGTACACCTTCACTATTCCAAACTAAAATGGGTTAAATTAGCTTTTTAAGATATTACTTAATATAATAAAAAAGCTATTTTGATAATGATATCTAATAGAGTTTATCAAATATACATATATGTAATTCAATTTATTGTGGAAAAACCTGTTGATTCAATTTTACCATAATATTAGACCAATATTACATTAACTTTTTCCTACTTATTTATGCTATTTTGTTATGTGGGTTTGAATTTTTCTTTTATCAGTTAATTGCACAATTTGCATATTGTATGAAATGATAATAATCTGTTATTCAAACTCATGAATTATAAGTGAAATGAATGTAACAGCATTATTTGAGAAGATGATCTGCACATTTGCCATCAGCTTTTCAAAGATATGAAAAAATCTTGGAGTGTGGTACTTCAGACATACCTGTGTGACCTTGGACAAGTTTCTTAACCTCTCTGAGCAAATCAGTTTAGAAAACTGAAGTGTGCATTAAATACTTCATTCCAAGGTCTTGAATGAATCACTGCCCCTTGGCAAGGAGAGCATAGATTTGTTTCCAAATTTTAATACTGGATTTTCTGCTAAAGAAATACCCTTATATTATTGAGGATGAATATTATTCAATTAATGAAGATTATCTCATGAAAACAGAGACCACCGCTTCCCATTGTTTAAAATTCTACAATAAAATGACCAAAATGGAAATTATAGCCTCAAACTAATTAATCAAATAAGTTAGCTGCAGTGGGAAGTATTTATATTTCATCTATCTCATTTCCTTAGTCCCAAGGAAATTCGTAGACAGCTGTATCAGAGGCAGGCTCTTTGTAAATGCCTTTGTTATACTCATTTAGAAAGCACTGAAGGAGGAAATTAATGATAAATAAAAATGAGAAAACAGAACCTAAAGCTATACTTAAATCTACCTTAAATCACTGAAATTGCCTGTTAGAAAATTTAGAATAAGATGTTCTCATAAGTTTGAGGTAGAGACCAGAAATTAAAACTTTAACTACAGCCAGGAGCACTGCCTTATAGCAAGCTAGCAAAGTTAATATCTTGGGGCAGTGGAAGTTTTGAGCTAATGCTGATTAAGTAGAGAATGAAAAAAAACTGATCAAATGGGAGGAATATCTATGCATTTATTCATGCATTCTTTAGTAAGCATGATTATTTGAGTAAATCACTGTCTACATTAAAACCTAAACTCTCAGAAAATTGGAGTTCAAGTTATTAACTTTATTCCCAACTGTGACCCAATCTGGCCTTAAATAACCTACTTGATCTATTCCATGTCCTCATCCACAGCCTGTCAGATGCCACCCCACTTAGTAATGGAGAAGGTTGTCACTCTTCCCTCTCACTCCCCACTCCTCTATGCACAGAATTAAAATAGACACCAATCCACAGAGTGAGAAGAAATGGCTTGCTATTGATGATCGTCCACACCTGACAGTGACATGGAGTTGATTCCACTGATCTCTATGTCTCCAGAGACACCTTTAATAAAGTGGGACCCCAACTCCAGCCCTACTTTTCCAGATCACACAGAGAACTAGATCAAGCTCAGTCTGCTAGAGGCAGGGGGAGCCCTTGGAGAAGCAGAGCAACTGGATGTCAGCAGATGGAACAGGCAGGCCTGGATAAGAGGTTTCTTGGAGCTGTCTAAATGTTGCACCGCAAACTCTGTGAATCTCTGTGCTGCTCTTCAAAGCAGCAACCACTCTCTTGATAGACTGAGCAAGGTCCCCAGCCAGCAGAAGTGTTTCTTCCTCTAAAAACAGACCACACGAAAAGCAGCTTTGGACATGACTGCATAGCCACAAATATTAGCATCATCTTCACCCTGAATTTTGCACTGCCAAAAAAAAAATCATGTCTTGATTTATGTCATAGTTGATATTTATGATAATGTTGTCAAGTCAGAAGAACAGACCATACAACCAATCAAGGCCGAGATTGTTAGTTACCTCTCATCCTCAGTAATTATTGGCCACAACAGGTTGGTGGTAAGCAAGGGGAGCCTCCCAGTGCTACCTTCAGTGTTAATGTCCTTAAGGATGTTCTTACATAGATTACACCCTGGCCAGAATGGGTCCAGCCCATTCAATGCCTCAGGTTAACACAGACCTGTCAAAGGAGGGTGTAAATGAAGGCATAAAACTGATTGTAACAGTCTATATGCACAATAATAATATCTGAACCAAAATAGCATATGTGGGTTTATTAAATTTCTGCAAGGTACATGGTATACAGGTTTATAACATTCCCATGCTCATTACCTTTGGAGGGAAAGGGCATTTCAGTGCAATATATGTGTTCCATACAATGCCTGACACACTATACAACCATAATAAATATAAATCACTGAAATCCAATTTGTTTTCTGGCCACACTCCCAGGAAGGCTTATCTGATTTCCAAACTGTGGGTGCTAAAATAAAATCTGAGAAACAGAGCAGAATAAGAAATAGATCTCTTCCACATATCTGATACCACTCACCCCGAGTCCTCATTCCTCATCTTACTTCTTTTTAAAATGTTGAACTCTGATCCCTTTCTCTGAATCTGAACCTCTTCTGAGAGATACTTACCCAAGTCACGTTTATAGAAATAAATATTCATTCATTTGTTATCAAATATTTTCAGGCACCCCCCCTCTCTTTACAGAAACAAAGCTTTATGATAATCCCTCTCATTAGAGAATGTAACATTTATTTGAAAAGACACAAGCAGACCTATATAGAAGATCAGATTTAAACAAAACAATTGTTATTTGAGAATTTTCACGAGGCAATATAATTCGGGATAAAGAGTCTGGAAAATAATCATTTAAAAACTGGCTCAGTTGAGATGACTTACAGAAGTACAGCAATCAGTTTGAGTGTAAATTAGTACATCAGACACACAGTGTTTTGAATGAAGTATAGAAAAACAGTCCTGAGTCAAACAAAATACTTTTTTAGAAACTGTATTGAAAATGGTAACTTTGCACATAGTTCAAACTGACCACAGCTGTAAACACATTTAAGGATTTATAAAGGGAGAGAAGTTTGCAAAAGCTTTCTGGCTTGACTCAGAAACCCATATTTCCGTTTTCCCCACCATTATTGCACAGCCTAGATATTATGTGAGGAAAGTATCTTTTTTCCAAAACAGCAGAGAGAAGATTGTAAAAGATAATTTCTATCTGGGGATAAGGAAACATTTGAGCTGAGTAAACAGCCATTTCAAGCTATACATAAGTCAGGAATATTGTGGTATAGTGGTTCTTCCAATTTCATTCAGGCCAAAAAAAATTAGACTCAAATCTGTAAGCATCCTTTTTCCTTTGATCATGACAACAGCGACTTACCTATTATACAAATCTAGTATAAAATTTCATTGTGGAAATGTAACTTCAAGTATAAATATGACATGTTAATGAACATTACTCACTCTTTTTATGAAAAAAATAGTAATAAAATTTTGAGTTAAGTATTTGCTTTCATGAATCATTCATTCTCTGTTTTTCAGAATTCCTGTGGAATTAATTGTGTTTATTAGCAAAGCAAATGACCCAAAGCATAAATGGAAAAATACTTCTATTTATAAAAACTGTTCATACATTGGTGCAAATAAATTCACTAAATTAATCAATCACAACCTTTAAGAATGCTGCATATTTAAATATAGTACTTTCATCAAAAAATTGACAAAAATCCACCTGCAGTCCTTTGAATTCTTGGAAGCTCAGTTCACTCACTTTGTGCGTGAAGGTCCAAACCTGGTGTCTACTGAGAGCGTTGTCACCTCTGGAGTTAACCCTGCTCTGGCTGCTCTGGTGGAACACTACTTCTTTCAAGGCAGAAACCAGCAAGAATTTTCTGTATTTCTTATTCCTGCCTGCTAACCCAACCAGGTATACGTAAGGACAAATTAAGTAAGCAAACTGAAGGTCAGTTGGGCATAGGAACTCTGTTTGGACCTTGTCAGTCTCACCTTTTAAAAATTACAAGTTCCTTAAACACAGAAGCAGGATCATAAACATTCACTTGTATGGAGAGAAATATAGAGATATATAACACTCCTCATAGCACTAAGCTGATACCTACTTAATAAGAAGTTAACTTAAAAATTAGAGAGAACAATAAGCATTTATATAAAACTTTTAAGTGCTATGGTCTAACCATTGATCAAAGCCTTTGCTCTCCATGGTATGACCTGGCTGCATTTTCCTGGGGATAGGATCCACACACTAGAATAAAATTAAAGATAGATTTGAGGGGAAAAAATGGGATATTACATGTCAATTTTGATGTTACAGCACTTACTTCCTTGCCTTCAAATGGAAAGGAAGACTTTTTCCTTGAATTAGTCATGCCTGATTGCTGTGACCTGAATCACTATCAGTCATTATTTCTGTCTTTATAGGTTTAAGCCCAACCATCCTATTATACCTTTTTTATAATTTCACATGATGATTATTAATTCTACTCTTACCCTTTTATTTTGAATAACTTCATTGAATACTTATCATGTGTCAAAAGTCCAGAAAATCAGTTTGATCTTTTCAACCATTGCTGTCAATCCTTCCGACAAGCATGGCTTCCTCACCAGTAGTGAGGTGATTAACACACAGAGTAGTCTGAGGTCCCCTGGACTCTGGAGTTCTAGTTCATGAACACCTATCACCATCCTGACTTCCTTTATTTTTATCACAAAAATTTTGTGAACCCACAGAAGTCCATGAGAATACTAAGGAAGAGTTCCCTACAGCTAGGTATCAGAGAGGTTGCAGGTTTGGGTTTTGAATAACACAGGCTGCAATCAATTATGAATGCCTCCATCGCAAATGGAGTCCTCAATTGGAAACTGTTTTCCTTCTGTTACACCAATAGCATGTCATCAGAATTAAAACACACACACACACACACACACACACACACACGTCATTTTGAAGAAAACACTTTTTCTGTCATGATTAAAATCTAGGAGTTCACCCCCTAACTTGGCAGAGGTAGAACTTGAACCCAGAAAATATGGCTCCAGAGTCAACTCACTTGTGCACAATATTATTGAACTAGCATGTTTTAAACATTCCCTGACTGTGAGCAGAAGAGAATACAAAGACAAATGAGAACCACTTGCTTTCCTCAAGGGGTTTACAGAGCCAACTCATCTTTCAGCAAAGCATCCCTGTAGGGCTCTGCTGAGGAAGAAAACACGGTCTCTGCCCAGAATCCCCACGGTACTTGGTTTGTTCCTTCCTCAGCACTTTCACAAGCCTGTCACTGCCATTTGTGCTGGTCTCTCAGTTCCCATCCTCGAAAGGGAGGGGCCACATTCATGTTTGTATTCTGTGTCTGGGCTGAATAAAACAGCTTTGAAATAATGGAAGGAAGCACGTAGCCAGCCTCTGATGGTAAGTGCCGTGCAAGGGTGAAATGAAAGCCTTTGGTGAAAAAGCAGCAATTGTAAGATCAAAATCACTATAATAATCCCAATTCAGATTTCAGGTTTGTTTGTGCTTTTTTGTGTTCTTTTTCTTTTTTCCCCTCTACCAGAAGAAAAAAAGCATTTATTGGAAAAGGGTTTGGTTATTTTTTCAGTAAGTAAAAACAAACATAAGTAAGTACATTTTTATTTGGCATTTTTAAAACTACCTTATACAACTGAAGAGCTAAACTTCTGTTAAAGCAATTCATTCTTGTGATTTATTTTGTCTTTTTTAAAAACCGATTCCCAGTTGTAAATTTTAGACATGCTTTTTGGAAACTACAAACTCTAGGCCTGTTTTTAAAGTTTTAATTAAATTAATAGTTCCACTTGCCTGTAATTTGGGAATTTCATGCCTGCATTCTTTGCCTTTGCTTGCTACTAAAGCCATGTGCATGGGACCTGGCCCCCTAACTGAAGCCCGGGATCGAGGAGGACAGATCCTTCCTCAGCAACTAGATTCCTAATAGAGACCTGCTGACATGTCACAGAAAACAGAAAACACGTTTCATTAATTTTCATTCTGCCCTCAGACTCTTCAAGGGCATGAGCTTGGATGAATTCTCTAATTTCCCAGCCACTGGTGCCAAGACTTCTCAGTGCCATCAGTCCACACTGGTAGCTCTGGCAGTTCACAATGGAATATGACATACAGGCTTGCTAAGGAAGTTCAGAAAAATTTAAAAAGCAATTACAAATTAAGATTGATTTTTTTTCCTAATCACAAAAGTCTTACATGGATTTTCTTTCTTTTTTTTTTTTTTTGGTAGAAAATTTGGACAATAAGAAAGAAGTTTAGAAATGATTTACAATACAATCATTAATATTTTCCTCCAGTTATTTTCTCCTGGTAAAAGTTTCTGTACGATTTTCTGAATACCCTCAGGGAACCAGAAGATATGAATTATACTGTATTCCTATTGCATGAATAATAATCATAAGGGTTTCATTTTATTAAATGCTTTCCATATGCCAGGTGTTCTACTAAGCCTGTCACATACATTATTGAATGTGAGTCCTCTAAAGATATGGCACCAATTCTAAAGCAACCCTTTAAGTTCCAAGCTGTGGTTAAAGACAAGTTGAGTCAACATTAATGGAGTCCTTAATCCTAAGTCATCTGAATACTACGGAAAATAGGTATTCAAGTGGAAAATTAAAGATTAAAACATTGATTTAAGGAATTAATTTTATAATAAAAAAATTCAAACATAGTAAACTGTATTGTTATTGCCTAAATATGCTCATTCCTATCGCCTTAATTTACTAAGACCTAATTTGGGTGTGAGAAATATAAAGGTTTTGAGAGTGTTAAGCACACACATGCATGCACACACAGAGACTCAAAGGTGTTGCATTTAATGCTTTAACATCACAAAATGTATCCTTCGCAATGCATTTCCATGGCATTTTCATAACTAAAAACCAATCTTTTGTAGTTTTGTATTTGTATAAAGTAATTCATGCATGTTTAATTTTGTAAAAATAAACACCAATTTACTCAAGAGAACAAAACTGATCATTCTTCCTAAAATGAAAACAATCTAGGAAAAAATACACTATGAAAACTACAGAATGCTCAATTGAGAACCATTAGCAGTTACTTACTGAAGATTGCTGAATAATTAAAAGAAAAAAACTCTTTGTAACATAATTGTGAATAGAATTCTATTATTTTTATCTCCCTGGAATGAATGCTTGATTTTTCAATGTGATTTGGAGATGTGATTTTATTAAATCAACTCTGCATCCCAAATGGTTTGATCATATAGGCTATTGCAAAGATGTACTAAATTAAAAGCATTAGGATTAATATAGGTAATTTAGTTTATTTTTCCATGTAGGCTACACATTCCAAATATCAAAATCTATTGTTCTTTTGTATAATATATGTATTCCATCAAATGAGTTATCAACAACTTTTTCATTTCCTCCTTGGTGTTAAAACTCATTGTCAGTTATCTTATGTACTTGCATTATTAAGTAAAGTATATTAAAGATGAAGTTAAGCATACAACCCCTTTTGTGTTGTATCTAGACCAGGGTCAATATTTTATACATTAATTCTCGTAGCTGACTGCTGTAATTATGCAGTTCTTCTAAAGATCTTGAGTTAACTTGTACTGACTCCAAGATAAAACGTAACAGTTTGAAGCTGTATCTTTCCTTTAAAAAGAAATATAATAAATCCCAAGGATCATCTTATTGTGATAATAAACAAAAGAGAGTGTATAAAAATACTCCAGTTAATTTAGTTTTATGTTAGGGTCCAGGTAACTCTAAATGGATCATGGTTGACATACACTAGCATTAACATATAGCTAAGGTAAAATATCTGCAATGGTAAGATTTACAGATAAATTAAATTGGGAACCCTTTTCCTCCTTGCTTATCTCAGAGTAGTGTTTAAAAGTCAAACTACAGATCCTATCACTACTCTGTGAGGGGTATTTGCCAATCCTGGGGTCAGATGGGATTATGATGATAAAATCATAATAGGGATTAGGGATTAAGTTATTTGAGGCTCCACGATTCCCTTCCACTAGATAAATTGCCATGACATGATAAGAGGAGGAAATAAAATTAAGGGGCAAGATTGTTTTCTTTCCATAAGAATGCCAGCTGCCAATTGAGATATTGAATTTTCTGGTTTCTCCTCAGACAGGCAGTGCTCAGAAACTATCTACGCTCATCGTCATTCTTGCCTTTCAGAATTCAGTGACTGGTTGCTTCCTTCCTTTGAAAAATTCTTGCTTTTTCAGTTTTCTAGAGTTCAAAAATATAGCCCTTTAAATGTGGTCTGTTGTCCTTTATTTTTAAAGGATTAAAAGAGGGGGAGAGAGGAAGGGATGAAAGAGTGAGTGAGAGAGTTCACTGTCCAGTTGAACCTTATGGTCATGGAGTAGAAGGCTGCAATAGCAAACTTTATCTCATTTGTCTTCAAAATCAAATATTCTGTTCCTTTTAAATTAACTTAAGCAAAGTATCACAAAGACCCACTGAACAATGCTCTTTGCAATTTCCTATAAAGGCAAAAGATGGGGAAGAAAGAAATGGTCATATTATGAAAATGCTTGGCAACTTGTGCATGATCAAGTATCTTAGTAACCATAAGTCACATGCCTTTCCCCAGTCGTCTTCCCAGGAGGAGGACACTCCTGTTTTCTTACAATATAGCTTACACTGCCCTTTTTGGTAATTAGTGTAATTTGACACATTTTAAGATAATGATGCCACCTGCTCTGAATAGCTACATCACCATTAATGCTTAGAAGCTGTTCTCTCAGCAACTAAAAGATTGGAAGGAACTCATAATCCAACTTTGTTTGTGAAGTTGCATTTTCCAGAGAACTTTTAGAATCATCACAATTTGGATTTCAATAATAGACTGTAATTGACCATAAACCTTGTTTTCAGGTGGAGATCTCCAAGGCAGTTTTTCAAGGTGTAATAATTTTGTGTAATTAAGAGGGTAGTGAGGGAAAGGAAGTTGATGTGCATGGCTGCGGATTTTTATTTTCCTGAGCTCTGTGTGAAATGCTCACACTTACATCTATTTAAATGGCACACCTTGCCCAAGGTCTAATGAGCCACTGGAAAAGGACTTTGTATCTGAAAAACAGGTCTCCTATTGACCAGTGCCCTTTCCACCACTTCTTGCCCATTTTCCTCTGTAACTTAGTTCATTTCATAGCTGAGACTAAGAACAAATAATGTTAAAATAGTTCAGTGAATCACACAAAATTAATAACAATGTCACCGAATGTGTGTAAGAAAAGGCAGTCAGGGCAATGGGATGTGACAAAGATGGTAAGAAGCTTTGGTGAAGATCTCAATACAATGACAGCTTTATACAGATATGAGAAAGAAGTTACTGAAGACAGTTTTAATTGTATTTTAATTCCATTTGCCCTGAAAGTAAATGAACTAGGAGAATCTATTAGTTGTTGAGTCATTCAATGAACCACTCCTACAATTCACTATTGCCTCACTAGAGTAATTTATATATTTTCTCAGTGGACAAGAATGTAGAGAGTAAACCAGGGTTTTTGATCTTGGCACTATTAATATCTTGGGAGAGATATTTTTGCTGGGGGGGACATTCTGTACATGTAGGTTTTTAGCAGCCTCCCTGGTGTCCGCCCACTGGATACCACGAAGTTCCTCCCAGTCCTGACAATTAAAATATCTCTAAATATCACCAAATATCTCTGGGGTGAGGGCATTAAGTCACCACCTGTGGAGGACTACCAGAGTAAACAACCTTTTTTTTTCAGCATCTACTATTTATTGTTCAGGCACATAGAAGTGAACTGAACAAGGCCCTTGCCCTCACAGACATTACATTTTATAGAGGGAGACAGAAAATAAAACTAAACTATACATTGTAGTGCCATGTGCTGAAAAGGTCCAGTAAGGGCATGAAGGATGCTGCAGACAGACTGTGCATGGTGGCATATACTTTAATTCCAGCAATTCTGTAGGCTGAGGCAGAAGGATCGCAATTCAAGGCCAGCCTGGGCAGTTCAGTGAGACTCTTTCTCAAAATAAAAAATAAAAAGGCTGGGGGTGTAGCTCTGGGTCCAATCACCAGTACTGAAGAAAAAGAAGAAAAGGGAAGGAAGGAAGGAAGGAAAGAAGGAAGGAAGGAAGGAAGGAAGGAAGGAAGGAAGGAAGGAGTAAGGGAGACAGAGAGGCAGATAACATATAAGATCAGTCCTCTGCCAGGTGTGGTGGCACATGCCTGTAATACCAGTGGTGCAGGAGGTAGGAGGATCACAAATTCAAATCCAGACTCCGGAATTTAGTGAGGCCCTAAGCAACTTAGCGAGACGCTGACTCAAAATAAAAAGTAAAAAAGGGCTGGGATGTGGCTTAGTGGTTGAGTGCCCCTAGGTTCAATCCCTGGTACCAAAAAAATAAAGAATAAAAAAACAAAAATAACAAAAGAGTCCTCCGGAAGCAACTTTTGTGCAGAAACCTAAAGAAAGACATGAACATCTGGAGCACCAGGGTTTCAGATAGATGGAATGGTAAATTGAAGGCCCTGAGGCAGGAAGTTTGAAGTGTCTGGGAGTAGCAAGGAGGTAGTTGTTGCTCTAGCTGAAAGAGTAGGATGAAAAGAGGAAAAGGGCAAGATTAAAGTCAGGGCCAGATTGTGCAGAATTCTACATCAGCTCTGTACAATAGACATTCCTGACACAATGAAATTGCTCCATTTATTGTACTGACCGAAACAGTAATCCCTGGGTGCCATGTGGCTATTGGGTCCTGGCAATATGGCTCTAGTGACTGAGAAACTGAACTTTTAAAAATATTTGTTATTGATGCATACTAATTGCACATGTCTCTTGGATGCAATGTGACATTTCAATACACATATACACTGTAATGATCAGATTAGGTTAATCAGCGTGTCTGCCATTTATCATTTCTTTGTGTTGAAAACTTTCAAAATGAGAAACTGAACTTTTAATTTTTTTTATTTTAATTTATTGAAATGTACATAAACACATAGTGAGTTACTATGCAGGTCTTGATCGCAAGGACTTTGAATTTTAATCTAAATGTGAAAGAAAATCACTATAATGTTTTGAGCAGAGGTGATACATGATTTTTTTTTATCCTTTAAAAGGATAGTAAAATTATAAAATCCACTAAGTTTCTCCTGATTTTAGGAGATCAGATCCAAATCCAGTAGAAACCTGAACTAAATAACTCATGCTGGGCTCCTGGGGTCCCAGGTCCTTGTAACAGACTTTCCTCTATTTTTATTTTTTAAACTTATGTTTGCTTGTTTGACTACTTACATTTGTAAGCAGGAACTGTTTCACATTTTTTTTCTTGAAAAAAGCTGAATATAATCTTACAAATGTTAAGAGAGTAGGTAGGAATAATCCCCATTAATAAATGGTTGGTAGAAAAGAATTAATTAAACTATTGTGCCTAATAAGGACAGGTAATAAGATAGAACCAAACATTTAAATATACAAGTTAAGGAAGGTGATCTGAAAACAACCCTCTCCATCTAATGCAATGTAATAAATTAATTCATAAAGGAATGCAGACCATCAGTACTTATGGTCAAGAATGTCATGAAGAAGTGAGCATAAGAATATAAAGGTTAAATTGATGAATGGGAAAATTATTTTAAAACTATCCTTTAACCAATTGGAAATAGCAACAATGAGGAAAATCATCATTTCTTCATCAAAACCATGTTTATACATAATGCAATGAGATTAGACTTTGGCAATTATTTGTTTAATCTAAGGCATGCAAAGAAATTAATCAGAACATTTGATTCTAAAAGTCAACTGTTTATGTTAAATGAAAAAGCAAGAGAAATGATATCAAAAGAGCCTAGTTATTGGTAAATATGATTTGAGGGTTTCTTTCCCCTTTCAATATTCTCCTTATGGGTGCCTTTCACCCATCTTCCTCTAATTTTGACACTTTTCAAAGACATAGGTTGTTTCCCTTGCGCAGATTTAGGACCTGCTCTTGTCCTTGTATATTTCTTCACTACTGAAGAAATTGGGCTTATGCATCATTATAACAAAAATAATGAATAAATCAGGAAGGAAGTAGTGAAGGAAATGTAAGACCTTGGTATGAATGGCAATGAGGCTGCTGAAGCAATTAATTAAAAATGTCATGGACTGCCATCAAGGGAAGGATCAGCAATTAAAGCAGAGAGGTTTTGTTAATTACTCAAGGTTGAAGCACAGAACAACCTCAGAGCAATGAATCCATTAAAGAGTATTATTGCAATGGAAAACTGGGTAATTTTTTGTGTCATTGTACTGAAGTTGTACTGAAAAGGCGTGAACTAAGAGCAATAGCAGGAGGCTTCTATAAGGTAAACATAATGAGAAGGATGCCCTTATGCTCAGATACTTTATGTCTAATAATGATATATCACATTTGCAAAAACTTTGATTTTGAATGGATAAGAAGGAAAGCATATCTGTTTTAGCTGTTTTAGGAGTAAAATAAGATTCATCAATTCATTTACAATTAGCTATTTTCAGTTTTAATATTTCTGTTCTAAGAAGTCATGATTTAATGAAAAGTAATTAATTATAAGTTCACTGAGTTAAATATTTTTTGAAAAGTATTTTTAAAAACTTCTGACAGATTTTTGTAGAGTCACTTTAAAGTAATGTACTCTAAATTCCACATTTACATAAATATCAATCAGAATTTTAACTGGTCAGATTACTATGAAGTGCCTAATTTTTAACTAATGCTAATCTGCATTTCACATTTTTAATTAAAATTTTTACTAGATGATTCAGATAAAACAGTCAATAAAGGCAAGCAGATACTGTGCTTTGTCTAAATCACTGATATTCAAATCTGATTGCATAAAAAGCCCACCCACAGTGGTAGGGAAAGTGCAGCTCCCTCTGTCCCATCCCATCAACTTATACAACCTGGGTGCGGCCTAGGAATGTTATTTTTAAACAAAAATTCAAATAGTCCTGTTACAGCAAGACTTTGAAACTCTGCAAAACACAGCAGATTAGATAACTCAGTACCATATTTTTCATTTCATTTAATTTGGTAAAGATTTGAGTCCCAGTGTAGATCTGATACCATTTCATCCATATTAATATGCCCTGTTGTTTGATGTTATTTCAATATTTCATGAAACAGATACAGTTCCCTTTAGCTTGGCCAAAAAGCTTTATCTGCAATTTGAGGCTACGTTCCATCTTACATTCAAAGATTATCAAATGGTAACCAAACAGTAAATATTCTTTAAAAGAACTAAATTTGACTTCTATATCATGAGTATAAAACTGTGAAAAATGCAATCTTCCAATATTTTATTAAATTTGATCATCACTGAAGCTAGCAATAGAGGAGACCTCTCAACATTAAGGACCATAGAAACTTGCTGGGAAGTATATACAGAATTTAATTTTCCAGCCAAGGTTTTTATTCAGGTCAAGAAGGGGAAAAAATTGTAGGATGAACTTTCTAAACTCTTATTATTCAAATAATATTGCTCCAAAATTGGAAAAGGCTACTTCAAATACCACTCTCTCTTCATGACTGCAGTGGGGGAGAGGGAAACATAAGACACCCTGTGTGAATGGTCAGAGGACAGACTGATGGGATAAAAGCAGTCAGCAGCTGCCCCTGAACCATTTCTTCACATGCTTCATTTCCAAGTTCAAATCACTGCTGAGTAAGTCCACTCATTTGTGTAACACAATTCTATGGGATTTGAAGGATTTTTAATTACTCTTTTAATGTCACTGATTAATCAAAGGAAGCCAAAGTAATCTTTTAAGGAACATTAGGTAAGATATAATCATTATATAGTTGCTTTTTGTTCTTCTTGGAAAACTTTCAGGTAAATTTATGACATTGTTATATGAAATAAGTAAAAACCTTTTCCTAACTGAAAAATAGTTGTATAGGAAATCTAAATTTGAATCAAAAACCTGAGGATTCTGGATCTCTTATATATGTGAATTAAAACCTATTTTTATTTTTATAAAGTCTTTTAAATAAAATTTATGGCAGTTTTTTTCAACTTTTCTTTTTTAGCACCAAGTCTAAGGTCACATGAGTTAGACAATCTTTTTAAAAACTTAACATACTGCTCATTCAGTAACACATAAGTAAGCATGGGACATAATACAGATTGTTCTAATAATGGATTAAAACCCAGATGTTTTCTGTGTTCCGCATGGGTGAGCTAAGGGTGAGCTAAGCTCTCTTTAGAGACTGTTTTCTGAGTCAGTTTGTTTATAGAGCTGCTAAGACTTCAGGTTTTATTTTAAAAGTCTCAATAGTGTATTTGAAGCCAAGCCCCCAATCCTCACCTGAATTGTGTCAGTTTTCATCTCTCTTAATAACCCAGAATGGATTTATATCACTCTTTTCTCTTTGGAAAGAGAAGCTCCTTGGTCTCATCTATCATAATTTCCTTGCCTATGAGATGAAGATTAATCTAAAAGTAATATTTAACATTCCCTCCAGATTTAACATGCTATGAAAATATAAGATAATTTGGATCTTTATGGGACATTCTGTATTGCTGTTGCAAGTGTTTTCTGATTTAGCCAAATTATCAACTAGACTTACCAATTTTTCCTGAAAGGAAGAAGTTTATTATGTTTGCCATTATCTTGGTCTCCTACGAAATACTATTTGTCAGATAATCTCTCCACAATTCTTGGGCAGCTGAATTTCTAGCAGCAGTTCAAAGTAAAGAACAGGTGTTTCTTGACGGAAAAATTAAGAATATGCATCCAAAAAGGATTGCATCAATAGACAAACAATAGATTTGGAAAAAGATTTGCAACCCAGCAAAGGGTTAACAGGTATGCTGTGCAAAAAGTTTTCACAAATTGCCAAGGAACAGGCCAAAGACCCAATTTAAACTGGGGAGAGTATACAAGTAAGGAGATTCTGGAGAAACGGAGTTTCTAAGAGAGAAATGGATTTTCCAGGGAAAAAAGCCCAAATAATCATCAAACAACTAAAAAGATGTTAAATTTGGAAATTGAACAAGGAACTACATAACTTTATACTCATTAGAACCAAAAAGGTTTGTTTTTTAAAGCAGTAATGCTTGTTGCTGTCAAGGATGGAGGAAATGTATAACTATATATTGCAGGCGACCTGGCTACATTGTGTAACACTTTTAAAATGAAAAGGGTGGACATTCCTCCACTCAGCAATCTCACCCCTGGGTGTCTTTCCCATGGAATGGAAATAAATAGAGTTTAATAAAATCTGTACAAAGATGCTAATTGCAAGTCTGAGGCCACATGAGTTAGACAAAGATTGTCTAACAATAACATACAGGTATTAAACATGAAATGGAACTATAAAAATTGACTTAGGTGATTGTTTATGAAATAGTTGAGAAAAATAAAGACACAAAGAAGGAAGTGTAAAATGTACTAGTTGCAAAATAGTGACAACCATAAGCAATTATGCATGTATATTAGTAAATATGTTCATCATAAGTATGTGTCTGATTATGACTATGGATAGAATAAATATTTATGAATTGTTAATTATGCACAAACGGATAAAGTATGTGTTTGAGCAAGAGGCCAAGACAAGCAACAACACTAGACTCTAAAAATAGCATATATGATAGAATCCTATTGGAGATTTTATGTTAAGGTGCATATGTACATAAAATATACACATAAAATATTTAATTGAAACAATTAAAACTGAATAGTTTCAAATAAAATTCATTTATTAGCTGAAAGAAAATGAAAAATAAATGTAATTCAGACTATTTATTGACCCCTTGTTCAGAGGGTGTGCACACAGGCTTAGGTACAAAGGTATGGTTTGAAGCTTTATTTTATGAGTAATGACAACACCAAAAAGGTTGTTTTTGTTTTTGTTTGACACATTCACAAAGAGTTCTTTTACCAGCTTAGCTCTCTTCAGAGAGAGGGTGGATCTGAATGAAAATAGAAAAGCAACACAAAAGTCAGGGAGAAATGCTGAGACACCCTTCCCTAAAAGTGAGCAAGAGGTTCCCCCAGCTTAAGGGCATCATGCTAGACACTGGCAAAGGTCTACCCCAAGATCGGAATCCAAATCACTCCACTTTCAGTGTGCAAGAAACCACCACCAAAATGTAGCAACTTAAAACCTCAAATATCTGTTATTTTTCAAATATCTTTAGTTGGCTGGGTGATTCTTCTAGTCTAGACTGGCCCAGCTGGTGGCTAGATGGTCTTCAATGACTTTAGTCACCTGCAGGTCAGTTGACAAGCTGGACAACAATAAATTCTCTAAAAACCTTCCTGTCCATCACTAAGGGAAAACTGTGTAACACTACATAGATATTTAAAATTACATGCTCAAACCCACTAGTAATAAGAGAAACAGAAATTAAAGAACAAATACTTACATAAACACTGGATGAACACACATCAAAACATAAAACAGTGAGCTCCAGTAGCAGTTTTACCAATCTCTATTTCTTTGTCCTACCTATATTTTCTCAAATAAATAGGTTTCACTGTTGGAGTAACAGGAAAGTATTTTTCCATATTTTATTAATGCATTATAATTATATACAATGGTGGGATTTGTTTTTACATATTCATACATGCATACGATGTAACAATATAATTCGACCTATATTATTCCCCAGTATTTTCCCTTTCCCTTCCCTCTTCCCTCCTCCTGGTCCCTTTTCTCTACTGATCTCCCTTTTACAAAATATCCCCACCTTTCTTTTCCTTTTACCTCTCTAGCTTCCACATATAAGAGAAAACATATCGCCTTGACCTTCTGAGTTTGGCTTATTTCACTTAATACAATGTTCTCAAGTTCCATTCGTTTTCCTGCAAATGACATAAATTTCATTCTTCTTTATGGTTGAATAAAACGACATTGTGTATATATACCACATTTTTAAATTCATTCATCCATTGATGGATGCCTAGGTGGTTTCGTAGTTTGGCTGTTGTGCATTGTGCTGCTATAAACATGGGTATACATGTATCACTCTAGTATGCTGACTTTAATTCTTTAGGATAAATACCAAGGAGTGATATTTATTTGACTGAGTCCTATGAGTCCTTGTCTTTTGAGAACCCTCCATACTGATTTCAATAGTGGTCGTACTAGATTACAATCGCACCAACAGTGTAAAAGAAGTTCTTTTCTCCACATCCTCACTGGCATTTATTATTGTTTGTATCTGATGACTGCCATTCTAACAGGAGTGAGATGAAATCTCAGTGTAGTTTTGACTTGCATTTCCCTCATTATGAAAGATGTTGAACACTTTTTCATGTGTTTGTTGATTCTGTGTATTTCTTCTTTTGAGAAATGTCTGTTTAATTCATTTGCCCATTTATTAATTGAATTGTTTTTTGGTGTTGTTTTTTGAGTTCCTCATGTATTCTGGATATTAATCCTCTGTCAAGAGTAATTTGCAGTGGTATTCTCCCATTCTGTAGGTTCTCTCTTCACATTCCTAGCTGTAAGGGGAAGCTATTTTTTTAAAGTGTAATCCAAACACAGTAGACATAATCATACAATCCTTCAGCTAAATCTTATTGTCATCACTTGAGAAACAGTTCAAGAATCATACCAAATGAAATCTTCTGAAATGATTCCATCCCACATTCTTCTTAGTGATTTTCAACATTCCTATGCTTGTATATTCTTCTCCACATAGTTTAATGTCTGTTATTTTTAAAAAATATTTTATTTGTTCTTTTTAGTTACATGTGACAGTAGAATGTATTTTGACATATTATACATTCATGGAGTATAAATTCTCCTTCTTGTGGTTGTACATGATATGGAGTTACATTGGTCATATATTCATATATGAACATAGGAAAGTTATGTCCAATTCATTCTATTGTCTTTCTTATTTCCATCCCCCACCCATTCCTTCATTCCCATTTGCCTAATCCAGTGAACTTCTATTCTTCCTCCTTTCCTCCCCTTATTGTATGTTAGCATCCTCATATCAGAGAGAACATTCTGCCTTTGGTATTTGGGAATTGGTTTATTTCACTTAGCATGATAGTTCCATCCATTTACTGGCAAATGTCATAATTTCACTCTTCTTTAAGGCTGAGTAAAATTTCATTGTGTATATTTACCAAATTTTCTTTATCTATTCATCTGCCGAAGGGTACCTCGGTTGGTTCCATAGCTTAGCTATTGTGAACTGAGCTGCTATAAACGTTGACGTGGCTGATTTTAAGTCCTTTGGGTATAGGCCAAGGAGTGGGTCAAATGGTAGTTCCATTCCAAGTTTTCTGAGGAATCTCCATGCTGCTTTCCATAGTGGTTGCACCAATTTTTAATGCCTGTTCTTTAATTGCTTCATTTTGGGAAATTATATGTATTCAACAAATCATTTTTGAGGATCTGAGTGCTTCACTTGGTACCTCCTTATGAGAGGGGACCATTTGTCACCATCCCACTTTTATTGCACCTCCTATATTCCCTGTTCCATAGTGATCACATATCACATATTCCCATGAGCATCACAAACATTTGTTGAGCAGCTATCATGCCTGATAATTATGTCAATCACTAAAATGAAGCCTTGAAGAGATTTTTTTCATCCTAATAAATTAGGAAGAAGCTCTCCAAGGTTACAGACTCTAGGACTAGCTCTGTCAGTTTGTAACTTGAGTGAAGTAAATCAATGAACCTCACTTTTTCTGTAACACGAAGGGGACAGAACTTGGACCAAATGTTCTTAAGATTCCTTTTGTGTCTAAAAAAATTAAATAATTTTGTTTGTACATTTTTCCAAATACACCTGGAAATCCCTTAATCTCTAATGTGACAATCTGTTCACTTGTATGAGGCTGGGCAGAACATGTTGCATTGTAGCACAACATCAGAGTGTGTCTGCTTTGTGTATTTGTTCTCTGAGGACATACATTCCTCACAGACCCTCATACATGAGTAGAGCTCAGGAGATGACATCATAATATCTCCTTCTATTTTATAAGAATAAAAACAAAGGTCTAATATACTACTTTTATAAGTAAGCACAGTAGTAATTAAATATCTAAGAACCAAGATGAAGCTTATACTAGATTTGTTTTGTCAAACAAAAAACTAAATAAAATTGTCTTCCTGTTTGGTATGATTTATCTTCTTAAATATGGTGGTGGGGGGGGAGAAATACTGGTTTTTGAGGGAAGGGAGAGAGACAGAAAGACAGTATGCTCTAGTCTGAGAGATAATTTATGCAGAAGAGCTACACCTGAGATACACAGAGGGAAGGAACCGAAGGACAGAGAGATGGAAGGTACAGGTGAGAGAATAATGGATGAAGCAAAATGGCAAATAGGTGTGAGGGCAATGAGATCCCCACCACAGGAAGAGCTGAACCCCCCACCCCCAGAGACAACACTTCCTCCTAAAACACAGATAAGAATAAAATACCCAAAGATGAAGACCCAGACAAGAGAAGAGGCGAAAGAAAGGATGCTGAGACCTTGAGCATCTCAGCAAAACAGCTGGGTCATTCTGAAGAGGGATGAGCTCCCACTAGTAAAGGGGCTCAGTCTTCGTGGCAAGGATCAAAAGAAATTGCCAGGCAGCTATGAGGACCCAGCTATAATAAAACAGCATGAGTCTGCAGTGGATATAGTCACCTTGGCCTTGTGACTCTGCTTATAAAACTTGATGATCCGGAAGAGGCAATGCAGCCAGGATGCAGTAAGCATATCATTGAAATGATTTATGGGCAGCCCCATGCTATGCTGTCAAGAGATACCAGAGGTCGAGCAGAGAGGTGGCTAGGGCCTCTGAGTCACATTATAACCAAAGAGTTGTTCGATGCTCTTACAGTGAGAGTGAGCAGAAGGTTGGTTGAAAATCAACCTGTTGTGGTGAAAGGGAACTCTGACAGAACTGCTCCCCCACCTCCCGCTTTTCAGATACACACAGAACGCATGTAGGATGCTAGGAACCAGGCAGTCCCTAAGTCTTAGCCACACCCAAGATTTTTCAGGGAACAGGGACAACAGATCTTTTATCCATTGGGGGTATTATGGAATTGTGAATATGGGGAGATGGCACTTACATAAATGGGTTTGAATTATGCTCCAAAACAGACTAGCAAAGTGAGCTAATGGAAATGTACTCAGTACCTTTATATCTCAGTTGCCTCATCGATAAAATAGGAGTAATAAGAGTATTTACCTCAGGACGTTATGAAAATTAAATGAAATAATGGAAGTAAAATGCTGAACAATGATCCTGGCACAGGTAAGCACTCAGTAAATCACTGATATTAGCAATCAACAGTAAACATCTCAGAAAGACAGAACAGGATGAGAAAGCAGAACTAAAGGAAAAAGAGTCTGGTATTACTTTAAAATGTGGGGGGAAATGTAAAACCACATGAGCCAAGATCTTTTCTCTATTAAAAATGATTGATAATAGTACCTAGGGAGATTTCTAATTGTAACCAGAGAAACATTCTCTTATAAGCATAGGTGAACAGAACGTGGGACTAGAAGAAACTAAAAATAATCTCATCTGATCCACACATTTTACATGTGAGGAAACTGAGGTTCGAATGTACCAAGTCACTGTCCTGAGGTCAAATGGTATTGACTTGACAGTGGGAACATAGATTTAGTTATTTTTATCAACAAAACACTTTCCACTGTACCTACATGTAATTTTCAGCTCAACTTTATGCAATATTGAATATTGTAATTTAATAGGTACTATCTTTGTGAATGTTGGGAATACCTGGTAAGGAGTTGATCAGAAAGTGGCAAAATCAAAATGTGATTTTATGCTGTCCAACAACATATTCTTAACTTCAGGGTGCCTCCATATTGATGTACAAATCACACTTTAATCATTGAAATTGACACATACTGTAAAAACAACTAGGTTTAATTTTTTAATGTAATTCTTTTGGGTGACTACTCCACTTTCACCAATAATATTCATGATATATAGTGCTAGAGTTGATGGGAAGAGTCACAATTCCTGGTGGATCATTTCCATTATCTAAACCTAGCAAATCTAATAGGAAATGAAAATTATGTGGCTACCAATATTAAATACAATTATGCCAATTATATCATTAAAGAAAATATTAGATTAGGCATCTCATAAAGAGTTAGTATGTTGAGAATACTATGTATAAATGATTAAATCTTACGTACAAGTTATCTGATATTTCTGTGCTTTAATTTTTTCTATTTCTAATAAAAGGAGGAATATATGTTTATCCTCATATCTCCTTCATGAGAGACTTGAAATGAAGTTTGAATATATAAACATGGTGATAATTTCTGACAAATTATACATAAATTTAGGGGCTATATCTAAATAGTCAATGGTTAGTAAAGATAGTCCCATTTTAGTGTCTTCATGGTTTCCTAGTAGACTATGGTGATTATTTATGTAATAGTATAAAGTGTCTATTTTTTCCTAGATATGCCAAAGAATGCACTTGAGATGCCAGACCCCATATATTGAGTTTTTATGCTAGGATGACATCATCAAAACTACATTTAATATGATGATTTTTGACTCTCAATTCATAACATGATTCCATAGCATTAGACTGGCAGGACTTAAAATTAAGTTCAAAACATCTAATATTTTGTGATGATAAAAACACACACATCATTTGTGGACTGTATGATGACTGAGGGACAGTGGTAACTGTGACCACTCAGCTTTCATGTAATGATTACATCAGAATCCCTATCTACATCTTATGGTCCCTTAAACTGGGGCATCCACACAGTCCAAGGTGAAGAATTCCTACACTATTGCTTAGCCCTCTGTGGACTGGTTTCTGATACATTGGTCTATCCAAATACTCTACTGCATATGCAATTTAGGTAAGTTCTCTCATTATAGCCTAAATAAAGAAAAGAGAGCTAGTGGCCCTGGGTGTGAGAACACTGAATCTTAAGGTGAACAAGGGCAAGCTCTAGAAAGCTGGTCACAGACCTTCAAATGGGAAATACATAAGAATAATCTTAGTCCAAGTAATCCTGGCAGCAACAAGACAGGAATCCTGAGTTTCTAACCATGCCAGTTTATCTCATTGGTTTTCTCTGATGATATCTACCTTTGTGTGTGCTCTGGAACATTTTTCTGAGAGACAATCCAGCTATAGCATTCCACCAGTTTTCAGACTCACACTCTGATCTCAGTTTGACTTTAGCCCACCCAGGCCTACAAATGACTAGTGGAGATGAGAATCCATCCTCATTTACACTCCCTAGAGCAAAACATGTAGGAGACCCCTCCCATCACACACCCCAGATTTAGGAATTTGTGCCAAAAGGGATTTCAGTGCATCCATTTAATTGGGCTGCTCTTCTGCAGGGAGAAACTGAGACTAAGGAATATGATGCTCATGGAGCTATGTGCTCCTGGTTCCCAGTCTTCACCTCTACCACAAGCATTAATAAATCTTCCCTGACTAATTCAGCCATTTTCTCAACACAGTAGACTCTTGATTTCATGACCTTTTAAATTTCACCAAATTTATTCATTTCCTACATTAGTCAGAAATGCAATTGTTTTGATTGTAAATCACTCCTCACATGGGGGCACTATTTTGGCCACCTAATTTTCAATTTTTGGCAAATCACCTAAGAAGATTTATAAAGAAATATTGATGCCCAAGACTACCCCAGACCAATTGTATTATAATCTCTGAAGTTCAACCTGACTGTTGTATATACTCAAATCCTAGAGGTTCCTTGAGAAAGCTACTTAATTTTTTTCCTCAGTTTCTTCATATAAACTATGAAGATGACAAAGCTCTCATATGGTTATAATGAGAACTAGATGAATAAACATGTGACGCATTTAGAATATGCCTGCTCCTATCATAAATACTCAGTAAATGTTAGTTGTTATTCTCACCTTATAGGGTTATCCTGAGAATAATATAAGTGTTCAATAAGTATTAAACAAATCAACAATGAAAGAACTTTGTGATCACTAACTTGCTATACATATCTGTGGAATTTTATATTGCATGTAGTATATGTCTAAATATTTCAGAAATTAGAAGTTTATTTAAAACTTTTATGTTTGCCTTGCCAAGCACAAAACACCTACTAATAACAAATTTAAAATTGCTTTAATACTTATTTGAGATTTATTAGGAATTCAGTTAATGAGAAGGAGTTGGAACAGGTACACCTCTGTTAGTCCAATGCATGAACCCAAAGGGAAGTATGTAAGATGTGTTTTTAAGTACACACATTATCTATTTTTATTAACTTTGATCTCAAATAAGTTATTTAATCTTTCTGTGTGATTTAATTGCTTCCTCTTTAACTTTAATATTAGTATATAAATTAGTACAACTGTACTACTTGATTTAATGAATTTGAATGAATTATTAAAGTTGAAATAAACTTTAGTACAGTAATGGAGAGGTAATAGAAAACTAGAGTAGTGTATTGATTTGATATAAATTAGTTGGTGTTCTTAGTGTCACTTAAGCTGGGATGGGGGATGATGATCCTTATCAATCAAATAAGTAAAATATTTACAGCATGTCTGTTTTGTACAAGAAACTGCAATGAGTGCTGGTTGGACAGACAAGGCAAGCAGGAACCACAGTCCCTGACTGCACAAAGGGCTAAAGTCAGACCAATTTGTTCATTTCCATGGACTCAGTATTGCTCCTACCATGGTGTTATGCTGGTATCCTCAAGAAGCTGTGCCAAAAATTGTTCTTTCATTCATTCACCAACCTGCCAAGCCATGGCAATTCTGTTCTTTTTGCTCAGACCTTCTTTCAAACTGATTACCTGCAATTTGACCTTTAACTATATTTGTATCTTCATGTCTCACTTCCTTCAGGGAATTCTACACCTTGTGGCCAGATTCATTTCTCCAAAGCAGGTATTTGCAAATACATTTAAGGACAATTGAGCACCAACATTTTTCTTCTTAAGAAACATATTTATACATCCAATTTCAATTACTTCTTTTTGTTGTTTTGAAATGGAGATTTAGTTTTGTTCTAGCTGTTGGTTATTAAGATAAACTCAGTTTAACAGATATGGGAATGTTGTTCATAGCAGCTTGAAGAACACAATAAATGCTTCTTTGTGTTTGAATTAATGTTATATGTCCTAGTGAATTGACTTCCCAAGAGTTAAAAAAGATCAGATAATTGGCAATGTTAAAAATAACTTAGTAAAAAATAAAAATAAAAAATGCTTAAAATGGGGAAATAAGCTCAAAAGAGTTGAAGTGACAAGCCCTATTTAAAAAAAAAAAAAAGAAAAAAAAAAAACTGATGCAAGCAAGGCTGGAGCCCAGACAGTGGCACAGACCAAAGTTCTCTGCTACCTACTTTCGAACTCCACCATCTGTAGCTTTTTCTGTATCCTTAATACTTTGCACATCTCTGAAACACACTATAAAAAAAAATCCAGTTTGTGTTAAAAGAAGATTTTAAAAAGAGGTGAACTTCAAAAGAGTCAGCAATAGAGGCTCCCTGCTGAGCTTCCGCTCCAGTTACTTGACAGTAGCACCTGAGTTTGGCTTAGTTGACTTTTTGTAAGGTTGAAGGTAGGGGGGTTGGTGAGGCCCGAGCTCTTCATGTTGCTTGATTTTAGGTTCACAAGAAAGCAAACCATCAAGGGGATGTTCTGATGTATCCATGAACTTAGCTAAGCCATTCAGGGTCTTCTTAAAATAAAGCTCTGCTGGGTTTTCTCAGTACAGCATTCTAAAAGTTGACACAGCAAGATTGCTTGCTTCTCACCAGGTCCTATTTTTAAATCCCAGTTTAAAAAAAAATGTCTTTTAACTTCAAGATTGAGTTTCTGAGCCATCTTTGGTGAGTCTTGCCATCTTGCTAGAAAGATTGTTTAGTGGTTGTGCACTGTCAACTCAATCTGTTAGAAAGATGGGAAAGGGAGGGAGGAAGAAAAGAAGGAAACGAAACAGGGAGAGAGGATGGAAAGGAAGCAAAGAGGCAGGGAGACAGGAGGTAAAGGAAAGATGTCAGCTAATAAACTTTATTGTTATTAAATATAATACATACTGTTGTTAAATACCTTGGGTTTTTTTTGTTTTGGGATTTATTAGTTTGATGATATTGGGGATCAAACCCAGGGCCTTGGGCATGCTAGGTAAGTGTTCTAGCATAGAGGTAGAGTTCTATACATATAAACAAAATACAAGATTGAGCCTATGAATGCTATTATATTCTCTTATTCTCTTATTAGGCATCAACATGTACTTGTGCTATGTTGGGATCAATGTGCAAAGAGAACTAAATTAATATTGCTCTGTTAACCGATGCATTCCCTCAGAAACCCGTACCTCACTTGTCTGGACATATGCCTGCACATCTAGACAAATCTTAGCAGCAGTGCTCCTGAATGTCATGTAGTTGAGGGCTCTTCATGGGCCACAGTGAAACCTGACACTGGTTTCACACCGTGGGCCTCCCTCTGACCTAGTGCCCTCCTACCTAGTGCGGGCCCTCCTATCTCCACAAGTGGGGCCAAAAAGCCTGGGTCAGCAGCAGGTTGCCTTTTGTGCAACCAAGCAGGACTGAGGTGAGACAGAAAGAGCCCCAGAGAGGTATTAATCATAGTCCAAGTGAGTCATCCAGCCATCATGTCACTCTGAAGGGACTGAACAGAGAAAAGTTCCAGGTGTGAAGACAAAAAGACCAAAGCTAGGAAAACATGGGGGGAAAGGGTTTTAAGCTAAGATTAGATGGCCTTGCCTGGATTCTCAAGGCTGTTTCCATGGCTCAGGTGGGAATAGGGAAGAAGTCATTAAAGTTGGTGACATTCAGCAACCTCTCAAAGATGGTTTGGGCCAGTCCTGGCAAGCAGAAGAGAGATGTATTGACCTACCTGGTCACCTCCAAATTTGAGCACAGAGTTGAGGTGTAGGGCAACAGTATATATAGAATGACCTTTGGCTTCCAGCCTGGAAAAGGCTGCATTTCTGCTGGTGCTCAGCCCTACAATTGTTCTGAACCTTTTTTCATTTGCTATTCTTCTATTTCTGTCTTATTGATTGAGTGATTTCATATTTGACCTAAGAGTTGGGTGAAACCAAAGCTACTCTGGCCATGTAAAGCTGTATTGTTATGCTAAGAAGGAAAAATAATAATAATAAAGACTACTATATATTGAACACTATTCTAAGGTGCCTTTGGAATACATTATTTCCCACATTTCTTATACAGCAAAGGAAATGGCCTGGCAGAAGTCAGGAGCTGTGCCCAAATCCCAAAGGCATCTCAGTACCCAAGCTTTGGTTCTATCAGACAAGAGCTAGGCTACACAGTCCATGTTAATGATAGCCCAAAAGTTCGTTTTGTTCTACCCAAAGATGAAAAAGATCATAGGATCATACAGTCAAAAGACCTGAAAATGATTCTGTGTTCTAGCAGTTTTTAGAAAGACAAATTACATTTCTTCTCTTAGAATCCATTTCTTCAGCTAGAAATAAGGAGGAAAATACATACCTTTATGAAATTGCCTATGAAAATTAAAGGAGACAACTCAAGTGTCTGTAAATTCTGTTATAATCATTAAATACAATTCAAATGTGTATACTAAATAACACATAATTATCATAAGCTTAATTGGATAATTTTTGACGTTGTGGGGTGCAATTTTAAGAACAGACTGATCAACACTGAAGAGTCGCTGAGCGTCTTTATTAGCCAGCCAACTGACTATCTCACACAAGGCCCAAAATGGCTATTGGGAGAACAGCCCCGACCATAGGGTTGCAGGGGGTTTTGTACCATAAGTCAGTACATCAATCATAAGTGTCTGTTGCTATGATTCAAAACTACAAACTAACATCATGAGATCTAAAATCATAAGCAGAAGGGGAAGTGGGTCAAAACAATCTTACTTGGATGCAAGTTAAAGAATGGTCACTAACATGACAATTGCTGTTGACGTGGTACATTGTCTAGGAAAAATAGAAATAAAAAAGAGAAACATTTTACATTACATAAGAATTGTCATATTGTGTTGCCAAACCTGCTATGCTAAGCAACTGTGATGGGTACAGAGGCGGGATGCTCCCACGGGAGAAGCATTTCCAACATAACATGGAATCTCAGGGTAAAATGGAGTCTGTTTGGTCATTACCCATATAGCCTGGTCTATAACATTTCATAGAGTCAAATATGTCAACCCGTCACAACATAGTCTATTGTCAGAAGCTGAATAAAGTAAATTGACTGTGTTTATCATAATTACGAGTGGGGAAAATAAAAACTAATTTTTAAAGGCAAGTTTTCCACAATTTCAAGAAATTTTGCATTCTTTCCAGTGTAGCAGTGGTTTTAAACATTTGTCTCAGCTTCCCTGTGTACTCTTCAAAAATGTTGAGGACCCCAAAGAATTTTTATTTATGTGGTACCTTCCTATGAACATTTACTGTATTAGAAAAGAAAACTAAGAAAAATTTTGACTATTTGCTTAATAATTCATTGGAAAATAAAATAACAAACAATACATATTAATTCAGTAACATGCTTACTTTTTTAAAAAAGTTCAGTTAAAAATTTTTTTCAGTGAGAAGCAAGACATTGCTGTCCATTTTTGCAAATCTCTTTAATAGAAGAGCTTCATAGGAAACACATTGGCTTCTTATTGGCTTCTTCATTTGATCTATTGCTGCATGCTTTTGTTCGTTGAAATAAAAGAAGAAAAATTCATCTTTACACAAACTTACAATTGAGAAAGGGGAAAGTATTTTCACAGCCTTTTCAGATAATTGTGGATATTTTTTGATACTACATCAAAATTTAACAAATATTGTTACATAAAATTTAGTAGTAATGTGAAATCTGAAGTTAAAATCCATTGCTCTGCCTTACACTTGACTGGTTTTTTAATTCATGCATGATTTTGGTAACATGCTAGGTACTGATCATTTGGAAAATACTGGTTCACTGGGTTGGTTCACATCTGCCATACTTCACTAGGCAACATCAAAAATACTCTATAGCAATCACTTCTGATCTCATCAGAAAGAAGCCATCTAGTTCATAATAGCAGAGTTTTCCAAGACTCTTTATTTTTTAATTTTGATTTTAAAATGAATGGCTCTTTTCATTTATCTTCAGGGGGTGCAAATGCCAGATTCCTAAGTCTGAGTGACCATAGCTCATATGTTAGGCATCCTTTGAAGTGAAAATGGTGTTATATATTCTTTAAAGTGGCTAGTTCTATTCCTAACTAGTACAGTTAGTTGTTACCACCTTGATTTGTACTAGGTGTCAACAACTTGATCAACATTGCTTTTACACCACGAGGGCAAATGTCTGCACAGTGAAAAATGTAAGTGGCATCTTGGTATTATTATAAAAATAGTTTTCACTTTTTCAACCACTTGAAAAATTCTCAGGAACCACCAGGGCTCTGCAGACAATACGTATGTTCTATTATTGTCTCTTGAATGTTAAATTGAATTTTTTGAATTTGAATTTGAATTTTTTGAATTTTTGAATTTTTTGAATTTTTGAATTTTTTTTATTCTGATGTTTTTCAGGATTTCTTACACTTCACAAAAACTGTTAATGTCAGGTGAGATTAGATGTGTAAGATATATATGGATGTGTACTAACAAGGAAGAGTACTCAGAATGTATTATTGAGTAAAGAGAGTAGACAAGTATTTGTACTACCATTATGTTTATCATAAAATACATGTGAGTATATGTATTAATTTATTTATATGCATATATACATACATATTATGCATATGAATGTATGTCTATGTATCAGCATCACAGTTTGAAAGCAGTTATATCCAACTTTTTTTTGTAATGATACCAAGAAAGAGTAAGAAAGGTTAGGAATAATGGGAGTAACACTTTTTCTTATGATGCAAAAGGTTAATGTAAAAACATTTATTAAATACCTACAATGTAATAGGCACACCTCTATACTTTAAACAAAATTAGTATTTCTTATAAGGAGAAGTTGCCAGTTTTATCATTTTAAAGGTTTTTTTCCATTTGGGGCATGGTGATTTAGCTGTTTCTTATTAAATAAAGCCTTGCTTCATTTCACCTTAAAACCCCCACACTCGCCTACCCAGGAC
The DNA here is from genome assembly GCA_020662805.1 of Glaucomys volans. Classification (NCBI taxonomy): domain Eukaryota; kingdom Metazoa; phylum Chordata; class Mammalia; order Rodentia; family Sciuridae; genus Glaucomys; species Glaucomys volans. Next base: position 389,874 of record JAJEJO010050467.1, read on the forward strand.
CATTTCACAAGAATACAGGAGTTTTGAGAAGACTTTTTGTCAAAGCCTATATCTACTTCCAAATATACATTTACAGTAATTGAGTACCCATCATTTTTCTGTCTCTGAGTGCTATATTATCAATAAATCATTCACTTTGGGGTATTAATCAGACATTGCAAGTGTCTTCCAAAGAGCCCTTACAGCGTTATGAAGTTAAAGAGCTTCTTGCTCTTCGTCTCTGAAATTTCTCTGCTTTAGATTGTACAAGAAATTTCTGCACTGTCTATTTAAAATTTTGTGACAGTCTTCCTAAGTGAATCATCTAAGATTTAAAGTTTGATTCCTAAAGAGAGAGGGAGAAAGGAAAAATGTAAAAATTGGATTATAGATTGTCAGTAATCATCTGTATTCACCATGACACCTTGTAGAGAAAAGTCCATGACGTCGCTCTGAGTCACACTCACATGTAGTTGATGATCCTTCAATATTTTGCATCTAACTTGTGATTCTTTTAAATATGAATAACAAAAAGTTCCTAAGAAACAAGAACCCTCAAACACACTGAGAAGATGAATACCCTGATCACCTCTCCCTTCCTCCTCCTGACCTTACTCAAGTTTTCTTCCATTGTTAAGTTTTCTATTCTGATGGGTTAAAAACAAGTGGAATGCAATGGAAGCACCTGATTGTTGTTGTTTAAACTGAGCTCTAAATGTGCCATCTTGATTCTTTTTAAAACACATTATGATGGATGATATCTCAAATACACTTTAGTAAATACATTTCTTTTCAATATTTCCTACTCCCTGGGCAGTTCAGTTCTTAGATTTGCATAAAGAATTCCTGTTGTTGGTATCCAAATAACACAATAAATCCTTTTAGAGGCTCTACAGTCCCAAACAATATCACATTGTATTTTTTAAAACAGACTCACTTTGTTTTGGCAAATAGCAAGAAACAACAACAACAAAAAGAATGTTGAGATATTGCTTAGGACTTCACAGAATGCAAAAATATATATCCTTCACTAAATACTATATTTTGTCCTGTTGGTCAGAGTCCTGTCTCTCTCTCTCTCTCTCTCTCTCTCTCTCTCTCTCAGTTACTTGTTTTATTAAATTTCTTCCTGAAACTATTTTACATATTACTAAGTTTAGTGAGCTCCGAAGATATACGTCTGTTCTAGGCCCATTGATTGAAAATTTAATTCCTGACCACAAAAAATGTGGATGTTCTTATCACTTTTCATAGCCTGCATTAAAAAAGAAATCTCATGATGCACAAAGCAATGAATGAAGCATGTCTTTATGGAATCAGTGTGTGGTCGTCTCTCTCTGCCAACCTGTATCTCCGTAGGCCCTGGCCGTCATGCACTGACCGCTTCAGTAGTCCCCAGCTGTGTTCCTTGCCTCCAGCCTGCTTCCTCCAATCCATTTCCCATCCTTCCACCAGAGTGGCTTCCTAAAGCACCAGTCTGCTTATGTCTCTCTCCTGCTTATAGCCTGCAGCGGTTCCACATTACCTATAACATCAAGAACCAACTCCTTGATGTGATTCTCAAGACTCTCCAGCCTCATCTGGCATGGTTCTCCACAACCCTGACTTTGCTCTGCCTAATGCCTCCTCCTGTCAGATGCTAGAAGGCCCCCAGTCCTCACAACTGGGTCATTCCTCTCTGCCCCTCAAGCCCCAACACATACCAGCCTCTCTACCCACCTGGATAGCTCTACTCATCATTCCCATCCCAGGATCTCCTCAACAAGGCCTTTCCTGACCTTGATCCAGGACCAAATCCTCTGTGTCCTTCATGCCCCTACTCCTCTGTCATAGGCACCTCATACTTTAATAATGGTTCATTTAGTTACCTCCCTCCAGAAGCCTTCTGGAGGCAGAGATATGGTAGCCCTGTGTGCTCTAGAGGCCCAGAATTTAACACATCCATAGTAGTTGATCAGAAATATCTGTAGAATGAATGAGTGACATAGTCCCTGACTTAAAAAAAAGAACACAATACAACAATCACAAAATCCGCCCTTTTATCACTTCACAGGTGATACCTAAGTCTCTTTTATGAAAAATATTCAGATAATCTCAATGTGAAGGATGTATTCAAAATAGAACTTTAGTGATACATTTTTTATAACTTTATTTTATTTATTTTTTTGTGGTGCTGAGAATCCAACCCAGTACCTCACACATGCTAGGCAAGCGCTCTACCACTGAGCTACAACCACAGGCCCTACAACACATTTTATGATGAAGTATAAAATATATAAAATGTTTGAAGTACAAGAACACAATGAACATATCCATACTCATGTCAAGGCAAAATAAAATCACCATATTTAAGAAGTTCCCCATATCTCCCTTATCTGATTGCCAAATAAAGAAGGGATTTTCTGTTTGGTTTTTGAAGATCAAATTCTTTCTTTTCAGCCGATTCAGTCATATAAAATGTCCTACAAAGGCCAAAAAACTACCAAACACCGTATTATTTGTAGTGCTTATTTTCTCCAGTAATGAATATCATATGTGTTCAAAATGTCACAGGTAATTCACTCCCTTATTATTTTGGCGGGGGGGTGGGGGAGTGTGGGTCGTAATACATAACCATGTTGACCGAATCTCGATAGTATGAAAGGATGATCATGTACCAACAAGAAGTGACCTTTGTTCCATACTAATGTAACATTGCTTCAACAAATTTATCAGCCACTTGAATGTCAGTCAGACATTGTAATACATTCTGTCTTGCATCTTTTCAAATTAATATTGCCTGTATGACTCAAATGCATAATTTCTAGACATTAAATCCCTTTTTACTTGAGCCAAGAATTCACAGAATATTTAAGCTCCATTGGTTGGTGGCAATGCTTTTTGTAGATTTGGCAATGCTTTTTGGCAATGCTTTTGTAGATTTTGCCTTTCATTAGAAGTCACCATATTTCTCCCTCATTCACAATGATATTATCTCCATCAAGTAAGGTTTCAGTTGATGCTTATGTTAAAATAGTACATATGATTTTTATTTGCCTAGTGTCCTCTGGTCTCTGCTGTATGAATCTCTTAATTGATTATCACACGTTCTGTAGATAGATAAGCCATCCGTGGTCCCAGATCTTTTTTGTCCCTACATCCTGTGGCTTGGAAACTCCCTCAACAAAGGGTTACCCAGAAAGCTTTATTCCTAAAGAGATGGATAGGAATTCCAGATAAGCCCAACTTCTAGGAATGGTCCTGTCATACATAACACATGGCATTGGGTTGGGATGCCTATGGTTAGGGAGACCATAAGCAGAGCTCACAGGTGAGAGCAGCGAGTTACACCTCCAGGAATTGTTTATCATAATAATCCTCAAAAGTCATTTGAGCCATAATAGAAATGCTGATTACAAGTTCATCAGTCACATAGATGTAACTAAAAAATAAACAACTGCAACTTTCCACACAAATTTTATGGCTGAAGCAATGAAGTCAACATTGGGTTGACTCTTGTCAGAAACAAAATTTCATAAACAACTTTTTCTCAAATGTGTCAATGTGTCAAAAAATGTGCTGACTTAGAGAAGGTATGAAAATAGAGAAATAATATTGGAAGGTAGAATGCTTATAGAAGCAGTTAGGATTCTTCCCCCCCCCCCCTTTTTTTTTTTTAAAAGTAAAAAGATTGCTGTTTCATTCCACAAGGTCATAAATACATAACATGCAGATTGGTTGTTAAAAAAGAAGTCAGCAGCAACTGCGGGATGCCAGGTGTGCTGCCTGCCAGTGAGAAGAGAAAGGATCCACTGGAGAACCAATGATAAGTGCACCTGTGTTTGAGATTGGTGTAACAAGCTGTCCTCCCCAGATGGAACAGGGCCAATGCACATAAGAAATAATGTCAATAATGTTGTTGAAGCAGAACATCAATCACTAGGTTGCAATTTTAAATGGATTATTTCTTGTTATTTTTCTCATGCTACAAGGATACGGAATATGCAGTTTACCCTTTCCTCAGTTGCCAGGTGGGAGTGGGGATGTGACAGCAGAGTTCACTCACCATTTGGGGATCCCAAACACTAAGTCTGTTCTCTCAGACTCATTATCTTACACCAATCACCACTTCAGCCCTGCAGTGTGGGTGATGGCAAGAGTAACACCACCAAACGAGTGTTTGTTAGTTTCATCTTGCCTTGAACATAGCAGCAGGACTGCCTAATGCCAAGAGATTACCAGATTAAAATACAAGTTTTCAATCATTAATGTCTTCAGCAGGAAGAAAATAATTTTTATATATCAGCCAACACATGGCATACACTACACTTACCAGTTTCCAGTAAGGCCAAATCCAGAGGGATTGAGAGAATGATTTTTGTAGAGAAAAGAACTTTCCAGATTTAAAAAAAAAGAAAGAAAGGAAAGGAAAGAAGAAAGAAGAAAGAAAGAAAGAAAGAAAGAAAGAAAGAAAGAAAGAAAGAAAAAAAAAAAAGAAAGAAAGAAAAAGAAAAACAATTGGACTCAGAATTTTCCGAAAAGATTATTTTTGTTTTCTTTTTCTTTGAATGTGGTTTTGTTTGGCTTTGTGGGTGGGAGAGTGTTAAAAGTTTACTTATTGTCAGCAAAGTATGTAGAACATTGCTGAATCTGACATAATTGAAATTTCAAGTTTAAATTTTGTTTTCTGCCTACTCCAATCTCAATTTGCCACCCAAATACTATTCACTAAAAAATGTGACCCCTCTGAGAAGCTGCTAGCCACCTTGCCACACTCCTCCCAGGCTTGCTACTTTTGTTGCCTGAATCAGAGGTAAATACTTATTATGTAGCCCAGACAAGAGTGGTTTTCTATTTTTCATATATGCAGGAAATGTTGATGATCAAAGGATATGAAATTGAGGACATGGTAATTAACATCTACTCAAACTGCCTATCAGACCATGGATTTGTCTCAAAAAGCCAAGTTGTTTGATCACTTGCTTTTGATTGAGAACTATAAAAATCCCAACCCTTTCATCAGAAATCCTCTTCACTAATCTTTAGAGATAGGACTTATCAATAGCACTTAATGCTAGAAATGTACTTTGTTGATTTGTTTTCAAATAAAAGCAATAATTTGCTATAGAGAACAAATGCTGAACATTTAGTGCACTTATTTGGGGGAGTTTATTGAAGCAATCGCCTTGCTTTGCTGAGTTTTTAAAAGCAAATTAGATGAAATCAACCTTAGAGGTAAAAGTGTATAGAAATGTGATATTGTAGCAAGGCCCCACACAATTTAGCAAGACCCTGTCTGTAAATAAAATATTTTAAAAAGGGCTAGTTGCTCAGTGGTTAGACACCCTGGGTTCAATCCCTGGTACAAAAAAAAAAAAATGTGATAATGTATATTATACTTCAAAAATATGTCATAGCTAATGGATAAATAGGAAAAAAATAAAGTATAATAAAAGATTAGTGGTAAAATCTAAATGGTAGTTTTTAAGAACACATAAAATTCTTTTAATTTTGCAGTATATTTAAAACTTTTCATGCTAAAATACAGGAAAAGATGTATAAGAAAGTGCATTCCTAAAATTGAATTTTACATACTTAAGAAAATTGCACAATTACACAAGATTGAGCTTAATGGATAGTATATTAGAGAATTCTTGGTTGAGGAACATTAAAAGAAATCCTTTACAACCTTCTTAAAGTCTTTACATTATTATCTTGTAGATCAAGAGCTACTTAAAGATAGAAAAGCTGGTATTAAAGGGGCCTCTAGGATAAAGTAAAAATTGCATTGTGCATCTCTGCAATGTCATTACCCAACTGTAAGTAAACAAATATCTGTCTTCCCAATAGGATTTAATCTTAAATTTTTTAAAAATTCTAAGCACCTAGATATGCATATGATTTGAAATTCATTCAAAATGACACAACATATTTGTTGTCTTTACCTGTTCTTCTCACCTAACAATACACCTTTAGAACTGAGTTTGTTGGCCAGGCCTGACCCAGAACTAAAAAAAGTGAACTGTGGCTCTTCTGTTTTACCATAACATGACCACATTTGGAGGGGAGGAGTCTCCTGTGAATGTCTTTTGAAAAGAAAAAAAAGAATAGTTCTTTAAAAATGCCACATTGAACAAGACCCTCTGCAAATGACTCTCTGAAATGACATTTCCCCTTTAGAAAGTTGATTTCTCCCATTCATAAGAAAAGTTAGAGATTCGACAATCTCTTCGTAACAGCTCAGACACTTCCTATTTAAAAGGTCCATTTGGACTTATGCCCGAAAATGGAAAAAACCCTCAAGTTCTTCCAGGTCGCTTCCTTCTCCCTGTTTTTCTCTTTTTTCCTTGTTTGTTTTTGTTTTGCTATGTTTTTCTTGTTTGCCTGTTTTTGTTTTGTTTGGGGGAGTTACGTTTTATTTCTTGGTCACTGTTGTTTCTTTGGCTCCCATTGCAATGGTATTTACGGCTATGCTGTCACTGTGGGTCTTCAAAAAACACAAGGGATGTGGGACCAAAATGTCAAACAATGAAGAAGCTTAATGCTTCAAGGGAGAGTCACGAGGAAAGGGACCGATTAAATGCAACAAACAAAACACTCACTCCACCCTCCTCCCACACCCGCCACAAGGGACATAAACAATAACTGCAGCACAGATTTCTACATTTACCCAAATAGCACAGGAAAAGTGAAGCCGGGACCCAGTCTCTTGTTCTGCAAAGTAGTCTTTAAATGAATCTTTTCTATGGCAATTTTATGACCCTCGTCATAATTGTATTTTGTTCCCTTTTTTTAAATTATAAAATTCATTTTTATTTCCAAAAAGTACTCCCAAATATGAAGAAAAATGCATAGATCATACATCATTCCTTCTCTCAGAGAAAATGACTCCATATTTGCTATATATTCTCCAGGTATTTTTCCTACTGAGATAAAGCACATAACTGAAGAGAAACAGTTTTTCTCCAAAGGATTTTTGCTCTTATTTTCTTGCTTCTTTAATTATCCCAACTTACTTTCTAGTAGCTATGCTTTCACTTTAAGAAAAAAACAAAAAACAAAAAACTAGCTCCTTCTTCTTGGATTATTGATATGCTAAAGACCTGTACATAAGGGCAGTGGTGGCAGGAACTATGACTTCCCAGCATTCTCTCCCCATACTAGCCTTCTTGCTTCCTCTTTCTCTTTTCATTCAAGCTTTCATAAAATATGAAAGCCTTTTCTTCTTATCTTTACTTCCTATTCCCAGTGTATTCAGTAACTTCATCTAGCTTCCATCTTCACCACTTCTTCTCTTCCTAGTCATTGATGACTGCCAAAGAAAAAAAACAAAGAAAGTTTGCAGTTAATGTCCTTATTTCGTCTCTCATCAGCATTTGATGCAATCTAGGAGCCTTTTTAATTTTCGTTCCATTGATTCCTCTCCTACACCCACAACCTTTCTTCTTCCTCACCTTTACTGAGTTCTTTTCTTTTGCCTGTTCTTTGAATGCAACCATTCTCTAGAATGGACTTTGATTTTAGTCCTCATCTCTACAGCCTCTTCTTTTTCTTCCTTAATGTGCTCACCCACTCCCGAAATTTTAGTTATTTCCAGCAGTCTGCAAGTCTTGCCCTTATCTCTCTCCTTGGATATGGATCCATATATCCAAATGGTGTATCCAAATGTCAACTGGCTCTTTCTACTTGGATGTACTTTCCAAAGTCACTGCAAATTCAACAACTACCATGAGTAGATTATCTATTATCTTCATTTCCAATCATCCTCCTCTCATTGATACTCTATTTAGTTTGTTCTAAGAAAAGAGTGCTGGAGAATTTGGTAATGCATCCTGATCAAGATTGGTTTAGAAGGGAAGAGAAAGTAAGGAACTCTTTCTAGTAAGTATAGATCATTCTTTTAAGTTTAATAGTAAAGAGAAGAGAGAGATTAGTCTTTAGGGGAAAACAGACCTCAAGAAGTCACATTTGCCAGGCATGGTAGAGCACGCCTGTAATCCCAGCAGTTCAGGAGGCTGAGGCAGGAGGATTGCGAGTTCAAAGTCAGCCTCAGCAATTTAGCAAGGCCCTGAGTAACTGAGTGAGACCTTGTCTTCAAATAAAAAACAAAAAAGGACTGGTGATGTGGCTCAGTGGTTAAGCACCCCTGGATTCACTCCCCAGTACCAAAAAAGTCCTTTTAGGACAGGGAAAATCTAAGCAATTTTGAAGTTGTGGGAAGGTAGTGGAAGAGATTGAAAATAGGGAAAATAAGAGGCTAGGCACTGAATTCTGACTGCTATGAAGAAGACAGGAAGGCCTTTTCTTCTTGCAGCTGTTACATATTCTTCATGTGACATTTGCTTTAATAAATTCATATCTAGTAGGCACCTCTCATTGCAGTAGTAAATTAATAATCATAAACAATTTTGAAATATTTATATGACATCTTTCACCTTTACATTTATTTTAGCATCTGCAATTAGGCAAAACTTGCACTTGGACTAATTTGTACAATTAGTTAAATCAAGCATTCTTTTCCATTTCAAACTTTCCTATGCATATATTCCATTCCTAATCAACATGAAGAACTCTTTTCACTCAATGCATACACAACTGGTACCTTTCCATTAAAAACCTCTAACTTTTTAGAAAATTCATACTCTGAAATCAACGTGTTACCTCAATATTTTCAGGTCTCTATCCCATCAGATGTTGTTGTTGTAATGTACTGGTTAAATTTTCCTATGTGACAACCTACATCGGTAGTTATGACAATTGTTTTCGCATGCAGTTTTCAAATGCATAGCTTCTTTAATTCAAGTGAATAAACCCACCTTCCCTTTCTACTTTTAGGGGAGACAGAGAAGGGAGGAAGCAGAAGGTAGATAGGGTTAAGAAGAGGTGGTGGGGTGTATACAAAGCAGGGGTTCCCAGTCAGGATCAATGTTCTTAAGGATATTTCAGATCTAATTGAATAGTATTTAAAAAGTTATCAGCACCAACAAAGCCAGATAATTCTCCTTTGGTTTACTCAAAAAGAATTGCTAATGGTGTGGGGAAGTGAGAGACACTGTTTGGGGTTTCAGAGACAGGGCGGCTACCCTGAGCTGAAAACGTTTTACAAGGAGCAAGGCATTGCCAGCAAGGTTTGGCTTTGTCTTTTACCCTTCCCCCGCTTCTCCCACCTCAAAATTCTCACCAGTTTAGCTCTCATGCACTAATGCTTCCTCCTCAGCTGCACTTAGAAGAAATGCACAAAATTGGCCATAAGCAGGAAGCATGCTGGGGGCAGAGAGGGCCCTAACCTATTGCCTCAGTTGAAATCTTCAGCTCCAGTGTCTGGACAAGGAGGTGGGAGGAGCACAGGAAACCATTACCCTCTGGCTTCTCCTCCCACAGAAGCCCTGCCCCCTCACACTTGGACAGTGGGGAGATTAGCTTTCTTCTTCCTTCTAGTTCAGTCCTTTGGCTAATAGGAAAGGCCACGCAGAAGCTGTGGACCTGCTCTCTGTGCTTGATAAAAGTGCATAGATAGAAGCCAGGGCTTCCCGGCTAGGAGGAGGGAGGAGAGCTGAAGATCCCTGCCTGGGCTGGCTGATCTAAGCAGTCAAAGTGGGCAGCTGAGTGCTTGAAAGAGGATTATGCTCGCACTAGAAATAAGCAGTAAGTGAGTGAATATATGGCTTAGAAAAGGATTAATCCCCCCGGGGTTATGGGGTAAACTAGAAAATATTGCTTAATTCTAGAGTATAACTGTAAGACTTCCTTCTCTTTGTATTGTGTGTGCCGTTTGGAGAGTTGGGACTTAAATACAAAATCAGAACTGTAATGCCTCCTCCCACTCTTAGGAAGGGCCAACTTCTACTTGGAATCTTTGGGGATGTAATCTCCTTCTCTGACCCAGCCTCTTCCTAGGAAAATTTACTACTAAATCAGATAAGGAGGTGGTATTAAATTGGAGAGCTGGAATTTGATATTGGCAGAAATTGCAATTTTGAATTATGTCCTGTGAGTGCTGACATTATTATATCTATTAGCAGCAATTGTCAAGAAAGTCTGGGACAGAGGGTTAAAAAGAGAAAATTGAGAGCTTTTATGATAAGGAGGCTGTGCAGTCCATATGCAAAGGATTAAATACAAAATTGATATAATAAATAATAAGTGAGCTTTGAAAAAAAGTTAAACGTGAACAGCAGTCAGAGAGCATAAAAATACAAAGATTTAAAATTAGTTAGGAAAAGAAATTTTCATTTCAATGGTTTCTTTGTGCTAGCCAAAAATTTCACAATGTTTACAAAGTCAAGACAATGATTCAGGAATACATCAATTATTGTTGTACATTATTAATACTGTTGCTGGGCAAGATCTGTGGTTCTCTGGTCAGCAAGTTCTGGCAATGAAGCCACTGCCGCTGGTGCAAAGAATTCTGGGATGTCTGACAGTGAAATGGATGGAAGGACTCACATTCCATCTCTACTTAATGTCCTTTTGTCCAGAAATCGGGTCATGCAAATGAGCTACTTGGTACGTATACCGATCAATATTTGAAAGGCGTTTCTAAATGTTTTGCTTTAGAGGGTCTCTGGACAATATCTTATGGCAACCAATGGACTAAAAGGATACCAAAACAAAGTGACAGGAAGGAAGTCAGCTTGACTGAAACCAACCTTGCTCTTTTTGTTTTCCATCAGTCCTAAAATGGAACCTCAAATGAGGACAAGAGTCATAACAGAGAGAAATATTGTGGCCATCTGTTCCGTTCTAAGTGGCTGAGTTCATTAATGTATGAATGAGAATTTGAATTTTATTTATGCATTCTAATACTTGAAAATTCAGAAGTATCTTATTACAGTGATAAACACAAAAATAAGAGGTATTATGATATATAGGGGGAGTAAATATGTAAATCTGGTTCTTGAAATGTTATAAAAGAAAAAAATAGATAAGAATTATATCCCACAGTGTAAAGATTTGTACCATGCTCACTGAAATATGTATTTCTTCCCCTAATGAGATAAATGGGGATCCTGTCATGACACAGTGAATTGAAGTATACAAAATATTTCTAATTCTCTTAATTCTAGTCGATGCAGTTAATATCTAAATCAATATTTCCAAAACCTTGGATTATAATTAAGTATGTAATGATTTTTATCATCCATTTGTTACTGGTATGAAGAAGAAAGATGGCATTGATTGTATTCCTATCAGCCATTGCATTGGGGGAAGAAAAGGACTCAAACATATGGTCATTCTCCTGTAGTACAACTGTAAATTGATTGTCATGATCTGTGTTCTTTTCCAACTTTAGAACTTATAATTTTAGATTTGCTATAGGGGAGTTGGATGGGAGTGGTCATTGGGACCAAAAATAAGAATAAGAAAAATAACAAAATGTCAATAAGTGCATTTTTTAAAGATGGTCTGCACTCATCCAACTGTTTGAACTACCTAGTTTTGAAATTTATTTGGTCTTTGAAAAGTTACTTGTGTTGTTTTTTCCAATGTTAGCATTCATCTAACTTGTACACAGTGTTGAAAATCTGAAGATTCATTATCTGAATTGTGTAATACTTCTCTTATTCTTGAACATATTTAAGGCATTAAAATAAAACATTTAACAGTTGAAGCCTTAAGCATAGTGTAATAATTATAAATGAAGTTTCATTCGTTAAGAAAAATGTGCTAGGATTCTTCAAGGAATTGCTTATTTATCTCAAAGTGTTAAAGAATCTTTTCTGGAACTACAAAATAAAAGAGAAGCATAAGAATATCAAGAAAATGATTAAAGGCATAATTTGAATGGGGGAGGCTAAGCAGAAATAATAATAAGCCAGCAGTTTGAAAGCATTTGCTGTTGTAATGAGAGATGGACAGAGGATGATGCATATGACTAGTAATGAGAATAAGTAAAGACTTTTATCTTTGAAAAGTATTATGTGGGAATTAAGATTATTAATGGAAAGAAACTAAATGATCATTTAAAATTATTCTTTCACAAGAAAAGTAAAGAACAAGGATATGGAAAACTAAGCAGTGATGAAGACCTCGAAATAATTGTTGATCAAAAGCAGGTAAGTGAATGCTTACGTACATTTTCTATTGTGGCACTGTAGATTTTTGACACCTGAAGCCCCTTTGGGAGTTGACCCTTCCCTGACAGCTATATTAGCCTGTCTAGCTGAGGTCTGCAGAACAAGATAGATTGTGAGAGTCAATAAGCCTCTCCCTGTGATCTCTGACCCACTGACTTCTTTCTGCATGATGCTAACATGTATGTATGTTCTGTATGTTAAGAATGACGAAAAATAAAGTCAGAGCAAGATAAATTTGAAAAATTAAAATCTTCATTGGAAAAAGGAGTCAGAACAACAATGATAATTTGTTATCATTGTTATTTGTTATCATTGTTATTTGTTATCAAATAAAAAAATTAAATGAAAATAGGAAAATACATTATTTTGAAAATGAAAGACACTACCACTAGTGTAACTTATGAAACAACATGTATGATTTAGAGGGAAGAGGGTAAAGGGTAGAAAATCGAGGACTTTAAATGTCTGTCTTGACCAGTTTAATTCCTCGGATTGTCTACAGTTTAAATTTAAAAATGACTTTTAAAAACAAAAGGAAAAGGCTACTTAATAGTCTGTAATACTGCCCATAATTTGAGAGACCTCTAGCTTGGATGTTATATGGGCCCATAAGGAGAAATGAAAACTGCTTAATAGGCCATAAACAAAAGCATAACAGGTAGTGGAAGGTGTCCAGCCCGTGACACTGAATTGGCATTAGTCCTTAACATCTTTGTTAATTATCCCGAAGACAACTGCACATTTATTGAATGTATAAGTGGCACTGAATCTGAGGTTGACATAATCCCAGGTGTTAATAGAGTGAAATTCAAAGGGACTTAGGTAGATTAGGAGATTAGAAAGAAAGTCATCAGCAATTTAACAGAAAGACAAACTGAATTTGGACAGTTTTCTAATTGTGCAGTTTGTTTTGCATCAGAGTGATTACATTAAAGGAACCATAGTGTGTATTTCTGAGGAAAAGGAAAATGGCCACCGGAAGGGAGAAGCCTGAAGCAATAGGCTTAGAGACTTTTTGTTAAGCCTGGAATAATTAAGGCAACTGAGGAGATCTTCTCAAACAGCGGGCTACTCAAAGCAGCTCTGTGGAGGTGTAGAAGATGTTGACTGCCCGGGTGCCCTGCTCAGGGTTTTGCCTTACCACCACTCTCTGGCTCCTGAGTGAAATAGGGTAGGGAGCATGTGGGTTTGGCCCTGTATTTTGCCACTTAGTGCCAAACTGTCAGTTCAGTTAATAAGGCCAGTGGAGCTTTCGCCCAGGTGCTCTGCTGAACTATTAACTCTTATTTTAACTATGCCAGATAAATCTCTTGGGCCTACAATCACCATCTCCCACTGATGCTACCCATAGACTAGGATTCTACCTGGCAAATAAACTAGTAAAACACAATTGGGTATATTAACAGAATATAAATATGTATGTATTTTTTCTGTTAAATATACATATATTTTTTCCATTAAAATGAAATTTTATTTTTATCTCTTCTTTAATCATATAGAAGGCAAATTCTTATTTTTTTATTCTATTCTATCTTTACTATCCTCCTCCTCAAAGTTTTTACTTCTTTTCTTTCTTCCTTCTTTTTTTTTTTTTTTTTTGGTTAAATTTTTGTGTTTTAACTAAATGTTGGTGTTCAGAAAACTACAAATTTATATATTGAGAGCATTGGAGTAGAAAGTCCAAGGAAATTATTGTGTCATTTTTTTTTTTTTATCATATGGTAACTTCCACAAACTTCATATTGTTGTAACTAACCACAGCTTATTAATTGTTAAGGATCTTAAAGATAAAAGAAAGACAACTTTCCTGCTTCTTCAGCAAATAGCACTTTCCTTACTCGATGGAATGAGGGTGGATTCAATGTGCTCAGTGTCCTCCAGGACCTCTGCAGTTGTGGTTCCTTCCAGTGCCACTGCACAAACTGGTTCCATTTGGTGGTGGCCCAGCTTTGCTGAGTCATTCATGACAACACACAATTCAGAAGATGAGTGATTATGAATGTGAGCTGGCTGTGGTCTTGACCTTTGGCAGGAAGAGTGGTTCTTTATCACTTGACAAGCTTTTTTGATGTTCATGTTGTGAGCAAAGCTTAAGTCAAAACAATGACGATGTTGGTACTTCACATTGTAATTAGTCTTTTAAAACTACAAAAAATTGTTCCGAAGTTTAAGAGATTAACAAGCAGTGTGTGGAGGGGGCAATACATTTCCTTACCAGAAATGGAATATTACTTCATCTTATCAATAAGAGATCATACATATGATGTAATTTACACAGCATATAAAAGAAAATTAAAGCTCTATAGCCCTATCTGTAATTTTGTTAAGAATCTATATGTTCAATCTGTACCTTTTGCAGAAACCTAGTAGAAATTCACTTGTCAATCTTCATGTAATTGCAAATAGCTTTTTCAGTAACTGATGCCAAAAGGAAATCTAAGGATGATAAATAAAATAATTGGAGTGCTGTGATGGGCAGAAGTCAACAAATCGCATTACATCCATCACTTAGAAGCTGTGGCTCTGCACGTGCTGTGCAAGCTGTGTGCCATTTTATCAGTCATGGGATTTGCAAGTCTTGTACAGAAAGCTCACAGTCTTGCTTCTATAAGCAAATAAATAACAAAAGCAGTACATGGTATATGGGTTTTGTTCTCCCTGGCTGCCCTCATTCAAGAGGGTAAAAGATGACTCTGTATTATTTCAATATGAAGAAAAAGGATGGAATTTTGGAAATGTGAAAGGTTTTATTCTTGAAAGATAATACTGTGCTTTTCTCTTGGTGAAATTTTATTAGCAAAATTTATTTGGGGTGCACTTAAAAATATCCCAGAGAATTCAAAAATTATTGTTGATGTCCTAAAGAAATAGGTATCATATAATACACACTAATATACAGTCACTTAAATATAAAATGGTCACATTAGGATCAGAGTCCATATTTTCCTCTAGAAATCCCCAGTTTTTAAACTTCAAGCATGGGAAAGTAATCAAAGAAAATGTGTTGAAATAAAATTTTAATGCCTCTAAATTTGATATTTGGCATGAAAATATTAAATCTATAATTAACGAAGATAATATTTGGCTCTCTAGAATAAATATTAAAGGACAGATCTTAAATATATATTTTGGATGATTTTTATTATGAAAATATTCTTTCTTGATTGGAGGAGAGGGGTCTTCTTTAGAAATCAGTCTCATGTGAATATGAATTATCTTCTGAAATTACTGAGATTTTAGTGGGGAGAAAGGAAGAGTAGATGGTCAAGAGCCCTTAGTAAGAAATTCAAAACATTAACCACTTTGAATAAATAATAAATTCATTCTATTTTAAAATATTATTTTAATTAGAGTCAACTTAATTCAAAATTTATCATATGCCGAACCTAGACAACTTTTCTCCTCAAATATTTTCAATTCCAAGTAGACTTTAAGGAGGTAACAAAGACTAACACAAACCCATGGAATATTATGATTTCATGAAGAATACAATTCTAGGTTCCGTAATAGGTTTAAGCATTATAAAAATGGGTTTAACAAAATGCAGTGGGTTGGTTGGTTGTGGGACTCAAAGTTGCAGCTGATATCCTTCAGAGGAGTAAAGTGGGAAATGTCAGACGTCAGCCAGTTACTTCTAGAACAAGTATACCAAGGTCAGAGCAGTAGATCTCAAGCTTCAGCTGCTTCCCATCCTCTGGGGGGCTTATTATAGCAGAAATGACTGATTATGTGATCTGTGGTGGGGCCTGAAAATCTGCATTTCTGAGTCTTCAGCTATTGCTGCTGAACCTAGACCATACTTGAGAACCGTAACCAGAAAAAACAGTGTAGTATTTTTTTAATTTTTATTTTTATTTTTGATGGTACTGGGAGTTGAACCCAGGGCCTCACATATGCTAACAGCACCATATCACTGAGCTATATCCCAGATCTTTTTATTTTATTTCAAGATGGTTTGGGGGTTTTCACTGAGTTGCCTGGGATGACCTCAAATTTGTGATCCTCCTGCCTCAGTCTCCCAAGTAGCTGGGATCACAGGAATTTGCCATTATGCTTGGCACTAATGCCATTTTAAAAGGGAAAAATATACAGATGACTTCTGATAAATTTGACATTCTTCAATAGGGCATTATCTGAAAATTTTAAAAACTAAAATTTGTAGGTAAGCCAATGTAACAATATTGAAAACAAGAAAACCACGACCTTTTACAATCAAAGGTAACTTTAAAGACCCAAGTTTGCCATCGGTCTAAATTCTACATGGTAGCCTTGTGATCTTGAACCTGTCTGAGCTCAGCTTCCAGATCTGTAAAATAATACTCTGCTCTCCCCATCTCCTGAAGTTTGTCTCAGATAAAATACATACAGCCAGGAACAGTGGCACACACCTGTAATCCCAGTGGCTCAGGAGGTTGAGGCAGGAGGATCACAAGTTCAACCAGTCTCAGCAACAGTGAGGCGCTATCCAACTCAGTGAGATCCTGTCTCTAAATAAAATACAAAATAGGGCTGGGGATGTGGCTCAATAGTCAAGTGCCCCTGAGTTCATTCCTGGTACCTCCCCCTCAAAAACGATAAAATACATACAAATGCTTCGTAAGGTTAGCTAGTCACCCCCCACAATGCCCCCTCCACCGCACCCCAACTTCAGTTTAATAAACAGGAACTTTGAGATCCGGAAGGGTGAATGGAGTTTCCCAGAGTCGCTGGTTAAGCACAGAGAGCACTGGAAACCAGCCCTCTCGCTTATGATATCTAGTACAATGCTCTACGGGCCCCCCACCCCCACCACCCAAGCTCTGTACCATCACCCATTACCGATCATACTACAAGTGGGTTAAGAAGTTGTGCTCTAATTATATGAAATAACTATCTATTAGGAATTATTATAGTTGGACAACATTTATTTATTGAACCCTCACAGGGATGGAATTCCCACAACCCCTTCTTAACCGTTTCCTTCCCTCTTGACCCCTAGGCGTTATCAAAATGCCCCTCCATGCAGACATATATGCAATGAGCACTAACAGGTGGTTGTCGAGGACCACTTACCTTTCCTCTCACAGTCTCAGAGGGAGGGCTTCTGCCAGGCATGAGAGGCACCATGAAGAGAGGCGACTTTCACTTTTCTTAGCCTAAATTCTTTCTGAAAGTCTCTTTTAAATTCCATAAGACTGAATAGAAAGTGATGGATATTAGGATTTCTGTGATTGTTTTCTAAAGAAAAAGAAAAGAAAAAGTAGAGTCACCCACCCCTTGTGTCTACAAAAGCACATCAGCATTTAAGCAGTGATGCAATTCTGCCCTAGTGGTCTTTCTGTGGATGAATCCCAAAAAGGAAATAAAGGCCAACGTGAAATTAAAATGGAAGAGCAAGTGTAACAGATGAACAGAAAAAGTACCCAGCTTCCTTCTGTTCCAACAGATAGCATGGTCCAGATATCATCTAAGCAGTTGACCTCAGTCTCAGACTCATAAGTAGCAAAAAGGATGAGGGTGATATGTGTCACTGCCTTGCATTCTGTGCTTTCTTGGCCATATCAATGTGGTGGCTTAAATATCATTCGGATCCTGTTTACCCTGTCTCTTGATATCAGGCACAGCCGTCTCTCTCTGTACCTTCTTGAACTTTGTAGTTGGCCAGAAAGAACAGAAACCCTTCCAGAGTTTGAGAAAGGAGACAACCTGTTCAGCTTGGAGACCCTGAAGCAGGGGATCCCTGGGACACATTATGCAGGGTGGTGCCTTCATCATGGTAGCAGTAGTTGGAGGCTCATTAGTGATTTCCTCACAGAAGACTGATCAATAAGAAACGGCTAAATGAATAGAAGCCAGATTTATTTGCTCTCCATCTGAAATCAGCATTGGTGTAAATAACGACTCCCTACTATAATCCAATCAATTCCATCTTGTCTGCAAGGCTATTTATCATCAATAAATATTGTACAAGGAAAGGGAAAAGTTTTCCATTAAGATAAATAGAAAACTTGCTGAAATAAAAACAGTCATCCTGCATTTTATTTCTAAATATTCCCCATTAGTATCAAGAAATATAAAAATTCCAAGTTACTGATAATTTAGGGGAAAGCCATAGGGATGCAAAATAGTCATTCAGTGTTTTCCTTGTAAACTCAAATTTTTTATTGTTCAATTTTGTGCATTTTGGTTTTATGTACTGGTTCCCCTAAGTATCACCTGACTCTAGAGAAAGCACAAAGGGCAAACCCATTACATTCATTTCAGAATCTGAGATCTTACTGAAATCTGAAAGTATTAGGACAGAAAATGCAAAGGGCTGCTCTTCACAGAATGGCACAGACCAGACAGGAGAGGTAGAGTAGGGATCCACCGTCCTAGTTTCTAGTCTTGGCTCTGCTCCTTACCAAGCAGAAGACTTTGGAGTAAGCAATTTAAGTTTTCTGAGTTTCCGTTTCTTCATCTGTGCAAAGGAATAATACCATCTGGGTCGGACGTCTGTTGTGAGGCTCAAGTGGGAATACTTCCTTGGAGGTAGCTCAGCCTCCTCTGGTCAGAGCCAGGAGAAGGAGCCAGGGCCATGGCTGTTTTGTCTGATACTCTCTCCACTCTTGCTTCCCAAGTGATGAGCTGGAAATGGTGAGATCCTGACATCTTCATTTTGGTTGTTTCCACCAGTTTGTTCCTGAGCATTCTGCACACCTTTCATGGGAGACTGGCAGATACTCAGGTCTGGTGCATTTCCAGTGATGTCAGCTCCTATGCCACACCATGTCCTCAGCATTGTGACCACAAGACAAAATGTGTGCTAGCCACTCTAGCACAGTGGGTAAGATCAGGACTTTTATAGTCAGAGATCTGAGAGAGAACTGACCGTGGCCACATAGCAACTGTTTTATTTTGGGAAAATTAGTGGGCCTCTCTGAGCTTCCAGCTGCTCTATCAGAAGATGAGGAAAATATTATCTATTTAATAAAATAGTTGGGAGAATTAAATAACTTCCTGAATATAAATGCTTAGCCAGGTGTATGGCAGGTAATAAGTTCTTTATAAGTGGCAGGCACTAAGCTGGGTGGTAGTGAGAACAGATGATGCTGCTATTCATGGATTTATTAGCTATAGGATCCCCTTGGATTTTGGGGGGACTGAGTTATAATGATTTTAAATGTTGCAGTATATTTTGTGGTCAGAGATGCAAATACCTCCTCTGATCAGTCAGGTACAGAAATCTGGGTAGCAATTGGGATGAGAAGGACAGTGGCTACTTGGCATGAACTGGCCCCCCTAAGGGGGGCAGCACCTACCAGCTCCAGCTGATTGCTACCTTGTTGGATATGGACTCAGGGCCACACTGCACATGCTAACTTTTCAAGAAACACAATCTGCTTCTTTCAGTATTTACAATCAATTTTTTAAAATTTAGATGGTGTGTAACTGAAATATGTGCATTGCCTTTGAAGGTCCCAATGTATGATCTGTTGTCAAAGGAGAGCAGGGTGTGGACATAGGCCTGGGCAGGTCTCTGCTCACCTCTTCTGTTTATCTCCTCTTAAACTAACCTAACCTAGTTGCCAATCTGATTAAAATAATGAACACTAAGGTATAATTGACAGGTAGCCTTAAATCCTCCAGGAAGTTCAAGTACCTTAAAAGGGAGCCAG
The DNA here is from genome assembly GCA_020662805.1 of Glaucomys volans. Lineage (NCBI taxonomy): Eukaryota > Metazoa > Chordata > Mammalia > Rodentia > Sciuridae > Glaucomys > Glaucomys volans. Next base: position 409,546 of record JAJEJO010050467.1, read on the forward strand.
TTAATCCAAAATGTTTTTAAAAATCCATTTAAAAATGCGTAGGACAGACATTCAAGAGCAGGAGGTATTCAGGTCTGTCTTACCGCCCATACCAGCACTATAGAGTAGCAAGCATGCACCCACTTTCCTCTATCAACCCACCTTCCCCAATTTTCCAGACAGTAATGCAACTCATCAGGGCTCAGTTAAAAATTATTATCACCAAGAGAGAGGTTATGAGTTACCATGTCCAATTCAACAAATATCTGAAATGCCATTATATATCTTTATTTTAAGATATTACTGTATGGCCTATGTTTTTACATGCAGGGGGAAAAAAAATAACCCTGAGCTTTCAAGTTGAAAAAATCCAAAGGTATGAAGTCATTTTCAAATAGCTGGTGTTTTCTTCTTTTTAATCTAATAACAAAAAGTGGTACTTGCAGCATGTGTAGTCAGTGAGAAAATAAATGCATAATTGAAATGATGTGAGCTGACATGCTGAGCGTACAAATGGTGTGATATGTGAAAGTAACAGACAGAGATGGTAGTTCTTAAAGTACTCAGCTATTTGGAACACAACTCAAAAGGAGACCCATTCAACCTCTCATAGTGGAAGATGTGCGGTGGTGCTTTTAGTTTTTGTTACTAAGTAGATTCATCTGATCAATATGAGAACTATAGACTTCAGAGCTGGAAGGAATTTTAGAAGATAATCCAGTGTTTGTAGGACCCATTTCCAGCCCCTGAATGAGGGAGGGACACCTCTCATGGAGTGACTCAGGTGTACATTACAAGCTTTGTGTGATAAAAGGGAGCAGCTGCCAACAGTTCCATTATGTTTGGTTCTAGCTCAAGCAAACTAAGTAAGTCTCAGAGCAGGGAAGTAACTTGACTGTGTTTACCAAGTTATTTCACATCACAGACAATATTATAACTCCAGTCTGTGCTCTCCAGTCTTAGGTTCATGGTAACTGCCTTCCTAATTTTCATATCCTCTCTTCCAAAGTGTCTTAGTAAGCTAAGCATCCAAGTCAAAACCAGAATACTCACCTGAAAAAAGTGCATATTTCAGGAGCACAGCTACGTGATAGATGATTATGAAACTTTTATATAAAACACTTCCTAATTCTTCAAAAGAAGTTCTCACAGACCTTGTGACAACTTTTCAGAACACATGAGGGCACAGATACTAAAGATCGGCAAAGGGACTTTGAAGTCCCCTGCAATACCCAACCAGATCTGCAGCGCTTCTTCCATGTTCACACAGACAGTTTTTCTATTGCTTATCTTGCAGGGCTTCCCCAACTGCTTCAGTTTGTCACCTCTCCCAAGTAGGTCATGGAGACCATGAACCAAGTCCTCAGTTTGGATCTGGCCTCCCAACCCAAGCACTGGAAGTCAGGGCCAGCGCTCTAACAAACCCTGCAGGTGAACTCACTGACCACTGACTGGGTCGGTCTCCATTGTCAGGAGGGCTTTGGAAACCAGCTGTGGCTGGAAATATTTTGTACTAAATGATTTATGTTCTAAGTTCAAAACCTGAAAAAAATGACCAAGGAACAGGCTAACTGAGCTAGTTTTTTTGTTTTGTTTTGTGGTTGTTAACACTTAAGCTTCAGGGAGAGTTTGGAGCATAAATTTTCCTTTCTTCTCTTCTGATTTAGGACCTAGATGCCTGTGCTTTGCTCTGCCCTTGCCCTGACCTTGTCATTTCTGTGGCTGTGCTTTCATTTCGCTCCCATCCAGACTTTGCAGTCACGTCTTTTCTCCTGTGTTCAGCACCACTCTCTGATCCTGCCTCTGGAATGTCTCTTGTTCTGACACTGCATGTACAAGGTTTGACAGAAGCACAGTTCTTGCAAACCTGCTTCTTTTAATGCTCCATTGCTTCTTTCCCTTTCTCCAAAAAAACTCTATAATTCTGTCATTCCCATTTTTAATCACTAGTTTTGCACATGGTCTAATCCTAGTTAGAGTGAGTACCACTTCCTTCCGATCTTGTGATCTAAGAAACACACACGCAGATGACCAGCCAATACAATTGGTATTTATTCCTCATCAGAGTATTTTTTGACCAAATGATCTCATTCTTGAAGTATATGAATAAGTGACTTATTAAAGAAATGGTGAGAGAATGTACCATCTCGGCTTTGTGCTGGATGTTCTGAATAGAAAAAAGCATTCATTCATCCCTTTTTTTCTAATAAAATTATCTCATTTGTGTAATTAGTGAATAATTAATGAATTTTTGTTGTAGAGAAACACTAATCATAGAAGTCATTTTCTTCCAGTCAAGGGTTGTCCAATTACCACTTCCCTACACTCCTAGCTCCTGTCTTTAAACTTCAAATGCATTCTCAAAATCGACACGTTAATTTTTGTGAATGGTGGGAGTAGTCCTGGAAGAAAAACAAGTGATGCTACATCAATTGATAGATTTTGTTAATCAACTTGTTTAGCACAGGATAAAGGAAATCAAAGCTCACAGGGTCAGAGATTCTTACATTTTTAAGATAAAGGTCTAAAATCTTAGAATTCTTTTATTTTTATTTTTTTAAAAAGAAAGCAACTAATTTTTCCCTAAATGAATGATCGAGGTTACCCTTCTGTTCAAACTCCCAAAGAACTTGATTTAAAATCATACCCTGGGGCCAGCACTTTCATGAACAACAGTAGTCTTGCCCTGTGGACCCAACACTGCTTGGTTTAGTAGTTGGTACCTAAGGTGTGGAGAGAATCGATGATTCCCACTGTCTGAAATAAATGGCAAACTCCTCACTGGGCCTGCAGGCTGGGCCTGGCCGTCCAACCTCTAACAGTTCCATCATCCCGTCCCATGCCACCTCCACACCAGGCTCCACTCCTGCTTGGGTGAGATGCTCTCTCTCCCCTGTGCCTCAGCCCTTGCTCTACCTGCCCATGTATGTGTACAAGGATAAAATAAATCACAAATATTTTGATAGATCTGCTAGGAATAGAGGGGTTAGATTAAAGAGAAGGAGACCTCTCCATAGTCCTGATTGAGGCCTCTCACAGAATTGGAATGGTAGGAGAACAGAGAAGTAAAGAACAAGTCCCCCATGTAAATAAGCAGACTTCTCAAGTCCTATCAATATGAGGAAAAATGAGCAGGAAAAAGATTAAAAAAAAAAACAAACATGGGGGCTGGGATCGTGCTTAGTGGTAGAGCACTTGCCTAGCACGTGTGAAGCACTGGGTTTGATTCTCAACACCACATATAAATAAATAAAATAAAGGTCCATCAACAACTAAAGAATAAATAAATAAATAAATAAATAAAGCCTGTTCCTTAAAAGAAGAGCAAATAGAGAAACAAAAAAAAAATCTGATCATCTATTATTTAGAGAAATTTGACTTGCAAATTTTGCTATGTATATTCTGGGACAGGGATGTGGGGGGAAATGTACAGTTACATTTAGTATATGAATGCTTTTTGTAGTTCTGGAAAAAATTAGGTTTAACCCTGCCCTGTTCCCAAGATCCTTCTTCCTGTGTGGTAAGCTCTTCCTTGAAGATTCTGGAGGGTCAGGTCAGGGGATGCTGGTGACCTTGAACTTTCAGCTTTCAGGAAAGAGAATTGTTTACTTTTAGATACTGCTTCCAAAAGGAACTATCTGGAAAAAATTGTTTTCTTTCATCTTCTCAGTTATGAGTAACTTAAAATAACTTCAGGAGGAACATAGGATATTGCTTTTGGAAAGAAAAACTGTTTTGATGGAAATGATCTAACATAATTCACTCATTTATTGTGCACTAACTTATTTACAGCTTTTTTTTTCTTTTATGTAAGTGTTTTCTAGGTGCTAGGACTTAGAGATGACGTAGCCAGTCATGGCCATTAATAAGCCAGTAGTGTCTTGGGGCCTGTTGTCCACAGATAGTGCTGGTGCAGGTGGGAGCAGAGGGGACAATTAGAACTCTAAGACGGCATTATAGCCTCCTTCCCCAGTCAGAGTTCTGAAAAAGCATTCCTAGTGCTCAGTATGTTCCCAGGAGGGGCCTTGGGCTTTGAGAACTATTTCCAAAGAGGTTCTCCCCAAAAACGTTCTTTCATCTTGCTTCCTTGACTTTTCAAGGAGATTTGTTACAGTCTTGGCTGTGCTAGGAAATAATGTAAAATGGTAAAATTTAAGAGAAGATTCCTGCTGCAAAGAAAAGTACAATAAAGAAAAGCATCAATAAATTGAGAGAGGTAAACTGGGAATATGCTCTTCTTCCTTCAAAGGAACATATTTGGATGGGGGCAGAGAAAATACATAGTTATATACACACCTGAAGCTAATCTGCAAAAAGAAATTGCTCACTCTTTGGATAAATGTCCACTTCTGAGGCTTTGGGACCCTACACTATTGTCAATGGCCGGGACGGTGTCAAGACAGCCCTGTAAGGCAACCAGTAAGACCCTGAATGTACTGCTTTGGGTTGCTCTCTGTTCTGAGTCCTCCAGTCTTAGGTGCTACTCACAACTCAAACCTTACTGGGCATGGCAATCACTTCTGCACCCACCACCTTTGTAAACTTCCAGTGTGGCACAAAGCCAGAGAGTCCGTCACTTCAGCATTTGTTGAGCAGCTTTCTGTTACAGGAGTAGATTGCTGTGCTCTGAAAATGTCACTCTCCCCTCCACCCTACTGGAGCTGACCTTTCTGCTCAAGCTGAAATCCCTGATGAACTGTTCAGTGAATCTAGTTTATCCCAGGATGTTGGCAGATCTCCCATGGAAAAGTGGTCTGAGAACTGATTGGTATTCTACTACCCATTTAAACTTCCCCTGACCCAACTGTCCCTGGAAGTTTCTTGTGATTCCTTTTGTGATCCTCCTAAATTTGGCCTCCAGCCCTCCCCTCTGTGATTGTGCCAGGGGACTGACAATCACTTCTGGGATCTCTTCTTACTAGTTATAGTATGCATAACCCTTCTCCAAGAATTTTGGACAAGAGATAACATACCACCCACAATCCCAAGGACTCCAGTTTGTATAGTCTTATTTTTCCATTTTTAAAAACACGATTTTAAGTTTTTACCTAGTTGCAGCAAGTATCTATTCAGTTTTGTATTGCCTTCTTTATGTACAATAAAGTTCAGCTTATTTTCCAAATTGCTAGTTTTTATAAATGTCATTTTGAGAGTCACTTTATATTGATTCAAGGTGATCTCTAGCCATTTTTCCCCTCATGATTTTTCCTTACTCATGCAGTGACCATTTAAATCTTTTCCTTTCAGGATGCAAGTTATCAAATTAAAGACAAAAAAAAAAGGATTGCAAGAAGATCATGTACATTTCTATGATTAGACATATACTGATTTTCCATGAATTATGCATGAAGTTTATGAGAATTTTCACAGTGTAATCTTTTCATATCCCTGCTGTACCTTTAAGCACCACTGAAGATGTCCTCATGCATGTTGCATTGCTCCATAAAACTTCAGGTTTAAAATTTAAACCACATTCCATGTGGCAGTTATATGCATCCTGCTTCCTGAGGCTGACCAGAGCCAAACCACAAACGTGGATTTGCATAAATTCAGTTCACATGAATTTTAAAGTTTGCTAAGATAGGAAACTGACTAAATATTGTTAGAGCCACAAATACCCTGGGAGATAATTTACTCAGGTAGCATATTCATTGAGGAGACAGATGTATAGATCTGCTGAGCTATTCTCAAGCCAAAAAAATACAGAGACTCTAAAAACCTGATATTGAAGTCTAAACAACTTATGTGAAGTGGGTTCAACTTAAGGGGTTATAGAATGAGTTCATATGACTGCTTCATATTGAAAGGCAATGACAGAAATAATTTTGAATCTACTTTAGAATATATAATTCAATAAGCATTCTAGATTTTAATTTTTTCCAAGGGATTCAAAATGCAAAACTCTTAAATTAATATAGAGTCAGGATCAGAGTCCATGAAGCAGAGCTAAAACACAAGTAAGGACGCTAGGATTCAAGTTCCTGATTCTTCCAATGACTTTTTAATTTGACCTTGCACTAACCTCTAACTTCCCTATCAGTAAAGTGATACTATTTTTCCTACTTCCATCCTATGAGAATTCTGGAAGAATTTCTAAAAGAACACTATAAAAATAATCATTTGAGCCACTCAAGAAGATTACTTCCTGTGAATACATCCAAGATAGTATCATCTGTAGGGAAGCCAGTGATGATCTGGGGTTATGAATCACCTTCTCATGTTAAAAGATAATTTAAAAATGAAATCCCCTGTAGAAAAATGAATGCATCCATAATGATTACTTTCACATCCATAGTCTTTGGGGAGGGGACAGAATATGGCTTGATTTTATTAATTTACAAGTGATGGAATTATATAGGATTTCTTTTTGAGTGATTGTTTAGATAGAGTACTCTTATTTATGTATTTCAACTGCATCAGAAAGATCGCACCATAATAAGACTTCTAAAGAAATAACACTGGCATTTTCTTCACTCCTGATCATATTTCTTAAATGAACACCATTCTTTCCTGGAAAAGCAAAACTTAATGCCGAGGCTTCTAGATTTTATTTAGCATTCAAGAAATGACATATCCAAGTAAAAGCAACATAACAGTATTTGCCCTCCAAGTCTACAAAAAGTCCTTCCTGGTACATTTTATTAATGCCTGAGCCATCTTTATTATTTTAAAATGAAAAGCATGCAGAATTCATGAGTCCTCAGCAGAAAAATCATATAACATCTCTCAAAACACAGAGAAATCCAATTCGCTTCAGCCAGGTACAAAGAAAAGAAGTTTCTCTCACGGAGCCAGTAAACATTTAGAAGCACTCAGTGTGGTTCTGAAAGAGAATCTGGACTCTATCAATAAGCTGACTTCGGAACAGTTATTTCAGGCTATACTTATGCCAACACTTAGTAACCACAAATGAGTTCTTACTTTTCTCACCTATTTAGAAATCTGCTCCCATGACATCACATGGGAGGCTTGAACTAGCTTGAACTAGCTTCCTCAGAACTTTCAGTCAATCAGGAAGGAGAAATAATCCAGAAGCTCCAAAAGCACATGGTTTAAAGTTCATGGTGAGACGAGATTATGGGACAGGTGGGAGGCAGGGACATATAGGCAGGTATGTTTTGCAGAGGTCATATTAAACACATCCATGGACACTTGGTGAGACATTGTGGAGTTGAGTCAAACTCTATACCCCAATTGTCCAATGCCATCATTTTCTGCTGGGAATGAGTAAGAGGTGAAAGTAAAAGGGAATTCACATTGTTGAGCACCTACTATGTGCCACAAAACAAGCTGAGAGGTATTATATCATTGTGAGGATGGTGATACCAATTTTTCAGAATGGGAGAAAAAATCTCAGAATGGTTGAGCATCTGAGAAGAGTCAAAGAACTAGTAAAACAGAAAAAATGGAACATCGAGTCTGTCTGTCTCCAAAGTACAGGCTCTCCCTCTGTTAACTGCCTTCTCACAAGAAAATTAAACTGCACTGCATCTTGTTTAGCTTAAAGATATAGTCAGTAGTTACCTCACAGAGCCTAGCACCCATAGGAGTTTCAATTAAAAAGCCTCTTTAAGTTAAAAACAAAAAAGTCATAGAAAAGAAAGAGAAAGGTAAGGCTGGGTCAAAGCAAAGCCCTCACTGGTCGGTTCCTGCCACTTGCCAGCTCCCTCCTGGTGACTCTTTGGAAGAAGAGAACTGAATTATGAGTATAGAGCAGGCAGAGGCTTCCCTTGAAACACAGAAGCAAATAAAAAAGGATGATTGCATTATCCTCTTCCCTAGTCTGTACACAATATGTTTATATTCTACTCATAATTGGTGTAAAGATACATTGTACTAGAAAAATAAGGTGGCTATGTCACCAGTCTCACTCCCATTCTAAGAAAGCCAGATCTCCTTTCTTCATGGAGGAATTTTGTTTCCACTAATAGTTAATTCCTGTCCTTGTAGAATTTAAATAGTAAAGGTACCCAGGCCTCTTTGGGACTTAGGAAGCAGCAATTTCCAGTGGCCATGGAAGATCGCCCCTCACATTCCCTTTGGTATTTGTAGAATTGACACTATTGAGAGATGCAGGAATTAATTTTTCCAGAAGACTAAGGTAAAGGAAGGTAGTTAAGCAAAATATTTCCCCTGTGGGGATATTTTGAATACCTGGCTGATTTTTAGCTTCATTACTCACTAAACATTTTCCTTCTCACTGTATTCACGTCAGCTCGTCATGGCCCCCATTGCTCTTCACTTCCTTTATGACTTAGTTGCATCTCAGCCTCTCTATTCTCGGGAGGCTGTTTGCTCTTCCACTGCTTGCAGGACGGCTTTCCCAGCGCCACTCCACCATTTCCATCCTGAGTCACCGGGAGCCCCTAACAGTCTTCCCCACTGAGGACAGGTCATTTAGGGACAGTCCTCACAGCGCCATTAACGCCAACTTAAAGACACTCACAAATAGTATAGCTGTCTTTCTTCTCAAAACAAAACAAAATGGGATCATTTAATGTTAAATAGACCAAGAATTTTTATTAAATAATATAAACCTCCTCGGTTATACCTGCATACAGATGAATTGAATGGCATCAGCAGCAGAATATTTGAGAATAACTTTACAGTGATTTAAGCCATTTTGTTTTCTTGTTGCTCATTTTATCATCATCTTCATCATCATGGTTGCCATCATTGTCAGTGTTGAATAATCACCATTGTTCCTGCTCCTGAAGAATATATACTTACTGAGGAAATCAATACTTAAATAAACTAGCTTACACAAAGTAGCAGTTTATTTTTCTTTCTCACTTGAAAGAAATCTGGTGTTTTTCCATGCAGGCCAGTACAGGAGCTCTCTGAAGTCATCAAGGGTGCAGGCTCTTCGAGCTATCTCCTCTGCTCTACCTTAGAAAAGGCCCCAAATAGTTGCAGAGTCCCCATCCATCACCTCAGAGTTGCAGGCAGCAAGAACAAAGAAAGGTGGGGAGTGAAAGGTAAAGAAACACCTACCCTCCTTTGACGTTCCATAGAGTCCTTTTGTTAATATTTCATTGCCCAGAATTTAGTCAAATAGTAAAAATGAGATAATAGAAAGGGGTTGTTCCTGGGAAATAATCATTTATTCTGCAGCCTAAAAAGCATGTTGCTAAGGAAGAAAGATATTGGAGTAGAAAACTAGCACTCTCAGCCTTAATTGTCACTCTCAACCTCCCCGAAATAAATTTCTCCTTTAAAATCAACGACAAAGGAAAATAAGCATCTATCACACATTTTCAGATTTTTCTTAACAATTTAATCTTACAAAGTCACACAGCTCGGTATTGTTTCATTAAGTGAGGGGCAGGAAGGACTGTTTTCAGGGAACGTACAAAGCCTGTTCTATTCCAATAGTCCTCAGCATTTAGCTGAGAAAAGGGAAGTGTGTGTGTGTGTGTGTGTGTGTGTGTGTGTGTTTGCACGTTCTAAATTAGAAAAGGCCAACATGGTTATGTCCTGTAGGATCCATAGGTTCAGTGCAATCTGGTCCCCTTCTCCACTGGCCACCACACGTAGGCCTGGAAAAAGGTTTGCTCCAAACCCCTTCTCAGCTTTCCTGTTTCAGAACACTCAGGCTAGTGTGCTCTCAGCCCTTCCTCCTCCATTGTTCCTTTAGCCAGGAAACCCCCACCCCCCACCCCAGCACACACAGTGGTTTCACTGGCTCTGACTCCTTGGGATGTACACAGTGTCAGTGAGGAGCAGGTTATCATGTTTATCAAATGTTTTTCAAATTTATCAAATGTTTTTAACTAAATCGAAAGTGCCTCATCAGCTCAGTCCAGTTCCTGCATTAGTCCTCATGGTGCTCACTGGGGGTAGTGTATACAGTAGGCCTTCAATAGATGCCATTTAACTTATAAAGAAAGATGTGAGGAGGTGGGAAAGGAATTTTTTTCCAAATAAGGCTGTGCTAGTTGTCCAACAGGTTGGACTAAGGTGTCCACCACAGGGCATGGTGAAAGGACTGAAGGTTGGCCTGACACCAAGAAACCAGCAATGCAGTGCCAGTGTCACAGACCAAGAAAACTCAGGTGGCAGTGGGGCTTCACTATCTTTCAACCACAGTTCATGGTGCCGGGAGAGCAGGCCTTCAGAGCAGATGCTCCTCAAAGGCTGATGGTTCTGGGAAGGAGGCTGGTAAGTGGTAGGTAAGGTGTCAGGGTCTCAGCCAGGATGAGAACAGGGTTCCAGAGCAACTGAAGGAGAGCCCAGTGGTGCAGGCCAGACCCACGTTGCAAGCCTTTATAAGTAGAAACTGCATCTTATTCATTTTTATATTCCCAGCTACTAGCACTCTCTGATTCGTAGTAGATTTTAAATAAATGCAGTCCATAATCACAGGATGAATTCAGACTCCACCTGCTTGTCAGCTCTGATTCCTCCTACCTTTGAGGATTCGGTGGGCATCACTTTGCAGGAGGAAAGTAGTAATTTCTTCATTTACACCTGGAAACAAAATGCATCCTCATCTCTGTCCAGCCATCCAGGGTCAACACAATGCTTCTGGGAAGAGTTCTACCAGATGCTTTATGGAAAAGGAATACTTAATGGGCTCTAAATTTAAAAGGTAGCAATTGCTTATTTTTTTTTTAAAGGAAACAATATCGAGTGCATCCATATTGTGAAATACTGTATACAACTTATAATTGTGCTCACATGAAAAAATGCTCACAACACATTAAGCAGAAAATCAAGGCAAGACAAAAATTTAGAAAGATCCAACTGTGTTAAAAACATGTTCAGCAAAAGACTAAGGAAACATTAAAGTTATTAATAATGATGATCTCGGGATGCTAGAAAAAGGAATGATTTTTAAAACTGCTTTTCTATTCTTTTAAGTTCTGTACCTTGCTAGTTCATTTGTTTTCCCAGAAACATATTTTTTTTTAAACAAAGCATTGCAACATTGACCAAAAGTAAAAAAGAATGAGAAAGACCTGTGCAATTAAACTAGAAATCACGCCGTTTCAAACATCAGCTACAAATAGAGCCATGTGTTTCATCTAAATAGAAGAGACACAATGAAATTTTAACCAGGAAATTTAGTCATAGGATGTGCTTACTATTGATGTGGCCTTTAATTAAATATTATTAAAATCTCTTTGCATAAATGCAGATACACTGATTGCTTGTGTTTAAAATCAACATCAGCAAAAAATGCTCTAAAAAACTTCCTAGTTGCCAGTCTATGTAATTGTTTTAAAATGGCATTTTAACAATGAACATTAATAGCTTTAGAGGCTTCCGATTAATAAACAAGCCCAGTGCTTCCACAGAGAAAATCTGAAGTAGGCATTCTTTTTGTTTATTCAGTAATTTGCTTTTTTAGTGGCCAAAGGGGATCGAGGATTAGGATGAAGTGAAGAAATAAACAATACATGTACCCATTTTAAAACTGACTGTATCATTTATAATCTTGCAGGATTGAACTGGTATTCCTGCAGGGAGGGAATTTTGCTGAGCTCTAATTCTCTGGACACACATATCTACTTGCATTTCTTCTGTGCTGCGTTTCTGTGTCTGCTCATTCATCTTCTCTGGTCAGGTGACAACTCTGTCAGTAGTCGTTTCCAAATTCTAATTTTTCCTCTCAATTTCTCACCTTGCTGACCACAGTCAAATAGGAAAAACGGGAGCCAAGCTGCTGTTGGTAGATGCTTTATATAAAGACCAAATTTGAGTTTAAGTCCTACGGGAAGGAGGACAATTTGCAAAATAAGATTGTATCAGGATTCTATTCTGTTTTCCACTTTTTTGTGAAGTTTAACCAGTTAATGAATTCAGGAAGTGTCTTCCTCAAATGCAAAGACCATAATATGAAAATGTGAACTGAGACTCCAGGTCCCTTGTTCTAAAATATGAATCCATGAAATTTATTTATAATTATGAAAGTCAAGAATATTGTCATTTATTCTTAGATGTTATTGTATTTAATTAAAAAGTAAAAGCATCAGGTTAATAACGATGCCCTAAATAATAGATCTGGTCCCTGTTTTTACCATTCATTATGTCCCCTTTAAAAATTTAAAATATGGTTCTTTTTTTAAAAAAAACTGGAAATTACAAAGTAAGAAATGCTATTTGCTTTGTATCTGTACTATCCTTATATTATGTATGTTAGAGAGTCAAGTAGAATAAGCCTACATTGCAGGGTGCAGAGCTCATGCCTGTAATCCCAGCAGCTCAGCAGGCTGAGGCAGGAGGATCACAAGTTCAGAACCAGCTTCAACAACATAGCAAGGCCCTAAGCAATACAGCAAGACCCTGTCTTTAAATAAAATATTTTAAAAAGGGCTGGGGATGTGGCTCAGTGGTTATGCACCCCTGGGTTCAATCCCTGGTACTAAAAAAAAAAAAAAAGAGGAAGCCTACATTATTATGATACTGTAAAAGAAAGACCTGTGTTTTAAATGTAACTGCCACTTCCTGACTATGATTATGGACAAGTTCTTTAACCTCTCTAAAATTCTTTGGCTAAAAAATGAACCAATTAATCATACCTGTCTCTACAGTTGATATGAGGATTTGAAATAATATGTCCTTGACATATATAATAGGTGTGCAATTAATGATAATTATAATTACCATTATACTATAAAATATAAATATCCAATTTTTGGTAATTTTCATCACCATCATCATCAGGCTTTCAATCTTTTAAGAATCTGATTAAACTCTTTGCAGCTTTTTTCAATGTTCAGGCATTTCAATCTTGCTTCTAATAGATAATATAGTCTGTGGAACTGAGAAAGGCCATTTCTCAGGCTCTCAGATAAGTACACTTGCTCAATACCTAAATAAGGGATTAGCTAAATCTGCCCTGTTCATTAACGTAGAAGAACTTCAATTCAATTGAAAATTACCCAGCAAGGGGGGTTCATGTCTCTTACACTGAAGCTCCACATAGTCAGACTGCTCAATACATACCCACTGGTGCTGACATTGGCCCACAGAGTTAATAATGCACATCAAATATTGCTCATTGATTCTTCTCTTTTGCCAATGCAAAAAATCCATGTATATTGCAGCTTTGACACCATTGAGAGGCGGGCCCCTGGTGTTCAGGAGAGACTGGGCCAAGGGAAGCTGCCTCCACTAATGGAAAGCCTTCCTGGTATGCAGGTGTATGCTGTACCAATGCGGGGGCCTCTAGCTCCTGGGTTCTTAGTCACGAATGCACCCTGAAGACATTTCTTTGGTTTGAAGTTGGGCTCAGCTCTAACTCCCCTCACCCCAAGCTTCTGCCCTTTAAGTTACCATGGAAACATTGCTATTGACTCTCCTCAGAGTTAAAAGTCCATGTGTGTTTTGTGATATCTTCTCCCTTTCTTCTTGTTCTTATCCTCACTTCTCTCCTAACTTCTCCAGAGATGACTTCTCCATCTCTAACATTTTTCTGGTCTCCATGTTTGATCTGTAATAAATTAGAAATTTCAGTTGAGAGGTATCTGTTCAGTGATTTCAAAAGCCCTGATCTGCACCTCCCCCAGTTCTGGGCTCTTTGATTTAATCTCAGAGTTACTGCTTCACGCAGCTTAGTTCACTTACCCTGTATTTTGTGGCCAGCAGAATCTGGATTCACATCAATCAAATCAATCATACCTCAAAACACTTGCTCTTCCACTCACTATGGGATCACAAAATCAGAGCATTGAATGATCTGGGGGAAGGTGGAAGAGGTGACATTGAGGCTAAGTATAAAGCAAGAAGGAGACGTACAAACAGTGATAAATGGAGAATGAATACCCGTAGAACATTCAGATGCAACAAGTCTTCAGCACAGCAGGTCAACATAACACATCTATCTATATGCTGAATTTGACTTGAGGGCCACCAGCATTTAGCTTTTTTTTTGAAGAATAATTGTCATAATCTTTACTCTGCAACCACATAGAAGAAGCAGAAAATATACTGCATGACCTTGAGTGGCGTAAATGAGATTGATGGGAGGAATTAAAGGGAGGTGTATGTTTCAGACTTTCCTATCAGAGCACCAAGCAGGGAAACTGGCTGCCATGAAGCCAGTCCTCCACATCAGAAGGGCAGGGTATGGGGCTGAATAAACACCTGCAGCACTGCTAAGGAAAGCAGGTTTCTTCCCATGGATGAAGTTTCAATGGTGCTGAACATTTCTCCAGCCTCCAGTATATGCTGTGCACTAGCCTGGGCTCAGTGGGAGCTTCCAGATACAGAACTTCCATGGAGCCTGAAGTCTTGTGAAATAGCGAGACACCATGCTAAGGAGTTTATATACAGGACTTCTTTAACCCTTATTAGAACCTTGAGAGGTTGATGCCATCCCCACAGCTAAAAGATGAAGATCTAGATTAAGAAAGTTGCTCAAGGGACCAACATATTAAATGACAGAGAAAGGACTTTAACAGGAATTAAAATCTTTGCTCTTAATAACTGTTCCAAATATCCTCCCTCAGTGGGGACACCAGCTCAGAAAGCTGGGTCATCACTCTGGAAATCTGTCCCAGTCCTGGTGTCCTAGTGCTCAAGCTTTCGGCCATTTAGCTCTGTCCCAAACATGCCCAAATAAGAGAGCTGACGATCCCCATTGTGCCAGCCCCTCCATTGTGGAGATGGGGTGGAACTGTACTTAGACCATGGGAGAGCTGGTTGCAAACTGACAGCAGTTTTTCATTCCATTGTGTCCAAAGTGGACTGTGGAATGGGAGATGATCTGAGTGCAAGCATTCTACAACTTTTCTTATTCTGAATATGATTTGAAGGTCAGCAATACAAGAAGATACCAAGAAATAAATGTACTGAAAGGCAGTCTTGCATTGTGAAGAGAACATAGAGGCAGAGCCCAGGAGATCTGAGCTCAAGTCCTGATTCTGCCACTTATTAGTTTTGTAATCTTGTACTTCACTGTATTTCAGTTTCTGTCTGTTTAGAAATGGGGCTTGCAGACTGTTATAAGGAAGCAATTCAGTGTGTTGTAGGTATTTAATAAATATTTATGTTCTTTCTTTGACCAACAGTGGAAGACTGCTAAAAGTACCTCAGCGTGGGCATAAACTGAACTCTTACAAGATTTGCAAGAATTGGATTGGTTTGCAAACTCAATAGCAGGAACATGTTAGTGTGGTAGAGCAAGGCGTTATGAGCTACTTTTTGTTAGTAAACTTAATGCCTGCTCCTTTTGATCAATATTTGATATAGAGGGCATTCTAAGGACCACAATTAGTGTTATAAAAAAGTATTTAATGAACTAGAGAAAAAAGGGGTGGGAAGGAGAAACTGACATTTATTAAGCTCTTTGTATATACTAGACCATGTTAGACCTTCCCAGACATCTCATTTTTATCCCCATTTTCACAAATAGTGAACTATTAAGACAAAAGTTAAGGAAACTGAGTCTCCACAACTGGATTCAAAATCAAGTTGTCAGACTGGCTGAACCTTTCTAGTAAAGACCAGAGTTCCACTTGACTCTTACTGAACAAACTTTTCTTCTTAGAAGGTTGAATTGAGTACAAACTTTCCATCTTTCATCAATCTCCAAAGTCAGTAGTCTGCAATCATCTGAGTTCATAGTTGTTCCTTCAATAGAAACACCTGTGAATACATTTCTAAAATTTCTGAGTATTCTCTCTATTCCCTAAAATTTGGAATGGCTCCTGATGCAAATACACCGACATTTCAATGATATGTTTTATATTGAAAAGTAGTCTGTGCCTTCTTGAGTGATTCTAACTATAATCCAAGTGGAGTGAAATTTACAAACTTTTACAGCCATTACAATTTCTTTGGGAGGACATATAAATCTGGTGAGTTTGTTGAGAGTCCCTTTGAAAGGAGAATCTCTTGCCCTAAATCTTTGAATTACCCAGTTTTACTAGGGAAGATTTATTTGGTTCTACTTCCTTCTTCTTTGCCTAGGGAACTTGAAGAGTTGACACAGAAAGGAAAGGGAGATGTTGCACAATTAAGCATTGTACTGAACGTTGTGACTGAGCCCTTCAAGAGACCTTTGTCTGACTTAAGCATCTAAGAATTCAAGCCTTGTTTTTGTCTCATATATAATGACAGCAGTGGGCCACAGATGTCACATGCTTAGCTCTCACTGCCTAGTCTGTCTTACTGTGATTCTCTACCACATTGTAGAAAAAGCATTGCTTTCGGAATTCAGCTTCCCAGAGAATTAGCTTCCAGTGAGTAGAAACTTGACTTTCCATATCTAAATGCTATAGCAAAGCATTGGACCAACTGAACATGAGTTTCTGCTCTCCTCACAATAATTTGCAGCAGGCTAATTCACATTTAAGTGCTCTGAATAAATGAATTAAAAGTCAGTTTCATCTTTGTTCATCAAATTCATTAGATGATTTCATTTTAGGAAATGAGGAAAGTAGATGTGAATCATTTGATTGTATAACGAATGAACAATTCATTCATTTTTGCAAGACATGAGTATTAGCTTGAGTATCTCTGTGCTAAGAGATGGAATGATTTGTTTCCCCAATGCCAAGGTAACCACTGGGCATACCACAAGTGCTTGTTCAAGGCAAATGCTGATGACAGAACTAACCTAATGTAAAAAAACTTGCTTCAATGAGCAAAGTGTAAGTGCCATGAGTAGAAAATTAAGTATGGTTCTAAAAGTAAATACAGAAAAAAATAATCAACTCTTGTGTAGTACTTTACTCTGGCAAGTGTTTGACAGATGTGACGACACTTGACTGCCAAGTGACCCTGGATGTCAATGTTATTGCTATCCCTGTTTTACAGATGAGAAGACTGAGGTTCAGAGGATATTAATACATTGCTCAAAGACATACAGCTCATAAGTAGCCAAGCTAGAATTGGAACCCAGGCCTTCTGATGCCATTTGCTCTCTTTCCATCATATCAGCTGTAGTTACCATGAAAGGACAGAACAGAAAGCAAAAGGGGTCAACTTGACCACTGTGTCCTTTGAGTGTTCTAGTTCATCTTATACAAGGTCTCTGTGTCCCATCAAGTGGCAGCTGCCCTCCAAGTGCTAGACCAGACTGTGGTAATAGGAACTCTCAGTTGAGGGGTGAGCTTTGTCCCTGTCCACTGGCCTTGACGTGTGTGCTCCAGGGAGGACAGGGTCTCATCTGTCTCCTGTGCCTGGGCAGAGAGAGAATCTGTGTGCAACGTGAGGCAGGCGAGGGCCAAAAGATTCGAAAGAAAGGAGTTCAGTCCCTCGGAGCACAGACAGTGCCACAGCCTCACACGTGCCACAAGCTTTGGGCATGCGCAAAGAGGGAGTAACAGACTCCAGCCTGGGCCAGCCGTGTAGTCCATCCCTGCCGGGTGCTCATTGCTCTGGCAACCACTCCAAAGCAGCCAGGAGATGTGCATCCGTTCAGAGAGGCACTCCTCAGGCTGCAGGTGCTCTAAAACAAAGGAAATAGCAGCTGAAAGGGGGCAGGCATGGATGAGGCCCTTGTGTTTGTTTGGAGCAGACACAAAGTCTGTCACAATTATTCTCAGTCAAGTGACCTCTTTATAAGAGGCTTCAACTAACTAATGAAAATGTAAACATGCAGCAACATTTTTTTTTTTAATCTCGGAGTGGTAAAAAGCACGTGAGCCTTGAATTCAGGCCCTCTTCCTCCTATCAACTCTCTTTGAAATAGCTGATTAATATTCTTGTTCTTTTCAAAGGGAGAGACATCCCTTCCTTATAGCAGCTGTGCGCAATAGCCAAAAGATAGTTTAAAACATAACTAAGTACCGTGATATGGTCAGAAGCCTGGGCTTTGATCCTCTTCAGAATGGGGCTCAAATCCAGATCATGCTACTTATGAACTCTGACTTTTGAACAAACAACTCTAATTCAGTTACCTCTTCTGTAAAATAAGGGGAGGGCTACCGACCTGATGGAGTTGTTTTGAATATTCCATGAAGGGCTGCTGAGATACAAACACAATACAAGACCACCCACAGGGGGATCTAGGCTGGAAGCCCAGGGCTGGAGGAGAGGGCCACAGGGAGTTCTTGCTCACTGGATACAGAGTTCTGGGTCAGGAAAATGAAAACATTGCAGAACCAGGTCTGTGTTGATATTGCAGAACAGTGTGAATGTACTGAATGCCCCTGATCTGTACACATCAAATGGCTGAAATGGAAATAGGCTCTGTACATTTACCACAATAAATAAACAAATTGGTAAACTGTTGACCATAGTGCTTTGCATACTATAAACAATAAGTGGTTCTAATCTAGTGCCCCACCTTTTACATACTTCTATCATATGCCATTTTTCATACTGTATTTTCTCCACTGTGTTAGTCATTATGTTATATTTCCGTCCTTTTGAAAGTATGGGACCAATGCTTATATATCTGGCCAGTCTCCATCCTAGCACAGTGTATGGCACATAGTAAGTGCTCATTAAATGGCTTGGGGAAAGAAAGAATACTGCTATTTCTATTCTTATATTTTTCTTTTTCCTGGTTCAGCCTCCCAAGTTGCTGGGATTACTGGAGTGCACCCCCACACTCAGTTTTTTCTCCTATTTCTTTTAAATCTTATAATCTTGAATCCTTGTAGCAGATCATTTATTTCTCCTTGGTTGCAAGAAGATCATTGTTTTGAACTAAAATAATGAGCCCACACTACTGCACAAATGTATTAGGTTCTTTAATCTTCAACAAATGAGGAGGAAATTTCCCCAAGTCTGTGTGAATTGAATCCATGTCGCACTTAAGAAGGTCTAGCTTTCTCTAAAAATACAAGCAGAGCAGAAAGGGGGCATAAGGTTGCTGTTCCTCTAGAGAGAAATGAATTAGCTATATGGAATATTCTGTAGCCATTGTTTAACTGAAGCCACACTTCTTTGTTCATTCAAAGAAGCAGCAGTTAGAGACACAAGCCTAGAACACTGTAGATCATTAATGAAGTTTCCTGACAGTGGCAGCTGAGAGGACCCGGTAGAACTTTGCACAGAAAGCTTCTCAAAAGCTTTCTGTAGCTCTCCTCCCTCTCATTAAGCTTTCTCACTCACACCACGCTCAAATCAACCTCCCTCTGCTTCCTTCTCCTCCTCGTCCTCCTTCTCTCTCTCTCTCTCTCTCTCTCTCTCTCTCTCTCTCTCTCCCTCCCTCCTTCTCTCTCTCTCTCTTCCTACCCATTCCAATTCTTATTTATCGCTTCCTCATGGATGGCTAGCAGCCATGCAAACTACCATATTTCCAAAGTCCAGGCTCCTGATACATGACCTTCTCTGTATACCATCCTTTGGAAGAAAAATCATGTTCCCTGCATGGACTGGTTTCCAACAACAACAAAAAAGTCAGCAGGTGCTCTATCCTTCTCTCTGAAATTCTAGTGGGGGAAAAAAAAATCCAGTTCTGCAGCTTCTGAAAAGCTGAGTAATCCCAACACCAAGCATTTCTGGGTTGAGCTCAGGGAGAACTATTGGGCTATTGACATATCACTCTTGTTTTATTTTTATAACCTATCCTCGTTTAGAGGGCTATAAATTGATAAAAATGGCATGAACTCATTCTTTGTGTGGATCGGTGTTTGCCAATTCTGTGCATGTGGTGTGCACCATCACATACTGCTCTTCTCTGGCCATTCTAAAGGAGACCTGGATGCCCTGATATGCCTGGTCACTCAGTGAAGATCAAGGAACACTCATGGCACTGCTGAGATCTCTTCACAGCTGGGGCATGTTAGCTGAGCTGTTTGGCTCTGAGTAATAAAGAAGTTTAGAAATGGGAATTTCCAATACATTTGACCTCTCTGCTCCTGTGTAAATAAGGGGTATAAGTGGGCTATGAAGTCCAGACCTAAAAACCCTGTGCATCTGTGATTACCACTTACTTTGAAGCTTCAATTCCCTAAACCTAAGAATTTTATTTTCTCTCTCCTGAACCCTTTGAAGAGCTTGCTTTAGTCTGAGACTTCAAGGATGCCCATGAACACAAATTATAGGGCCACAGAGCTGTTTCGGGTCCAGTAGAGAATTTGCATTTCTGACAAGTTCTCAGGGGTGCAAGGGTCCAGGGGTCACATGGTGAGAACCCCTGCACTAGGAAGCTTTTACCAACATTTCCTTATGAAAAGCACTAATCCTGCTTCTCAGAGATGTTAGCTCCTGGTTTCTTTTGCAAGCATCTTCATTTGGAAAGATGCCTATTCAATAAAAAGGGTAAGCCTGGAATTCCCATCACCATATAAAGAAGACCACATAGAAAGCCTGATGTTTAAGACAAGGAAACTGAACCCTAATTCATAGGTGCAGTGAATATCTCAAAGGAACTGAAGCGACCCCAAGTCAAATGAGGCATAGTTCCAACAGCACAAAACAGGCGTGTCCCCCACCCATCAGTCCCGGAGTCACTTGCTAGGCAGCCATCCTCTCAGGGCTGGTGTTCTATGGTCCCTGTGAAGAAAACACTTCTGACAATTGCGGCCTCAGAACTTAACCTCTAATGCAATAAATAGGTGACTGTACGCTGAACTACAGAGGAGTTTTCAGATTGGGGTCTAATGGTTTACGACAGCCCAGCACTCTCACAGCCTGCAGGAAGCAGCAGTGGCAGGTCTGAGAGCAATCACCAAATGCAGCATGCCCCACAGGCAGTTTCTGAGATGGAGCTGTGCCATCCATAAATTGTAAACACACTAAGAAAGGAATTTAGAGCTTGAGGCAATTCTACCTTGAAGGTTTCTCTGTCCCACTCAAACTATTCACCTGTTTCATTGAGTTTCTTTGTGGTATTTTTCCTGTAAACACATTCGTGAGGATATGCTAATGAACTTTATAAAGCCAATGCCAATGGATGGATGCAGAGAGTTTTATTAGAAACGTTATTTTCCTTACCTACCAAAGTGTTAAAGGATGGTTTAGAGGTTTGGATTCATCGTGCTGATTTAATTTTATACTAGACAGCTCTTGTTGAATCTCCGGAGTAACAGGATTTGAAGGCCTTTTGTGCAAACGCACAATTTTGGAGGGATTAAGCAGATTAAATGTCTTCCAACTTCTCATTCATCCAAGTTAGGATCGGGCAGGGTGCCTCATTTAGCATCTGAATTCCCTGAACTCAGTGGTCACAAGGGTGGTCCACTAGCACTCAGTTTCTTGCATACATCCCTGAAGAATTTCATCTCTAAGAAACTCGATTTCAGAAGGCTTGCTTCATTTTGTATTCTCACCTCTTTAGGTTCATCCTAAAAATGTTTACCTCTTCTGACGCCTTCTATTATCATACTTAATGTGGTGATGATGGTGATGGTGATGGTGATAGTGGTGGTGTTTGAAAAGGTGACACTGGAATTGGTGGAGGAGGTGGTGGAGGTGGTGTAGAGGTGCAGATGGAGGAGAGGTGACTGTGGAGGTGGTGAAATGGAGATGGTGGAATTCATGGAAGTTATAGGGATGGAGGTGAAGGTCATGCTGCTGCTGTGCTTTGGACACAGACAAAGAAACCAAGCAATGCTAGAACTGGTAGCTATCATCTCACCTTCCAGAAAAAGAACTGAAGTCCAGAGAGGAGACGACACTATCATTTTGCACCTGAGAAACCTTACCTTCCTGTTTCTTTCCTGTTTCAAATGCACAAAACCTCCCGAGCATTGAGTAGTCCTAAGAAAGCAAAAACCCTTGAACTAAGATCCCAGAACACTAAATTCTTAGAATGAGATATCTACTCAGAAACACTGAGGTCATCCTACACTCACTCAGCCTCCCCTATTTCTAAATTCATTACTGTGGTAGGTTTGTCCCAATTAGTGAACCGACATTGATCCTTTGGTATATTACAATTAACTAGTCTCCACACTTTATTTGGAATTCATTAGTATTTGCCTAAATATAAAACAATATGAAGTTTCTACCTTTGCAACTGGTAAACTCCATCACACCAGCTTGCTCAAAGCTCCTTGAGAGGGATAGCTACTTTTATACATTTGCTTCTTTTAGTACCTTATATATATTAGGGCACAATAAACATGTGTTTACTGATTATGTTACTGTTATCTGCCACCGACTGCATTTTAGTATAAGATTATTCACAACTGCATTTAGTCCAGTGATGGTTTTATATACCTAGAATATAAGTGGGTGATGAGGGTAATTCATGCTATCATTGAGCAAGCCATTAGATTTATTCCACTTAGTTTTATTTTCCAAAAGCCCGCCATGTTTTAGAGCTGAAGACAACACTGGTAGTCAGGAGTCAGGGTTAAGTGTTTCAAGATAATCCCAGAGAGAGCACATGGAGAAAGACTGTAATTCAAGAGCCGCATAAACTCTTGCTCCTCTTGATCATTCCTGGTGACTGGGCTTCTAAAGAGGCACATGACACCCTGTCCCTTCTCTCTCAAGGAAGCTACACATAATTATGTCCAGCCCTCCTAGCAAATTCTAATTTGTTGGAAGTTCAGCTTCCTTTGCAAAACAAAGATTTTCCTGAAAGTTAACAGGGAAAAATTAGGTTGGGGTGGGGGTGAAGGAAAGGTGGGAGGATCATTAGATTTAAAGCTTAAGCTTTGAACAAAACAAAAGCAACTTCTTTTGATTTGGTAAAAATAACTAACATTTCCTAAATTCCAGTACTATTTTAGCTAGTTTTTTAATTCACTTTATCCTCTGAGATAGGGACATTCTCTCTTACTCAGATTAAACATTCCTCCTCTCCTTCCTCTTCCACCTGCACAAAAGTGTAGATAAACCCATCTGAAATGGATTCGCATCTTTCATCTTGAAAGATGGTGAGGTACTTTGCCAATGTGGGAATCCCATTCTGGAACTCTTGAAAGTAAGGTTAGGAAATGTCTACAATAAGCAACTATTTAGCCCAATTCTAATACCGTCACTACCCTACCTTTCCTCCCTCTCCTTTCTTCTTCCTCTTCCTCTTTCTCTTCTCCTCCTCCTTCTCCTCCTTCTTCTTTCTCTTCTTTGTCTGACTCCTTCTCTCTCTCTCCCAGATACACCCAGAGACACACAGTAGAAGGTAGACTACCATAATAATGACCAATATAACCGTTACTTCTTGTAAGCCTAGATAAGTAGGAAATCGGTAGGTTAAGCATTTTTTAATGTGCATTTCCTATTATTAAAAACATAAATGCTTTCTAATGATATAAAATAAATAGCAAAAAAAATACACAAGTTTTTAAAAGAAAACAAAAAGTGACCCATAAGCACATCCCAGATGGAGCCATTACTACTATTTCTTTTTGTAGTTACTTCAGATCTTTTTTTTTTTTCTAATCTACATATGGTTATCCTTAACTGAAATCAAACTGCATATACACTTTGCTATTTTTTCACATAACATTATACATTATCATTTTCCCATATTATTATAATTTTTCAAAAGTATTTCTTAGCCACAGCCACAGCCCTATATTTCATATTGCAACTTACAGCTCAAGTAAATCGTCTCACCTCAATTGCTCCCTCAGCTCCCCCATTTCATATAATAACAAGATCACACCAGACTTTCATAAGCTTGATTGTTCTTCTGAGTTTGATTCATAGCCAGGTAAATTCTGCCAAACTCTGGCCCTTACTATCTAAACTGCTTCAAAATTGACATTTGACCATTTGTAATGGGAAGGCACATAAACACAGTGACTTTAATTTATGAGATTGCACTATTTTTTAAAAAATGTTTAAAAAGTACATCTATTCAATCAATTTCTACTACATAAGGCAATCCATATTTTAGAGTGGTAGTTTCTAAACAATGAAGAGTATTAGTATTGAGCCTTTTTGTCTACTCAGCAAAACCTCACACAATCATAGTAGTAAATGGCCTATAGAATACAAATTGCTAATAGATTCAAAATATTGACATTTTCTTTCTTTCCTTCTCTTTCTTCCTTTCTTCCTTTCTCTCTCTCTTTCTTTCTTTCTTTTTTTTTTTTCTTTTGGTAATGGGGATTGATCCCAGGGGTGCTTAACTTTACATCCCCAGCCCTTTTTTATATTGTATATAGAGACAGGGTCTCACTGAATTGCTTAGGCCCTTGCTAAGTTGCTGAGGCTAACTTTGAACTCTCAATCCTCCTGCCTCAGCCTGCTGAGCCACTGGGATTACATGCATGCACCACCGTGCCCAGCTTAATATTTTGTTGTTAAGCATTTTTTACTTGATCCTTGATGTATCAATTGGTATATAGGGGGAAAGAATAGAAATCTTGAAGACAGTGTATGATAATTCTAATTCCAGATCTACCATTCAGCAAAATCATTTCTACTGGGCAAGTTGTTTTACCTCTGAAACTCAGAAACCTCATCCACAGAATAAGGATTGTAGTGACATCATGTCACTTGTGCTAAGGATTAATTGAGACAGTGTGTGTGAAGATTCTTAATGTATAAGCTACATAATAGAGGCTTCATCAATGCTGAGTCTCTCTACTACTTCTTTTCCCAAAATTGCCCTGTTTACCCAACAGATGTTTAGCTTAACCCCTGGTTCAGCACACAATCTTTCCACTCTTGTATAAATATATATAATAATACACACACCACAGATCTTGCTATGCCCCTTTGTGCAAAGTTGTGCTATATATAAATGCAACTTTTACTGTATTGCAAATCCATGTAGGATATCCTATGGAGCAGCAGTTAGTTGTAAGGATTGTATGCCAACCTGCTCAGTCTGGATAGAGGTGGTGCAGACTGGATGGGAAAGCAAGTTGGCCAGGGCATCTGCTGTGCTCATGCACTGCCAGGCCAGATTTAGCAGAACTGGTTTAGAGAGGAGCCCCTTCTTCTGTGTCCCAGTGTGTCCTTCTTGGTACTGGAACAACTTTCCCAGATAGAGAAGTGTTTCTTCTCCATCAGGCCTGTCAGAGTAGACCATGGTTGAAGCCATCAGATGACAGAAGATACAGAGAACAGACTATAAGGCAGTGCTACTCAAGTGACCCTAAAAGCAACAGACCAGCAGCATCACTTAGCAGCAAATTCAGGGGCTCCCCAAAGCCCTACACATCAAGTCTCTGGGGATGAGGCACTTTAGCTCACTCTGATGCTTACAAAAGTTCAATGTAAAGTGGACCTACATTCATTCCGCAAAGGTTTCCTGAGCTCCCCCCTCACTCACCAACACCAGATGCCTCCTTGCTATACCTTGAATATGGAGGGAAAAGTAAAGACCTCTGACATAATTACATAGAACTGAAAATTCCATTTGTATTTTATCAACGTTTCTAAATTTCAGTCTAGCTTCCAATTTCAGTTAAAATTTTCATTTGAAGTGCTTGCTTTTTAGTAATAGATATTTCACTGGTGTTGAAATTAGATTTCTCAAAAAAGAGGTTTGTGCATTGCCCCCCTGCCTCCAGTCACCAAATCTAGGACAAGCTCTCTGAAGTGCCAGTGTTAGCAGCCTTGGCTGGTGCAGTGGATGACAGCTCCTGCATGGAAGGCACATGTGCTCCTACAGTTATGTAGCTGGTGGCCCTATCGTTTCCCTGACTGCCGTAGATTTCCTGGGAACCAGGGTCACTGGGTACACGAGCAGGAAGAATATGAGTGGTCCAGAACAGCCATCACTGCTGAGAACAATACAAAATGTATGCAGATCAGAGTCCAGGGTTATTTGTTATGTTAGGAGAAATAAACCAGGCACAGAAGGACAAATACTGTGTAGTATCACTTATATGTGGAATTTTAAAAATTAGTCTCATAAAAACAGAAAGTAGAATGGTGTTCACCAGGGGTTGGGGACTGGGGAATTTTGGGAGATATTAGTCTAGGATAAAAAATGTCTACAAGATAGGAGGAATAAGCTCAAGAGACCTACTGTACAACTTGATGACTGGAGTTAATAACAGTGTATTGTGTTCTTGAAATCTGCTAAGAGAATAGATTTCAAGTCTTCTCACCACAAATAAATAACAAATGTGAGAGGTAAAGCGACGTCAGCTAGTAGGATTCAGCCACTCCACTGGGTTTACATATTTTAAAACACTGTGCTGTGCACAATAAATACAGGTTTATTGATCAATTTTAAAAATTAATTTTTAAAAGTCTGAAGTTAGGAATTAGTTCATCAATGTATCCTTTTTTAAAGTTCAGACATGATTGGAACTAACTTCTATTTTCCAACTTGCAATAATGATCAAATCAAATGCTATTTGAAACCCTCTCCCTTGTGTCTTTTGAGATGTCTTAACAAACTTGCCTAATGCTCCTTCCTCAAAATATCATAAAGAAGAACTTGGCAATATCAAAGCATTATTCAGCTTAATTTTGTTCAAAATATGTAGACCTTTCGGGTTTCTTTGCTTCTAATGATAGAGCTTATACCTGCTTATGTATGAAATTCATGAAACAGAATAAAATTCAGGCATCCCAGGTAACATTTTAAGAGGAATTCTTAACACATGTCTCTGTACTCTTTCTCTCCCTCCCTCTCCTCTCTCTCTCTCTCTCTAACACACACACCACATTTTCACATAGAGAGGGTCATATTATATCTGAGGCCTTGAACCCTACTTTTTCTCCTTCTCCCTGTGTCCTGGAGATTTTTCAATCTCAGTAAATGTGATTTGTGTTTTTAAATAGCTACATATAATTTTTTTATGGGTTATCAGAATGAATATAACTAATCCCCTATTTATAAGTATTTAAGTTGGTTTTGGTTTTTCAGAACTCAAAATAAGATTGGGATAAACATCTTTGAGTATGGACATCTTTGCCTCTTTCTAATTTTGTCATTAATAGAAATAATGAACTTAGTAACAAAAGGACATGTGTATTTGAAAGTTGAATCTATCTACAAACTGCCCTCCCAAAACACTGTCACTCTTTTTATCTTTGTGATCTGATAGACAAAAATTGCCGTCTTGTTTCTATTCTGTTTCTTTCATTTCAAGTGAAATTGAAGGAAATCGAGTTTAGGATACATATGAACTACTGATCTTCTCAGGAACCTTCTAGTTAACATTTAAGCTAATTGGGCCATGCTGTATCCAAGGAAGTTTTCATTTATAAGCTTGGAAACGTTGTATCTTTCAATCTCTTTAGAAAAAAAAAAATAGCAAGTTTCTCTTAAAGGAAACAGATAGGAATAATTTAAATACATCAGAACATACGGCTCTGAAGCATCTTGTCATTTTTATAAGATATTTATAATCTCGAAAAAAGGATTTGGGGGAAAAAGTCATCATTTCCAATGTGGTTCTATCATTATAAATAAGCACCAGAAACTATTTCCAAAACAGACTGTGAAAAGATTGAAAGGAAGTGTGGGCTCTCTGTTCTAGGTCTGCCCCTAACTCAGTGACCTTATAAACTTGATTTCACCATTTTAATAGGCCTCAGTTTCCTCTTCCAAAACACAAAAGAGATTGAACAGAGGTTCTTTGAGGTCTTTCTGACCACACTGTCATGATGACCTGCATCCTAAGGGCACAATTTTGCCAGGTCCTTTTTTGACAGAGACACCAACCATGGCATTAATTCAGGTCTAGTTCCGCATCTCGAACATAACTATAGATACTCATGGTCAAGAGTAAGCAATTCACTGTTATTTTAGTAGCATTTAATAATTTAAATAAACTAGAGAAATGTATCTTTTATCTGTGTTTGAATGAGTTTATGTGTGTGTGCATCTTTTTCCATTGATTTCTTTGTCGAACATTTATTGATCATCTACCATCCTACAAACTAGTGCTGGAAATACAGGCTGAATAAGACCAAAATTTCCTTCCTGAAGGAGTTCAATGTCTAGCAGGGAAATGGACAAATAAGTAAGCAGGTGTTATCTGAAAGAAAAATTGAAGTTGTACTTAAATATTACCATTTCCTTCTCAAAATTCACATTTGTATGAGAGGCTTTGCTTTTTTCCTCCACTTCATGATACAGATGAACATGATGAAAGGTTTAAGCAAGTAAGTATAAAATACCTTTTCACAAGAAATGAAATAGTTGAGCCTCTTGTAGAGTAAAATTATCCACTCTGAATGGCAGAGTCTAACAATTCCTCTTATTTTAACTGCTCAAATACAATTTTCAGCAACCTAGAAAGCATATAGCTTATTTCAAATCCAAAGATGGTTATTGTGTCCTAACATGTTTTAAAAGGACCAGATATAGGACATGACAAGTCTTAGGGGTGGAGCTGATCAATAGGAGGTTCGTGTAGGTAGGCAAAGCACTAAATCCACAGGGTACTACTACCACCTCCAGTTACCATTGACACCAAAGACCAGCTTCACGGGTTCCAACACGCGGGCAATGGTGGCATTGTGGACCCTCGTAGCTGACACCCACATCCCAGGAGGTTGGTATCTGGCCACTGGGAGTCAGTCTACGTGTAACAGAGGCCCAGCTCCAATTCTAGGATTAAGTTGAACTTGAAGATGCTGGAAAAGAAATTAGATACCATCTAGGAAAAGAAGGTTATACAGGCAACTGATAAAGTGAAAATCACTCGGTTTTATAATCTGGTCCAGTAATTCTCAGACTTCAGCATGCATCCAAATTGTCCCAGAAGATTTGTTAAAACTCAGATTGCTGAACCCTGCCCCAGAATGTCTGATTCAGCAGGTTTGGGATCCTGATAATCTGCTTTTCCACCAAGTTCCCAGGCAAGGCTGATGTTTTTGGTCTGGGGACCATAATTAGAGAACCATAAGCAGAACATATCAGGGTCTCTCTTGGACTCAGCAACTCACTTAAAAACCTTGTTTTTGAAATGGGGACTTTGTCAGAAAGAGGTCTATTGTGCAAGCCTGTGATTTTAGCCCCAGTTCTGTCCTCATCTGATGAGCAGTAAGAAAGATGAGGACAGCGGGGTGGGTATTTACAGATTTCCAGGACAGAATAAAAAAATGAGTGGAGACCACAGATACTATGGGAATTTGGGTTATCTGTGGTCCAGTTGTGGGGCAGAGAGAGGCAGATGCAGGGGGAATAGACAGACCCTGGTCTTATTATCCATTCACAAGGACTCACCGCCATTTCTCAGAACCAAGGGCTGCTGTTGTGAGTCTACATGAGCCTTCCCTCGTGCATTCTTGAAGAGTAGTCCTATGTCAAAATCCCACTCCACGCTGTTAGGTTTAACCCAATGAAATTGCCAGTATTTAACAGCTTTTGACTCACAATAAAACAGCAATTCCATGAGGTGCAACTTAATACCCTAGGAACTATAGAATAAATGCAACACAGAATGTGAACTGAAAATAATTCTTTTCAGAAGAATTCTTTTATACTAAACTCTGCTCTCCTCTTTTATAAAATAAATTTTAAAAGAAGAATCAAATCTTAGGTTTTTCCATATTTAGATTTAAGTGCTTTGAGGATTTTTCCATCACAAATTTTCCATCCTTGAAACCACTTCCACAGAACTCTGATCTGCTGCCCCCTGCTGTCAGCTAGGGAAGCAACCTGATTTTAACTGTACTTAGGGGAGAGCTATTCTTTAAAAAAACAACAGAAATTCTAAACACGTCACTTAGGATTATCCCTTGATTCAAATAATCCATGCCACTGCTTTGCTTCATTAGAAGATTATTGAGGCTTGATGGGACAAGTCATTATCATGAGAGCCCCACTGGCATGACGTACTTCTCTTTGGGACAAAACAGAGTAAAAAAAGGATAGAATTACAGTTGGTAACGCACACTGATGGCAGGGACAACTGCTCACAGATTTCAGTCATCAAGCTAAGGACAATGTAGTGAAAGGTATTGTAATAAAGAGGCTTGAAGCCTGGGTCCTGGTGGTTTTGATGAAGTGAGTTAGCATTTAATTGCCTTTGACAAAAACTGGGGTTTATGCTTTGGTAGTTTTATTCTCGGTGTGATTGAATAAAATGAGTACAGGTCAACTCTAGTGCTTTACCCTTCATTTTTCTCCATAACATCAGAAGGGGTCTGCTGGGTTTTTGTAAGAATCATTGAGTTCGAAATCTAACGCAGAACTGGGTACTGCTGGTGGTAACTGATGGTTCCTCGTGAGAAATGAAAGCAAAGTGCTTAAAATTCAATCTAGAATCAGCTGGAGACTCAACATTGTAACTCAGAAGCATAACCGTTTAAATGCCTTCCCACCCACCACTTGTTCTTAGCCATTTTTTTTTTCATATCTTTTTATTGTTGCATTATAATGGTACATAATGGTGGGATTCATGGTTATGTGCTCTGGGCTTAGCTATTTCAAAAGACCACTCCACACACTGTTCAAAGCTGGGGATTGGAAGGAGTGTGTCCCCATAAGGCCCTGTCCCTGCCCCACTTGCCCACACTCAGCATTTGCACATGGTCCTCCTCCCTCTTGAAACAGTGAGCCTTGGACAAACCAGGCGTCCAAAATGATGGTAAGAGTGTTCCCAGGGAGTCACAGGCTGAAACCTTCGAGAATGGCTGTTCTGAATTATAGTTATAATTTAATTCGGCAAATATTATTGAACTTCTCTCTATAATAAAGTAGACTCTAGAGAAACAAGAACACATAGACCCATTCGAAGGCTCACAGTCCCGTTTCCTGTAAGTACATAAAGCTTGGTTTTACTCAACTATTACTGATGTAAAAGAAATTTGTGCCTAAAACTTCTCTCCTTCCCTTCAAACTGTCAACTGGTATGCTAGCTATGTGAGCATTTCCTGCAATTTACACTTATTTCTCACAAGAGGAAGACTGAAATCTTTAACTTGATTCACAAGATCTAACCCAGAGCTAAACAAACTTTCTGCACCAAAGAGTCAGTTTTGTTTTGTTTTTAATGGCCAATTTCTTACAGATCAGTGATTTCATAAATACAATAAAAATTAGCTACTCAAACAAATGAAAACAAAAAAATCACAAAATGAAAAAATAAACATTTTTATTATCAGGTTTAACAAACAAAATTACTTTGTGAAATTGCTCTAAGAATTGTCTTTGTTCCTATCTTTGCCTCATCCACCATGGTAGTAAACAGTCCACATTTTGAGAAGCACAGTCCAGACCCTGCCCCATCGTTACCTGGGGCAGCCATGCTGGGCTGCTTCCCCTTCTTAGAGAGTGCTGCCCTTCTCGCATTGGAATGGCTATCCTATCTGCCAGGATGGTTTCCCAACTCTCTATAGCCAGTTAACTAAGACCATCAGACAATATGAAAGCTATTTTGGTTGAAGAGCATTTCTATGAGCTGAAGTCTTTTCCAAAACTATGCAAAAAGTTTGCACAAATATTTTATTTTGTAATCCATCTGCTCTTTCCACAGCTATTTGTGGTACGCCTATCACAAGCCACAAAAGAGTATTGTACACATAGCAGGGCATGAGGAAGTCCAGGGTCTGCTGGGCAAAGTCTCATTCTAGTATAAAAGACAGCAGCAAATACTTAGAAAAATACCCATCATCAATGATAAGTCCTATGAATAAAATAAATACAGCACAAAGGGATAGAGATTGATGGAGACACCATTTCTGAGATGATCAGGAGGACACCTCTGAGGCAATGCTACTTGAATTTCTAGGAAGGTTGGTGAAGACAGGACAACTGCAAAGCCTCAAGGAGGGAACCAGTCTCATGTTCCAGCAGTAACAGCAGGTGTGAGTGGGGCCCAGTGAATGAGTTGGAGGAGGAAAAGGGGTGTCGGAGCTGGTCGAGGGGACAAGGCACTGACACATGATTTGCCTTCTCAAAAAAATCACTCCGGTTGTTCAGGTGAATAGTGTGGGGTCAGGTGGAAACGGACATGAGTGAGGGTATTAGCCCAGTGGTCCAGGTGGAGGATGAGCACAGGATGGTATCAGTAGTGGTGGTTTCAGGATGTGTTCAATCTGCTGATGGCTTGGGTATTGGAGGTGAGGGAAAGAGAGGACTCCGGATAATTGCTAGGTATTCAATATGAGTGATCGAGTGAACATCAGTGCCAAAAATAAAGATGTTGAAAGACTCTGGAGAAGCATTTAGAAGGTGGAGAGTGGTTTGGAATTAAGAGAAAGCCCTGTGTGTAGGAAATGATGCACAGAGAAGGCCACAGGCAAAAGGCAATTTTTAATATGGTCCATCAGAAATTTCATGACGCTGGCATGTTTTTAACAATTTTCTCTGTTCATATGTTGTGCTGTATTATTCTGTGAGCTAAGGAAGATTTAGCCAATATACTAGATAGAATAACCAAGAGTGAAATCTTAACATTTTCAGAGTTCTGGTGTAGCTCCTTTTTTGTCTAAAACCAAGATAATTTTCCTAAATTTAGGAATAATAAACCTGCTCCTTGAAAAATGTGTAGCATCATGTACAGCTTATTTATTGCAGCAATGATTATAAACATCAAAAACCAGAAAATAATCTAGACTATCATCCACAAAGTTTTAGATAAATTAAGGTACAGACTTACAACTGAAAATTATGCAGACAGAAGAATAATGAAGACATTCTTTATTCACTGATATAAGAAAATCTTTAAGATGTATTAAGCAGTTAAAGCAAAGTACAGAATAATTGGTGTGGTATGTTTCCTCTTGTCACTGAGAGGGTAAGAAAATAAAATCATGTATAATGTTTAATGGTAAAAGCATAAAGAACCTCTGTAAGGAACACATGAGAAACTAATCATCATTACTACTGGTTGGGATGTGATGGATGAGTAAACCAGGCAGGTGGGGAGTAAAAGTGTGAGGAATATTTTCCTTTTTGAATTTTTTGAACAATGTCAATGCAACACTTATTCCAAAAATTTAAGAAGAAACATAACATTAGGCAGAATATAAAGAATGACCAGGATTATTAATGAAAACACACTGTGCTAGCAATGAAAACATTTTTAAATGAGGCCCTTTTGACCTCTGAGCACCCTCCTGGGGAGGGGTCCACAAGTTTCTAATACGGGATTGCCCTCCTGCTGGACTTTCCAGTCCTTGCCTCTCAGATTCTGCACACAGCCTTCCAGTGAGGGGAAGAGAGGGTGCTGGAATATCTACCTCCTAAGAAGAAAGTGATAAATAAGTCATCTTATTATATCTGCTTGATTGCCTTCTTATTGCTTTGCCAAGTTAAGTGCTTCACGGCCCTTTTCCTTTCATTTATTTATTCAACAACTATCGATTGAGTATCTGTTACGTGTGACATAGTACACAATCTTCTAAATATGAAGATTAATCTAATTTTCTGTTGATCCACTTAATGTATTTAAAGTTCAAAGGAGGCAAAGAAATATAATCCTCTTTGCAGGTGGGCATATTTCTATGGTCCTAAGAGATTAAGTCACTGGCCTGAAATAACACAGGGTTTAATAAGGACAGCACACACATTGCTACAGGCCAAGTCCACACATTTCCCTTGCTTCTCTAGGTGATGATTAGGATCAAATTGCATCATGGAGAAGATTAGACAGCTTGTCTCTTTCTACATTAATGCTTGTCTACTGTGGTAAGAGTAGGAAGTGCAGTATTTCAGCTTTGCCCTCAGGTTTGAAAACATTCATTCACTCATTTCTTCATTCCAAGACAACCATCCCATCCCAGGGCTTAGGCAGTGATCATAGCAGCTAAGGGAAGTATGACTCAGATTTGGGCTGTGTCTCAAGAAAGTGACATGTAGGTGGGGAGTGAGGGTGAGCTCATAAATATCATGCTACGTGGTAGAAATGATCAGTGCCTGAGGGAGGCTCAGAGGAATTGCTCCAAAGAGACATGTATCAGCAGAGCTGGCAAGGCAACAAGGAAGAAAGACCTTATCTCAGAGGTCACCAAGATGGCTTGGGTTGGACCCACACCAGAAAACAATGAATCTGTTGAGAACCTCCACATCTGGCAGCAACTTCTGTGCCCTGTGCTGCAGTGTGGCAGACCAAGGATGTCTTATGATCATGGATCTTAGTTTTGAGATTTTGCGAGATCTTTGAAATATGTCACTAGCTCTGATGCCTAAGTAGGTTTTGATATCTGCTGCCTACTTCATTTTACCTGATTAAAAATGAACACAGCTTCACTTCATCTTGCAAGTAAACAGTCCATAATTTCCATTAGTCCAGTCACATAGATGGAAAATAGCTAGCGCTCCATTAAAAATAATAGCAAACACTTTCTAAGCATTTCCTGTGCCTACTTTACAAGCATTGCTTCATTTAATCCTGACATCAAACGTAGATAAGATAGTACTGTGCCCACTGTACACTCATGTACACAGAGTGTTTCCTATACAGCTACTACGTGGCAGAGCTGGAAGCTGAATCCAAGTCAGATTCCAAACCTCAGATCTTAAGCACTGTGGCAGCAGTTTTCAGAAGCACCTGGAGGGCTTGTCCAACCAGGGCTCACTAGCTCCACCCCTAGAGGGTCTGATTCAGGGTTCTTGTGAGCAAGGCCCCTGGGGATGCCAACACTCAGGTGCTGCACCTTGAGCACCACCGCACTCGGTACCCTTCTACACATGGTGGTTCTCCCAGTGCTCTTCGGAGCAAGCTGAACCCAATCTCACTGGATAAATGTTTATGTCCCCATTTAGAATAATCTAGAATTCACATGAAGTCTTTGAACAGACTCACAGAGTATTTAAAGTGAATAACCAATATATTAAATTTCCCAATTAAATAATTTATTTTCTAGGAAATGAATGTGGAATTCTTTTTCATTAAGGTCAAGGCTGATATTCCTACAAGAATATGAAGATATTTAGATTCATTGAAGTGCATTCTGATCACAAGCTTATTAAAGTTTCAGTGAATATTTTGTCCTTCAGACAGACATAGGATATAGAACTAATTCAAGGCAGGGAAACTCTCAAACTTTCAAGATAGCAGTGGACAATCAAAAGAAGGAATATTTTCCAGGTGCATCTGAATAAAGGAAGTATTTATCTTATGTGCTACTGTTCTCTCTTCTCCAGGCACTGTCTGCTTCTCCTTCATACATTTATCATGCTTGAAAATATTTGTGTAGTATCTCTAGCTCCTTCCACATCCTAAGTTCCATGAAGATCATGTCTGTCTGTCATTTAGTCCCCAGCCTGGTACAGTGCCTGGCAATATTTGCTGACTGCCTGACTTACTGCTCTGTAATCTGCAATCTTATAGGCAACAAATCATAATCACAGTGGTTACAAAGCGATCCAGCTAGCTTCGGAGAGAAATTTTACAGGCAATACCCTGGGGATATGGAGGAGGGAGCAATGTGTGAATGCTCCACAAAGCAGAAGCAACATGATTTTGTTCCCCATTCCCAATCTTTTTCCCAAAGCACTGCTCTGAGATGCCTTCTTCCTGTTAAATGATTTCTGGGCTTGTATAAAAAGAAAACAGGCATCACTTGAAGGAAACTAGAATTTAATGAGGCAAAAATAAAAACATCCGATGAATCCAATCCAGCTGTGTGGGTATTTCTTGCCAAAGGTGTAGGAGTCGGAGTAGTAGAGGCTGCGCATGAATGTGCACGCGGATGGATGTCTAGAGGCCCAGATGGGTTGTAGCTATCTCAGGGAGATCCAGTGACTGCGTTCCCATTGTCATGCTCCAGATGTCACAGCATCTATCCTTTCCTTGCACACCCAGAGGGGATGCTGACTGAGTCATCACTTGGATTCTGGAATCACAGATGACTCTTCATTCTCTTTGCTGTTGTGATGATAATTTGGGGGTCACAAATTACTGAAAAATCACCATAAGGATTGAAGGGGTAGATACAAAAAACTTTAGATGAACTCTATGCAGATCATGAACAGAATACGAGTGATTTCTTTCAAATGTGAATTGTCAACATCAGAAAGATGCTGACTTGTTTGTGCAGACTGATCCCCTAAGGAAAAGCCTTCGTGAGTTCCTTAAGCCCATATTTGAGTGACATGAGGGTACTTGTTGTATTATGCTCTAGTGAGATGCTTCCAGCCAGCATGGAAAGACACAGCAAGAAAAGCTCAAGAGAGCCAATTCATTATCATGCCTCCTTAAAGACAGTTTTTAGGATCTTGTTACATTACCCAGTACTCTCAGGGTAGAATTCCTGTGAGGGGACCAGATTTCTTTCTAGAGAAGCTATATATGTCCTGAACAATTGGTTTGTTTCCTATCTTAAGGAAACCAAAGATTACATAATTAGGAGTCAGTGTTCCTAGCTACTACTAAAGAGATTAGTAGAATTTATGATACTCATTTTCAATACTAGATTACTTTGACTACTATGCATGCTAACATTGTTTTCTCCATTCATTCTGTACACATCTATATTTATTTTATTAATTTTGAAAGTTAGCATCCATTTATACAGCAAGATTCAAATATAGTCATTCAAAAATCTTTTCTAAGCTTCTAGTAAGAGCCAGGAAATTCTAGGTAAATGAGACACCCGTGTTGAACAAAAACCATGTTCTTTCCAGACTCATGGAGCTTAAGTTTGTGAAGGCATGAAAAGCTTCTTGAGGCATGTCTAGAGAATAGATATTTATTCTCCTGATGGCCTTGGGCAAACAGTTTAACCTCTCTGAGCCTATCTCCTTTTTATTAAACTCAGGAAGAATAATGCCTTCATTTTGTAAGATTTTCGTGAAGATTAAATTAGGTCAACCACGTCATAGAGCTGTTACACAAAAGGTTCCCTGTTAATGCTCAGCTCTTTCCTCACTTAAAACCGTAAGTTTTTTTTTTTTGAAACGCTTCTGATTTAAACTCTGCATCAGAAAAATGGATGATTCAGATCCTCTGTTAAAGCTAAGGGAAGGATGCTTAAGCACAAACTTTATTTTATAAAAGGCCCAACCTGACAAAATCAAAATAAGGTTGAGAAAGGAGGGAGGGGGTTACAGGAGAGCTCCTCCAGAGAGGAAAGGACTGAGGAAGAACCCAGCTGAGAGAGTGCTGGTTCTGGCTGGGAGGGGTGATGGTGGCCATCCTGGAGGCCCCTCCCAGATCACAGCCTCTGATTCCTCTTGCCTGCCTGTGCACCTTCTCCAGGCTGATCGTAGTCACACATTGAGCATCTAACATGTATCAGGTACATGAATTTCCATAGCACCTAGGTCACAACCACTCTTTGGGTCTATACTTGTGTCACAACCAATTTTTAGATGAAGTGAGACACAGAGAGATGAAGCAGGAAGAACTAGAAAGTCCTGGGCCGGGCCGAGAGCCCAGAGTGAGTGCTTTCAACTCCTTTGTCTCATTCCCTCTTTTCAGTGCCGTGGTCAGCAGTCAAGTCTGCCTGACACTGGGCCCACACTCTTGGCCATGCCCTTTCTCCTGGTGGGTTCCACTTAGTGCTACTTCAGAATTTGCACTGTCGTCTATTTCCTCCCTGGAGAAAAGCACATGAATTCCGAGCAACCTCTCTGGAACTCCCATTGCCGCACAGGACACATTTGGTGACTAGAGTGACAGCCAGGATTAGGGCACAGGCACGGTGGACCCCGAGCTCTGCTCTCTTCTTCTCAGCACTGGATATATTTATGCTGAAAGCCCTGGAGACACCGTGGTACAGAAGCTTTTTAAGTGTTCCTGAGGTGTTTAAGTAGTAAAACTCCCTTTCTACCTCCCCCCAAATAAAGAGGCAAAAAGCCCAAGCTCAAGTCCCAGCACTCCCACTTAGAAGGACATGACCTCCGGTAGAGTTGCCTTTCTGAGCTTTTCCATTCTCATCTGTTGGAGTGGGAATGATGACAACCACTCCACCGGGTTGCAGAGAACAGCTCGGGGCAGGGAGTGAGCACCGTGGACAGTGGACAAACATGAGTCTCCTTTTCCTTCTGCTTTGCTCCTTTCTTCATCTGTCCCTTCTCTTGGGGAAGATAAAAGCCATCACCATTTTTAAATGACACAAGCCCTCTGTCATCATTGGTGTGTGGCTGCCAGCATGTGCAAGACACATCCATAGGCAGTGGAAAGGGAGCAGAGTCTGGTGGAATAAAAGCATTTGGAACTTCCTTCAGAGGCCTCCAGCCCTACTCCCTTCTCCCCTGTACTCTGTATTTCAAGGACAGTTGAGGGTTTGGAAGTTCATTCTGCAGACACTGGGACTTGGTCTCATTCTGTGCGCTCGTGGCTTCTCATCTATACATCCTGGATTCTTTTTGTGTATAGTAGTCCCTGGGAAAAAGGAAAAGGCAAGGTCTGTGAAGTAACAAGACATCCTGCCAAATTCTTCATGTGGTAGATCAAGCAGAATCCCTCAAACACTTGTGCGAAGTGACTTCTGATGCTTCCTTAAATGACAGGGTCGTGAAGGGCAGTGGTAGGATGTGAATTTGGGCTTAATGCTGAAGTTGAAGA
Organism: Glaucomys volans; assembly: GCA_020662805.1. Classification (NCBI taxonomy): domain Eukaryota; kingdom Metazoa; phylum Chordata; class Mammalia; order Rodentia; family Sciuridae; genus Glaucomys; species Glaucomys volans. The sequence continues at coordinate 447,705 of JAJEJO010050467.1, forward strand.
TCTCCCCACCACTACTGCAAGCTGCCTCTTTCTCTGTGCTTGATAAGAATGTAAAAAACAGAGAGAAACAGTTTTTAGGGTGTGAAAACCTTTCCCAGGCAGGATTAGTCCTTGTCAGGAGCTGGGTCTTCCATTTTGGTAAATGATTACAGGGACACTTTCAGGCACCCTTGAGTCACACTTGACGAAACTCAGACTCCAGGCTGCTTTTGTGTTCATGTTCACAGGGTTAGCATTTGGCACAATGTTTTCTGCGGAGTAATTTGCAAATAGGATAGACCGCCACTGGATGAGCAGTGGCTGTGCCTTGGACTGGGACCCGTGGGCAGGACACCTATACATCATGTTTCTGGGGGGAAGGCAAGCTTGGCAGAAATTTCTGCTTATCTTTCACATAAAAAAAGAAAAAAGTGCAAAATAAAAAAACTTCCTTAAAATAGTTGTCAGAAGTACTTGCCTTTTTTAATCTCTTCTGAGATACACTTGACAAAATGTCCATTAGAAAGAAGAAAAAGGACTATCCCTTCCAAATTCCCTGCTCCCTGCTCTCCTGTCTCAGTTTCTTCATCTGTAAAATGGTCATGATAGAAGTATACACCTGGAAGAGTTGTTGAGATCTAGGTAATGCCAAAATACATTTGTCACAGTGCCCGATACATTTTAGATACTCAACAACTGATTATAGTCTCCCTTCAGTTCCATGAAGGGTTCCACATTAGTGGAGTCAACTAAACTCAAATTGAAAATATTCAAGAAAAAACACTCTGTACTGAACATTTACAGTCTTTTCATTCTTGTAATTATTCCCTCAACAGCACAACTTTTTACAAGGCATTTACATCACATTCACTATAAGTAATCTAGAGATGATCTAAGGTACACAGGAGGATGCACACAGGCTATATGCAAATACTGTGGCATTGTATATAAGAAACTGGAGCATCCATAAATTTGGGTATCCAAGGGGGTCCTGAAACAAATCCCCCATGGATACTACTATTATCAGGTGCCTGTCCTTGGGCAAGTTATTCTTTCTGGGTTTCAAATACTTCTATAAAATGAGGATATGATCACCATCACTCTTAGGAAGTGTGAGTCTTGATTAAGAGCTCTAATGTGCTTAATCCCATGTCAGTCATTATTTTCATTGGCTGTCATTCTAACGGACATCTCTTTTTTGGACCACAACACTTTTCAAAATGTTTACAATTCTGAGCCCATTCCTTAGAAGTAGAAATTCTTATATTCATTGTTACACATCAGATAAAGAAATGTCTGACTCTTGGGAGCTTCGAATTGGAGAGCATATCCAATACACACTCCCTTCTCCAGCGCTGACCGTCTGTCACCTCCTTCATTCTCATACTGTTGAGGAGATTGTTTAGCTCAGAGAATCAGAAAGTGCTCCCAACCCTCCTCTGGGCAGAAAACATAATCATTATATTTTCACATATAACATCACTGCAATTTTCAACTTTTTCTACTAACCTTCAAATATTGGGTGACTTCTGTGCCCATATCTCATCACTAACCTAATTTGCATTGGATTCAGTATCACTGAACATGAATGAACTAGTTCTTCCTTAAGACTTTTTTTAAATTAAAGTTATAGTTTCTTCTCTTCTATTTCATTTAACCTCTATGCTGCATGGTCTCCCTGAATCTTAGGATCAGGATAAGATTGACTGAAAGCACAATTGTGATGTGAAATTCAACACCCCACTACACAAGATTTCTATGAATTCTCTGGTTCTGAGCACCTGCTTCTGCTTTATCAGTTGTGAATTTTTTTAATTAATTCAACAAATATTTAAGTACCACAATACCTACTCTGTGCCAGGCACTTTTCTGGACTCTTCATGTACAACTCTCAGCAAAACACACAACGTCACTCCTTTGTCTTCTCTTCTTCCTCCACACTTTTGTCAAGTTGGACTTGAAACTTGGCTCCTTCCCTCAAATACAAGCAAAAGGCTTCATCTATAGAATATGTTTGTATCTGCAGCAGATATGACTGGAAGTTTGGGAGGATAACTGGTGGCAGGAGAAGGGATGAGGGAAGAGGACTAAGTTGCCACACACACACACACACACACACAAAAATGTTTTAATTTTGTAGAGTATTTTTTAGCCAATCTTCATTTTTCCTCTTCCATATTGCTATTATATTTTCATCCAAATGGAATTTCCATCACTCTCACAAGGGCTTTGCAGAAAATATAAAAAGGGCCCATAACTGTTCCATAACCTCTTAACAGCCTTTCCTTTGCTACTGAAATGAGACAAAAAGTTTTGAAGTTTTCACTGGGAAAGACTCCTTGAGCTTCTTATCCAGAAGCCATCGTCTTTGCTCAGATGTTAATGGAAGAATTTGCAAAGGAAAAGGTTGTAGCCATCTGAAACCTAGGTTTGGAAGAAACCTCAAGAAGTCTTAGGCAAGCAGAGCCATGTATCATCTGCCTGTCTCTCCATGCCTTCATTCATTCAATAAGCCTTCATTTTACAACCTCTTACCCCACAAAACCCTGTGTTTGTGGCAACACAAAACAGAATGAGACCCAATGTCTAACTCCAGGAAGATCACAGTTCAGACATCAATAAAGAAAAGGTGGCACTGCCAGGTGCGGTGGTACATGCCTATAATCCCAGCAACTCAGGAGGCTGAGGCAGGAGGATAGTGAGTTCAAACCCAGCCTCAGCAACTTAGTGAGACTCTAAGAAACTCAGTGAGACCCTGTCTCTAAATAAAATCCCAAAAGTGTTTGGGATGTGGCTTAGTGGTTAAGTGTCCCTGGGTTCAATCCCTGGGACAAAAGAAAGAAAGAAAGCAGGGAAAGAAGGGAAGGAGGGAGAGAGGGAAGGAGGGAGGGAGGGAGGGAAAGAAATTTGATCAATGCAGCTTTAATCCACGTAGTGAGTGGTGCTGCAGACTTGGCAAGGGGCAGCCACGAGGGAGGAAGAGATGAAACCAGATTCCGCAGACCTCAGAACATTCCATGACATGATGTGACTTCAAAAGAAAATGATAAACCTTTACAGAATTTAAACTGAAAACAAGTTCACAAGTAAAATTCTACCATAATGATTAAAGGAGAACAATATGTACAATCAGAAAAATGAGAAATTATACTCCGTTTATGTATGATTTATCAAAATGCATAAATGCATTCTACTGTCATGTATAACTAATTAGAACAAATAAAAAAGCTTTCTAAAAAGTGAAAAAAAAAGAGATTTAACTAGGCAATAAATTCTGTAATAGAGGAATCTAAGTTAAGTTCTTCAAAAAAACTGTCACAACTTGTTTACTATGCCATGGGTTTTATTTTATTGTTGTAGCTGAAACCAAAATAATACGAAAATATCCAAATTCAAGAAATACCCTTTAGTTCCAATTTTTTTAAATGAAGAAAAAATTTGTTATTTCTTTTCAAAGAAAAAGTCAAACCCTAAACCTATTGAACAAATTATGTTCCAAAATCTTGGGAAGGTCATGCAAAAAAAAAAAAAAAAAAAAAAAAAAAAAATATATATATATATATATATATATATATATATATACATACAACTTTTTAATCTTGATGACTTTACTAACAGAGTAGGCTGAGTATTTTATTGAAATTGAAAATCTCTTAAAATAATTTGCAATGAGGTATTTAGAGTATTTCTTTCTTTTTTTTTTTTCCTGCGGTGCTGGGGATTGAACCCAGGGCCTTGTGCTTGCAAGGCAGACACTCTACCAACTGAGCTATATCCCCAGCCCTGCAATGAGGTATTTAAAGACATTTATTATAAAAGAAAACACGACCAGAAAATGAATATAATTCTTTTACTCTGTTGAATAAAAGACATATAAGTAGCTAAAGCAACTGTCTGGCCTAAGGGAAAAAATAGGAAGTAGGCCTTTAAAATATCTGACCCTTCTAGGACTTTGAGGATAACATTTTGGAAAAGCAGCCTTAAAGTGTAAGAAACTTAGAAAGGGAGTCTCTGTGCTTTTAGGTCTAATGAAATACCATAAAGTTTCAAATAACAGAAGACTCAAAGGCACTGTAGTATTCTAATTAATTGAAAACTTTCATCACCTCAAGACTGACTAAAGTGGGGGAGACCTCCTTTTCTAGAGGTAAATATTCCTAACGTATGTTAATATGTCCTTCTCTCTTACTAAGTGCAATATTCTAAAGTGCAATATTCTAAGCCTAGTAATTTCTTTGAACAATGAGGACATCAGGGCTTTTGCTAACTACATCTGTTTTTGCTCTATAGTTCTTCAAGATGCAATTTTAGAGATGAATATTGACATAACTTGAAATTTTAGAATCCTTCAAGTAAGCTTGCTTGCTTGTAATCTTTTCTTGTAAATATGAAATTTTCCAGAAAAAATATGATAATGCTGATTGTTGTCTTATTGTACCTGAATAGGTCGCAAGTAGCTAGAAGAAAATTATATGGTACTGTTAATGGAATAGTTGAGGAAGTTAGGACAAATGTAAGTTTCTAGACAAATGAATTTTGGTAAGCCAAAAACATTTTGAACTTTGTTTAATTTAGTATTTATAGGAATAGCTTACATGGAGAATGTAAGACTTCTACTTTCTGAGAATCTCATAAATAGTTAATTTAAAATAACATGTCAATGTGGGAACAACAAAGATTTTAAATTTAAAAGAATTATTTATATATATATGCATATATATATATATGACATCTATCTAGAATTTTAAGTTCTAATTAAATATTGGTATCATGTAGTTGCTTTTATCTTGGGATCTAAAAGGTCACAATGCATAATTTAGTAGGTTGAACTGAGTTCAATTCAAATTTCTTTTAAATGTTAATTCTTTTGATATACATCTGAGAGTTAGAAAGAAGAAAATGTAGGAACTAGCAGGGAATCCACTTATAGCATATTGGAAAAACTTCATAAGCAACTTAATACTGATTAGTTTTCTCTTCTGCCTATTTGTAGCAGCTTGGGACACAAAGTGTGAGCATTATTTTCAGTATAGGAGACATAGGCAATCATGCCTAATGACCAGCATAGTGGAAATGACCCAATATATCCATGAATAAAATGGTCCACCAAACTTTCCCAATCCTTCAGAACTGGAAACAAGATGTGAATGTGATGCTTATTTATAATTCATCAGTCAAAACACTGAACTAATTAGTAGAAATATGTATTTTTGGAACTGCTAGAAATGTTTCAAGAATCTTAATGTCTTCTATATTAAATTCTTTCTTAGGCTATGAAAGTTGAAAGTCACCTTTTATATTGTGATTATAAAACTTGACTGGATAGATTTCCTCTCTGTTTGTCAATCCTAGAGCACATAATACAATCCGTGAATTCATTAGCAATCTTATGGTACCTTGGAGTTTTGCAATTGCAGCTATAATGGGCCAGATCAAGACTTGCCTTGGATTCTATTGTTAGGGGAAATCTATTAACTTTTTCATTTCATTTAGTGTAGCATTATCAGATTACTATTTCAAAATAACAAATAGGTCTTTCAGATACTATGGACTCCCAAATGCATATGGAAAATAATTTACTCGGCTAATAGAATTTTGCTGATTTATGGCCTTATTAGAGCACACTGAATGCTCACCTTTACATACATTACCTATTTGATCCTCACAAAAACCCTGTGCAGTCAGCAAGGCCATTATTAGCATCATTCCTACTCCTCAGCTTAGAAAAGACCAAGTTCTCTTTCCAAGGTCACACAAGAAATGAAAGTATTTGTTCTGGGTCAAACCCTCATTTCTAACTCCACATCCTGTGCTCTTGTCAATACAGATCACACTCAACCTCAGTAACCATATCACATAAAAACATGAAGCCCTACAAAGCAGGGTTAGGGCAACCCTCAGTTGTAAGAGTTAAAAGATAGGCAAATGGAATAATATATGAGAAAAGGCAAAAACATTCTTTCCATTCTGTTTTGCCAGTTGAAGGAAAGCCTCTAAGGAAGCAGATGTAGAATACAGAGAGTGGGACTTGGGTCTATGCGCAATCCAAACACTAGGTCTGGAATCGTCTGCCTGGTTGTCCTCCCAGCCCAGCCATCTTAGATATCACCAAGTATGATAGGGGAGAGAACTGAGAAGTGTCTTTGTTTTTTTAATAAGTACTTAAGTAGTAGTTCCAGTAACAAATTTCATACATCTATTGATATTTATAACAAGTGTCCTACATTTGGAATTAATGAGGACTGTGATTATAGCCAGAAACTTTAATAGAAAAGTAAAATGAGCTGGTACGTTATGTGCATAACCAACAGAGTGGGAGTTACAGATTTAAGGGGAACTTGGTTTATTTAAAGCATTCAGGCCCCCAGGAGTTCTAATTCATTTAAAGTTCTCTGTCGACGTCATCCTAAACTGATGTCTACATAATATAAGTCAGAACAGGCTGGCCTGTATCTGATAGCCAGAGATAAGCTACAAGCCCTGTACCAAAATAAGCTGCAGAGAAATTAGCAAGAACTTTTTGAAAAATCTAAAAACTACCTGAGATATGTGATTTCTTTCCAAATGTTCCATTTTTAATTGCTCTATTTCTTGTACACATTATATATTTTGGCTGATGTTTACATTAACTAATTGAACTCTTTAAAATGTATATAATTTAATAAACTTTAAGTTGGAAGCAAGTAATTTCTTTGGAGCTTTAGAATTCAAAGTAAACTTGATTTTCCACGAGAAAATTCTTTTTCAAGAAGTTCCAAACTATAATTCAAGGTCATGTGGCTCAAACCTCAGTCCAGTTTGAGAAAGCAGAGCCCCTATTGGCCCTGACGACTCCAGGCACAGTCTTCATTCTTCATTTGAATTTCTCCTGGGCAACTCTCCCTGACAAATAGGTCACTGTCCATTACAGGAGGCCAAGGATTTTGAAGTTCTAGTTTTCAGTGTCTCTGAAGTTTTTTTGATCACACTAGAAAAAAAAAAAAAAAAACAGAAAAGGAATTTCCTGAGAAGGCTTAAAATAACCCTGTGAGTAAATCGTCTTTGAATTTTTCTAACAGTTGACTGAAGTACAAAAAACAGACCACTTTGGAATCATTCATAGGTGGTTATTCTGTAACCATATTTGTTTGCTGGGGCTTCCATAAAACAGTCCCACAGATTGATTGACTTAAACAATAATAATTTATTTTCCACTGGTTCTGGAAAATAGAAGTTTGAGATCAAGGTGTCAGCAGGGTTTGTTTCTTGTGAGGTTTCTCTCTATGGCTTATAGAGGGCCATCTTCTCCCTGTCTGTTCACATGGTCTTCTCTCTGTGCAGGTCTGTCCTAATTTGTTCTTTTAAGAATACCTGTCAGATTGGATTAAGACCCACTCTCAAAGACCACCTTTTAACTTAATGACCTCTTTACCAACCCCGTTTCTAAATAGAGTCCCATCCTTATGTACTAGGGTGAAGGTTTGCAGCTTAAGAATTTTAGTGGCCACAGCTCAGCACCTAACAGTCTCTAATCCCAGAACATTAGAAAAATGCTTTCTGATTATCTATCTGAGGCTAGATTGAACATCCTTTTCTTCCTTCTGATTTTTGATTTCTGTGCTTTATTAGTCCTTTGATTTAAGTCCTCCCAGCCCTAGGCTTTGCTTATTGATTATAGACACTCAAATTTCCTCTAAATTTGCCCATGGATCAGAACTTCTATCCATGCTGTGATTATTCTGTGTCTCTGTTGCTGCAATTCAAGTCTCTTTTCACATCTGTTTTTCAGTTTCCTTTATTTATCCCTCTGTACTTCCTGGGGCTTCTAAATTCAAGTTTATTCAGTGTTTTCTATACCAGCCAAAAACTGGAACAACCCAAATGTCCATCAAAAGTTAAATGGATGAATAGTGGTATATTCAGATGATGGAATACTATACAACAATGAGAACAGAACTCTGGCTACTTTACTCCATGGCTGAATACACATAATACTGCATCATTTTAAGTCAACAAAGTCCATGATCTTGGCAGTAGTAGTTCATAGTCAATTAATATGTATTAGGTACTTACTGTGTGCCAGGCATTGTGGAAAGTGTTTTCATAAATACGATGACATTTTAATTCTCACAAATTTGTGAAGTAGATAGTAATTCAGTCCTATTTCCAGAAGGTAAAATGGAGGCTTAGAATATTTTACAAAATGCAGAACTGGCATTAAAATTTCTGTCTTGACTTTAGTCCCAGGGTGAGAGCCAATGGGCCACATGGCCTTTCTTCTTTCTCCTCCATTGACTCTGTAAGATGTTTTGGGTGCATTAGTTGGTAATCACCTTGACCACACCTGGCTACACTGTGGCTCACCACCCCAAGGTTTCTCTGTATTTTCCCTCCTGATTCACAGGATGAAAGAAAATATTCATATGCTTTCAAGGAACCCAAAGGCACTAAGAGGAGACTACCCACACAATGCCAACGACCCCCAGAGGAATATCAAGACAAGCAGAAATGCCAGGGTCCAATCCACAATTTTAGTATAGGAATTCCCAAAGCCTCAGTTTCTCTCCTGGAGCTGTTTCAGAGAAGTCAAGCAGATGGAATCCCTAAGCTGCAGACCTTCTTGGCTAGTAGCGTTTGAATTTGGCCTAGTTTCTATAATTTGCATTTCCTAAGTTATATCAACAAAACTGGGGCATTTGGTGACTGGGGAACAAGCTGGATAAAAGCACTTGCACCTGCTGGAAAATGAGGAAAGCCACGAAGAGGGCTACAGAACAATCAGGCTCCAAGGCCACAATCCAGGTCCATCAATTAGTAATAGAATTTGCCTGAAATATTCATAGAGGGGTGAACTCCAATTCACAGTGAATGGTTGTCTTCTAGAATGAAATCAGATACAGTTAACTCCATCTATGGCATCTGGATAAACTTGTCTCAGATTCAGTAATTTGGTAAGGGTACATTTAACACATGGTCATTCATCTGTTTCTAAAAAGGAAGGAATAATGGCCAAGATCATGACCCTCAACATTTAAAGGCCTCCAATTTGGTAGGAGGATAAAATTCTTCCTTGTGATTTTTTTCTTTGATTTGGTATGCGTATTTTACTTACTAAAGACAAGAAATTGGGGGAATGAATTGAATCACCAATAAGTAAAACAGTCTCAGAGGTAACTACATTAATCCAAGGGAAGTTTTTCATCGCCTTGACCACTTAGTACCTATACAGATCCCTATTCATTATATTTGCTTTGGAATATTTTCTAATTATAGAAAATGTAGAAAATAGAGTAAAACTAATTAAGGACCCAACCTTTTATATGTGGTTCTTCCCCAGTTTCCTTATAAGATCCAGTTCACGACCCCTGCATGGCTACCTGTATACATTTAGAAACCAGGCCTCAAGATCTCTTCCCTGACTTCCCCAAAAGAGGCCATGTCTCACCTCCTGCTATGCCCAAAACACTGTTGATCCAGCAGAGTTTCAGCAACTACCTATGCAGGTGATGAAAGACCTTCATACTCCACTTCCTTCTGAGTGCTGTGACATCCATTTCTCGGTGCAAGTAAGACTGCTTGTACCGAAAGGGGAGGGAATTTTTTGAAAAGAAAAAGAAAGTAATCTTAAGGACTTGTATTTTTCAGTCATTTTCTTATTTTCTTAAACCTAACCTTTAAAATAAATGGGCTTTTTGGTTTTGTCTTTTTCTTTCTTTCTTTCTTTCTTTCTTTCTTTCTTTCTTTCTTTCTTTCTTTTCTTTTCTTTTGCAAACGATCTATTTGACAAGGAATTGAAATCAATAACAACAGCCCTTTAACTTGGATTACATTTTGGAGGTACATACTTCAAACAGTCCTCAAAAGCCTCTCAAAATATAACAAAGTTGAGATTTATCTCTCAACAAAAGAAAACTTAACATTCATTCTACTTTTACTTCTTAATAATCAAGTGCGTATTTTTTATGACATCCTCAATATAAGGCCAATGTCAAAAGAGGAAAAAAGTTTAAGTCAGACCACTCTAAGCAGAAAGAGTTGCTTACAGGTACACATCAAGGAACTCATCCTTAAGATAAAATAAGTTACAAGAAATTTCCAGAACCACATTAATCAGAGGAAACCTGGAAGTAAAACTTCACTAATTCAAAGCTGGTCATACGTGGAGGAGGACTGAGTGTTCTTGCCTTGACCATCTGTGGTAAGAATCAGGGTAAATAATCTTGGGACAATAGTGAGATTGAAGTGGACCAGAATGTTTAACCTTCTCCAAAGAGCAAATGGTGGATTATTTGTAGACAAATGGATCTTGTTAATTAAAGATAAAAGTCTTATCTGTCCTTCAGAGCACATTTTAAGCATCTTTACCTGGCAACACTTTATTAATTTTAATGAATTTCCTTTTATATGCTTGAAAGTATTTCAGTTCCTTAATCATCTAATTAAAACTTTTTATCTGATTCAGACTCACCTCTGTCAAAGTTGTCCAGATCATGTGATTTCAAAATCTTAAATAATTTGAGAAAGATACTTAGTACATATATATATTAAGTGTACCTGAGTAGCTGTTATGTTCCTGTGGAGACTTATACCACGTAATGCAAAATGGTTCATAAGTAAAAAACAAAATATTTGCTTCTCACAAGGCAGTGTCATTGATGAGACATAGCTGAAAACATTTTACATAATAAAGGATTATAATAAGGTCCCAGGGAGGCACTTGAGCTACATGCACAGCTACAGAATTTGGGGTACTGGACAGTTCTGTTCAAGTGACCAGCTAAGGAATCAGGAAAAAAAAATGGCAAGAAGTGCTTTGGAACCAATGGGTGACTCTGGCCATTGAAGAGCAATTTATTTTAATAAAGGAAGAAAGAAGGTGACTGAACTTCCTCAGAAGTGCTCCTGGATAGTCAGGCAAGGGAGAAGGAAGTGCTGTGACCTGTTTTCTGGAGGTGTTTATGTTCTAAGAGTAATGATACTGTACACTCAGGGGCTTTTTACCTCAACCCTAAATGCTCTGGATTTTTTTAAGAGCATGTTTCAAGGACTATAAGATGAAAGCTAGTGATTACACACACAGTGAAATTTGAGTACTATTAGGAAAGACTCCCTGAATCCTTAAAAATAGTGAGAACAACATGGCAGCAGCAGGGGAGCCTGTTAGGGAAGGCAGCCATGATGGAAATGCAGGGCCCACTAAATTAGTCCACCCAGAGGTGACAGAGATAGCAGGTCCAGGGACAGGGCCATCACAGCAGGAATGCCACACTGACTTGAGAAGACACCAACTCCAGAGGAGAAGGGTCAACTTATTCATCAGGCATGATGAACACAGTACACAGGACCCACAGTACTTTTAGGGGCCCATAAAAATGTCTTCATTATTAAAATCAAAACCCCCAAAATGACCATTTCATAAAAATGAATGTGTGATAATACATCCAGTCTAGATTATTTCTGTCTTTATGCCAATGCAGTCATAAAATATGATTTAAATTTTTTTTTAGAGGAATGGGCCCATGAAAGTCATAATCTCATGCTGCGCCAAGCATTCAGGCCAAGGAAAGTGAATCTGCAAAGGGTGGGCTTGAAATCCCAGTGATTTTTATGGGTGGAGGCTTGTAGTCAAAGATCATGGAAATTGTTATCCATTTATTTCTCCCATCTGCTCCCTACCCCACCCATCTACAGTCCTTCCAGAAGCGCAAAACAAAAAGTGCCAATTAACACCCAACACAAACCAAAGGCTCAGGAGTTGTATAATAGAAGGTAATTAGAGTTCACTCCTCACTGATCTCAGAAGACTGCCTGGAAAAGGTTATGACTTGGAGAAGTATGCACCAGGGTCACCTGGGTCTGAAAACTATAATGTTGGAAGGAGGGGATAAAGACAGGAAGGGAGAAATAGATGGTGAATGGGGATCCCACCTCTTAAAAGCCCTGTGCCATTATTGCATATTAAATAGTCACCAATTTATTTGCTGCAACTTGACTACTTTCATTAGGGAATAGGAAATCACATTATTTCCAGCTACAGATCACTGAACCAATGGGGAATTCATTATGAGAAGTGTATTTCACATTTGAATCTCTGATTAAAAGAGAGAATTCTGTCTATGCGTCCCAATTACTACAACTAGATTTGAGCTTCCTTCAAGATGTTTAGAGAGAAGAACCAATATGCCCAGATTTTGTTCTATTTAAAAATAAACAAAACACTCTATTGGGGGTTGGAGAATGAGTTAAGGTAGAGTCAGAGCATCCTGAATCCTAGACTACGATGGAGAAAATCTACAGCAGCACACCAAACTGGGAAAGGACACAAAATGACAGGCAGAGGCCACTGGGAAACATTGCCTGACCTTTTCCCATGTTGGGAGTTTAAAGAGAGCATGACCCTTACCATGACATTTACCTTCCCAGGTGAAAGAATTAAATAGCCTCTGCACATGAGCATGAGCACAGCCATTAGAACAGCCAGTCTTTTCATGGCTAGTTTCCTGCAAATGCTTAAGTCCAGGGTACAGATTTGTGAGATCTATAATTTTTAGCATATGTGAAACTGAATATTTGATTTCAAACAGTGTTTCTAAAATAATGTAGATATATTTTGTATTTGTTTACATGCATTATATATATATGAAGAAATATACTTAATAGATTAATACTTATAAGCTTAAAGGAGTATGTCCACCCTTAAAACATTCATCCTAAAAATACTACTCAATTTCCAATATTGTAAAAATGAAATATAAAATTTTGAAAAATGCATGAAAATGTTAGAGGTATTATTTTTATTTTTCTATTTTTTTTTTCCTCAGTTTTTAGCAACAATATGTTCTTGTTTTTGATTATTGTAATCAGAACAAGAAAAAGACTATTTTTAAAATCCACATGCTAATTTTAGGTTAGCAAAGTTATTTAGTATTATAATCATTTGCTTTTCCCCTATTTTAATATTTTTCAATTTCTTTTGCTTAATACCTGATAAATAGACTTTAGATTATTGTTGGTAGATAATTGAAAATCATTTTTAAATTACAAACTCCATGGTAGTGGTAAGAAAATCGGCAACTAGGAAATTGATTACAAATGAGCTGTAACTGTGGAATTACGTTCTTTAAGTATTTCTTGGACCCAAAATAGATCTCAAGAAAATCTTAGTAAAGATGGCATAATGGTGTTTAGTTAGTATTTAGTAAGAATTAGATGAAGCTAAGGCTTATTAAACCTATTAAGGTCCATAAAACAAAAAGTTTGCATACATGAAATGCTTAGATTAGTTTTCTATTAAGATAAAAAGAAACAGATGTATTTTGTTAGGAATGTGATCCTGAGTGAAATTGTGGATGGTTGATTCTTCCAGAAAAGAGGAGAAAAATACATCTCAACATTGCTCGTCTTTGGAGGACACTGGAGCTATAGCTCATTGGTAGAGCACTCAGTATGCTGGGGGCCCTGGGTTCAAATCCCCTCCACAAAAATAGAAAAGAGTTTTCTTATAGCAATAGCCAGGATAAGTGATTATACTGACTGCCACCTATACTCTACTATCAAAAACAATAACATTCATGAAAGTCAGTGGAGAACATGAGGGAGAGCTCTCCAGACTCCCTCAGCCAGATGAATAATAGCACCAGTGTGGTAGAGAGGGAAGCAGGCAGGCCTGGGAGGCCAGCCTGGATCCTCCTCCTGCCTCCATGATAGAACAGTCTGGGGGCCTTGGCTAAACCACATGAGCATTGAGCTTTGATGTCCTCAACCATCTATGGAAGATACTATTTACCCACAGAGTTATCATGAGATCAAACAAGTAAAATTTCGTCAGACATCTAACAGAGTGCCCAGCACATGGTAGCATCTCAAAATAGTTTAATTCTCTTCCCCATGAGACAGGACTGTAGCCAACACCACTTCATCTAAAGACATCTGGTGGCTCCACAGCCTGGTATGTACCCAGAACAGATCCTATGACATCCAATATGTTGTGCTCTGAATCTTCTGTTGCACATTAACAAAAGAGAAAACAAGTGGGTCAAAATTGGGTTTTCTTAATAAATGTTAATGTCACTGGCTGTATTCCCTGCATTGCATTCATTTATGTCTGCTTTTATAATAGAAAAAAAAAACAAGACTATTCTCAAGAGTTATTCATGAGAAAGGCCATCATTTTATATAATTCATTGGTGAAGAAACAAATGATAAGAGAAACAGAGAAATAGCAAAAGAATTTTTGACAGCAAAACACCAGGGAAAATAAGTTTCTCCTTATGCTAATATTGTTTTCTAACAGTCAAAAATATCTCAAGAAATTCAACAGAGAAGTGGGAAAATGTGATTTTCACATGCTATTGGAAAAGAAATAGGCTGAAATAATTGCTAGAGGATGTCACAATGTGATAATCAACTTCTGAAGTTTCACAATTCTTTTCTGTTCTTTCCAAGAATGATGTAGAGGCACCCAATCCTAATGTGATCTAAAGGATATAAGCCACTTACATGCTTGGGTATATTTCCAGTGTGTGATAGTTCAGTACTGAACCTTTCATACAAACTTATTTAGAAAACTGGGTTTGAAGACTGAATACTTATGAATATATACTTCTTTAATGTTTTAAGCCACTGACTTCAAAAAAGGAAAAAAAAAATCTGGATGGTCATATTCCTGTCCACCCTGCAGAGATGCTGATAAGCAAATTTTTAACAGTTTCATGAATTGCTAAATCAATTATCAACCACATTCTGAATTCTAGAAGTATTATCCCACAAGATAAATGGAGAGGGCTGGGGATATAGCTCAGTTGGTAAAGTGCTTGCCTTGCAAGCACAAGGCCCTGGGTTCAATCCCCAGCACCGCAAAAAAAAAAAAAAAAAAAAAAAGATAAATGGAGAAGTCAGAAATAACACAGCTTGATGTCACATTAGCAGGTAGAGGTGAAGCTAGGATGCGGGAGAGATCTTGTTGATACATGAGTGTTTTCCCTTGAGTTGTCAATGCCTTAGACACTGCAACTGGAGCCATGGAGATGTCATTGTGGCGGACTTTCCCTTTCTGATCTCAGACCATCACACTTGTAAAACAGTGAGGCTCGCTGGTGGGATAGTATCTCAGAAGGCAAAAGGCTGTACAGAAAAAGTTGCTAGAAGGCACTAACATGGGTGTCATGACTCTTTTCAGGTAGTAGGTGTAACCTTGAAGAAAAAGTGGCACTGTCTTCAAAAAAGTGACCTGACCCTGGCTTTGGTGGGTTTTTTCTGCAAGAAATAAAAAGCACCGCATGTGTTTATTATACATCCTTTCTAGCTGACCACTGCTTTGTTCTAGAGTTCAGCATGAAAGGACTAATTTTTGTTTTGTTTTTGTTTTTGTTTTAGTGAAATGGCATGTCCGTTGCTAATTTTAGCTATTATAGTTGCATATGTAAAAATATCTCTACTAGTGTATGGATTGGTAGCATTTCAAATAAATGGTGTATTGAAAAATTGACCTGAAATTTTTTGAGATGCTTATCAATTGACATTTTTCTTTTAGCCCAAGAAAAGAATCTGAATTATTATTTCTTACAATTATATCTTGTAATATTAGATTTATTCTTTTAAGTATAATAGGAATTTAAATATAAATATAAGCATGCCACTTTGTTTATTGCTATATTATGAGAACTTCTTGGAGCATGGAAAGATTCCTTACGTGTGATTTTGCTCTTTTGAAAAAACAACTACAAAAATATTTGTTATAAACCACATTTTAGTATGTAAATGAGTGTAGTTTATAAAGGTATACTTACAGGGTATAATGTTTCAATCAGATAATTTTTATATTTGGAAAAAATGTTAAACACTTAGGTAGTGACATAATAAATCTTTTCCCAGAATTGTATGCACCTCTATTTTAGAAAGTTCACATTGCTTCATTAAAGAAGAAACCTACAATCAGTATGCACCCTAATTTGCTATACAATGAATCATTATGATTCCATTTATTTTCCCAGAAATCAGGTATTCTAAAGATTGTTAGCCATATAACCTTTTCAGAACACATTTGAAAATTGTTACTGATGTATCTGCTAAATAAAATCACTAGCATTTGATATTCCATCTTGAAAATAACACATTATCTTTCAATAATGCTAGCTAAGTTAAAGCAAAGAAACAAACTTTCAGCATTGTAAACAAATTCACACATTTGAGATCTATTAACTGCAAAATGTTTTTCTTTGTTCTCATAATAAAACCTGCTACTGGCTACAGTTGAGAAAGTCAATGTCTGACAAAAGGGACACTGTTTTACCCCCAGTGTACCTACCTTCCAAATACTTAAAGCCCATGGGAAACACAAGATAATTATGCCATTCTACCCTTTTTCATTGCATAGAAACTATCAAGATTTATCAGTCTCTGGAGTTAATATTGACCCCTGCTCTTAATTCTCTTTCCAGATGACACATCCCCATCTGTCCATTTTTATTTCTTTGCCTATGATATCTCTGTGTGTTACATTTGTATTTTAATTAGATTAACACTACAGCTGTTCCTATGTGTTCTTAGTCTAAAATGAGTTTCTCTAGGGAGGCTCTGTCCAGAGACCTGAGAAAATGCAAGGTTTTTTTTCAAAGTATTTAAAAATTATTTAATTTTTACATAGTATGAGATGTTTCTAATGGTGTTTAGAAGGTGTTTTGTTTTGTTTCCCTTAGATCACATTTGCTCTCAAAAATTTCATAATCAGGTCAACTCAAAAGACAGAAAGAGCCAGCATACCCCTTTCCAGTTTATATGAGATAAACTCAGTTTGTATGAGATAATCAGAAAATAATAGAGAAATAGATAGATACACTTAGATTAGTGCCTTAATTATCTATTACCTAGTGCTTTCATCATCTATTACCTCTGTATTTGTAGAGTTCTCCAACTAAAAGATATTTCTAAAATTCTACTAAAAGTCCTCTATCTCAAAAACATTGAAAATGGCAAAAAGAAAAAATACATTTTTCACCAAGTTCATTCTACCTCCACCAAACAAGATGGGCGAATTCATAGTATGTCAAACCACTGAAGAATTTTTAGAGATTTTTGTGTCTACATTTTTTATACCCAATCCACTAAACAATGAGAGTCCAAAGAACATTCAGCAAAAGCCCTCTGTGGGAATCAGATCCTCATCCTAATCCCTGTCCCAAACTCCTGTCACTCAAAATATTCAAGGATCATAGAGTAATAATTTTAAATGAACATAATAGACAAGTCAGAGTGTTTTAAAATTGATATTATAAAAGTACATTCATGTCATGTTAATTGCCTTACATATATTATACATATAAAATACTATGTTAAAATTAAAGATAATATGCCAGTTGTGAAGGTGAAAAAGTAGCTAACTAAAAGTTCACAAACCATCTTTTTTCAGATTTTGTGTGTTTTCTCCTCAGCCAAAAGCTTCAAGATGCACTGGCAGCAGCCTACCTCTTCATTTATGTTGGATTGCTCTTTAAACCTTAGAATATCTTGTAATAAATAATAAGTTAAAGATTTCTCCTGACACAAGTCATTGTTGATTTCACTGTTGTAGGGAAAAGGCTCTAGGGCGGCAGATAAGGCTGTTGCCATGGTGATGAAGGAGATACCGAGGGAGGAGTCTGCTGAAGAAAAGCCCCTCCTTACTATGACATCACAGGTGGGCAGACCCTTAGGGCTCCTGTAGGAAGCTGACATATGTCAATATATCAGTGATCACTAACTAGAGAAAAAAAAAAACATTAACTCTTGAACCAATTTTTTAAAAGGACAGTTTCAATGAAACAACTGTACAAATAAAAATGAAAATCAAAATTACTTTAAAAATTTAGTTATTTATTCATGGATATTAATTTTCATTACTCAACTTTAGTTTAAAAAACGGATGTGCAAGTAAAACATGTTGCTTCCTTAAAAGGAGTCTTGTAAATCACTTTGGGAAAGAAATAATTAAATAATGGTACATTTGAACAACCAAAAATATCAAATTCCTATGAATAAATACAGTTATATTGTATACATATGTCAGTTTACCAGTAGAATACCTAAATTTTCTTAAATGTTAAATATATTTATGTTGTGACTATGCATACTACATAATTGTCTATACATATTTATGTGGATACCTAATTTACAGGAATGAGCCGGAAGTCCCTGAGTCCCCATGCAGAAAATGGCATTTGTGACCCTTCTTATACTTAGTGACCTTGAAAACAAAAATACCATCTCTATTATAAGCACATGAGGGCCATTTTCAGCATTTATTATAACAAGTATAGAAAAAAAAGTTTGCATTTGTATGCAAAGACACACTGAGACTGTGGATCCTGTATGTGCTCAGGGACTTTTGAAACACCCTGTAAAATCTACATAAATATGTATAATATATTCATCACCACTCTGTGGAACTACCAGTTTTAAATTCTTAAATGAAAAATATTTTTTACTTGCATTTATCTTATAATTTAGATTAGATTGTTATTTTAAACATTTCATTTTTTCCATAATGCAATAGTAAATGCAGTGATTCAGTTCCGATTATATGCACATGCCTAGAATTAGAAAAATGTCCATTTACAGTCCGTATGAAAGGCATTTATATCAAAAGCTAAATTATGGCAACTTATTTTTAGAATATCAGCAGATCTTATCTCCAGCTGCTGCCAACATGTGTGGTTTTATTTTATTCTAAGTACTATGTTGTAAGTAACCAAATTATAACATATAACATCAAAATTGAATAATTTTTAAAGTTATTAAAGATTTCCAGGACTTGGGGATAAATTTTAGATTCTCAGGGATTTTTTTAATTCACAAAGAAGAGATACTTCTTCCCAGTGACACATAATAGTAAATGAAACGAAATTTGCTTCATATTTACCAAGTTCTCCACTCTTAATTTATTTGGTACAGCATATGCAGTTTTACATTGATCTCCCACTTTTAAGAAACAGATCTTTGTGAATCCCATATCCAAAATATTCAGTCCATAGTTTCTCAGGTGAATAATTGGGAAGTGAGAACTACTTGGAGGTTTTGGTGAATGGCAGAGGCATGCACACCTTATGGTATGGCTATGCTACAACATGTCATCATAGGACATCACAATTTAAGACAGGCTTCCATCCTCAAACTTTTTTCTCCAAAAGCATGCATTGCTATTTATTTTCCAGAAATCCTTTCCAAATATTCAAGATTGGTATTCTAACCTAAGCTTGATTTTAAAATTTAATGCAAAATTATATCTTGGATTTTTAAATTAGAAAAGAAATTATGATTCTTACCATTCTGTCATAATCAAAACACTAGTGGGTACCAAGTTCCTTCTTTAATCCCTGTCTAATGTTGCATTAACTGTTTCTAAGATACTAGTTACAATTTTTCTGCATGAAGATTACATAATGCTTTCTTTGATGCATCATATTCTTGTTGCATACTGGCCAGCTTATGAATCAGCAAATGAAGAATTCTGATTCATAAAATGTAATGCACCTGTTGTGTTGATGATTTTATGGAATGAATTCAGTGACAGCTGTGATACAATTATTTCTCAGTCAAGTGCAGTTTTATTAGTTAATATACTTGTTCCACTATACACAAGTGGCTTCTTCCCTGCTATGCACCAGTGGCATGCACAAACCCAAAGAAGCAGAATGATCTGAAAAAGTGAGTACTTCCCATGACAACCACAGCATTCAGTATGTGTACCATACCACCTTTTTACTCTCGTTACCCTGTGTGAATGTACCAATGTCTCAACACATTTGTCCTAGTGTCTCCTGTAAAGTTCTTTATGACATAGTGCTACATACTGCTGAATACATCGACCCATTTCATCACTGGTATGTCGATGCCAACCTCTCACATCATAGATTCCAGATGTG
Organism: Glaucomys volans; assembly: GCA_020662805.1. Lineage (NCBI taxonomy): Eukaryota > Metazoa > Chordata > Mammalia > Rodentia > Sciuridae > Glaucomys > Glaucomys volans. The sequence continues at coordinate 467,561 of JAJEJO010050467.1, forward strand.
TCCAATGCTAACTGCTACTCTCTCAGTACCATCTTTGGGACAAATATTGTTTCATAATAGATAAAATAGAGAGTAAGTCACTGAAACACTGACCTCTTGCCTTGTTTAATAACTGCACTCAACAGATTGTAAGTGTACAAGAATCCTACATTCCATCAGTTTTGAAATTATGGAATTCTTATGGTATGTTCCACAACTAGATTTAGCTAAACACACTCCAGTGAAGTCATCTATGTAGTACATTGAACAAATAGAAGAAAAAAGTAGAGTTGGCCAAATGATCAGAACTCAGAAAGTGCTGACCCCTTGAGATTTGCTCATTTTGTTTAATGTCATTATTAATTCTGAATTAACAAATGAGCTCAAGTCCATGCTGTCCTAGATTGACCCTTAAACAGTATGTAAACAAGTGTGCATTGATGAAAGTTTTGAAGAGGAAAGCCAATGTGAATCACCAAGTGTTTATGGGAAAAGCCTCTTCCAATCTGTACTGTCCAATACAACAGCTGCTAGCCACAGGTAGGCATCGGGCACTTTCAGCTTCTCAAAACTGAGATACATTATAAGAATAGAATGGACAGATTTTGAAGACCTGATTCAAAAAAAGTGTGCAAACTCTTACTTCAATAATTTTCATATTGACCACATGTTAAAATGATGACATTTTTGATATGTTGGGTTAAAAATATATATTATTAATTTCACTTGGGTTTTTTTCACTTTTTTAAAAATGGCTACTGGGAATTTTTAAATTACAAGACTCTCATTACATTTCTATTAAGTGGCGTTGCTTTAAAATGTGATAGTATAACAAATCCAATTTGAGAATAGAAAACTATGTGCCAAAAGATTATATCATGGGGAAAAATCCATTATCTTTATGAGAATGAAATGGCTTTAGCAAATATGTTTCTCTCATAAGGAATCTTGAGAAATTTTCATTTCAACCATATCTCTTGGCTACCTTTTTTTTTTTTTTTTTTTTTTTTTTTAGCAAGATACATCTGACTCATTTTTCCAGTAGAGCATAGCATCTTAGAACTGTGTTCTAGGTCTCTTCTGGTTAAGGGATTTTTTTTTTTAATTTCATACTCAACCTTTGTTTTTCTATGTGCCCCACTCTTTACACATCACTATTTATTTAACTGTTGTGTCTTATAAAGATGAAAGGATAATGTCCTTGACTGGAAGAACAATCTCAAGACTTCTAAACATGATTTGTTTGGGTTTCTGTTACCAACTTAAAACAATTGCCTTAATTATGTTCTCCTGCCTGCCCCAGATGTTAGTACTACCCAAATTGTAAATGGTAATATCTGTTTGTTTCCCTACAAATAGACTCATTTTATAAGTCTAACTATCTTGTCTGGAAAATGTTTGTAGTTGTCAGTTGATTGACATTTAATTGAAGTCAAAGAATTGAAAGTTATCACATGATTTCCCTTTACAAGAAGAGCCACTAGGACTTGCAAACTAGCAACTGGAGGGTGGGCATCAGCATCATTAGTCATAAGAACTTACTGTCAGGTACCAGATTAAATCCAGGGAAGACCTCTAAAAGTCTGAATGTCTAAGGGATGCATAGTAACAATTTAACTGTCTTTTCAATAAATTGAATTAGTTAACTTAGTCTGATATTAGTGAATCTCTCACAATACAGTCACAATTTTGATGTGCATTGCACAAATATCTAAACTTAAATAGGATTAATAAGACCATAAGCAAGTAGTTCAATTATAAAATTATAAAACCTACTTAACAAATGACATGTACTTTAAATCAACAATGTCACACATAGTAAGGAAATTTTTAAAATGCTCAATGATATACCTAAGCATATTTATGTTTTGTTCATGTAGAAACAAAACAAGTTTAAGTTTTTCTATCATTTAAATGAAATAAAATATGTCTTATTATTACAAATTTTTTAAATCAACTTTACAAATATGAGTGTTTACTTATCATGTGCAAAACCCTGGGTTCAATTCCTAGCGCAAAGATGTTTGTCAATTATTTTTAACTTAGTTTCAATGTTTTAATTTTTTAAATTATTCTCTAAGTATTAAAATGCTTAAATATAAAAACACAATGTTAAAGTAATAGTTCAAGATTATTTATCTGAAAGATAATTTGTGGAATAGTGGATTATTATCCTTTGTATTATTTCATCATCTAAAATGTATTTTGCTTTTCCATATGTTATCATAAACTATTTGCTCTAAATTGTTAGTGGAAGATCTGTGCAAATTATTTCTTTAAAGATAAATAAACTTAGATTTAAGTCACAAAACAAGCAATATAAACATATGCTGAAGTTTAAGTAACAGCATTTAAAAGTAAAATACTTTCTTTTCATTTGCTTAAATAATCCTCTAGAGCTTAGATCACAAAACGATTTAATTTTTAAAAACTAAAACTAGAATAATTCAAGTTGAACTAAGGCAAAAGTGTTTTCAGATAAAATTTTAAGAAAGAAAATAATCCATTAACGCTGGATGATATTGTCTACATGATGTGCATTGTGACTAATAGTTCCACATCAACCAACCAGTCTGAATAAGTCCTGCTTCAGTTGAAGTCATTTGATTGATGATCTGATTGCAAAGAAGGTGTAAAGACTCAATAGTCTTTTGATTCCTGATTGATTTAATTTAAAAAAAATAAAAATAAAAAAACCCTCCATGTAAGTTCTCACCTTTCTGCTTACCTGTTTTCCCTCAAAACTCTCCAGGTTTGCTTTTCTGATTTAAAATCTCTGGGGGAGGTAGTCAGGTTAAGTCTTGAGGTTTCAAGTTTCCTCCCACTCACGTTCACCCAGGTCGTTCTCCCAGCTGGATGGTTCAGGGCAGACATAGGCCTTCATTTCCATTTTCTCATCAGGCATTCCCTCTTTGCATTCCTGACTTCCTGGTAGAAGACTTAACATCCTTTGTAAAAGACTGGCATTTGGAAATATTCCTTTAGGTACTAGATTTCCAAACATTTAAAAGATGTGACACCAGGAGGAAATGGACTTAGATGTGTAGTTAATACCTACCAAGAAATTACTAAACATTTCCAAGGACTACTGACCTCTGTGTGAATTGCTTAAACGCTGTTGGATATTTAAGATGGCAATGTAATCATTCTTTTGTACAGTTGACCACTCAGTTAGACTATATAAAATCAGTCAGCATTTATTAATCTTCTACTGTGGGATCAAAAAATTAATTAACTAAGTTCTCTCCTTCTCAAGGAAGTTACAGACTAGTGAGGAGTCAATCATAGGAACGTGGAGAGGCCCTCAGTGCCTGGCACTGAAGAAAGTTCCTAGACAATGTGCCCATTAAATGGGGTCCTGAAAGAGAATAAGAATTTGCCACCATAAGAAGGGTCTTTTGCCTTTTCTGTTGTTGTTCTCCTTTGCACTAGGGATTGAACCCAGGGCTTTGCATATGATAAGCAAATGCTCAACCACTGAGCTACACTCCCAACCCTAGAAGGGTTTTTGCACTCATCCAAATATTGAGAAGAATTCAGAGCAGATCAGAGATGAAAATTTTTAAATGTAAACAGACTGAGACAAAAGCCTTAGCAACTAACAAAGTGAGTCTTTTTAACTCAGCAAGGATAATCTAATTAGACCAAAATTATACTCACTCCAACTCTACTTTTCAAAAAGAATTGGAAACCTCAGACTTACCTTTTATTATTTTTATGATACCAATGTACTCTTGTTCTCAAGGATGAAATGAGGGAATTTCATAAAGCATAAAACTAAAGGAAGCAATTCCAAAAGCAAGTCATTAAATCTTATCTTACCAACAAGTAAGAAAAGAACAAATGACATAAAACTTGGAAGTGAAGTTTAGAGGGATTACTTGAAGAATTCACTTCAGCTTGAAAATTTCCTTCATGACCTAAAAGATTTATTAGTTCTCAATTCACCAAAGGAAAAATCATAAATCTGTGTGAAAATGAGGAAGGGAGCACTGGGAAAACTCTTGAAATTTGTACAACATCTGTACAAATAAAAATAAAATAGTATTTTCTACAGCTAAAATAATTAGTTTTAAATTCATGCAACTGAAGACACAATTTAATTGAACTGTTTGAGATGGATACTTTATATGTTCAACTTGTGCCAAATCACTACCTCATTTGGCAGCCATTTATTGAATCCCTTTTGCATGCAAATGTTTTTGAAGATAAGAAAGATGTAAATAAAACTAAGCTATAGTTGTCTCAGACCTCAGTCCTTAAAAGATCTCTTTATCTTTGTAATATCTCGTTTCATCTTCCACATCTCTATCAAAACCCAAACTCTTTCTGTTCAGTTTCAATTACCTTTCCATGCTCTCCATCATGGTGCCTCTCATCCTCTTCACCAGGGAGTGCCACGGTCATCCTATACTCCAAAAAGGAGCATTTCTCAACAGCTAAGCTGTGCTCCATCTTGGAAAACACTGACTTAGAGAGTAATTTGTTCTTTCTTTTTGGTTTATATTTGTGGACTAAAGCCTGAGGTGCGCCATAGTGGTGGGAGGTGGACCATTTTATGCTTCCAACAGTTCAGTTGTGCACTATGGTCAGCAGGTATGGAAGAAAGATAGGCCTCAAGGCAGAGGTCTGGAAGACTAGAAAGGCTCTCTGGGGTCTCTTTACACAACCTCCCCTCTGGTAGTCCTTTCTTCCTGTGCTGATTAAGTCTGGGAGTGCTAGAGGTGCTTTCTCCAGAAAATATGTCTGAAATTTGAATAAGATACTCCAATTTTTTAAATTCTTATTTCCTTTGATAAAGCAGACTTGTCTAAAAGAATAGTCCTTTCATTGATTTGTGCCCTTTCCTTGTTTTTCCATTTGGATGTGTATGTGAACAAAGGTCTCACTTTCTAGAATTCTATCAGAGTATAGTTTTTCAGCACTTGGAACTAAAAGTACCTACAGAAATCAAACACCCTGATTTTCTAAACCTATAAGTAATTTACACCTATTCCTCATAAATACGCACAGAGTTGTGATTTAGGGATAAATTCTTTGTCCTTTGTTTGTAAACGAAGAGTAGAAGGGAAATTTTGATGTAATGTCATTTATACTTATCTACATTAAAGGTTGAGTATCCCTAATCCCAAAATCTGAAATCTGAAATGCCAAAATCCAAAACTTTTTGAGAATCAATGTGATGCCACAAATGGAAAATTCCTTATTGAACCTCATGAGCAAAACAGAGGCACTTTTTAAAAAAATGCACAAAATTGCCTTCATGCTATGTGCATGAGATTTGTGTGAAACATAAGTGCATTTTATATTTAGACTTGAATCTCATCCCTAAGATATCTCATTTTATGTATATATATAAATATATAAATACACATTTTATATATACATATGCATACACACATAAACACACGCTTATCTATATATGCAAATATTCCAAAACCCAAAAAGATCAGGAATCTGAAATACTTCTGATATCAAAGAAGAGATACTCAACCTGTATTTTCAAAATCATGACTAAAAGGACACAGTTATTATTAGTTATCTGTTAATAAATTATGTTTTTCCTCAGAGAAATAATGGTTATCAAAGACATGGTTATGACACCATACTTTTTCATACTTTTTAAGTCACAACTATGCTAACTGAATGTAGTCTTTGTGCCTTATTCACTTTAGCCAATGGGTCAGTAAGACCTCGTACAAGAGGCCAGTAATCAGAATGCCCTGCTCCACTAAGTACAAGCCTATTAAAATAACTTGCATGAGTATAGTGAGGTACCATATTTGACTGTGGTGTTCATCTTTCATGAATGATTATGGCACAGCAGAATTCAGATTCCACTTGACATTACAACTCAGGACCATATCACTATAGTAGTACCACACTAGAAGGTTCGTTGCACTCAGCACATGTGGTTAAAAGAGCAAATTCTACCAGGATATATGCACAAATGTGTGGCTCCCCTGAGAACTGACACATACCTACAGTTTGTATATGAACTACCTAAAAATAAGAGACAGATTCTGGGACATTAATTACCAATCACAAGAATTCACAGAATCACTGAAATTTATCCATCTCTTCATTTTCTAGCATAATTATAGTCTATACCAGTACTTTCAACTACATTTCCCAATAAAAAAATTGACTTTTATGCCAGAAAATATTATAATAACTCCTAAATTCAAATATATTGTGGTATTTACAAAAACACAAGTACATTTTATCTCACAAGCATGGAAGACTCATAGCCCCTCAACATTTAAAAATATTTCAGTATAAAGAAGATGGGTGGCACCCAAGATTGTTCAGATTCAGAAAGCAAAATGCAAAAAGATTCAGATTTCACTCCCAGATTAAAGGAGTATCAAAAAATAATAATAAAAAGTTTAAAACCCAAGCAGACCTTAGAAAAATCGGTTCCTAATAAAATTTGTGAGATTCTATACACTTAAACAAAAACTGAAGAAATACCTGTCACTGTAACTTGGAAACTAAAAGGACAAGGGCATTCTCAATGCTTATCCCTCAATAACTTTCACAAATTAATATGTATCAAAAAAAGTTTCCCACTCTGTATCAAAGTCTTGAGCTCTACTGGAGATCTGATATTTACCTATGTTTAAATAATAGCATGAATATGTTAAAGTACCAAAGGTTTCCAGTGCCTGAATGACCACAAAATTCTTCCATATTGCTCTTTTAAAAATTACAGAATTGGAGGCTGAGACAGGAGGATCGCGAGTTCAAAGCCAGCCTCAGCAACTTAGTGAGGCCCTAAGCAACTCAGTGAGACCCTGTCTCTAAATAAAATACAAAATAGGGCTGGGAATGTGGCTCAGTGGCCGAGTGTCCCTGAGTTCAATCCCGGGTTCAAAATAATAATAATAATAATAGAAAAATTGTATAGATACAATAATAATAGAAAATTGTACTTTTTTCTAATAATAGAAAATTGTACTTTTTCTTTCCATATTTATTAATATTGAGGTCCCTTGCATCTTCCAACAACTCTGTTAGAATATCACTCACTGTGCCAAAGAGACAATGAAGTGAAGTGAGTAGAATCTCAAAATATTTTGATTTGGTAATTCCAAAGCACTTGGTTTCTTATTATATGTCTCTTGAAATACAAATCAATTCTAAAGAGTTTGATGCACATCTTTTTTCTTATGACAAATAAAAACTAAGTGTCTATGCCACTCCTGAAAAATTGAGCCAGTTAATTTAGGGATTAAGGATTGTGTATCTTAATCTATTTCTCCCTTAACCATAGAAAATCTAGATTCAAACAGGTACAGAATAATCGAAAGTAAATAGTGGGCTGCCACTGATAATTAAGTACCCACTAAAAACCTACCTGAAAGATTGCGGAAGTTATAGAACAAACTAATGGAAAAAATATTATCAGATTTACAGGAATCTATTTTGCAAATAGATTTTCACACACATCTACTAGATGCCTATATGGTTAATGTACTATTTTCTACTCTCTTCAAATAGCATTTGTTTTATCCTACAAAAGTATTTCAATGAAATGTACAGGGGGTGTTTTAGGTGACTGAACCTTTTTATGAGAGGGAGGAAAGGAGAATGTTTATCCATACACATGGATCCACATGTTTGCCCTTCTCATCACATAGACACCAACTAACCAGTCCTTACCAGAGCTTGTCACCTCAGAGTCCGCAGCTGCCCCTTCAGATCTCACTAGGAGCATTCTGTCCAAGCGAGGAACAGAACTGGCTCTTAGCAACTATCATTCAATGTGTCATTTTCCACTTATTAAAATTAGAGGATAATGCTAAAACTACTCTAGGAGAGAGAGAAATACAAACTTTAGCTTTAAATATCAAACTTGGCTGCATCAAAAATACATTGACAGTGCTAAAAGACTCATTCCCACCCTCTGGTATTTTTTTCTTTCTTGCTCCCACCCCATTATTTATTTATGTATGTTTTTATTTTTGGTAGGCTTGCTATTCCCATTTTGTTGCAAGGCTGCATTTAATTCATCTGATTCTGCAGTTTAACAAAGCCCTTTGACACCTGTGTTCATTTGTTCTCAGCTGGTGAATGAGCAACAAGAAAGCAGACCCCTCCTGAGCCCCTCCATCGATGACTTTCTCTGTGAAACCAAATCGGAGGCAATTGCAAGGCCAGTAACGTCCAATACAGCTGGTAATTCTTTCACTTTTAACTGTGCCTCAAGTAGAGTTCGTTTTAACTATGGTAAAATGCACATTTTTTTCCTTCCAGGCATTTTAAGTAGGGAATGATGTTTGCAACCAAATGAAATTTTAGAACATGTACTACTCAGCATAACTACTAAATCACTTTTTATTATATAAGAAACTACAATGCATATCACCCAAATAATTTTGCTGACTCTAAGTGTGCTACTGTTGGCAATTAATTTTTCTATGCATAATTTTATATTCACATCTTTGCATTTCAAGTTGTATCACATTCAAACAAAAGCATCTGTCTCAAAGTAAGTTCTGGTTGATGGCCCAATTATTTCTGGAAATATCGCAGTAAAATAAAAATGGGGCAGTCTTTCCAAGTGGCTTCAAATGACAATTAAAATGTCCTACAACCATAAGACAGTAGAAAGACACTTTCATTTTCTGATAAACATGTTCCTTGCCCCCTTTTGCAAATTATTTGAACATTCCAATCTGCCTGAACATTCTTCTGGAATTAAATATACTCAAAGAGTAAACTATCATCTGCTCAGTGCCTGGCACATGTAGGAACATGCATTCCAAAGTCTCAACCCAGAGAGTGAAGGCAGCCACTGGCAAGAATGACACTTAACAGAGGCAGGCTCTCTGCACTGACTTCATTTGGTCAAAATACACATTTAAGGTATGTCATTCAAAGAAGAATGAAAAAATAATGTTTTAGAATCAAAGATTATATTGGCTGTATAGAACAGAATTTAAAGGAAAAAGACAATAATCACATACTGCCTTATTAAATTTTTTACATTTTGCCATCACAGCCTCAGCTGGCTGGTGGTATATATATTTTAATTATACTTCAAAGTGATGAAAATCAGTAAAGAAGGAATTTATGATTCTTCCAAAATGTTAAAAATTACAACAAGAAGAGGAACTAACATCACAATAAGTGTCTTATGGGAGAGTACAGCATAAGTTTTCTGGGGTCAAAGAGTTTTAACCCCACCTCTGTGACTACGAACAATCTGCTAAGTTTCCTCATCTGTCTAGAAATAGCTAAGTCTCCGTTTCCTTTTCTAATAATTGTAAGATGTGTATCTCAGAAGTGACCTGAGAAGATTAAAAGAAGCAATCTATGAAAATCATTAACACCACGCGAACTCTGATATGACCGTTTCTGTCAGATATCAGGTGAAAACAGTATTCCTGACACTTCCCTTTCCCATTGTATTACTTTTTGTAGTATCACATGAAAGCGATCATTTTCTCAATTCAACTATCACTTTGAATAATCAAGAAAACAATACTTGGTACATTTTAGGCAGGAAGTTAAACAAGTTCAGATTGTATCAAATCTGATTCAGCTTCCTGATCTATAAAACCAGCTCAACCTCCCAAAACCACAAAACTACACCAGAAAATACAAAGCTTTTTTTTTTTTTTTTTTCTCTAACTGCAGGCAGATCCATGAGAACTGGATGCACTAAGAAGTTGTTCTTCACTTTCTAATTCTCAATCTTGAGAAATCACTTAGAAAGGACCCTGCCCTCCCCCTCCCACCCCACCCTACACATACAGGGCAATTTAAGATATGAATCAAAAACTACTTTTCACCTTGGTTTTCTAACATAAAAGAGAGACCTACAAATTATAAGAGGAAAAACATCAACAGAAGGTGTAATTTCTTGCAATGACAATATATACAGCATTGTCTTCTATATTAGCTTCTTAGGACTTCTGTGACAAAGTACCACAATCTGAGTAGGTTAACAACAGAATCCTATTGTCACACAGTTCTGGAGGCTAGAAGCCCGATATCGTGGTGTTAGTAGGGCCTAAGGGTTCCCAGGAAGGACCTGTGCCAGGTCTCTCTCCTCATTCCTTTCTGGTAGTCCATGGTTTGTGACAGCATAGCGCCAACCTTCACATGGTGTTTTGTCTGCACGTGTGTCTCCCTGTCTGCATGTCTGACTCTATGTCCCGATGTTCCCCTTTTAAAAAAGACACTAGTCATTTTGAAATCGTGACCTACCCTCTTCCAATATGACCTCATCTTTAATTACATTTCCAATCCCCTTATTGGAAATGAGGTCACAACTCTGAGGTGTTAGGACTCCAGCATCCGAATGGAGGGGGGACGCCATTCAATCCATAAAATTCTTCAAAGTACGGATCCGAAAAATGGTGTTCTCAGACTGCAGACTTTTGTTTTTTTCAGCCTAGATGTTGAGTATATCTGATTCACACAGATTTTTATCCTGATAAAAAAAGACTTGTCAATCCCCAGCACCGCAAAAAAAAAAAAAAAAAAAAAGACTTGTGTTGAATAGAGTTGTCTTCTAACCTTAAAAGTATATTTCAGTACAGAAACATTGTGTTTTTTAAATCCCTAAAGAGTATATAGTTCTTATATAAATCAATACAAAGTAAACGATATAGGAAATATTTTTTCCAAAGATCAGATGATCAAATGTTTTTCTCTGCAAACACTGAAAGAACATTTTTTTGCTTCATAGAAATTATTATTATAATTTTTAAGTGTTTCAATAATCTTTTTTCACTTTATTCTTGCTTTTACATTAGGATTAGCTATTTGTCATCCAATGATAATAAATCTAAACTGATCAAATAAGGATGCTTTCCATTTTTTCTCAATATTCTAAATTCTATTTAGCTCATCTGTACTCCAGGTAGACAGATAATTCTGTATTCCTACAATAACAATACATACAGCATTGTCCTCTATACTAACTTCCTAGGACTTCCTAGGAAGTCCTAGTATTCCTAGATTATAAGTAAGTTAAAATAATTGCTAACATCCTTAATTTTAAAATGGCAGGTAAATACATCTTATATAAAGATTCATGTCAACTACTCTGAAAATAGCTAGGCAGTTGATATTTTAAGAGTGATTATATTGTAGCACAGATAATACTACAAAATTTACAACAATAACTTCTTGTTATAATCTCCCAATAAATATAATGTATGTTAAAGCACAAAAAGACTCTTTGGTAAAGATCAAGAAGAAAAACAAGGGTCTTTGGTTTGCATTTATCAAGTTACATAATCTAAAATATTTTACCCATAAATTTGAACCATTAACTGAACAGTTACTTTAGAAGGAACATTTTCCACAATTTAAAAAAAAAATTTAATCTCACTCTTTCATTTGGGGTTTATACACTGACCTTTGGGACCCCTATTTATAAGGAAAGAACTACCCTTAAGACATTCACAATCTTGCCGCAGCCACCTAATAAAATAGCTTAGCTGTGAAATTAGTGTAATATTTACAAAACACATTTTTATGAAGCTCAAATAGTTGTGAACCAATGTATGGCAAGGCCCTTGAGAGAGCTTAGAAATTTGGGGAAACATTTTAATGATATATTCCAATAAAAAGGAAAAGTTAATTCAATAATTCAAATATATTCTATTTGATATGTCTATTTGAAAGTTCCTTGAATTGCCAACCATTGAAATTATGCCTCATTGCACTGTAATGATATTAATAGCATTGTGCTTAACACCAAAATATCAAAATAGAGCTTCATAACACATGTTATTTCATTCTGTTCTAAGCAGCTTCACCTCCCAGGGCCCAAGGAAGTTAGTATTCATAGACATTTGCAGGGCCCTGTTGGAATCTTCCAGTTCAGTAGGCTGTGACCTTCAATTTTTGAGAGAGAAACAAATACTTTGGTAATGCGGTATCTTCCATTTTTAGGAAATTTTATCCAGTGGAATTAAGTTATTCGAAAAAGAAAGTTTCTGAGATTGCTAATTATGTAAATCATGCCTCAGATTATGCAAACTGCCAAATAATTAGGAGCTAATAAATACATAAATAAATACCACATCAATAGAGTTTGCATACTCCCTCCAAGTTCAGAGGAAGTCTAGAGAGGAGTGGTGAAGAACACTGGTTTAGAGTGGCAGACCTATATTTGAGTCCTGACATGAGCACTGATGTACCAGTGATTAGCTTTCTTTTGCTGCTACCACAAATTTAGTGGCCCAAATAATTTTACTACCTTAAAGTTCTGGAAGTCAGAAGTCCTCCAATCAAGATGTCATCAGGGCTACATTCTTTCGGGAGGGTCTAGGAAAGAATTTGTTTCCTTGCCTTTTCCAATTTCTAGAAGCCACCTGAAATTTTTTAGCTTCTGTCTCCTTTCTCCATTTTTGAAACCAGCAATGTAGCATCTTTAAAACCACCTGTAAACCTTCCATTTTCAAAATCAGCTGCACCTGAGTGAACTCTCACACCTCCCTCTCTGATTCTGACCCTTATGACTCCTTCTTATAAGAACTCATACAATTATACTGTAATATATATTTATGGGTTTTTAAAAATACATATATATATACATATACATATACATATACATATATATAGATATTTAGCTGGCAATGGACCTTTTATTTTATTTATTTATATGTGGTGCTGAGGATCAAACCCAGGGCCTCACATATGCCAGGCAAGTGCTCTACCACTGAGCCACAAATCCAGCCAATAATTCAATATATTTGAATTTGAATTATTACTATGCTTCTAGCATCATTCTAAGAGCTTTAGATAAAGCACTTCATTTAATGCTGTACAAAATAGAGTTTTATTCTTATTTTAGGCAAGCAGAAACTAAGGCTCAGAAGGACTGAGTAGCTTGCTCAAATGCATGTCAAAGTCAAGATTTGAACCCAGGCAGTCCTAACCACTGTTCTGTGCCTCTTATTTTATGTATAAGGACTACTTAATGTCAGGACACCAAACTGGGTTAGCTGACCTTAGGTGATAAAGACAGGACAAAGTACAAAAGGCATGAGTAGGACAAGAGAGAGCTGTTCAGAACTCACTGAGCTGGGGAGTCTCCCATTAGGAATGACTTCCTTTGGACAAAGTGTGCCCACAACCAATGAACCGAGTGGTGACTGACATATGCTCCATATAGAAAAATATGTATATGTGAAAAATGTTATTATACCTGGAAGATATTTTATTGGATCTACATACACATGCACACATGCATGTGTGCCCACAAATACACACATTTTCATATCCCATGATAAGAGGAAGTTATCTTTAGCACTCTCACTTTAAGCACATGAGTATTGGAACCCAAATCTTCATGTGATAATTTTTTCAATTGGGTTAAGAAGATCAGCAAAGCATATACCTCCTTCAATGCCTAGGCACATTGTCTTTGAAGCACATGTGGACCCAGAAGACCCTTATTTCTAAATCTTAATGAAGAATACACACATCCTCTAAATTGTCATTTTCTTCCTCCAGATAGTGAAAGGCTGTCCCCATATTGTTTTCAAAATTGTGGTTCTTGGAGACTTTCTCAGCTTCAAAGCTTGCCATGAGACCTCCAAGACAACTCTTTCATCAGCTGGGTGACAAATAAGGTCTTTGTGTGTGCTGAGCATTGGTTTTACCTTTGCAGAGAAAGAACAAAGAGACAAAGAGCTCAGAACAAAAACAGGAAGTGCCCAGGACCCTTTGGAGAGGAAAAGGACATTACTGACCCTAGTTTGAATTAGCAATTCACTCTTTCAGTAATTCATTTATTTCAAATGGTGAGAAGCAAAGATAGAGTTAAATCAGTCCTTGCCAGTTATTATTTTGCAACAAACAGACTTCTGATGTATAAATAAATGATTCCTACATACTTGCTTCTAAAAGAAGTCCAGGAGTAAGTGACTAATTCTTAGTTGATGGTAGAATTAGTAAAAAGACATATATAGCATTTCAGAGACTGTCATCAGCTTCCTTTCTTCTATTATTAGAAAGTCACATTGTACCTGAAGCCCTTGTCAAACTAACAGTGTTCTGGAAACTTCTATTTAACCATTCATTGGGTGTGAAGTGTGTGGCATCCTCACCTATCTTGGCTGCCTGCCATGCTTACATTTTAGATATAAAGCCAAGCAATTTAATTCTAAAAACCACTTCTTTCCCTCTACATTCAAAGACTTTCTAACCACAAAACACTTCCCATATCTCAAAGAATCTCAGTGTTGGAAAGTGGCTCCCCTCTTCTCAGGAAGACTGGGTTGAGATAAGCTGACACTTTCAGGGCACTTTATGATAAATTTATTTCATAGGACCCTCTGTAGAACCAATATCTTTGTCTCATCCTCAGTTTTATTCCCAATAGTGTTTCCTCCTTCTATCTGTGGATTTGATTCTGGTCTGAAATAGAAAGGAACTGGGAAAATAGAAGAAGAAGGGGAAAAAAAGTACCAAATTGACCTCCCAAGAATAGAAATTAATTTAATTTAATTTAATTTAATTTTATTTTATTTTATTTTATTTTATTTTATTTTCACAATGCTGAGGATCAAACCCAGGGCTTCATGCATTTTAAGCAAGGGGTCTACCACAGAACTTCATACTTACCCCAATCCACAAATAACATTAATAAGCACCTATCATAAGTCTGGCACTTCACACAAATTACATCATTTAATGCTTATCTCATACCTAAAACTCTATTAATTCCCCATTTTTCAGATGAGGAAATTGAAATTAAAATTGCTCAAGGAACTTACCTCAACTCCCACAATGAAGCAGTGGTAGTCAGACCTGTGTACTTCACCAAGAGCCAATCACTGTGATTTGGAATTGAAATCAGAAAACAAGATTGCTAAGAGTGAAGCCTGACTGTTATTCTAAGGATCCATAGGAATGGTTAGCTCTTGAAGGTGGTGTAGTACTAAAGAAATCCTGTGAGTTCAGTGGAGCCCTGAAGCTGCTTTGAGTGGCTGGAGGGCAGAGCAGATGGAAGGGTGTTGAGACTTAAATAAAAATCCGTTCTCCACTAAAAGGAAAAGCTGGGATACTTAAGAAGAGGCGTGGTGCCATTGTAGACTGGGCCAGGGAGGGTTAACACCAGGGTTTCTCTGTCCTTCAGTGGCTTTCAAAGCTACCTGGGTGAAGAGATCTTAACCCAACAAGCCACCAGGTGTGCTCTGGTGCTGAGGCAGCAGAACAGCAGGGACTGGTGGAGAAGGAGGGCTGGAGAGGCCTTCTCTAACTGGACTCTTCTGTTTCTCACAATGAGCTAGTCCAACACTAATTACTTGCACTGTAAAAGAGAGCAGAGGGTTAACAAAGCTTGCCTTTTAAATTCTCATTTGCCTAGTTTGCATTGGAACAAATAATTGTTTCTGCCTTCATTAGAGTATTAAATACAATGTAATCAACCTGCTAGGAAATAAAAGTGTAACAGTTTTATAGCTGGTTACATTGAAATTTAAATTTGCATATTAAATAGCAAAAGCATTAACATGTGTACCTATTCATCAGCTATGGATTACAAAACACCTCTCCAGTGTGAGCCCAAACAGCATGCCATTTTCTGATTGAACTGCTTAATTAAATAAAAGATGATTAACAGCATTTTTTATACCCCATATACTTTACTGTTTAAAATTAAAACAGGAAGACATTCAGAAACTTCACTAAATTTCTGAACATGATAGATTGACTATTCTCTGGAAAGACCTCATTCTAAAATAAACCCTTGCTAAAAATGAAGCAAAACAAGTAAATTGTACCTGACTTAGATTCAATTTTATCATCTTAATTTCATTCAAAGCTCATCACTGCTCAGGCTGGTCTGAGTCCTAACTCACTGGGTTGTACTGTGCCAAATCTAGGGGAACATGAGGCAATCTTACCATCTAACAAATTGTCTTTATAAATCAATGGTAAGCCAATATAATTCAGTGATTCTAAACTATCATATGAACACAAGATCTCTCTGTACCCAGCTGAAACCTATTTTTAAAAAGTAAGTACAGAACAGTAAATAAATTTATTTTAAACTCTTCCAT
The DNA here is from genome assembly GCA_020662805.1 of Glaucomys volans. Lineage (NCBI taxonomy): Eukaryota > Metazoa > Chordata > Mammalia > Rodentia > Sciuridae > Glaucomys > Glaucomys volans. The sequence continues at coordinate 483,574 of JAJEJO010050467.1, forward strand.
TTCTGACAGTGTTGACCACAGGCTTGGATCTCCTGGACCTGAGTGAACCAGTGTCTCAAACTCAAACCAAAGTCAAAAAGTCAGAAGCATCATCAAAAACTTCATCCCTCAAGAAAAAGGCTGATGGATCTGACCTCATCAGTGCAGATGCTGAGCAGAGAGGCCAGCCTCTCAGAGGCCCAGAGACTTCATCCTTAGATTTAGGTAAGGCAATAATGTATGGTGGCTGCTGCCCAGCCTTGCCCTGCTGGAGTTGATACAACAGAGAAGTTCCACTGATGATTTTAAAACAGTGAACAAGGAAGTAGGAAAGATGAAGTCCATTTAGGAAACTGGGTAGGACAGGCCTTCTTTTGTGTCTGAACTGAAAGCTGTTGGGGAGCTTGACTTTGCTTAAGTGGTATTGATTCATTCATTTACACATTCAACCCACATTTACTAAGTTCTTGAGAGATGCCAGCACCATGGTAGGAATGGGAGTTCAAATAAAAGTAACTTGCTCTCTAGGAGCACTCTAGAGCAAGAGAAGACACATGTAAACAACTCTAACACTAGACCCAGGGACAGTCAGACCAAACAGTGGCATATAACAACGTTGGGTATATGTCCAAGACAGTCATCATAGCTGCCATTTATTGTTGGCTTAAAATGTCCAGGAACTATTCTGCATTTTACATATATTGTCTCACTTAATCATCACAACTCTGAAATAAGTGAGAAACCGAGTTTTAAAATCTAACATCGAAGTTCACCTCCTTAAGCAAAATTTCCTTCTAGAAACATGCTAGAAGTGCTTGAAAGCCACCTCTTTAACGGGAGGCTGGTAGACAGGACTCAGTATGCACATCCTACACCAGATCCATGGACTCATCCTCAGAAATGAAAATACACATAGCCCTTGATATAATAAGTTCGGGTAAAACAACTTGATTACTTCAATTGTAAAAACAGCCCAATTTACCTTCAGAGGCATCATTTTTCTTTAGCTGCACGTTTTAATATTCATGCCTCATTGAAAAGGTAAAGATTGGTCTTGGATTTTAAGAAGATGGGGTAAGTCACTTGGATAAGCCTTCTCAATCTTAATTGATATCTCTCTTCTCTGTACCTCATGTTCTCTCCTGGGCTCCCTTACCCCCTTCCTTTCTTCCCAGTAGACATTCAAACCCAACTGGAAAAATGGGATGATGTTAAGTTTCATGGAGAGCGAAATAGCAAGGGGCATCCAATGGCAGAGAGAAAATCATGTTCATCTAGAACGGGATCCAAAGAGCTCTTATGGTAAGACTTTCATACCAGTAAATAGCTACTGGTGTGCCAACCGTCTGTGTGTTTCTTTCATGCACGGAAGTAGCCAATGAGCCAAGTTAATCCATGCATGATAACTTCCTACATAACAATGTTAAATATTATGGCTTCCACTAACTCTACACTTTCATCTGAATTGTCCGAAATTAACTTCATTTGATAAGAATTTGAGGAGGTTCAGGATTCAATATTGGTTGATGGTTTTCTGAATGTATTACTGAGTTATTAGTCAGCAGATGTGCTTATGTATATATACATGTGTGAGTATATTTATTTTATTACATATATTGTAGTTAAATTAGATTTTGGGGGTTATTCAGGTAAACTTTTCTGGCTCTCTCTATTATCCACATAAGGCAATGTAATAATTAAGAATATCCATAATTACCCCTGGGAAGATCTGCCTTCCTGGGTTTTACCATGTTTGTGAAGCTTCCTAAAGGACAGCTTTCTGCTACCTTGCACCTGTCCGCTTAGTTTGACATCTTAAATCTATATGAAGATACGTAGTGAACTACTCCCCCCACAAAAGAAGAATAGTGTTCTTTCATGAAATGGAGTCTTAACAAAAATGGTATTGCATTTATTTTCTTTAGCCCATAATTGAACTGAACTCTAATCAAAAACAGTAACACCTAACACCTTATAGCCAGTTGAATCATGAAGTGGTCACTATAATAGAAATTTATAAAAATTATCTTTCTCATCAGAATTCTAATGAGAGCTTTGCATGGCTTTCAAGGATGCACATTAACTAAGTGTCTTGGCTGGATTTCTAGCTGAATTTGTTTCCTGATGTACATTAATTTCCTTAATGTATCCGTCACAGGTCTTCAGAGCACAGATCTCAACCAGAACTGAGTAGTGGGAAGAGTGCCCTCAACTCTGAGTCGGCTTCAGAGTTGGAATTAGTGGCTCCGGCACAGGTAATTAAACCAGTTCTTCAGGAAACCCAGCTGTTCTACTAGAATATATATAGATATTTCATTTAAATTTTGCACAAAAAGTTTGAATTATTTTTCTGTATTTTGCATTTTGTGTGTTTTCTCACCTGGTAGCTATCTCAGTGCTTAGAAAAACTGAAAAGATGTGTGTGTATGTATATATGAAAGGCAAATGACCACACTAGGACCACAAGTCAGCCAAGAAATCTTTATTAAAAAGTGGTGACTGCCACTAGCGTGAGAAGAGTCCGGTAGCAGCAGCAGGCAGGGCTTGTGGTAGCTGGCTTAAGTACACCCAAAGAGGTGCTTGGTGCAATTGGATTGGCTATGCCTGAGGGAAGTTAGTAGTCCTTGAGCTCATTTGTTAGAATTTTGCATGTACATTAAGGATTGGTCAGGGGCAGCAGGTTGAGGACTGCAAACAACATGAGGAAGTGAAAGTTTAAGGCTAGTGCCAGGCTGGGTGGGCCTCCTAGGAAATAGAAACTTAACATGAGCCAAGGTCAATGGGCAAGCTGGGCAGCCTTAGGGAAATAGAAACCTAACAGCCCGCCTAATAATATACATACATGTTTGGTTGGAAAATACGTTAATGAATTCACTGTGTACTTAGCACTTTTTGACTACCCCATTATTTTGCAATACAAAATTGTTCTACTCCACTATTTATATAATAGGATCCAAAGAAGAGGAAATTATATCTTGAGTGTTTGTTCACATCTATGCCCTGTGGAATAAGATACTTAACTATACATCAGAAACTTGCCTGTTAAGATAAATTTCATGCCAAAGAATATATTACTTCAGTTATTAGCAGCAATGATGATCTTGGTAAGAGCTCCCATTGTGAATGCAACTAAGTATTAGGAACTTACTATGTCCTTTTCATGTGTTATATCTAATACTCAAATAATCTTGTGAATTTTTATTGGCTGCACTTTAAAGATATTTCTCAGTCAAACATATTTTTCTGGGGCATAGTCACTGGTGGGAGTGGGATCTGAGCCAGATCTGTTTGCTACCACTTGGCCCCCAACTCCAATGTAACACACATGTCTTATAACTATTCATCCCCTGGGTTGGTTTAAGACCATCTCTCCTGTGACTCTAAGAGAGCCCAAATCAGTCTCAGCCTTTTCATTCCCTGGAGTATTTTTCAAGACTACAGTCTTGACCTACAACTGTAGAGAGTTCTTGAGAAGTGTGTGCCCACTCACATTCATGCAATCTACAATCTAGCCAAGGTGAGACAAAGTATTTAAGGAAAACAAGTGGGCAGAAATGAGCGGGAGAAGTTTTCCAGAGTTAATTAGATGAAATGGTGAGACTAAGAGACGAAATAACGTATTTGAGGTAGAATAAATGATAACTGTAATAGCAAATATTATTGAGCACTATGATTAAAGCTTCTAATATAGATCATTTGATCTTGACAAAAGGCTGAATGAGGTCAGTCCAGCTATCTGCCCACCCCCATTTGTACAGATGGGGAAACTAGGACACAGTGAAACAAAGAAACTTATCTTTGTACCCCACAACTCCTAAGTGGCAGAGAAAACAAGGACACAGAGAGGAAATGGAAGGCCACTGGAAACCTTGCTAAGCCACCAGTAGCACCCCCCACAAACACCTCACCCTCCTCAACAGAGGACATGACCATTCCCAGAACTCAGCTGGAAAACAAGTCAACCAACTTCCTGAACAAATCGCCCTGCCAACTTTAATGAATTGTAAATGTAGCATGAAAGAGTATTTTCTTTCTTTGTATCCATTCCAAATGTATCTTTTTAAAAGAAAAATTACAGCACTTATTAGAAAAACATTTCTTGGTAAGTGCACTAGATTTAGACTCAGCTAAAGTAATTGGTCCAATTTCATGAACTGGAATCCTTGGAACAATTTAATTTGGCAATAAAAGATTTGTTTCAAAAGCAGGGTGAGACTCGGCACAGTGGGCTGTTCTACAGCGAGCTGGGGCAGGAGAACAGCTGGGGTCCTTGGTTACCATAGAAACCCACAATGCCTTTATCTTATTATCCCAATGACTGCTACTCTCCTGCTGGCTGTCTGCTTCCATCCCACCACACAGTCCTTCCACTTACCCCCCAGCATGCCTTACTTTAAGCAAACACAGTGTGCTTTGGAAAATTGGCATGAAATTCCCTATATTGTCTTCCAAAATACAGTTTAAAATGTGCAATGAGAGTTCTGTCTCTAGGTAAATTAGTGAATCCTTTTAGAAAGATAGTTATTTATAAAGAATTTACCCCTTGGTTTTTTTTTTCTTTTATCTTGTGTCTTTACTCATCAAGATTGACTCAAACTAAGAAAATGCATAATCCTCTAGTTTTGATTCCAATTTATCATGACATAAGAAAAGTTTCATGAATTTGAGCTCCAACACTATATCTAAAACTCCAAGTCACTCAAGTGGAGTAGCAAAAGAATGGAGTGATTGATCTACTTGTAATAAAGATGAGTGGGTCATCTCCAAAAAGAAAAACAACTTATGTCCCAGCATTTCATTGAGATGAGAAGGAGATTATTAGAAGATCCTGCCCAAGTATCACCTCTTGGCTCTGGTTGACAGACTACATTAGCTAACAACCTAAGGACAACTCTTGGTCATCTTGGCCTTGGCTGATAGGTCCTCACTGGAACTGGTTTTATAGACCATATTGCTCCTAGTCTCCACTATTTACAAAAAGAAGAAATTGGGGCATAGAGTCACACCCTTCAAATCAACCATCTCAGCCCTTGTTATTGCTGCATTCTCACTCAGATGGCTCACGGGAAAAGCACAGAAATGTTTTCTTCTCTCTTGAACCAACATACATTACCCTAGGCAGTTGCTTGACAGGTGAGGAACTGTTTATAAACCGTGTCTTAAACTCACATTTCAGAATCACAAAGAAAATGGAAGCTCACAATGTGAAGAATTCTTATGTTTTTTTCATTTTCTTTTCAAGACAGGAAAAGGGGAAAACAGTATAGTTTCTTTCAAATAGTGTTTTGAATACACTAATCAGAGTGGAAGGAGATTACAACAAATTATTTAATCTCTATATGCTCAAGAAGAAAGTTTCTCGACACTTATGCAAACTGTGTAATTAGTATTCCCTAGAGTTCATTTGTTTAAAGAAATCAGGCAATCTGAAAAATTAGAAAACATTTGAATAAATGAAGAAAACACAGAAAGTAATGATGTAAAATTAGGTTTTTCTATAAATGTGTTAAGAAGGTGATTGGTGAAGCAAAAGAAAAAGAACTTCAGCCTCTGCTGAAGAATAATAGTTCAAGACTTCCCTTTACAGTTTGGACACTCCAAGACAGGTGCTTATAAACCTCTGTAAAGTTTTGTCAGAGTGTGCGCCAGCAGGCTCTCCCAATGCTTAGTCATGATCAGGTAACCCACTGATTTTGCCAACTTTGGCACGGAGAATGCTGCCTTTCACATAATCATTGTTCCGAACCAGAACAATTTGAACTTTAAGTGCAAATGTGTTTTCTTTTAAGTAATATAAAAGGGTATTAAAGTAATATAAAAGGGAATGTATATTGATGGCTGCCATTTATTATATCCTTCATGCATTTACTATGAGATTACATTTCTCTTATATTATTTAAAATGCTTGTAATAACCTTGGGAGTTAACATTATCTCCATTTCACAGATGGAAATGTGTACTAGAGAGAAATAATTTTCCCCAGATAATGCAGCTGAGAAGCCAGAATTCAAATCACACTCATCAGCTTGTAAAGTCCTTTTTCTTAACCACAGACCACTTCATATCAACCATGTCCTTAAAGCACCCAAACTAACTCATAGCCATGTATTTCCCTTCTTATTGCAAACCCTGAGCTAAGTAATTTAAAAGAATATTTTCACTGTCTTCCAGAAACTTTGGAAGACAAATTATGATTGTCATCTAATTTGATGCCATACACGATTTGGTGCCTCCCCCACCTAATTTTATTCTCAACCCCTTACTTCCAAAAGAACTGCTAATGGCTTCCATTTCATTCCATTTCAATTCAACAAAGTGACTGCCTATGATCCATGAAGCCATAAGCGAGGCAGTGAAAACATTAGAAAGATGAGTTAGATTATAAGAAGTATTAGACCTTTAAATCTAATAGAAACAATTAAATACACTGTAAATATTAATAGTTTTGCTTGTTGGAAGACAGTACAGTTAACACATCAACATCCCATTTCTCCTCTGGGCCACACACACAGTGAGTTATTGGAGAAGGAAGGGTCAAAGATGGAAGGAAGGAGCAAAGAAAAGAAGTTGAGAAAAAAGGAAAAAAATCTGAAGGATCAGTTTCAGCATAATAGGAAATCTATACATAGTAGTTTCTCAGCAAAGGTTTGTTACAATGGGGGGAAAAGCAAGTGAGGGAATACTAAGCAAAAGTAAAACAATACTTATCAAATATAACAATAGAAGCAGATCCTGATAGCAGAAAGGGCAGAATTAAAATTTTATTCTTGATCACTTTGGAAAATAGTTTTTTAGTTATATCTGGTAATAGACGGTTCATCTCTCTTTAAAATCAGCATTTATTTGCCATAATGTTCTGCATAGAATTTCACAGTCATATAGAATGAGGAAAATGTATTGCCATGCCCTCTACAAAGGAAATTTGTCCTTGACACATGACAGAGAGCGTTCTTTGTGTACCTCCCATGACAAATATCTGTTGAACAATTAAAAAAAATTCTAAGCATCTCTATGAAGCTAGAGTTTCAATAATCTGTTCCAGTGTAAGAATCTAATTCTTCTTCATTGACCTCTAAACTTAAGGCCTTAAAAACATTTTTTTAGATGATTGCATATCTTGCCTGATACACACTAACCTAAAAGATAATAACAAAAGTCAAGTTTTACTAAGCACTTACTATGTCCTATGTATTTGTACTTACATGAACTATTGTACTCAATTCTTACAGGGACACTACAAGGGCATATACACTTTGCAGGTGAGAATATAGAGATTAAGTCATTGGCCCAAGGTTACCAGCTAATACTAAATGGTAACCTAGAATTGGACCTCAGGCAGTCTGACACCAGAGACAGTGCTTTTAATGTCACACTGTCATTCAAGTTCAATTAGTTGTTATATTTTCCTTTTCTGCATATTCCCTTCTCCTGCTTTTAATTTCTTTTGAAAGAATGCTGGGCTTCTGAAATGCATTTTGGTGGGAGAGCTCTAGCAATAATATAAAGGCAAGTGTCTGAGAAATCATGAACGCCATCAGAGTGGTGAGGCAGGGGGTTATGCTGGGACAGCCACAACCACGAATCCAACAATTTTCAGATCAAAATTTTGATCACAATCATAACTTTGAATAAAGAGAATGAAACACAATATTCCTTTTGAAAAGTTATTAAATTCTTTCTTCTCTCCCTTTACCTTGTGCTTATCATTTAGAACAAACAACAGCTGGAGAAATGAAATTGAAGAATGTAATACCCTAAGATCCAATTAGCTTAAACCAATTAAAATGCCATTTTTAAAGCCAACGTATTTCCAGGAGGTTGCTATAGCTGTGGAACATTTTTCAAAAATCATGCAAAAAGAGAAAAGGTCACAGTAGAGTACCTTTGTGATCTGCAGAGTTCTACCCACACACACATTATGCCAATATTTATATAAGAGCTTCTCCACGTGGGTCCCAGCCCAGCAGAAGCAGCATCCCCCAGCAACTTCTTAACAATGCAGATTGTAGGACCCCACCCCAGACTTGCTGAATCAGAAACCCTGGGGAAGGGACCCAGCAATCTGCTTTCAACAAGCTCTTCCAGGTGATTCTGACGCCCACTAAAGTTTGAAGATCATGGATACAGAAGAGTGCTATCAAAATAGCTGCAACTCAAACTTATGGATACAGTTATTTTGTTTATCATACCTCTATTTAGGCACTAAGCAATATCAACACTTTAGAAGCATTACTTGCATACGTTTTCCCAGATTAAAACTTTTGCCTATAAACAGTATAACAGTATTTCTTTCTGTTTTTAACCAGCTTGTCTGGACATACTGCTAAACTGTGGGGAAGTTTCATAATTTTAAATTGCATAATTATCTCAGTTTGAAACTGCCTTTGTTTAAAATTAGTATTTATGTATATTTCATAGCATTTATCTTATGCTTCCTGTATCCGGGGGTAAGGTAGATAACACTTGTCTTAGAAATAACCTAAGGCCTTTCTAACAATATGGAAAATAGTGCTTCCCTAAATAGTAACTTACTATCAAAACAAAATAGCATTTGCACAGTAAGATTCTGATTGTACTTGCTATTTTAAGTGGAAGAGAGAATATGAACTATAAGCCTAGAATCTTGAGAGAGATACTGCCTCTTCTTCCTGATAGATGGTGCCCTTTGTGTCCTGTGATTCATAATCCAGCTGGGTCGTGAAACATTGATGAAGAGAAGAGCCAGTGACAGTAATGGAGTTCTGTTAGGTCAGACTTCACAGGAAAGCAGATCCTGTTTCACTGGCAAAAGTGCCTGCTAATAAAAGGCAGTGCCTTGGACAAAAATATCAGTGCTTTCTATTTCTTGTAACACCATTCATGAGTCATTTATACCATGATAAAATGCACTGAATTGTTTATTTTTTATTTACTTATCTTTTAACTAACAAATGAAAAATATCATATTTATCACATATAGCATGATGCTTTGAAACAGGTATATATTGTGAAATGGGTTGATTGAGCTGTAATTAGTGTATGTATTACCTCATATTTTTGGTAGGGAGAACACTCAAAATCTCTCTTGGTGACTTTCAAGAATATAATGCATTGTTTCTAACTACGCACTGTATTGTACAATTGATTTCTTGAACACATTCCTCCTTTCTAAATGAAATTTTATGTCCTTCGACCAACATCTCCTCACCTACCACACCTCCCAGCCCTAGTAACTACCATTCTGCTCTCATTGGGTGAGTGCAGCTTTTCTGGATTGCACACATGAGTTAGATTATGTGGTATTTGTCTTTTGGTACCTGGCTTATTTCATTTAATATGATGATGTCCACCAGTTCCATCCGTGTCACAAATAACAGGATTTCTTTTTTTAAGTTGAATGGCATATGCACCACCACATTTTATTGATCCATTCATCAGTTGATAGACGCACCGATTGCATTTTTTTAATACTGTGAAGAGTGTTGCAGTGAACATGGGAGTACAGAGTTTTTCTCAGCATCTGAATTCATTTCCTTTGGATATACACCCAGTAGTGGGATTGCTGGGCCATTTGGTATTTCCATTTTTAATTTTTTAAGGAAATACCATACCATGTTCATAATGGCAGTACTGATTTACATTCCTACGAATCGTGTGTAAGGGTTCCCTTTTCTCCACATCTTCTTCAACACCTGTTAGGTTTTCTTTTTTCAATAGTAGCCATTCTAACAGATGTGAAGTAAGATCCCTGAGGATGGTGGTGTTAAGTATTTTTTTTTTCATATACCTGTTGACCACCTGTTGGTCTCCTTTTGAAAAATTCAGAGTCTTCTTCCCAGTGTTTAGTAGGGTTACTTGTTTTCTTTCTATTGAGTTTTTGGAAAGCCTCACAAATTTTGAACATTAATCTCTTAATGGATGTATCATTTGCAAGTATTTTGTCCCATTCTAAAAATTGCCTCTTCATTCCATTGATTGTTTCCTTTGCTATGAAGAAGTTTCTAGTCTGATGTGATCCCATCTGTCTATTTTTGCTTTTGTTGTCTTTGCTTTTGAGAACATATTCAAAAAATAAGTTCCCCATCAACATCATGGAGATTTCCCTCTAAGTTTTCTTCTAGTAGTTCTGTAGTTTGGAGTCTGACATTTAATTCCTTAATCTATTTTGGATTGATTTTTGCATATGGTGAAAGAAAAGGGCCCAATTTCATTCTTTTGCATGTGGATATCTAGTTGTCCCAACATCATTTATTGAAGAGAGTGTCATTGGCATCTTTGTGTTCTTGGCATCTTTGCTAGAAATCAGTTGGCTGTAAACAAATGGCTTTGGGGGTTCTTTATTCCATTCCATTGATCTGCATGTCTGTTTTCACACTGTCATGTGGTTTTGTCTACTATAGTTTTATAGTATGTTTTAAAATTAGTATGATGCTCCACTTTCATTCTTTTTGCTCAAGATTTCTTTGGCTATTTATGGTCTTTTCTGACTCTATACAAATTTTAGGATTTCTTTTTTTTCTATTTTTGTGATGAATGCTTTGGTGTTTTAAAAGAGATTGCCTTGAATCAGCAAATTTCTTTGCCTAGTATGGACATTTTAACAATACTTATTCTTCCAATTCAAGAATACAAGATACCTTTTCATTTATTTTCTTGTATACAAATAAATAGCCTTGTGCAATAAACTCAAAAGTTTACTTCTTACCATGTGCTCACATTTTTTTTTTTGAAGATTCATTTGTTTATGTTATTTGTGAAGGAACCAACAGGAAGACAAAAGAATTGGTTCCAAAAGCAAAGTATTGAGGAACAGAGATTTATATAGCCAGTTGGGAAAGAAATGTCAAACTAAGTTTCCCAAGTTAGATACAAGATTGATTAACTGTCTACAAGACCATAAGATCAAATCCCCTTTGGAGTTAATTTTTCTGCCACGCTATAGCATCCTAAAAACTTAGCCATCTTAAAAAGTTGTAAACATCTGCACCTTTATATTTGTATATATTTGTTAATATATTGTAACCCACGAGAACTCTATGAGGGTTGTAGTGAACTGCGTGGTGGTCTCCAAAAGAGATGTCCATATCACCCAGGATTTGTAAATATTACCATATATGGCAAAGATGTGATTAAGTGACTATAGATCTCAAGAAAAGTAAATGATTCTTTTCTACTTGGGTGGGTCCTGAATGTAACCTTATAAGAGTAACATGAGGGAGGGGTTGAGAGAAAAGAGGAGGAGGTAGTGTGGAGTGATATATCCCTAAACCACCTGAAGTGACCAAGTGCTGGCGGAGGCGAGGGACAGGTTGTCCCCGACAGCCCTCAGGGGGAGCATGGCTCTATTGGCACTTCAGTTTTGGATGTCTAGCCTCCAGAACTTTGAGAGAATAAATATTTTTTAATCCATTCAATTTGTGGGAATTTATTATAGCAGCCCTATGAATCTAGTACAGGAGTCAAGTAGACTTATTAGAAATGGCTCTAGCATAATATTAGGAAATCAAGCAATCTCAATCTGCCTTTTTCAAAGTTGGAGATACATTTTTCTTTCATAAATCCAACTGGACTTCTCAGATGTCTCCCAGAATATGACCACAGTTTGTTGAGTTCTTAAGTACTCAGAGAATAGCACACTGGGAAACAGTGCTACAATCCCATGGGAAGGGGCCTTAGCGGCAGATCCTCTGCACTGAGGATGCCGCCCTCTGCAGAAAGCCCAGAAGAAAGAATCACTGTGAGTGCAGTGCCCATGACTTGGCACCATGTGGTGATGGGTGTTAAGGTGGCATGGACAGCCACTTATTCATATGAGGGTCCTTTTCCCCACTAGGACTCAGTTGTGTCTCTTTTGTAGCCTTTGCTTTCTTTTCTTTTCTTTTCTTTTCTTTTCTTTTCTTTTCTTTTCTTTTTCTTTTTCTTTTTCTTTTTCTTTTTTTTTCTTTTTCTTTTTCTTTTCTTTCTCCTCTGCTGAGTAAATGGGGACCCAAGGAAGCCTCCTTTGCTGGTCTTTACCACAGTGACATATTACCTCTCCCTGTCAGAAGACAGCCATGTACTTTTGAAGGCTTGTCATTGCCAGAAACAAAATAGTGTAGATTGAGAAATATAATATGCATAAATTAGAAACCAAACAACCGCATATTTCACACTCTGCATCAAAGTTAGACATAAATAAGAAGAGTTTGCAGTTCACAATTATTCAAAGTGACCTAAGTAGTCCTATTTAAAGCTAGAAGGTCTTTATGTTCTCTTCAATCCATTGAACCCAGGGACTATGCAATTTCCAAACAAAAACATTTGGCCACAATCAAAAATATCACATGAGTTTCATACTGTTACTAAATATATATAAAGGCATGTAACATCATTTTAAAAATAAAGCTCTCATAATTTTCTTATGATTTACAGCAACCTATTGACAAGTATGTCTCCACCCTAATGAACAAAAATCTAATTGAATGTTTTTAATTCACTTCTGGGAGATTATGAATTAATTGTTTACTCTGAAAATAAATATAGTATTCTTGGTTTTAAACAAAACTTGGTTTGTATTTTTAAATTGAATCCAAGAATCTTGGATTCTTTGGCTTCTGCAGCAAGTATGAGTTTGCTTCTACAATACTGGAGTTCAACAAATTGGACCATTATTTTTATTAACTTGTATAAAATCTGGTTCTAAGGCCCAGGATGGTGTGATAGTCAATCTCACTTAGGTCTGAGGTACCCCTCTCTGCCAGCTATATGGACTGAGAGCTGGTATTCAGTTTCATGAGGCCTAGAAAATCTCCCAAGAGGTTACTTGCTCACAGTGCCCAGTGAGCCTGGCCCACCTGCCAATGATTCACTGGCACCCAGGCAGGCCCAGGGACAGCTCACCACCCTTTCAGAACCACAAGCTCACTGCAGTGGCCTCACCCCTGCACACCCACAGGCCTGAGCCTTTACTAGGCAGCTCCCTTGAGCATCCTGCACCCACTCCCCTCCCCAGTCCGCCCTGTGCCTTCACAGACTCAGTCACCCCAGGTTCAGGGCAAAACTCAAGTGCCCTCTCAAACTCCCAGGAGCTCTCCCTTGGCCAGGAAGCTTCAACAGAGAACACCTTCTAGGGTCGGGGAGAGAAAATACCTTTAATTTGCTCACTTATCTCTTCACCAAGGGCATATTCTCAACAAATGTATATGGACTGCAGGAGCCCCTACTGTCTGCCAGGAGATAATGGGGATACAGCAATACTGACAACAGGGAGGAGATAACATAATGCTTCAATAAATTAATCTTCTACATCATTAGAGCAAAACATTGTCTGACCCTCATTTAGGATCAGAAGTTTTCAAGGTAATTACTTCATTGTTTTCAACCCACAATATTTTTCAGGTTTCTTGGTTCTCACTCTGCATGAACCCTGTTCGACAGCTTTTCTGTGTTTTGTGTCTTCCTAAAATGGTCAGGTGAGCACTGTCTCCCATGGGAGGCCATGCAGTGCACTGTATGACCATGACCAGAAGCACCAGTCCTTCTGCTTACTATCTCTGTGACCCTGGGCAACTCAATTAAGCTCTCTGTGCCTCAATGTCATCATCTTATTGAAAGAACAAAATGAGTTATAGAATCTCATGTACTTAGAATGGCGACTGGCATGTAGTGAGCCCTGATAGTCCTATTGTGTCATAATAAAATGGGGTTCCTCTCCAGGACCAGTGAGGGTAGAGAACAAAAGAAAAGCAGCTGAGCTGTATAGATGCTTAGTGCTCAGTGAAGAGCAAAGTTTCACTATAGAACAGCGATTTTCAAACCTGACTGTGTTTGAAAATCACCAGAGGAGCTTTTCAAACATCTGATGCCTGGGCACCACCCTCAAAGATTCTTATTTAATAGACCTGGGACAGCGCCCGGAGCTTTTCAAGTAATTTCTGTGAAAACTAGACTTGAGCACCTTGTGTAGAGCAGTTTCATCCAAACCTTCAATAAAAGGGGGCCAGGAATTCACTGCACACACTCCGCATGTCCTACTCCACAAAGCCTAGCCCCTCATCCTGCTGCCCAGACATCTGCAGGGCACTTGTCACTTGCCAGGTCCTGTGTTGTGCATAAGGAATACAACGGTTACCAAAATCCCACCTTCAGTGGTGTGCAGTGGATCCACAAGTACTAAATGTGTGAATGCTCCAAAATACAATGTTGAGTGAAAAAAAAAAAAAAGCAAGTTGCAGAATAACACACCATTTTATGTTTCAAAAAACTATTAAATACCTTCCTGTATTCTCTTTATGGGTGCATAAATATGAATGTGACTTCAAAGAAAAAGATCTAGAGGCACAAATTTTGTATGTGATATTTTCCAAAATAACATTTTCATTTTTATGAAATTAAAAATCACTTTTTAAAAGTTGTAGCAGATTTGGAGTGGGGGAGGGATTCTAGAAATAATTGCATTTAGCTGAGTTAAGATAGAGATCAGCTTGCCTGTTCATTGTGACAAAGCTATTGGCCTTATCAAACGTGATTTTATCCAAAAAAAAGTTATTATTTTATAACAGAGAGCAGTGCTCTGAGAAATGGGACCTAAAACAGTACAGAAAGCAGAGAAAAGAGAACTCTGGGTAAGGAATGAAGGAGGCCTAGAAGCCAGACTTCTTCTCTGCAGCTTTTGGGTTTCCAGCTGAGGCTGCTCCACCTAACTAGCTGGAAGCTCGCTATCAGTCGTCTGGGTCTACTCTTCTAGTGGAGATTCTCTAGCCTAGGGACAAATTAGAATCATGTGGACAGGTTGGCTAAAATGGCAATACCCATCCCAGTCCTATTGAAGTGGTGTGGTTGGAAGGTGGGGCCTGGTTTCAACACGACCAGGGCGGAGACACATCATGGGGGGAATCATGTGTGCACATTCACACACATTCTGGCACCATCCCCGTTAGGGCAAAATCGTGCCTGCCAAATACTCCAAAAATGACATGAATTAGAAATGCTTCTTGAACTCTAAGGAAGAATTAAGGTGAGAAAATGAAAAATACCCATATTTTTGTATCTTGTGATTCTAATATTGTGACATCATGTGTTTGGTTTATTTCAGGCTAGACTGACCAAAGAACATCGTTGGGGAAGTGCATTACTTTCTAGAAATCACTCCTTAGAAGAGGAATTCGAAAGGGCAAAAGCAGCAGTGGAGGTAACTTTTTTAAAAATTGTTTTTTTTTTCTTTTCATTTCTGAGAATGGCATTCAAAAAAACCTCAAACTTCCACAGGATACATATAAAACGAAACTTACTATATAGATAGGAAAAAAATTATTATAATTGTCAAAGTAGACTTGTTACCAGAGAACCTTTGATTTCCCACCAGGATGTCACCTCCTATGACAGTTCTGTGACAGATTAGCATTAACTCTCTGGAATCTTGGGTCAGAAAAGGTTCTGAGCCTAGTCTAGATTCCCTGGTGAACCAATGCCATGTATTTGCTATACCTTGGTGAGTCCAAATTCATGCCTGATATTTTTACTTCTCTAGCTTCTAGCACAATGTCTGAAACATGAAGGTTTTACTGCCCTTGGGTATTATGTATTTTCCTAACTGGGTGTGAAAAGGTCATGACTGGAATATTCTAGCCAATGGATAAACCATCTTGACCTGAGCCTAATGTTGTTTGTTTGCTTATTTGTTTGTTTAACCAAGAATCCAAAATATTGTTGATAAATAAAATAAAATGCTTGATTTAAACATTGTTTTTCATATTTAGCCTTCTAAAGAGTAGGGCAGGAGATGGGGAAAGGAAGCCAAGAAAAAAATAAACAAAAAATCTGCTTTTGCTATTTTTTTTTTAATCCATTTCCTTCCTGGCTGGAATCACAGAGTGCCTCACAGATGCTATCTAAATGCTCATCAGAGCTTTCCTAGATTGATGTTTGAGAGGGAGCTTTTCACTGAACTCAGGCATGAGCTTGTTAGGATCTCCATTTCTATTACTGATATGAAATCTTGAAAATTGAAAGCATTCTTGGAACAGGGTTCATTTATGTAGCAGTCTAACCAGTAGGATTCCAATGAAATGATTATTCTATGGGTGGTCTTCCAATAACTCTATATTTGCAGTTTAATATTACAAGGATTCCTTCCATACTGAGAAATAATTTCAACCACAATTTCACATCCTCATTCAGAAACACGTAAAAGAACACTTTTATCTCATCATGCTAAAATCAATCCAAATTTCTTGTTTCAATCTTAACCTTCATTGATTTAAAAAAAAGAGCTAATGAATATTTAGTACTCTTAGTGTGATCAGCTGATACACTTGGTCGAAACTAGCTGAGTTCAATCAAATGGCTCACATGCATGGAGCCTATAGCTTAATTGATCTAAAATATAGCTTTTCCAGACTTTAGAGCTAATTTAAATTTATCTTTTGAACTCCTACAGTGTGTAGCACATTGAATTAGCATGCAAACTATTATTTAGACCCATAGAATGAATCGTGGGTTGGGGGAGACATTAGAATTTATCTAGTTCCACTTATAATTAGAAAAATAATGGAGTAACCCTCAAAGGACTTCATCACAAAGTAACAAGTCAACAAGGAAAAAATAACTACCTTCAGATCAAGATACATATTCACAAAGTCATTTACTCTTCATTTTGCTAGAGACCTTACAAAGATATCTGTTCCTAGCAAGCACACAAAAGTTTTTTTCTTTTAAAAAACACTTGACAAATTATTGCCCTGTTTCTACTTGAACATAGCCAATGAGGGGTAACTCACTTCTTTTCAAAAAACACATTTCAGTTTTGGCCAGTACTAATTAGTAAAAGGCTCTTCTTTATATCTTGCTGAAACTGGTCTACCAGGAAGTTCAAATTTTACTTGGTCTTGACTTTGCCCTCTGTTCTCTGCATGATACCCACCTCACCCACCTAACCATGTCTTCTGGTTTCCCTTTCCTGGAACCTGAGTTGTTATTCCCACTCATCACTGATAGCAGCATGACAGTATACATCTCATTAACCAACCTAGACCTCAGCTTCCACACCTCTATAGTCCTTTCCAGCCCCAAATCCTAGGAGGCTGTAAGTTACTCTAAATAGTTATTCATTTAGCAAACACTGCAGGCTCTTCATAAGTACTGGCTGCTGAACTAGGCACTGAAGATAAAGAAATGAGCCAGCCATAAGTAGCTGTCTACCTATAGCATGGACCCACAGAACCAACTTGGACCAATCTCTTGCTTCCTCTATTTTAGTTTCATATCATCTATAAGATGAGGGACTTATATTTAGACTATTTCAAAACCCTTTGAGTTTATGTTTTTGAAAAGAATGGTAAGTTCAGAATTCCCAGCAAATCAGGGAACTGTAAGTGAATTTTTTCAATTGAATCTCTGGTACTGAGAAGCTTCATTAAGGAATGAGAAGAGATGATGCCAACCAGAAGGTAAGAACAGGTGTGGAGAAAAATGTCTGGGAGTGTCGAGGACGAGGGTAGAGCATTTACCTTAAGCCAGTGATAAATCATGCCTACAAAACTGATACATATGTGGACTATTTACCTCCAGTTATTATTCTTACCCAAAGTATTACTATCTTCACTGTAGAAGACATGATAATATGCATCAGAGTCTTGGAAATAAATATGCCGATTGACCTACTCACCTTTTAGAATTTATCCCAGAGCAGTAATTATGAAAGTTTGCTAGATTTTGCCTGTAACCTTTATTCTAATGGTGAATGTTTGGAAAAAGTGGAAGTGTCTCAACTAGAATAGATGCTAATATAACTTAGAAGTCATCCTCAGAGCAAAATACTATGTAGCTATTTTAAATGACATTATACAAAAATATTTAAGATAATGTAAAAATGATTAGTGTAATTAGAATAGTCTAGATCCTGACAGACTTCTGTATAATCCCAGCTTTGTAAAATGATAATGGCATAATAACTGATGTCTTGAAGTATGTACTAGGTGCCAGGCACTAAGTCAGGAGTGTTATGTGGATTCTCTCTATTAATGCTCACCAGAGTCCTATGAAGAAGGTAATATTAATATTCCCATTTTGCAGGAGTAAACTGAGGCTTAAGGAGGTTGTAGTTATGTGGCATTTTATAAGCAGTTAAGATAGATTTACAAATGAACTGCCCACATAATAGCAAGTTGCAAAGCCGTGAGTCTCCCCAGACTCCAGAGCCTATGAATCTCTGCAGTATGTAAGTATAAAGAGCATCTGTCTTGGTCTTTTCAGGCTGCTAAGACAAAACAACTTAGATTGGGTAATTTATAAACAATTGAAATGTATTGCTCATAATTCTGAAAACTGGGAAGTTCAAGATCAGACTCAGTGTCTAGTGAGGGCCAGGTCTTCTGGATGGTGCCTTCTTGCTGGTCCTCATGTGTTGAAAGAGCAAAAAGTTCTACCCAGTTCCCTGGGGACTCTTTCATGAGCTCCACCTCATTGCCTACCAGAGGCCCAAACTCCTGATATCACCACCTTGGGTCAACACATGACTTATTGGGAACACATACTCAGACCATAGCCGAGTCTGCACCCAAATGTTAACCATAGTTGTTCTTGGGTGGCTGGATTTGGAACAATTTTTGTTTTTCTTCTGTTGGCTTATCTGTATTTTCCAAACGTTGTCATGAACAGAACGTTTATGTTGGTAATCGGGAGGAAAGTTGCCAGTTACAGACACTATGGTGGAATAGAAGACTCTGAAAAGAACTAAAAATGTCTTAGTCATCATTTCAAAACAAAAATGGCACTGCAGATTGCCTTCGTCAGAGGCAGTTTTAAATACCAGTAAGATCCTGATGGAGATCATGCCTGGAGCAAGCTGAAATCTCCACCTTCTATTTTCATACCATCTGATTCCAGGGTTCCTTCTTTATTCCTTTTTGTTCATTTGTCATCATCAGGCTGCCTCCTGATAGGCACCTGGTCCCCTCCCCATCATTTTCTCCTGCCCCTGCCCCTCACAGAGCTCTAGGCACACTCCTTTCTCCCCTTCCACTCCTTGCATTTATCACTGGGTCTTGTTTGATTTTGTTTGTTGTCTACCTTTCCACTTAACACTTAAACTCCATGAGAAAAGGAGCCTGGTCTCTTGTTTACCTTTATACCACCCAATATCTAGAACCATGTATATCATACGTATTCAAATAAATATTTTCCAGATGAATGAATATGCAGATGATATAAATAACCTTCTAAGTAACAGCATCTGCATTTTAATGTCTGACATAAACAGATGATTCTGTCCTGGAAGCTGAACTGAATTGTCCTCTGTGGTTGTCTTGGCCTCAATGTCAGTCAGTGAGACACACTTAGAATAATGCAGGGAATGCCAACCAATCTTGCCATGGTATAACACTGGGCATGTTTTGTATTTTACATGGTATGAGCTCATTTTTACTTGTACTAAGTAAGACCTGAAAACATGCAACTCAATGAATTTTTGAGCTGAAATGACCTAAAATACAATATTCATTACTGATTAAAAAACAACTAAGACTATAAGCACATTTATTGTGTATATCAAATGACCAGAAAACCTGCTTATGTGCAAAACTGACCTTCAGTGCTCAAGGCACATTGAACTGTTAGATCTAATGAAGCCTTGTATAGGTGAGGCTCTTTGCCTTCATATTTTATGTCTTATTGAGGAAGAATTACTGTACATTCACCTCTAACCAAAGTGTTGTGATGTTAGGACAAAGAGCCAGATACTCCTAATCTGGGCTTTAAAAAAAAAAAAAAAATCCATCCTCCCTGTATAAAAGGGACAGGTGCTTCCTCCATTCTTCTTTCTGGATTTTCCTCACAGCAAGCAGCCTAAATGCACTGTCAGCTATGGTGGGTCCCCAGGAAGGATGCACAGAGAGGCACAGAAATGAGAACTGGGAAGGAGCCCCTGGAGCCGCCTCCCAGGAGCAGAGATCCCTAGGGAGAACTGTGCTGCATCTGCAGAGGAGAGAGAAGGTCACAAGGGAAGTCAGCATGCCTGCAACTGCAACCCAAAAATACCTCTTTCATCACTGTTAGCAGAGAGAAAAAGAACCAGCTAGCATCTGGTATTGTTCTTAGTTAGTGTCTCCAGACACCTCAACCTCTTGAATAACTGGAGTTAGCAACAAATTTATCAAACAAACATGTTAACGTTCCTTCTACGGGTCAGGCACTGTACTGGGTTGTAGAAATGGGAAAATTAATAAGATCTCTGCCCTTAAAAAGGAGTTAAGGTGAAGAATCACAGATATGGGCAAACTAGGAGATCACTCAAGTGTAACTTAGCATGTGGCACAGTTCCTTACACAACCGCCAGACTGTGACTTATAGATTTGACTGTGTCTCATCCTTCTTCATATTCTCAGCACCTATCAGTCTGATGCGAAGAAAGGCCCCACAAATTTTTGCTGGATAAATTAATTAATTAATAATTTATTCCTCTAATGAACTGATTTTAACTAAGCATCTCTCCTCTAATGGGTACTTAGGATATATTGTAAAGTTTGACTGACAGAAGGATGAAATTTTTACCCCTAAAATCAAAGTCATGTTTTGCTTAGCTCCAATATTATGATAATGCCAATATTATGATTATACATCTTAAGCACTATTTTCACAGCTTCATCTTTACCTGAAAGATTTATTCCTCCTTCATTATATATTATATATTATGTAATGAAATTTATAAATGAAATAAGGATGAATGGATGAAGGAAAATACAGAAACAGGGAGCATTCCTTTAAGCCTTTTTGGCTAATTAGTGGAACCTACTAAATTCTACTACTCCCTTTAAACTCCCTCTGAACTCTTCTTGTTCCCAGTTCTCTTTCTTTTGAGCTTTGCTTGGATGTTGGCTATGGTAGTCTGAAATGTCCACTAATTATTTTAGACTCCCTTAAAAATATGAAGCTTAATTCTCCCCTGAGGGTAGGCAGGACTTAGTGACTCACTTCTAACAAAGTGGAAGTCATTATGTGTGACCTTGAGGATTATGTCATAAAAGGTACTACAGCCTCCCCCCTGCTTGCTCTCAGATCACACACTCTGGGGAGAACCCAACCACAACCTCATGCAGACCCTTAACCCACTTGGTGAGAAACCAAGGCCTTCTACCAACAAACAGCAAAGAACTCAGGCTCCTGCCCAGACCACAGGAGACTGCCACCTTGGGAGACAATTCTGCAGACCCTGTGGAGCCTGGGAATGGCTGTAGTCCCAGCCAACAACTTAGTTCCAACGTCTTAAAATGCCCTAAGCCAAAGCCTTCCTGACAACTTCTCCCAAATCCCTGCCCCTCAGAAACTGTGATATAATAAATTACAGTTTATTATTTGAAGTTGCCAAGTGTTGGGATAATTTGTTAAGCAGCAACTGATAACTCCTGTATCACTCTGCTCCTCTCAGTCCCCAAGCACATCCTGCTCCTCTAGTCTCTGCCCATCTCCATCCCCAGCACATGTCAGTGCTGCACAATGGAAGGATTCCCCTGAAGAACAGGAAAGATACATCCATTCATTCTAGACTGGAATTTTTTGAGCAACCTTTTTACTTCTAACAGGTGCTCCCATTGACCCTTCTGATCCCCAAGGAAACCTGAATATAAGACTTTCAGCGGTAGCTTGTGCTCTTTAGTTGACATACCATCCCCAAGGATCCAGTCAGGGTTTTCCATTTTCATCAGCACAGCTCCTAGACCCTTCTGCAGGACAAACTTCTTTGGAAGCTACTTTCTACCTTCTGTTTCTGTGTTCTATGGCAAAGGACACAACCTCAAAATAACTTCTTGCCAGGCTCAGGCCAACATTTTCAGCAGCCATTTGATAGTTACTTCTGTCTGAACATGAAAAGTGATAAAGTTTAATGCCGATTCCTTGTTCTACAAATATGAGCAACTGCTATTATCTGAATATTTGTGACCCCCATCCCCACCCAATTCACATGAATCCCTACCGAATGGTACTAAGAGGTGAGAGCTTTGGGAAGTGACTAAGTCTGATGGGATTGGTACCCTTTTACAATAGAGAACTTCCTTGCCCTTCCGTCATGTGAGGAGCACTGTCAATAAGGAACAGCCCCTCACGAAACATTGAGTCTGCTGGCACCTTGATCTTGAACTCCCCAGCCTCCAGAATGATGAAAAATAGATGTTTGTTGTTTATAAAGCACTCAGCTTATGTTATATTTTAGTAAGTAGTCCAAGCAGGCTAAGACAGTAACCTTATTTATTTCTCTTTAACCGGGAGATGCTATATTCAAAACAACACAAAGGCCAAACCCAGCTCTAGTGACATAAGCTTGAACATGCTTTCAGTATTAAAATTTTATTTCCACTTGACACAGTTTTTGCATATAAACTATAGATCTGATAGGCACCTCAGAAACATTATGTGATTGAGTAAACTCAGAGACCATTCTTGAACAGCTTTTATTAATATAGGATTGCGTGAGAAACTGCTGACTTGGGTGACCTCCTCTTGCAAGAAGATTATCTTTGTCCTGTACCCTCTCACATTTCCTTTTGCTTTCTGTGACAGTATCACCTCTTTGAAGCAGGTGGAAGGGATTAGTGGATTAAAAACTACTTAAATCATTCTGACTTAGATTCAATATCCAAAAAAGAGAAAACCTTCCGAAAATATATGAAAACATTATTCGGGCAACACTGAAAGAATCTTGAAGTTAACTGCTTAAGATACACATTTCCTCAAGCTGAGCTTGTCATGTTAGCTAACACATTTCCCACGTCAAATGTAGACAGGTCACATAAAGATTAGATGTATTGTGAGTTCATTGAAAACCTGGCAGAAGTTCCTCTGCACTCACATTGATTCAATTTCCTTCTGTCTTAAACAAATGAAATTTGATTTCTAAAAACAAACTGAGCATGAATAAGAACTGCTGTAAATGACTTGCGATGGACTCTCAGAGGTGATATGATAAAACTTAAAGTCAGAGAGTCAGATGATAAGAGTCAATTATGCTGAGAATCCACATCTAGTCTTTTAGGGTTATTATGGGCATTTACTATATTCTTTGCACTGTTCCCTGACACCCACTATGTAACTCCTAAAGTAATGAAATCTTTAACAGTACCCATTCTAACAAAACCTCAGTTGCCCCCAGATTAGTCTCCTTAACTGTATTTGTGTACTATTTCTAGACCAAAAAGTAGCTTGGAAAAGTCCTTACCTTCAAATTTGAGAAATCTTGGATCATCATTCTAGACATAGTCTAATCCATAAGTACTTACTGAGCAAATAAACATAGAAGAAGGTGAACTTGAAAAGATATAAACTCTGTCTGAGGCAGGCTTAAGCAGTTAAGACTGTTCCATATTTCTATTTCCCTTTTGGAGGAAACAGGACAGTAATTTTTATTCCTTCCTCCTCAAAGAGGTTCTCCAAAGACCAATGAGACTATAGGTTAAAAGTAGTTTAAATCATTTGTTGGAAGGCACTGTACCCAGGAATCACATGTTAAATGTATATGAAAAAGTGAAGTAGCATAGCAATGTATGTGGCAAAGCTCAGACTGACCTGGGTCCTGGTTCTATTCTGTCAATTCAGCATTGGGTCTCAGCTTTCTTATCATGGTTTGAATTAAATTGGGTTTTATGTACTTGGTGTATACAATTAGGTTTAAAAATGGATGAACATCATATTTAATAATTGTGCACTTATTTTAATATATGTTAGAAAAATATAACTGGCACTTCAAATTGGTGGTTCCACGGATGTAATTTGGGCAAGGCGAGAAAATATTTTGTCTTTTTAAGTAAAAGAACTGTATCAATTACAAAGTAAATTAAGACATTAATAAATAAATGACTGACAAAGAATTGAATGACTCAGTTTAGAAAACCAGAATTGATGGTTTTAAAGGTTCATTTATTAATTAGGTTAAAGCTAGTAGCTATAAAATTTCTCCAAAATGCAGTTCCTTTTGTGTAACAATGAAAATCCCAAGCAGGCTGGCAGATCTACCGCAGGATAATATATTCATGGTCCCAGATTCCCTGCAACTGTTTCTTCTTCATCTGCATGGTCAAGGCCAAGTTGAAGCATATTCTTGCTCCATCCTCTACCAAGGAAAATAGAGCTTGGAGGAAGCAGTCCCACTTCCCCATATGCTCTGACCCACATCTCATCTACTCACACACCGTTGACAGGAGCTTCACATCACACCACCACATCACCAGCCACCCCACTCTAGACTGCATGGGAGGCCAAGAAAGGGCCAGAGTTCTGTCACCACAGAAGAAAGGAGAGAGTGTGTTTTGATTAGCCACCAGCATCTCTGCTGCAGGTACCCCTACCACTGATGTTGTAAGTAAAATTTGAGCTGTAGGAATATCAGAAATTATACATATATAAAACTGTGCATTATTATTATTTTGCTATTTTACTATTAGGAGTAGTTATTATTAAGCAATTATCTTTCTATAAAAGGAATAACATAATTCTATTTCCATGAAACTCTCCAAATTCCATCTCTTGTTTAGCAGTGCTGAGAATCATTCATCAGTATTCTATAAATCTTCCCATAATTTTGAATATTATTATTCCCAGTTGATTTAAAAGGAAAAATAAAACATTTGCAGATTAAGTACCATATTTTTGTCACAGGATGAACTCAGGTTTGAAAGAGTTCTAGTCTGTAGTTCTTTATTCACGTCAGTAGAGCAATTTGCTCAATTTGGTTTTTATAGGAAGCACTTTTTATGAAGTAAAATTAAAAACTGATTGATGAGAGACATCTCATTTCTGACTACAACTACTTAAGTTGCTCATTGTTTTACTACGTAGAATATCAAACACACAACCACACAGGGATCCACGGACAGTTAGTAGACTCCATGTGGGCGAAGAGGCATCTTGAATTTCTTTTGTGCATTTGACTAGAACATATGAGATATACAATGTGGGCACATACCTATTGTTCAATAAGTGAATACTTCCTACTATCAAGAAGTGGTCCTCTTCCAAGAAGGTAGCTAGTTCTACTTCTGCCTTCCAGATGACTGATCATCAGTCCTCCATATCTTATATCAGTCAGAGTTTTCTACAGAAATGGGATGGAGAGAGAGAGATTTATTACAAGAAATTTGCTCATGAGCATATGGAGACTGGGATGTCCTAAGATCTTCCATGTGCAAGCTGGAGACACAGGTGAATTTGTGGTGTATTTCCAGTCTGATTCCAAGGACGTGAAGACCAGGGAAATCTTTGATATAAATTATAGTCCAAATCTGAAGGCCTATGGACTAATTGTCTAAGACCAAGTGTGAGTACAGGAGAATGATGTCCCAGCTCCAGTATTCAGACAGAGAAAACAAATTCTCCCTTTCTCTGCCTTTGTGTTCTCTTTGAATCCTCAACAGGTTGGGTGATGGTCTTGGATGATGGTCTCCTGCATTGAGGAGGACAATCTGCATCATCCAGTCTACTGATTTCAATGCCGATCCCACCCAGAAACACCCTCACAGATACATCTAGAAATAATGTTTAACCAAAATCTCAGCTCCCCATGTCCCAATCAAGTTGACACATAAAATTAACCATCACAGATCTTAATGACATTTCTGGCTGTCCCAGGCTTCCCTGAAACCTCTGGTACTGTCCTGTGAAATGTCATGGTTCATTTTAGAGTTTGGGCCCATACCAGGGGTTCATAAGACCACCCTTCACAGTAGAGAAGTAGTTGAAATACAGAGATGTCAAGGGACTTGAGAGCAAGCATACAGTGCCAATTATTGGCAGGCAGAACTAGAAACCACATTTTTACATCCTTGGAACTGTTGATAGAAGAAGGAAATTCTAAATCCAAATAGTAAACAAAACTAGAATTTACTTGAAATTGGAATTTGTTTTGGAGATGTATTTTTCTTCCCTTACATCAGATTTTTTATATGTTTTTATTTATGTTAAAATCACTTGGAATTATTTGAGATATACATCAACCTACAACAAGGGCAACTACTTTTAATGGTCTGAGAGGGTTGGAGGTATGGAGAGGGAGTAAGCAAGAAGCAGAGGGATATTAAAATATACCTAGAAATCTCTACTACTAGACATGAATCACATGCAGATAATTGCAGATGAATTTGATTTCCTACATAAGGCTCAATTGCATGGTGAATTCTGAGAATAAGCAATTTAGAGGGGTATCCAATTTCAGTTTCCTTGTATTAAAAAAGTGAAAAATGTATAAATACATAACCTCAAATTAAGTCCCCAAGTCCTAACATTGTGGTTATTAGACACCAGTTGCTTCCAACATCGAGAAGTTTGGATAGTCCCAAAAAAGCAATGAATGGCTGAATATTCTGTCCTTTACATCTCTGAAGTTAACATGCTGATACATGCAGGCTTGGCTACATGATCCAACTACAGAAGAAAGTAGACTACAGAAGGTCACACTATCCTTACCCCTCAATGTGACCAGGTGTTGTGGTGTACACCTATAATCCCATTTCCTGGGGAGACAGAGGAAAGAGGATCATAAGTTGGAGGCCAGTCTGGGCAACATAACAAGACACTGTCTCAAAAGTTTTTAAAAGTATAAAGGATTTGGGATGTAGCTCAATGGGAGACACTTGCCTAGCATGCATGAGACCTGAGTTCAGTTCCCAGGACTGAGAGGGGAAAATTCAATTTGAAAAAAATATTGTATTTTCACAAAATGAATAAATACACAAAACTAATCTAAGTGCATTTCCCCAAATAAGGTGTTTCAGGGTGTTTCTGGGATGGTAGCAGGTTGTTTATTAAATCATTTATGAAGCCCCAGGTGAACAAAGATCACATGTTAGAAAAATTACATTTAAAGTTAACCATTTCATTGACCATGACTCATTTGGACTTCTCAAGTCTTTCTAAAATGAGCTGGGTTTTATGTTGTTGTTTTTTTTTTAAATACTAAATCATTCATTCTCTACCTTTTATAATCAGATATTAAATTGTGAGAATCACATTGAAAAGTCACTCCATAAATTAAATTATAGCTTTAACTAACCAGGTGGTAATGATACAATAAGGTCTTCAAAATTGGAAGTGTTCCTTTTGTTAGTGGCATTTGATTTTATGGAGCCACCAAATCATGACAATCAAATAATAAAGATATACCCACAGGGTGTGGTGGTGCACACCTGTAATCCCAGCAACTTGAGAGGCTGAGGCAGGAGGATCACAAGTTCAAGGCCAGTCTCAGCAACTTAATGAGACCTTCAGCAACTTAGTGAGACCCTAACTCAAAATAAAAAATAGAAAGAGCTGAGGATGTGACTCAGTGGTAAAGTGCTCCTGGATTCAATCCCCAGTCCAAAAAGTTTTAAAATAAAATAAAGATATACCCCATTCAACTTCTACTTGCCTGGGATGAGTGTGGACACACACACACACACATGCACACGCATACACACTCAAATATACACAGACCACTGGAAACTTAGATCTAACTCCCTGATTGATTCAGAGCAAAGAGGAAGTGAGATGGCCAGGAGAGTAGAAGTGGGTACAACCTCTCAGTCTAGCTTCCCCTAGCTAGACCCAAAGGTCCAGCATGCACTCATTGGTGATTCTCCACAAGAAGGCCTTTTATACTTGAGTTCTGCCTCAAAAGAGGCCAAGAACATACATGGTCCATCCTGAACCAATTTGGATCTCAATATAAATGCAGTTGTTGGGGGAGATGAGGCCTCCTGTATGTCCATTGAGGAAGTGGGCCGCACAGGCAGTAGTAGGCCCAGTGTCCCTGAACACTATTGTACCCCTGACTCCTGGGCTTCCTAGAGCGCCAGCCACCACCCTCATGAGGGATGAACCTAACTTTTACAAAAATTAAAAAGTATATAAGGACTCGGGAAAGAGTAGGAGAAAACTCAAAGGAATCCATAGTGGAGAAAAACAATCTCTGGATAGTAAGATTAAGTGATTATTTTTTTTTTTTCTATTTTATTATTTTTAAAATTCTAATGATATGTATTAACAAAATAAAGCATGCTATTGGTTTCTTTTTAAATTAAATGTATTTAATTGACATATAAAAACAAAAATTTTTACATATCAGTAGAACAACATACAATGCTTCAATACATGTATAATTGTGGTCATTTTTAAATCAGTTAAAACATTTCTAATCATCTCAAATATGTATCATTTCTTTATGGTGAAAACTTTCCAAATCCTTTTTCTAGCTTTTCGAAATGTACAGTACACTATTGCTGTCTACAGTCACCCTACTGTGCAGCAGAATATCAGAACTTCTTACTCCTATCTAACTAGAACCACAGCTGGGGATCAACTTTTCCCCATTCCTCTCCTCCAACACACACTCTCCCCAGCCTCTGGTAACTACCATTCAACTCTCAACGTCTGTGAGAATGACTTTCGGAAATTTCATGTATGAGTGAGATCATGACTTGTCTTCCTGTGACTGGCATATCTTAATGTCCTCTAGTTCCATCCATGTTGTCACAACTGACAGGATTTTGTTCCCTTTTATGGCTGAATACTATTCCATTGTGCATATGAACCACAATTTCTATTTATCAGTTGATGGACACTTGGTTGTTTTCTATTTCTTGGCTGTTGCAAATAGTACTGCAATGAACTTTGAAGTAAAGGTGTCATTTGCTTTCAACATATGCCCAATAGTGGGATTGCTAAATCAGGAAGTTCCATACAGTTTTCATGATGACTATCTTAATTTACATTCCCACCAAAATTGTGCAAGGTTTCCCTTTTCTCCCCATCCTTACTAAAATTGTTATCTTTTATCTTTTTGTTCCTTCATTGTGGTATTGATTTGCATTTCCCTGATGATTAGTGGTGCTTAGCATTTTTTCTTGTATCTGTTGGCCATTGGTATGTCTTCTTTAGAAAAATGTCTGTTCTGATCTACTGCCTATTTTTAAAGTGGGTTATTTGGGTTTCAGTTTTTTGTTTGGGGATTTTTTGTTTTTCTATTGAATTTTTGGATTTCCTTTTATCAGCCAGAGATATATAGTTGACAAACAGTTTCTTCCACTCTCAGGCTGTCTTGGCATTCTGTGGGTTGTTTGGTTTGCTGTGCAGAAGCTTTTCAGTTTGACGTAATTCCATTAGTCTATTTTTGGTTCTGTTTCCTATGCTTTGGGTGGAAGGGGTCTCCAAAAAATCCTTGCCCATTCCAATGACCTGAAGCATTTCTCCTGTTTCATTCTAGTAGTTTTATAGTTTCAGGTCTTACATTTAAATCTTTAATCCATTTTGAGTTTCTTTTTGTAACTGGTAAGATTTAAGGATCTAGTCTTTCTCTTCTGCATGTGAGCACTCAATTTTCCCAGCACCATTTATTAAAAAGACTGTCCTTCCCCGATGCATGTTTTAGCACCTCTGTTGAGAATCAGTTGGTGGCGGATGCATGGGTTTACTTCCAGGTTGTCTGCCCTGTTCTGTTGGTCTATGTGTCCATGCTTACACCAGTACCATGCTGTTTTGATTACTACAACTTTTTACTATTGTTTCTTCTCTTAAAGTACTTCCTGTATATGTAATTAGGTTCTGGAGACTTCAGGTCTAATCCTCCTTCACCACTCACTGCCTTGGTATAGGAAAGTACCTTCCCCTCTCTGGGCCTCCATCTCTTCATCTGTAACCTGAGACCATTAGATGACCCTAATTTCACTACTATTGGAACTAGCTGGGGAAGTTTCCAAAAACCCTGACATCTTTGTCCCACCCCAGAGTTTGTGATTTAATTGGCCCTCAGCATGCCTGGCTTTGGAATCTCTAGGTGATTCCTTATACAGATAAATTTGGAAACCTCTGGATTCAGTGATTCTTCAGGCTGTCTCCTACTGTGATGGTCTGTGAATCTAGAGGTTTCATTATTGCCCAGGGCTGTCCCTGAATATCAGTTCTATTTTTAGCAGTTGCTGAGAAAGAATGTTCCAAAACTTGCCTAGGTAACCCATCTCAATGTCTTTCAGTCATTTCAATCAGAATATATTTTCTTTGTGTCTATTCTAAATTCCTGCTGCAGTGATTTAAGCCTTGATGGGAAGAGAAGAACATCTAGTTGTGACTGGATTTGTTGAATTCCTTGCATGAGCGTTCATCACCAGCCGCAGTCATTTTTCACTCCTAACTACATTCTCTCATTATCAAGTCTTTACCTAGTAAGTCCCTTCCCAAAGCTCAACAGTGAGGGGAAAATATAAGTTCCTTGCTGCTCCATTGCCCAGAGTATGCTTCCCAGTTTCTGCCAAAATCATTCCTAGATCGGCATCCTGTGAAGCTATTAAGAACTGTATATTTTCAATCCTTTAAAAAAATTTTTGTTGCTTTCCTTAGTCTTCTTCCCAGAGTCTCCTTATCACTCTTTGGTGATTTTTCTCTCTTTCATTAATGTATTTATTGAGGAATTGAGGACACCAGACCTCAAAAAAAAAAAAAAAATTTACAAGGAACATGTCAGAAGACACATTCTGGGTAAATGCTCAAGGTTCAACTAAAATGGCTGAAAGTACTGTGCCATTTACAAAATAATGCCCCATTCTGAAAAGCATGGTTTGGCACTCTTTATAATTATATCAAGGTTCAGGAAGGATGGATGACATGAACATAAGACCTCTTTAAAAAAAAGTTAATAGGTCCTGTTTAACTCTTAGCACTAGGTCCCAGGCTTATTTGTTCTTTGCATATTAAAAACCAATAAGTGTGAACCCTTCTGATGTCTTACTATGCCTATTTATTTGCAAATGAAAACAGAAACAGGTGTCCGTCCTGGTTATAGATCTCTGGTGATTGAGCCCTGACTTAATCTGACTGCATGGGAGGGTTGGTTTCCATGCCACAGCTGGGGCACACCTGTATTTTAGCAGCAGCAGGCAGGAATGTGGCAACATTAAGTCAGTGGTGCATGTGTGACACTGCCCCATTGCTAAAATTGAGGAATGTTAAGCACCGCTGCAATCCAACAAAATTATCTAATGCATTGAACCTCGATATGATTTTGACAGGATCTTGGGAATATTTTCCAAAGAACAAGAGTACTTCATATAAGCCCATTAAACTATAACAACTTCCAAGGAGCATTTATGACAAGTCTTGAGCCAGGCTGTATGCCATTCACCTTATCTACACTGGTGACATCTAATTATTTCTCTCTGAAATGGTTACATTTCTGAAGCCCTGTCAAAGGAGGTTTCTTTTTCATAAAATACGTTATGGTCAGGTGTAGTGGTACGTGCCTATAATCCCAGAGACTGGGGAGGCTGAGGCAGGAGAATCACAAGTTCAAACCCAACCTCAGCAACTTAGCAAGGCCCCAAGCAACTCAGCAAGACCCTGTCTCTAATAAAATACAAAAAAAAAAAAAAAAGGGCTGGGGATGTGGTTGATGGTTAAGTGCCCCTGGATTCAATGCTTGGTTCCAAAAACAAAAGCAAAAACACAAAAATAAACAAACAAAAAAGCATTATGAATGTGATATAAATCAAAGACCTCTTCTTTTTCAGTGAAATATGCACAAAAAAGGAAGCACTGAGCATGCTCTGCCACCTTGTTCTGGGTTGGTAAACTAGCCAGAGACTTGATTGTGGAATTTAGGGGTGGTACATAAGCAAGAGAAAACAAGTAGGTTAAGAAGTTTATCCCCCAAAACTTAATTGTACATTCATTTATTCATTGAAATAGCACTATGCTTATTAAATGCTATTAGCTGTCAGATCATAGGTTAGGACTAGAAATACTGTAATTTAAGAATACCATCCCTGCCCTCAGCCTGCTCAAAATCTGGTAGAAGCTAAAAATAAAAAAGAATCCTAGTACAACATAATAAGTACTGTTTCACAAGTAAACCCCGGGTGCTCTGAGCACACAGAGGAAGGGGGTCCCACCGTCCTGGCAGAGACAGAGGACATTTCCACAGGAGTCGATACTTACATAAGAGCAGGCATGGTTCAGTCAGCTGTTTTGCTGCTATGACCAAAAGATCTAACAAGAACAACTTTAGAGGAGGAAAAGTCTATTTGGAGCTCACAGTTTCAGAGGTCTCAGTCCATGGAGGGCAACTCCATTGCTCTGTGCCCAAGATGATACAGAACACGATGGTGGAAAGGTGTGGTGGAGGAAAGTGGCTCAGGACAATACAATCAGAAAGCAGAGAGAAACTAAACTTGGCTCACCAAAAGTAAAATGCATATCCCAGAGGCATGTCCCAGTGACCCACCTCCTTCTGGCACACCCTACCTGCCTACAGTTATCACCCAGGTAATTCATTCAAGTGAATTAATGGACTGATAAAGCGAAGGCTCTCAAAACCCAATCAATTCACCTCTTTACTTTCTTGCACTGTCTCTCACATCTAAACCATAATAAGGCATCACACACACATATTTGGAAGAGGGAATGGGAGCAGAATGGAGAGGAGGCGTTGGGAGCAGCGGGAATAAATGCAAATATACTGAAGCAAAGATGAATGTGTGGTTTGAAACCAGATGGGGAGCAAAGGGTGGTGGGAGATGAGATGATGAGGCAGGCAGAGGAGGCAGGAGTGGAATCAGCTTTCCTGGAGTAAGTTTGTACAAGACATCATCTGTGTGCCAAGAAATGGGTTATAAGCATTGATTTCCTGCCACCTTGCTGACTGGTCCTTCCCACTGTCCTTTTCTGGCTCCTGCTCCTGCATCTGAGCTCCCTTCTCCATCTACACTTTGTCCTAAGCAGTCTCTCTCAGCCTATGGACTTAAATACTGCCTATCCCTGATGACTTTCCGTCTGCTTTTTCAACCTTGATACTGACACTGTGACTCAGTCCAATATCCATGTGTATTTAACACATCTAAAACAAAACTCTGGATTTCCCACCCAAAACCAACCTCTATAGTTACAGCACCAGTCCAGTGATGGCACCTCAGTCTGCTCACCCCAAAATCACTACAGCCTCACAGTCAGTGCTGCAGTTGATCCTGCTGGAACAACCTCCAACCACAGCAATCCAACCACTCTGTCACCTCCCCTGCTCAAACCTTGCTTCACACCAGCAGCATTGCTGGCCTGAACCACTCCACAGCCTCCTGCTTGGTCTCCCCATTCCCAGTCTTGCTCTCTTGGAGTCCACAATCTCCATGGCCCTCAAAGTTCTGTTCTCAAAGGCTACATCAGCTCCCCTTACTTCCCTGCTTACAATCCACCAATCATTTCTCATCACAAAACAAGACCCTTGGTGCTTACTCAAGGCCCATGAGATATGATCTGGCCCTTATTATCATGCCCTCTGCCACTCCTCTCCACACTGTAGCACTTTCCAGCTACACTGCCCTTTTCTGCCCTTTCCAACCACCAGGCATCTTCCCATCTCTACAGTCTCAGCCCACAATGCTCTCACCTGGCTTATTGAGTCTCTGCTCAAATGTCACCACCACTGAGAGGTCTTCCTTGCTCACCTTTGGTAACAAAACTTTCCATAGTTATTTTATATAATCATTTCTTTGCAGTGCAAACAACCATCTGAACTTATATTATTCATTTATTTCTGTGTTTTTAGTTATTATTATATCCTTCCCCTACACTGGAAAGTCCACAATAGCAGGGAGATTTCTCTTATTTGCTCAGTGCAAATGAAGGAAAAGTACAGAAGTATTGTGAGTTTATGGCATTGAAAAGTAACATTCAATGTCGTGTGACCCAAAGAAATTTGGTTCTTCTTTTCAGTATGAGACATGAATACAACAGCTTCATTTGGTCAAGATTTAGTTTATTATTCACTTGGACATTTCTGTCCTATTATTTGGGGAGGGGACTTAATCAAGTGACAACATTTATCATTTTGTGATCTAGCAATTAATTTTGCAAAAGCTTGGCTGAGAAATGTGTCTGACTCATTTTCAATGTAATTTTTTAGCTTCAGAACAGAGTTGGTATTGTTTGCCACCATTTGAAAAATGATGCTGAATTACAGTATGTATGTTCAAAGAGAACTCATACAACAGTCTGCCATTAATTCTCTACTTAAAAAAACCTTTCATTTATGTCAACTGCCTTTTAATCTGTACCTGATTTTGTAAACACATTTGAATAATCTTCTCGAAACTGGAATTTTTCCTGAACCTCTCTATTTACGGTCAAATCCTTATGTTTTCTTACCTCAAGGCAAAAGGGAGAGGAAAATCAATAACACTGCATCATAATACATCATCTGCCATAATGTGCCCTCACCTCTTTCTACCAACAAAAGTCAGTTTTCCCTTCTTGACTGAGAAAACCTCTTCCTTCAGCGGGATTGCTCGAGCCTAGATCTGCTGATTAGTTTAGATATGGTCTCCATAACAACCAGCACCTTTAACAACCTGCTATGGAAACTTCTTCTCCTTAAAAGCCTGTCATTAGAAAACAAGCTACATCGGAACACTGAGAGAGGAAATAATATTTTAAAATATACAGGAAGTTTTTTTCTTCTAAGATGAAAAGAATCAGTAGATTGGCTATTTCTTTTTCAAAACTGTTATTTTCAGACATCTTTATATGCCATTATCCTACCACCCTCTAATAGTATCAAGCATCCGTTATGTGTCAAGCCTATACTAAGTTTTTGTTTGTCTATTGCAGTGCTGGGAAATCAAACCTAGGCCCTTGCACAGGCTGGGCAAGTGCTGTACCACTGAGCTACATCCACTGCCCAAGCCTATAAAAAGCTATGTTTATCCATTTGCTATCTCACTTATTCCACAAAATGATCCCAACTGTTAATAGTGATAATTCATTTGCAGATGAAGAAATTATCCACAGGCACACAGTGCTACATTCCTGAGTAACACAGTTGATATTCAAATCCAAGCCTGGCAGCAACAAGGACAGTAATTTTCTGTACATAATGGTGTTTCCTTCTCCAGAGATTTTAAGTAAGATTTCTCAAGTCTAATAACAGAAGTGGAGTTGGAATCTAAATCTCTTAATTCCCAGTGAAACTCACACAACTTATTAGAAGTGAATGAGTTTTTGGCTTTAAGAAAAGAGACTATTAATATTCCTTTAAGTAAAGCTATGGGAAGAAAATAGAAGAAAGACCAGTGGAATAGACAAAAGGAATTGAGTGGGGGCAGGACGGCTGGGAAAGGGAAGAACAGTGTAATGAATCTGATCAAACTTTCCTCTGTGTGTATGCGAATATACCACAGTGAGTTTCACCTTGTGCATATACCCAAGGTACTAATTTTAAAAACTATAAATAAATAGAAAAATTAGTAAAGGAAAGGGAACAGGGGAGAGAGGAGCGTAGAGAAAGGGGAAGTGCTGGGGACTGAATTGGAACAAATTATATTCCAGGCTTGTAAATTATGTCAAAATGAATCCATATTTTATATATATGTGTGTATATATATATATATATATATATATATGAAGAAAATAGAAGAAAGATCAATGGAATAGGGGAATTGAGTGGGGGCAGGACGGCTGGGAAAGGGAAGAACAGTGTATATATACATATATATGCATATATATATATATGATGAACTAATAAAAATTTTGGAGAAAAAAAAAAGCTATGGGAAAGATCACCATTACTCTTTAATATACCTGAAGTCAGATTCAGGTGTTTTGATGACATTACAATATGTAGAGGTAGCCCCAGCACATCTGGATTAAATGCAACTTAAGGAAATTTAATTTTCTGTATTCTGAATTTCATGATTTCTTTTATTTTAGCTTGTATTCAATTCTTATATCTTAAATTACTGTTGAAATAATTAAAGAAAGAAAAATGGGTATAAAAAATCTTTATCAGCAGTATCAGCAGTATCTCATTATCTTAGATTATAAGAAGAGATGCCACTGAAAGGCAAGAAACTGGGAAGAATATCTCAACACATTCCAACATTATTCATGAAAGATGTATAATGTCTTTATTAATAATCTAGATGCAGAAACTTTGTTTCTCGAGCAAATACTAGGAAATCAAGGTAGACTAGGAAGGAGTAAAATGCATTCATTATAAATCTCTCACCTTAACTGAAGAAACAATATTATATTTTATTATTGAATCATAGAGAAATAAAAGATTAAAATTGTTTTTAATTGAATGGTAGCTACTAACATAATAAAATTTAATGTAATACTTTCACATTAATAATTCCAATTAATAGAAGACAAAATAGGGGGAAAAGTTTGATTGATAGGGCAAATGATAGAACTTAAAGAGTAAATCTATCTCAATTTTCACAATGAATATGTGAAAAGAATTTAACATGTGTTAAATTTTTCTGTTAGAAAACAAAGATGCAGAGTCTCAAAAATAACATTAAATAAAGTATTTTTGGAATAAATACAAACAAATTTCTTAGATGACAAAATCATAGGAATTTAAAGAAAATTATATAGAAATACTAATAATGACAGACAAAGTTATAACATTACTAGGTAAAGTACAATTAAGTTTTAGTATTAAATCCTTTTTTTTAAAGTGGAACAAGGGACATTTTTAATTGATTAAAGGTAAATTTTATATTGAATATCTAATAACTATGAATATTTCATGCATTGAATGTATAATCAAAACAAAATAAAAAGAAGCACAATGAAAGTTCTGAAGCTAGGAGTAGATGCCTTGAAACTCCTATAAATATTTATTATTAATATTGACATATGAGTGCCAATATTAAATACCAAAGTCATCCTTTTAAATGTGTGAATTAGCTTGAAAGACAGTAAAAGAAATCCTCCGACGCTGAAAGTGTGAAGTAGGAACGTAAACTCAGTGTAAGAAAGCCCTGCAGCCAGCTGGCAGCGACCTTCAGTTACCTGCTAATGTCATTCACTTATTGCTATGGGCGTTCAATCACATGGGTAATAATAAGCAAAGGTTCGGACCCAAATGAAGTGGAGTTCAATTTTCAAAAACCCAGAGATTTTGAAGTGTTCAATGAAAGGATAAACTAGAAGGGATTGAGGAGTGAGCATTTGAATCAGTCATTGCTAACAGAGATGCATTAACAGACAAGAAACTCTGAGAAATTCTAAAACATATTGGGTTGAAGAAAGAAAATCTCCCGATAGAATTTGGATCAATGGACAGTGTCCATGCAAAATACATTCTAATCACACAACCTATATGATCCTAAAAATATCAAACTAAGAATTGAAAGCAGCTCCTAGAGATAAACCTCCAGATGCTGGTCAAACATGCATATGCATACACCCACACACACATACCCTAAAGAAATGCTTCACAAACAAAGTCTTGAGAAATTTCCAGAGAAGTTTCCAAAAATATGGAAGTTCATAATCACATATCCCAGGATACATAAGAAAGGAAACCACGAATGAGAGCCAGCAGAAACCACAGAAAGATCATCCCTTAAGACTAGAGTGTTATCAGATACAGGATGTAAAAGAAGAATGTTTAAGACATTTAAATCAGTGCTATAGTTTGGATCTGGAGTGTCCTCCAAAGGCCCAGGTGTTAAAGTCTAGGTCCTCAGTGCGGCACTATTGAGAGTTGGTAGAACCTTTAAGAGTGGGACCTATTGGAAGAAAATTAAGTCATCAGTAGCATGTCCTTGAAAGTGACCTTGGGCGTGGCCCCTTCCTGTCTCTCTTTTTGCTTCCCAAGCACCATGAGGTAAATAGTCCTCTTTTGCCACATACACCCACAATGACATATTGTGACTCCACAGGCCCAAAGTAACAGGATCAAGTCATCATGAGCTGAAACCTCTGAAACCATGAACCAAAATAAATCTTTTCTCCTTAAAAGTTGATTATCTCTGGTATTTTATCACAGTGACAGAAAGCTGACTATCACGAACAATAAAAGAAGGAATTGAAAAACATGAGTGATGGAGAAACGAATATCAGAAATAGCTGGGCAAATTAAAAAAAAAGAAATTTTAGGAAAAATACAATAAACTCAAGTAGAATCTAAAGGTTTGTGGTTTTCAGGCTGACTAGATTCTAAATAAAGTTCTAGACTATTTATAAAAGTCATGCCTAAACATAAAGATACAAAAAGTTTGAAAAACCTCATGAAAAATATGTACAAGGCAAACTAAAACCAAGGAGAATTGGCATAGCTATTAGTATCAGGTGGGGGAAAAACAACTTAAGGCAAAAAGCATTGCTAAAGGCAAAGAAATTGAGCTCTTATGTTCTAGTCTCTCTGGAATAATTTATATGTATTAAATTCCTTAGAACTATTATGTGAGTTAGGCTTTTTTTTTTTTTTGGAACCCGGAATTTAACCCAGGGGCACTTTATCACTAAACCATATCCCCAGCCCTTTTTATTTTGAGACAGGGTCTCACTTAGTTGTTTAGGGCCTCACTAAGTTGCTGAGGCTGTTTGTCAACTTGCCTCCACTGCACTTGGCTGAGTTAGGCATTTTAACTCCTTTTATAGGTGAAAAACCTAAAGTTCTAAAATGGAAAAAACTGGCCCTTCGATTCAGAGTTAATGAGTAATGCTTTTTATAAGTCCTCTTTGAGGGGTAACATAAAATATACGAAAGTGCTCTCAGTGATTATACTTTGGTGGTGAAATTACTAGTGTTATTTTCTTTTGTTCATGTATTTTATGACTTGCCACAAAAAAGAACATTATATAATTTTAAAAAGCTGTAAGTAGTTTTTCAAAATAGCAACCCAAATACAAATACCTAAATGAAGCATAAGTCCTTGCCCTCTCATATTTTGAATGAGTTTTAAGAAGTCTTCACACTCAATCACGTCTAGTTTTGAAGATTGGGATGATCCCTCATTTAAATCTGTTTTAATCCTTCTCTTTCCTGTCATATGCATGGCTAGTAAGCTCTGGAGAGTTCCCCATCTGAAAACACAGCATGTTTACAGTTTATTTTCATTAAATACTCAGTTAAAATGTGGGCTACAATTATCCCTGAAAACAACCTTTTAATTATTCAAATGTGGAGACAGCATAGTATAGATGCAAAAATTGACCTTTCCATTTCTGATGAGTCAGCAATGTTCTTCAGATTCTAAGTATTCTTTTAAAAAATAAATCACAAGCTCCGTCTCCAAAAGAAAATAGAAAAAGCCGCTAATGCTGTTTTGTCCCCATGGAACTCAAACAAGGTTGTTTTGTGCTGTGCTCCTCAGCAGCAGCACTCTTGTCTCACGTCTCTGTGGATTCAAATCATTCAGGTGTTTTTATTTAAAAAAAAAAATAGTAATAATACTACCTGACTCTTGTGTTAACTCTTCATAGTTTATAAAAAAAAAAAATTCTCAAACATTTGGCCATGAAATAATATTTGATTCAGCTAAGATCACACTACTAAGGAATGGCAGGCCGAAGACAAGAGTGCCAGCCAACAACACCCCAAGCAGGCCCTTCCAGATGACTGAGCCCTTCAGGTCAGGAATCTCATGCCCAGTTTCATCACCCAAGAACAAGCAGAGTCTGAGCATCTAGGGTTCAAGGCATGATGCATTTATTTGAGATGTACAACATAGTTTCAGTCTGATTTTCCACTGATAAATTTTTAGATTAGCTATTTTAAGAATTACAAATGCCAAGAATATGTATTCTTGCATCCAGATGCTTAGAAATCATTTCAAATGAGACAGTTCTCTCATAGAAAATAGAAAAAATAGAAAGTATAAAGGAGGTCACAAGCCAATGGACATCTACCCAAACTTTTCTATAGTAGACTGGTGACAATGGAGTAGAAAAGCAGATTGGAGCCAGGTAGACTATGTACAAATATGTTTTGCACTAATAAACCATTTTCCTGGGGTGAGTAATTTAATCTCTGTGAATCTGCTTCCTTCTTTATGAAAACGGAAATAATGTGCATAAGCCCATTTGAGGAATCAAATGAGATAGGATTCAAGAAAGGCTGTATCTCAGCAAACTCAGGAAATCATTTGTTCCACAAGTATTTGTTGAGCACCTGTCAGGCTTTGGGTCTCTTGGTCATCATTTCACCTAGGGAGACACCTTCATAGGTTGACAGCAGAAGAAAACATCACTTTATCTTCTATTTCCCATCAAAATCTATTTGCGAGGTTACTTTTATCCAAGCTCTCTCACTGAAATCACCACTCAATCCCTGAATTAGTTTGCTCTGGCAGCTATAACAAAACACCACAAATTCATATGTTGATCTTGAAACAGCAGAAATGTATTGTCTCAATCTGAAATCAAGGTGTTGCAGGCCAAGCTTCCTCTGAAGCTTCTGGAGGAGGACCTTTCCTTGCCTCTTCCAGTTTCTATGACCTCAGCTATTCCTTGGCTTGTGGCCCCATCATTCCAGTCTCGACTCCATTTCTGCATTGTGTCTTCATATGTCTTCATGGCATCTCTTCTCTGTGTCCAAATTTCTTTTTTTTAAGGACACCAATCATAGCAATACCCAAAGAGCCTCATCTACACTCAATTACATCTGCAAAGACCCTATTTCCAAATCAGTTCATATTCACAACTTCCAGGGGTTAGGACTTCAATATATCATTTTGGGGAGCACAATGTAAACCTTCACAGTTCCTAGCTTTTCCAGTTACTCTAAGATAATAAAAAGTCTTCTATATAATTTCATTCTCAAGAACAGTATTGTTCCAAAAACTAAGATAACCAGTCCTCTATAATAGGACTCCTTCAGTAATCACAATTTGAAGCTTTGTACTTCCCCAAACTTGGATCATCTTTAGGTCTGATCCTCTGCAGTGGGGAAGCTGCCCAGTGAATCTTCTTTCTCCTGATTCTTCCCTCCAGGTTGGGACCTGAAGCAGTGAGGGGTAGGTCAAGGAGTCCAGCCTTGCATGATGTCCCATATTCTAATTCTGTGGGTCTCTCAGAAATTTCTGCTGACAATATGCAAGTTAAATTGCAGTGAGAACATCGCTAGTCTTCAATCTTCTAGGAAGGTCTCTTGGGTGAAATTCAAGATAGCTCCATCTTGCCTTCATCCTTGGTGGTGGTCCAAATTCAGTCTATGAGAAACACATTCTGGACCATTCATGGCAATGCTGTCCCCTGGCCCTTCAATTTAGATCTTTTATAGACGATAAGTAAAGTGTTGAAAATTATATGTGTGTATACATATACATGTGTGTATATATAAACATATAGACTTTTTAAGCATTCCTTTTGAATATCAGACACCCATCGTGATTTTCTTTTTTCTTTCATTCTTTTGGAACTGCAGCCAAAACTGAGAGTCCCATTTTAGCATTCCATTGTAGTTTCCTTCATTCTTGATAGAAAAGAGATTGAGAGTGGGATCAGTGACCTTGTATTTCTAAGCAGAATGAACCTGGTTTGTCTTGGAAAATTAAGTGACAAGAAACAAACAGAAGGGCTCTGTTCTGCTCTTTTCCTCCAACCAAGATATTTGCCAAGCAACGGCATTGATTGATCCTTAAAGCTAAGGACAGGTTAGAGATGTAGGGAGGGATGAGGGGAAATAAGTCTGCATTGATGGAAAAAGTACAAGAGCAGGAATGAGAAGGTTTAGTTCTGGCTCTGGTTCTGCTATTAACTAGCTTGTGACCTTGGACTTACGAAAGTCAAATGAGTCAACACACTAAAAACTGTTTAAAAATCACACATACTCAAGATGACAATATTCTTGCTCTTAGTAAGAGGCAATGCAGTTTTGTCACTAAATCCTCCTATTTCTTCACTTAAAAAATCTCTGAGATTTACTCTTTTCTGTTCCCACTGCAATCACCTGGTCTAAACCCAGTTTAGCCTCCTCATGTGTCTCTGTTCTACCTGCTTCCCACAGTTCATCCCCATAAGGAAGGGTGGCACTAGATTCTCCTAAGACCTGCTCCCTCCTGTTTTGATCCCCAAATTCTATAAGACAATAAACAGGAAAAGAAAACAGGATCATGCCTCCCTCTCCCTTCCCATTCTTAGCTTTAGCTATGATTCCAATAAGCCAATTAAAGATTAAACATGTAGATAAATAGGTATGTAGGTGGGTAGGTAGACAAAAATACATAAAACTGAATGAGGGAAAGGCAATAAAATGAAATAG
Organism: Glaucomys volans; assembly: GCA_020662805.1. Classification (NCBI taxonomy): domain Eukaryota; kingdom Metazoa; phylum Chordata; class Mammalia; order Rodentia; family Sciuridae; genus Glaucomys; species Glaucomys volans. Next base: position 525,509 of record JAJEJO010050467.1, read on the forward strand.
GTTTTTTTTTTTAGCTACTTCATAGTTTCATAAGTCCATGTTACAAAGATGCTGCTGCATTTACCATTCTATGTGAGACAATGTATGCATCATTTTATGCTTATTTGCTCTCAACCTGTGGTGGTCTGGCTTCTAACCCCATTCCACATAGCTTGTTTTGGACAAGATCATGTTGCCATGATTGTTAACTCATAGACACACCTCAGCCTAATTTAGCCTCTCTGTAGCATTTGATGCTGTTAAACACTTTCTTAACCTTATTTTATCCTTCTGTGGGGTTTTCTGGCCATATGTTCTTCCCCTTCTCTCATGAGTTCTTGCACTGCCTACTCCTTATTGCCAGTGTTCCTGGAGGTACAATGCTGGAAGCCCACTCTTCTCTCCTGACATTCTCAAGGTCAAATGCATCCCCTTTCGTGACTCTAGTCAACAGCCACACGTCGATGATTCCAATCACATCTCTGATTTTACACCTGAGACAAAAACCCTCATGGCTCACAACCTACTCAAGATTCAACATCTGTGTTTGCACATACCAGAGTTCCCTCCAGATGAACACATCAGGTCCAAACTCCTCCTCATAACCCTGTTTTGCCTTTTCTGTTTTCTGACTCAGGAAACAAGAAACCCCAAGTAAGAAGCCTGTCCATTCCTTCTCTCTCTCTCCTCCTAGGCTTTCTCCAAACCAACATCTAATTGGACACTAAATCCTATCAATTCTATTAAAGATCTCTTAAATCCACCTTTATCTCTCCATCTTCCTGCCGACACCCAACTCTGGTCACCATCTTCTCTATGCAGACAGCTGTAACATTTCCTAGCTGGTCTTGCTGCCTTCCAGGTGGAAATGGATTGCCCTATTCCATTCTCCTCACTCCAGACTGAGTGATCTTTCAAATCAAAGGTCTAAGTAACGATTTCTCACTTCTCCTTAGAATAAAGTCCAAATCACTGACCCAGCTGTACAAGGTCTTTATGGTCTGGACCATTCCTGTCTCTGCATCCTCAACTCTGACTCCTTCTACCTTGATATCTACCCTGGCATCATGATAAATCATCAGTTCCCAAAGCAGGTTGGGGAATCTTGCTCCTGGCTTTTGCATGTGCCATTCTTCCTGTCAATAATGTTCCTTCCTCACCCTATTACCTGACTAACTGCTGTTCAACATCAGAGCTTTAGCTAGCTGTCTCTGCTTCCAAGGAGACGTGTACCTCCTTTGCCAAGAAGGGGCACCAGTGTGCTCTGGGATCAAAGAGGAGAGAAGCTGACCTAGACTAGACAGCCTTCGCAGCACTGCATGGCCTGTCTGCATCCAACAGACATCACACGCCCGCAGACATCAGCCTCTGTCCTGTTCACTGCTCCACTCTGGTGACTAGAACATTGTCTGCCACATGGAAAGCTTGCCAGTAACATTTTCTGAATAAGTGAATTAAGTTTAAATGCTCCCCTTCAAAATTTATGAATTTCCTCAATCAAAGAGGGTCTCTATGAAGAAAATCCATTTTATAAAAGACTGAAAAAGCATTCGTCTCTTGCACATGCAAGTATTTCTTTCTTAAAATGTTGTGTCTGGCTTTTCAAAATGTGTTCCTAATTGCATAATAGCTCCCAGGACCAATGCAGTTTCAGTACAGCAGATCTTTCTAGCAGAGTCAAGTAAATGAAAATAGAGGAAGACCAGTCCCCCAGAGCCTCTTCTGCTCCATCTATCAGGTTCTGTGGGAAAGAGAGCTCAGTTGACAGATTTTCTTCAGGGCCAGTGGAGCCTCTGGCCTGGCATTTTATTGGGCCTCTCTTTTTCAGTGTTTTGATACTGAGAATGAGGCAGCTGCTGCCAAGAAGCGAGATCCCATGCCTAGTATCCTTGGCAGAGAAAATATTTCTCTAATTTGGTCCAAATTAATCCTCTTAGGCCAATAAATCAATACACAGGGAGAATGTGTAATGATTTGACCATCTGGATTTTTTAAAGCATTGGAGAGTATAACAAACTCATGGCTCCACAGGACCCATGCACAGCATGGACATATGCATATCCAGGGCTGGGGAACCACTGGCCGGTTTTCCAAATCCTCACCTTGCTATTGAGTCTGTCCATTTGATTTCAGCATCAGAGAAAGCAGTATGAACTATCTTCTTACCCAACAGCCTCTTAACAAACTGGATATAGATTCTGTCTTCACATCTGGGTCAACTATCATCATAATCAGGTAGTCAAAAAGAAAAAGGTAAGAATTAGAATATCAGCATGAAATGATCAATACAATATGATGAATTTGTTTTTATTGGACTTTTCCTGCCAAAATGACAGAACGAGTTTTCTTTTAATATCCCAAAAGGATGGGGGTAAAATATTTCCACAAAGTGAAAGGTAGAATCTGCATAGGTATTAGATACAGCAAGTTTAAATCCATTCATATAGAAGAAAATACTGCAACAGGAACCCCTTTTAAAGTAATCCCTCTCATGGCCTTTTCAAAGGAAAAGGAAGGAGAAAGGAACCAATTATGCTCAGACATTCTGAGGATGCTTCAGCAGTAGCTAAATGCTACTGGGTGGGCATTCTGTGTTCTGAGCCAAAGGCTTTAGCTCCATCACTCACTCCGAGCTCACAACAGCCCTCTCATGTGTTTTTCCCATTGTAAGGTAGGAGACTATTCAGCAACTAGTTCAAGGTCACACCAATATGAAGTGCCAAAGCTGGGTTGCAAACCTGGTCTCACTCCCCAACTCCTGCTCTTAATGAGTATTCCCAACATGAGATAATGTTTGGGTGTTATTAATTTCTCAGGGCCTAACCAACCGCAGAACTCAAATCTTATTGGTTGCCAGGAAATTATTTCTTTATGAGAGTTTCTCTTATTTAAGTTATTTTAAAAGAAACAATGATAAGAGAAATCAAAATGTTGGAGAGGAAAGATCAGAACTACTCAGATATCCCACTCCACTAATAGATTACTTGTTTTTATCTTTCCATCTTTCTTCCCATCTTTGTCCATTCTGTATACACAATTATATGCTGTTTCAAAAGTCATTTTAAATAACTGGTTAGTATTAAAAAGATAAGTATATCAAATGAGTTTTCTTCTCAAAACACGCTAAGATTTATTTTAATTTTTCCTTCCACATTCTTGGTTTCATTTCCCTTTCTGGAACAATAACAACAATAAAATCTTGAAGAATTCTGATTCACACAGCAGATGTGAGGATGAGAAAACCTGCTGGTTAATTGGAGATGAGTTTCACAGGGAACAATCACATAAAAACAAACTATGTGTGATAAACTCTTACCCCTGAGAGCTGGTCTCAGGATACACAAAAATTATCCCACCAAAGATCTCTGTTTTTGTGCAACTTTAGATCTTCACACCCTGGGTCTCTATTTCAGCATTTTCCAAGCTTGTGTTTTAGAAAACCTTAAACACACACACACACACACACTTCAAGATAAAATACATTCAGGACTATTGCTTATATTCCCCTCTCAGAGATTAAAAGATACATTGGCATATAAAGATCCTGGCAATTCACACAGAAAGAGACCTATTTATTTCTGTCTAGAAGTTGCAAATTCAGTCACGCATAGAGCCAGCCAGATAGATAAGGACCTGGTGGTGATTAGGATAAAGTGGGACCACATGTATCCTAAAGCGCTCTGCTTTTGAAATGTAAGCCTAGTGTTAATTGATCTTCATGAAATGACTAAAGTACAGGTTTTTATGTGACATTTTGCAACCAGGAGGAGGTGGAGGAAACATATCTCTTGGCTACATCTACTAAAGAAGACTAGAGCTAAACAGTAATTGAAGCAGTTAAAATGGATTTTATTCAGAAACTATCGCAAAAGAGTAAAACAAATCTTAGTATAGAACTGGGCTCAGTTCCAAATACTGACAAGCATGGACAAGTGAGGATCTACAGCATGGAGCAGGGCAGGAGTCCATGGATGGAAAATTATTAAGAGGGAACATCAGGGGTAGGGAAGGCTTTGAGTTAAATAGACCTAACAGGATTCTTGCTGAAGGCAGGCTAGGGCAGTGATCCACCTGGGAGTGGGAAGATAAGGAATTCCATCAGATATAGAGGTGAAGAGATACTGAAGATGGAGGATTCTCATTGAACTGTCTTAGCAGGATCCTTGGTACAACTAGACTGAAAAAAGACAGACATGGAAGCCCAAGGTTGAGACCTGTTGATAAGAGAGGTTAGAGGAGCCTTGGTCAAGGAGTCTTTGTCAAATCTGGTCTTCAAACCACCAATCTGCAGCCTTGGGTTTAACCTCAAGAATCTCTTTAACCTAAAGAAACTCTTTGCTCCTGGAGTACTCTGTTGGGTAATTCTGCCACACTTCATCAGCCTGCCACCCCTCCAGGAAGCCCCAGTCATATGGTCCCTTCTCTAAGCCTAGTCTTCATCCCATACTCCAGTCCTCCAATCTAGAACACTAATGGTTGTTTTCAGTTACCATGACTGTATAAGAAATTACTCCAACACTTTTTGCAGAAGATAACAATTTTTATTTTGCTCAGAACTCTGGAATTTGGGTGGAGCTCAGAAAAGAAGGCTCATCTTTGTTTCCCTAGATGTCAGGGTGACTTGAGGCTGGGGGCAATGGAAAGAGGCTGGAATCATCTGAAGACAGCTTGCTCACATGTCAGAACATATTTTCTGGCAGTCACCTGAGACTGTAACTGAGGTCATAGCTGGAACACAGACTTGTGGCCTTCCTTTGAGGCTTGAAGTTCCTAGCAACATGGTAGCTAGATTCCAAGGATAGAATCTCAAGAGAAAGAGGAAAAGACATAGAACCTTTTAGGAGCTGGCCTTGGAAGTCACACCAGGTTGCTTCCATTGCATTCTGCTTATCAACACAGGCATTTGAAGACAGGGCAACAGACTATACCTCTTAAGGGAGTGTGGCAAGGCTTTGAAGATGATAGGTGTCAATCCAGTTTATGCTGCTATCACAAAATCCTACAGACTGGGTAACTTAATTTTTAAAAAAAATTTCTTACAGTTCTGGAAGCTGGGAAGTCCAGGATGAAGGGGCCACATCTGGTGAGGGCCTTTTTGTTGTGACATAACATGGCAGAAACCATCACATGACAAGAGAGGACACTTGAGAGAAGGCCTTTAATAACAAGACCACTCTCATGATAGCCAACCCACTCCCATGATCATTTCATCAATCCATGCATGCGTGCATCACAACTTAATCTTCTCTTATTGGATTCCACCTTCCAAAACCTTTGGATTGGGGATCAAGTTTCCAACACATGAACTTTGGGGGACACATTCAAACTATTGTAGTGGGGGACCAGAAATACTGCTATGATCATTTTTGGAAGATTTAATCTGCCACAAAAAGAGAGTGAATTGTTTTGAATTCTGGCTCTGCCATTGATCAATAGTAAGGTGATGGAAGACAAGTAATTTCATCTCTTTCTGCATCATATTTGCTACCCTCTCCTGAACTGCAGATATCACCATTTTTATTTTATCATGGGACAATTGATTTCCTGAGAGTAATATTCATATCTTGGTGTGTTTTGCCCTAATATTCACATAATGCAAAGCATGATGATATGCATGTAGTGTGGGTTTAGTACATATGTCTAAGAGTTTATTGTTTTAACAAACAGGGAGTTTTCCAGGTCTTGTCCCTACTTGTTCAGATGGCTAAAGGAAAAGGAATCCCGTCGGCAGCTGAGGCACATGGCTGATAGTTCACTGTCCACACACCAGCTTGCTTTCTCACAAGATTTGTCATCACAGGGGACATGAGACCAGGTTCAAATCCAAGGATCCTCTCACCCTCTCCTCATGCCCTTGGGAATGTAGCCCTAGTCACCTTCCCTTACTTGCCCAAAGAGCAGCCAGGAGGACCGCAAGAAATAAACAGCTCCTGAGAAACTGGCCTCACAAAACCTCACTCCCAAATCAGCAGGAAACCCCAGTGTGTTCTAGAGCAATCAACACCATTCTTCTTCGTGAATGAAGATACCACTGGTATAATCCCGTGAAATTCCATTCTGCCAAGGCATGCCTTGGCTAAGGAGTACACTTTGAAAAGCCTTTCCAAAGGGACACCTTCCCATTTGGACAATAGGTTTTGCTCTTTATTCTTTTAGACTCCATTGCACTTTGCTACCTTGCCAGATAAGAGAAAACACGGCACAGAATAGGAAACTACCTTAGATTCTGTTAGAAACTGCTCTTGGTTTCTTTGATATCCTGCTCAAGCCTTGTGTTGCTTTATTTCCAGCCTCCTGTGTTCTTACCTCCTCTTCCATCATTTCTAATTTTTCTTCCCCATGTTTCTGCACCTGTTCTGCTAGTGCAGTGCTTGGTAAGAGCCTCAGGCTATTTGCCCAGGTACCTGCTGTCGACTGCAGTGATGGCTGACTCCATTAAATAAAGAAGCTTGTCTATCGAGAGGCAGCTGCAAAATTTATGTTGAGTGCTAGCAACAATATTTTTGTTTTCAACACTTCTGAACCACACTGTTTACACAGTGTGCAAACTATCCTGGGAAACACTCTTTTCCATTTACAAGTAATAAAATATCATTGACTCCTTAGTGCATAGGTGTTACAAATTCTATGCACTTCCCGTGCATTATTTCATTTAATCCACGCAACCACTCTAGAAGAATTTCTATACATTTTACAGATGCAGAAACTCAGTTGAAGATGTGGAGTAAGTTGCTTAAGGTCATATGACAAGGGACACAGGGAAATCTAGACTATTCTACCTGAACCCAAAGCCATGTGTTTTCTTCCCTGTACCATTAAGTTTGAAAATGGAAATGTATGACAGATCCATTTCTTACCCACAGATATTCTACTAATTTTGAGTCTTCCTGTTTGATTTAATAAATCAATTTAATTTAATAAATCAATAACAGTGCAACCAGAGGAATTCTGAGCTTTTAGAATTGATGGGGTCAAGCCTCCATCTGATCTGTGATGCATCTCTATGACCCTCTCATTGGTCATTCTGTATGTTTGAAGACTTCCAATGTTGGAGAAGCCCTCCTTCTCAGAAGGAAAGAGCCCTACTCCTATTTCCAGCAGTTTTATATTGCATTTGATAAAAATCTGTCCCCCTGGAACTGCCATTCATTCATCCTTCTTCTGATGCCTACAAAACAAGGCTGAGCCAGCTTGCCCAGCCCTCATCACACCCTTGAGCCTTGCTTTAAACTGCTCCTCTACACATTCTTCATAAGCAAGACTATTCCTGCCTATGGGGTCTCTCGCCTGAACAGACTCCAATTTGTCAGTGACCCTCACTACATGAGGCTCTCACCACTGCACCCAAAGCTCGAAGTAATTCTGACCAATAAAAGTCTATCCCATCCTCCATGAGAGCACTCACCTTTGTCAGTGCAGCCCCAGGGGAACTGTGCTCTTTGACAGTCACACGGAATCCTCTTGAACCACTGGACCCCAGGGCAATGAGGCTCCAGTCTGATCTGCATGTACTTTCATTTTGGCAAAAATTGTTTGCTGTGATAAATACTTTATCTGAACTTATACAGTGGTTTTTATTCCCTGCCATGTAAAGGAGGTAATTCATTTTCTTCTGCATAGGCAGAGCTGGTTGGTTTTGTTTGGTTTGGTTTGGGGTTTTTTTCCTTTTTTTAAGTTTTTGATTCAGTGACAGTTAATCAATGGATGTTAAGGAGCAAAGAAAGCCAGACTTCTCACAGGCGGAATTGGCACATGATCTCACATTGATCGGTTCTTTTACAACAAAGCTCCAGGATCTTTCTAATCAAAACTTATGTTTGATCACAAAATCAGAAGTATCTCTATTGTAACTCAAGGGTGACTAAAATAAACGGATGAATTGGAACTGCTAATACACTGCTATCCTTCAAATTCTCCAGTGGCATATGTGTGGTGCTGGTGATTGACCCCAAGGTCTTGCACATGCTGGACATGAGCTACCACTGAGCTACAACCCCAATCCCACTGATTTAATGCATATTTAATTTTGCCCTGGTTCATATAGAAATTTTTTTTCCAGTTTTACATCAAAGAATTAAAGGAAAAATGTCAAATATGCTTTTGGGGAAATGCTTTAAAGTGTAATTTTTAGAGATCAGTACACAATGTAGAAAGTCCCTTCAAGAGGAGAGAACACTTCCAGACTCATTCTATGAAGTTAATATCATGCTGATACCAAAACCAGACAAAGACACATCAAGGAATGAAAATTCCAGGCCAATATCCCTTATGAACATAGATGCAAAAATCCTTAACAAAATTTTAGCAAATTGCATACAAAAACATATTAAAAAGATAGTGCTTCATGATCAAGTGGGTTTCATCCCAAGGATGCAAGGTTGGTTCAACATCCAGAAATCTATAAATGTAACTCATCACATCAGCAGGCTTAAAGTTAAGAACCACATGATTATTTCAATAGATGCAGAGAAAGCATTTGATAAAATACAGCACCCCTTCATGCTCAAAACACTAGAAAAAAATAGGGATAGTAGGAACATACCTCAACATTGTAAAGGCTATCTATGCTAAGCCCATGGCCAACATCATTCTAAATGGAGAAAAACTGAAAGCATTCCCTCTAAAAACTGGAACAAGGGCAGGGATGCCCTCTTTTGCTGCTTCTATTCAACATCAGCCTTGAAATTCTAGCCAGAGCAATTAAACAGACTAAAGTAATAAAAGGGATTCGAATAGGAAAAGAAGAACTTAAACCATCACTATTTGCAGATGATATGATTCTATATTTAGAGGAGCCAAAAAATTCCACCAGAAAACTTCTAGAACTCAGAAATGAATTTAGTAAGCTGGGCGCGGTGGCGCACGCCTGTAATCCCAGCGACTCGGGAGGCTGAGGCAGGAGGATCAAGAGTTCAAAGCCAGCCTCAGCAACTAAGCAAGGCCCTAAGCAACTCAGTGAGACCCTGTCTCTAAATAAAATACAAAATAGGGCTGGGGATGTGGCTCAGTGGTCGAGTGCCCCTGGGTTCAATCCCCAGTACGGAAAAAAAAAAAAAAAAAAAAAAAAAATGAATTTAGTAAAGTAGCAGGATATAAGATCAACACTCATAAATCTAATGCATTCTTATTCATAAGTGATGAATCCTCTTAAAGAGAAATTAGGAAAACTACCCCATTCACAATAGCCTCAAAAAAAAAATAAAATACCTGGGAGTCAATTTACACCAAACAAAGAGATTTATATAAAAAGAGTGGAAGTGTCTAGAAGAATATGAATTTATAAAACATTTAAAAACAGAATGTTCAGAGCATGTATAGATGTGCTTTGAGGTTTGTTTCCTTTATATTTTTTCCAAATAGAATAAAACACTAATAAGAACACCTACTTATGTTGAATTTCTACCACGTGATTTATGCCACAGATGTATTTTCTCAGTCACCATAACAATTAATCCAAATTTCTATTATGTCTTCATTTTAAAATTGAGGACAATAAGAGCCAGTTTTCTTAAGGGACTTGCAGAAGGTCAACAATGGAGAAAGAACTTGAACCAAGATTCATCCAAGAAGAAAGCTGCTCCTCTTGACCACCACACTGCATATCCCAAGCACTTTCTTCAGAGAGCTGTTCTTAAAAAAGGAAATAGATTGCAAACAACAGCTCATCTCTGATGTAAGCAGATAACTTTTACATGTCAGGTATAAAAACCGATCTACCTAAATCCCAGAACAGCTAAGAAAACCATCAATAAATAAAATCCCCCTAGTCATGTCTAAAGTGTTTAAAATTCAAATATGTTTCAGGTTTCTCTAAAATTCATTAAAGGGGGAGCAGTGTTAATTGCAGCTATGTGAATGAAGTCTGGATTCTGAGACTAGATGAAAATTGATTATGCTAAAAGTAGTCTTCTATAATTAAATGAAAACCTTACTGTGCACTCTAATTAGTCAGCAGTAACTTATTTTAAGTGAAAACAGTCAGTCTTGGTGTATCTCATAAAATGAGAGCCCAGCAGCCCCACTCAGCTGAGAGTCTGTCTGTTTTCCACAGCAGTCATCTACAGCTCTAATTTGAAACTGCAAGATAGGGGTGTATACCCTTCTGCAATTACAGTATACACATCATGAACTCCCCCCATTCTTTCATTCACGAGACCTGTAATATACTTTGAATTGCAAGGACTCTCACTAGGGGAAGATATCTGTCTTACCAAGTATTACCCACTGACTTCTTGCATCTCCAATGGGAATTTAGGAAAGTCAGTAAACATCATAAAATTCACTTGGTATATTTTTCTTCATTTCTAATGAAGATAAATTGAACCTGCATATTTGAAAAGGTAAAATGCATCCCCTGAAATCTTCTCCAAACTCTTCAATATCTAATAATATTCAGTTTTCCTGAATTACAAAAAAAGAATATTTGTTCTTACTTGTTGTGGTTGTTGTTCAACCTATTGCTTAATTATAAAAGCAAAGCCTACACATGATAGAAAATTTAGAAAACACAAAAAGCATAAAAGAGAAAAGAAAACATCACCCACCATTCCTTCATCCAAAGACAGATCTTTCTGGACATGGTAGCTTATTTCCTCCTTTTATCTACCCATAACTTTTGTTATTCGTGTGTTAAAATTATATACAATAATGGAATTCATATATGCACATAACTACACATAGCTTTTGTATATTTGAGATCATTCTGTTAACACAATTTGGTATTCTAGTAGAAAGATCCATCAAAAGAGAAATTTTACATTTTATTCATTAGCCTAAATAACTAGTAGGCATTCCATGCCCTTCCAGCATCTCTGACAGATTGTTAAGCTGCACTGCTATGAGCCCTCCTGGAGAAGAGTCCTCTGCCAATGGGACAGAACCCATAACTGGGTGGAAATGAATATTCTGGATCAAATGAAAGGGGAGATCAAGACTTACTACTTATTTAGTAGCTTGGGATTGATCACATTGGATTGGCCCTTATTCCCTAAGCACTTTTAGCTAAAACAAATAAGGTTATGACTATCAGTCAGAGCAACTTTGAAGAAAGAGTTCTTTTGGGGACCAGACAGCACCCAGGAAGAACAGGAGGGCTAACAGAAAAAGATTAAACCAGTCAGGTTGAGGGTGTGTGGACAAGTCACAGAACTTAGAGTGCTAACAGTCATCAAGCCCAAAGTGGTTCCTCAAAATTCAAGTTTCTATTGTCCTGTAGGGCAGAGATCAGAGTTCAAGTCAGCCCTGGCAAGTCACACCCTCAGATACCTTTTTGAGGTCAGGCCAATTTCCTAGGAAATGCTCAAAAACCAAGAAAGAGTCTCTCCCTAGTCAGCACCCAGCACCCTCCACCTTTTTCCCAGCCCGTGTCTCTCTCTCCCTCTCTCTCTCTCTCTCAGACTCTATAACACACTCACTCCTTCCCTCTCCCTCTAGACCATCTAAAGTACCCTCTTCAGGCTTCATAAAATAGAAGCCAACAATGAGAAGCACTTGAAGAAAAATTCCGCTTTTGTGTAGGAATACACACCTTCCTAGATGTCAAGGAGAACCATGGCCTCGTTTCCCTTATAGGAGATGGATGGGAAAGCTAAAAGGAAAACACACACATATACACACATACGCTCAAAGTAACACTTTTCAAAAAAAAAAAAAAAATCAACCTGCCACTGAAAAGACCTTGAAGAAGATTCAGTCATTTTCACACCCAAATCCAAGGTCCTTCACTCTTCAGCACCAGGAGGCCAGGTTTGCCATAAACTGATAAGCCCGGAGCTTGGAAGCTGGATAGAGCTCAGATCCTGTGAATCCTACCTCTGGGATCATAATCTGCTGACTCAGTTTTCTCCTACCACTGTGCTTGGCACAGAGGAAGATCAACTTCCCTGTCCACAGCCAGCTGCCTTCCAAAGTCACTGCCCAGCAAGTCCCAAAGCAGTTCTTCTAATTTCTCACATTCTAGGAGCAACATTGGGAGAAGGCCCCTATAAGAGACCCAAGTGGGTCTGGTGTCACACTTGGAACTTTTTTAAGTGAGAGTTCCCCAATTTAAAATGACTCAACTCAAGACTGGTTTTTTTTGTTTTTACTTTAAAATGGTGCAAAAGTGATACACAGCCAGTAGCAATCATACCTTGAATTTTGAATTTTGTCCTTTTCCTGTGCAAGTGGTATGCAATAGGACATGCTCACAGTGCTGGAAAGAAGCAGTGAGCCACAGCCCCCAGTGCTCCATATGTTCCCAAGGGTAAGCAACTGATTGTCTTCAGTATCTATTGCTGTTGACCTGTGATGTCCAGTAGGTTAAGTGTATTAATTCATTTTCTTCTTACAGTGTCTTCAACTGACAATAGGTTTCTCAGGATGTAATTCTATGGCAAGTTGCAGCGCATCTGCCGTGTAGTTATTTTCCTGCTGGAGAAAATCACAACTGATCAACTTCAACACATTCCCCTCCAGAAGATCTTCAACCAGTTGTTGGATGTGGTCAACTTAAACACCTTCTGCCTTCGCAGAACTCATCTTGGTCAATAAGAAAAACTATCTCTCTGGGAATAAACCAGATAATGAAGCATGTTTTTAATCCATTTCCTTTATTTTTTCCTGTCTCCTAGTCAGATACAGAGTTTTGGGATAAGATGCAAGCGGAATGGGAGGAAATGGCCCGAAGGAACTGGATATCCGAGAACCAAGAAGCACAGAACCAAGTTACAATCTCAGCTAGCGAAAAGGTAAATCCATTGCATTCTTATGTGTTCCGATGAAATTGCTTATTCCTCTTCACATCGTGTTTTATAGATTAGTTCATAAATATTTTGTCAGAAATCTAAAAATCAAAGACAATTTAATATCAATCTGACCTAGAAGAACTCACTGATAGATGGAAACAAGATGAGAAGGGTTTTATGATCATCTATGCTAGTGAGGTTACAATAAATAATACTCTCAGATACTTCAGGTAAGAGTTTAAATTGGGAAAACTCAAAAAAAATTAGCAACACATATCAAAGGCCTAAAAACAGTTCAAATCCTTTAACATAATCAGTCCCTCTAGGAGTCTATCCTAAAGTAATAAGCAAAAGCGGCTTGAGTTTTGAACAGGAAGCTGTCACTTTAGCTTTATTGATGATAATAAAAATTTTGAAATAATCTGAAAGCCCATCATAAAATTGGATAAATAAATGTAATATATCCATAAAAATAATTTTATAAGGGAAAAACAACTGTAAGGACTGAGTCACAGATTACATATGTAGCATGAGCCTATTTCTTTAATTTATACACTGAAAAATACTAGATGATTATTGTTTGTATTGTTTACATTATTGCAATAAATAAACCTTCTGTCTTGAAGACATGCATTTTCAATAGGGTCAAAATAGGTCCCAGTGAGCAAAAACTCGTTCTCAGGGAGTGGGCAAAAAGATCTTAGATTATTTCAATGTTTCTTAGCTTTCTGAAGGGCCACAGTACCCAAACAGATGTATGGTATGTGTTAATATTTCAGGGGTTTGGGTGGCAGTACTCAGCAAAAACATGTCTGAAAAGTCAGTATTTTTTAAATCTTCAGGGGAAATAGCTCAAACAAAACAAAATATCAGGTCTGGGGTTGTGGCTCAGTGATAGAGCACTTGCCCTGCATGTGTGAGGCACTGGGTTTGATTCTCAGCACCACATATAAATAAATGAATAAAATAAAGGTCTATCAACATCTAAAAAATTTACAAAAAAAGAAATATCAGAAAGGACACAAACTCCATATCATCTTTAAGTTGTGGCATTATGAGTAACTTTTTGTTTTCTTATATGTTATTTGATATTATCTAAAATTCATTCAATGAACATGTACTACATTCATAATAGGGAAAGGTATTAGGTTGAATTTAAACTGAATACATTAATCAAAATAAGTCAATTAAAATTAAAGAGGCCTTGCTGAATGTAAGATGCAGAGATGGTGGATGGATTGTGTAATGGCCCTTCTCTATGTCCTAGGGATATTACTTTCACACTGAAAACCCCTTCAAGGACTGGCCTGGAGCATTTGAAGAAGGCTTAAAAAGGCTCAAGGAAGGGGACCTCCCAGTCACCATTCTGTTCATGGAGGCAGCAATTCTTCAGGACCCTGGAGACGCAGAGGTGTCGATCCCTCACATTCATTTTGTCAAACTCAGAAAGTGGCTTCGTGTGCTCAGGACAGACAGGATAGTACAGGGCTCTGCAGAGAGACATTTTCACCAAGTAAAAGTTCCCAAAGGAGTTAACCTGGCTTAGTGTGGTATTTGTTTGAGAGAGATAAATAGGTACCTGTTTCTAATCCGCAATATCTACAGTGCCCCAAGATAAGGGTTGGGGATGAAAAATGAAAAAAAAATCAAAATTGGCAATCTGAAACACACTGGTAGTTTCCAGGGAACAATGTATAGTTTTGTCTGGGTCTCAAGTCACATGGTGTATCACCCTTGATTTACTCACTCAACATTTATTCAGCAAATACTATACCCTCAAAATTACTCTAGGTCTTGGCTTGAAATATTGAAGAGCTGGGAATGAATAGCAGTTGAAAGACACCTTTGTGGTCTATGTGGGGAGACAGTGCAGGGTCAGGAATACAATGTCCGGTGTGCACAGGATACCAGGAGAGCAGAGAGCAGGGTTCTCACCCAGCCTTCCCCTACAAATGAATCCAAAGTTGAGTTTTAAAGGAGAGAGAATTAAGGACCACAGGGAGTCAAGTTGTTTCTCAGAGGGAATGGTGCATTGGAGGCAGAGGGGCTTGAAACATCAAGTGGGGCAGAAGAGGGGAGGAGAGAATAGTAGAGGGGAGGGAAGGAGAGACCAGTGATAGTTTAAACTGCATCTGAAGGCCATGGAAAACCTCTAGAGAATGACCCAGAAGAGGCAGTCAATCTCACTGCATGTAAGACGATCCCTTTCCCTGGGATGAGGAAGATGATTAGAGGTAGACACTCAGAGACAACCAATGAGCTTCTGCAATCCCGTAACAGTCCACTAAGTTTTCAAATCCATAAAGCCTTGTAAAATGATAGTGGCTGTGTGAAAGCTTCATTTTTAGACTTTGAGTCATTTTTAGGAATCATTTGTAATGGACATGCTGAAAGCAATTCACAGATATTTTAGGAATAGGTGATGTGGTGTTGAAAAGACAACCTAGAATAGTGATTAAATTTCTGTACTTAGTTATCCTAACTACATAGGTTCAAATTCCTATTCTACTTGTGAGCCTTGTGACCTGGGACAAATCAGTAAAGCTTTCTGTGGTTCAGTTTCCTCATCTGTAAGATGGATTTCATAATAGTAACCATCTTGTTGTATGTTCTAAGGAGTATTAGTTCCTGCAAATGAAGTTTTCGACTCAGTGTCGGGCACATCCGTATTTAGCCTTCACTCTTATTGTGGATCACTCTTGGTTTCAAAACAAAGAATAAGTAAACTGCTCAGCAATTAAAGCTCCTAATATCTTATTCCTCAAAAGATTTACAGTGGAGTGAAATTAAACTGACAACTGAAATTCTGACAAAATATTGTCATTTTTTAAAAGGGGTTTTTGTGAAATAATAAAATCATCTTAAATTTGTAAATGCTATATATTTTACCAGATGTTTTTGTGTATACTGTATCATTCAACACAGCAACCCCAGGAGGTTAAAAAAAAAAAAAAAAAAAAAAAAAAAAAAAAAAAACAAAGAAAAAGAGTATACACATTATACCAGATTTATAAACAAGAAAATAAAGTTCCTTTGTACCTAATGGATCCCAGCAAGGATCCAAGGTTTCCTATCTCTGGAGATTCCAAGGCTAAGGTAATGGTACTGTGGGTAGTGAAGATGGTACCGTGGCCAAAGCTAGGAAGAAGCCTGCTTGATCAGTCTTTTCATAGCAAGTATTCTAAGATTCGTGGTAGGTGAGATCAAAATGGAGGCTGCTCTAAGAATTACCAACATTGATGGGGAAAATAATCAGTATTTTTTTAGTTTATGTGGTATATTCATGTTGTACCTCTTGAGATTTCTGGTTGCAAACTTTAGACTGTTTACATTTCTGGGTTATTTTCAATCCCCTTTCCTTATAATTATGTAATTTTACATATTGATTTTTTGGTTTTAAGATACCTAATGTCATGGGATCTCAGAAATTCCAAGACTTCTAAAACACTGGGTTATAGGAAAGAATAAATACTAAAGTTTAGAAATAGTTTAGAAATAATGACAGAGGATCTGTGACCCAGAGTCTAACAAAGAAATGCATGTGATATTTTTCCCTTTTGTGTGGCTCTCACATCTGAGTCAAGTAGCTCTGCATACGGGAGCTGCCACCAGTAAGCCAACTAAAGCACAGGAGTCATCCCTGCTTTCTTTTGCAATGTTAATAACCTCAGTTGTCTTTTGCAGGCATGGCAGTTCCTCGGGATAACACAGGCAGAGAATGAAAATGAACAAGCAGCCATTGTCGCCCTCCAGAGGTACACGAAGCTAAGT
Source organism: Glaucomys volans (assembly GCA_020662805.1). Taxonomy (NCBI): domain Eukaryota; kingdom Metazoa; phylum Chordata; class Mammalia; order Rodentia; family Sciuridae; genus Glaucomys; species Glaucomys volans. The sequence continues at coordinate 541,984 of JAJEJO010050467.1, forward strand.
ATACGTCCACAGGCAGGCGGACACCTGGCAGTGCACTTCCTCAGTTCCAGATTTGACTTTTGACCCCTCTTGAAGTACAGTGTGAAAAACCAGGCCAGGATCGGTCCTGGGATGCCACATATCACTCACGCTTCGCTCTAGAAAACAAGAACTTATGATGAAATAGTGTCGCTAAACCATAATATTTTGCTATCTGCAAATCAATAGATTCATTAAATAAATAGTTCCTTTTAATTTTCGAGACTTTTGGAGCATCTGAAATTTTCTTCAGGATAAGCATATTCAAATAATGACTATTCGTGGGTGGGAATGGGAACAGAGGATAGATGTAGCATCACCCATTAAGTTGATTAGAGTCCCTAGGAAGCCCTGAAAAAGTAGTTCCTAGCAAATAGACTCACACCTTCCCTGCACTTTCTTGAAAGTACTTTCCATATAGTGCAGTAGGAAAAGAATATACATACACATGCACATATAGTCCAGAGGTTCCATTTGGGTGCGTGTATGTACAGATATGTACATAACCTGTGTGCATGTGTGTAAATCCTAGAGCTTTGGAATGTTAGAATGTAAGAATTCTAGATCCAGGGCTTTGCCATTCCAGAATCCTGGATCTCAGGATTCCATGGCATCCAATGGCATTGTGATGCCTGTGGTGTCATTCTTCCCTGAGAACCATTTTCTGTAAAGGAGAGAACTGGGGATCAGGGCAGGTCAAGGTCACACCGATAGGATCTAAAACAGACAAAACTTCAACCCTCATGTTCTGACTCTGGAACTCTGGGTCAGTGGTTCTGAATCCTGTATACACATGGCCAATAGAATGATCTTTAAAAAAAGAAACAAAGAAAAGATGCCCAGGCACACCCTGGTTTAATTGGTTAGGACTAGGAAACCAAGCATCAGTAGTTTCAAACCTCCTGTAATAATGAGCATTCGGAGTTGAGAACTCCGCCCAGTGCTGATACATTTCTGAGACTGGGACCACCACAGGGAGGCATCAGGTGCTGCTTAGAGCTTATGACTCATAAAGTCTTTCCCAGGGACTTCCATTATCATCATCACCTGGGAGCTTGTCAGACCTGCACTTTGGGGCCCCACCCCCCTGCTGTACTACAATGAGGTACAGAGGAAGGGTTCAAGGTCCTAGATGATTCAGGCATGCTTCAAAGTTTGTAAAAACCCTTGCTAGAAGCCAGATGACTAGAACACAGAGGTTCAGTCAGTAACCTGAATCCCCCGTAAACCCACATTAGTAGTCTGGAAATGGGAATTTCCCTCTCCTCCCCAAAATACTGTACCATCTTTCATCTCTGAAAATCCAAATATAATTCAAATCCAGTTTTTGTGGGGGGCAGGGGATAAGGCTGTAATAATATCCTTTACTTCTCATTAGATTAGCTACTAATAATTTATGTGCAGGAAGTAGCCATCTTTCCTATAGTTATAAAACCATTCATTACAATTAACAAAATGGGTCATCATCAGGATGAGTTTTAATGCTCTTAATAACACTCTTTGGGGGGCTGGGGTTGTAGCTCAGTGGTAGAACACTTTCCTAGCATGTGTGAGGCACTGGGTTTGATTCTCAGCACCATACATAATTAAATAAATAAAATGAAGTTCCACTGACAATTTAAAAAAAATTTTTTTTAAAATGCTCTTTGGTCCTGATTTTCATTAGGAGATATACAGTGTTTTCCAGAGGCTTAAACAAAGTTAATAATGTTTTTGCCACATGTAATTTGTAAAGATTTCAAATTTTCTAGAGAACTGTTGGAAAACTGAAAAATCTAAAATTATTGTTTGTTTTTGTCTTCCTTCAGGTGTTTGGAACTGCAGCCCAACAATTTGAAAGCTTTGATGGCTTTGGCTGTGAGTTACACGAACACTGGTCATCAGCAGGATGCCTGTGAATCTCTGAAGAATTGGATTAAGCAAAATCCAAAATACAAATACCTTGTGAAGAGCAAGAAGGGATCACCAGGCCTCACTCGGAGGATGTCTAAATCCCCAGTTGACAGGTATCCTTCTCATTAGAACTGGCAGTAAATATCCACATACACAATCACCTCAAGGAGAATGAATGAGCCTCAGATCTCTACCCTTGCTCCCTCCACAATGGTTTTTAGGACAGCATTCAGCTAGTAGAGAGCACTGAATAAAAGATCAATCTCTCATTGGGGCTATCGTGTTAATCAGTTTCCATCACTGTAACAAAATACCTGACATAATCAACCTATTTTGTCTCATAGTTTTGGAACTTTCAGTCCTTGGTCAATTGACCCTGTTGCTTTGGGGCCCTTGGTCAGGCAACATGTCCTGGTGGGAGCACATGGCAGAAGAAACTGCTCACTTTATGGCAACCAATAAGCAAAAGGAGAGAGAAAGGAAAGGTTCAGGGCCCTGGTATTCCCCTTGAAGAAACAACTCCAGTCATTCAACTTCCTCTCCCCAGACCCCACCTCCCAAACCACCACCTCCCAATGTGCCACAGAATAGCTAGAGCAACCATCCTTAGGTCACATGATCTACATCATGGGCACCTACAGACACTTCTCTGAGTACCATATTTTAAAGCCAAATGCTTTGGATATATAATTCACCTGAAGTACCATAAGTACTGATTGATGCTCCATGTTTTATAAAGTCTAAGAATTAGGAATGGGTAAATAGAAGTCCTTTCACTTAGGAATTTTGTTTCCATCAGCACTAAATTCTGATATTGAATCCTTTCTCACTAAGGCCCTAGGAAATTTAGCTGTGGGGTTTCCACACTGGTACTCCCAGGGTCAATAGATTTGTCCCTGTAGAGACCTTACTTAGGATAGCCCCATATTTCATGAAAATCAGCTGTATTTTTCAACATTCAGTATTAGTAGTCCTCTCATTAAGCTAAGGTATTTTGACAGAAATTTTCCAGTCTGCAATAAAGCAAGACTTGAAATACAGTCAAAAGGGCTTCAGTAGTCCATCATTCATGCCCAGACTATTTGGATTAAGAATCTTTTGTGTGTGTGTGTGTGTGTAGCTCTGTTCTGGAAGGAGTGAAGGAATTATACCTGGAAGCAGCCCACCAAAATGGAGACATGATCGATCCTGACCTCCAGACAGGCCTGGGGGTACTATTCCACCTGAGTGGGGAGTTCAACAGAGCAATAGATGCATTTAACGCTGCCTTAACTGTTCGGCCAGAGGTAAGAGTGCAGAACACAGCAAGAAACCACGATATTCTCTGTAACAGGCTACTTTGCACATTTCTTCCACACTTTATTTCCCTTCCTCTGATATTTAAAGTGAATGGTAGTAATGACAGACTCTCTGACTGTTAATATTGAAGTATCTAGAATAGAAACATTAATTACATGACAGCATCCAATGGCGACTACCCTTTGATGAAGGAATGTCATTTCACAGAGTGAGTCATGATGATGTTTGAGTCATTCGACTCCCTATGGCACCTGTCCATGAGTACATTGTCATGGAGACTCCTTCTGGTTGTTAGAGGACTCTGCTTTTTGTCCTCAGGACTATTCTTTGTGGAACCGTCTTGGGGCGACCTTGGCCAATGGAGACCGCAGTGAGGAAGCCGTGGAGGCCTACACGCGGGCCCTGGAGATTCAGCCAGGCTTCATCCGATCCCGATACAACCTGGGAATCAGCTGCATCAACCTGGGCGCCTACAGGTGAAGGATGGGATAGGCGAGACCCTAACCATGCTCAGGGCTGAGGTCTCATGACCTGAGAGGTGGTCTCCAAGTACAAATACCTGTTTTTGTAGGAGCAGTCCTCTTCTTACTAGTAAAAGTAAATGTGGAACCTTCAGATCCCGAGGCCTATTTAAGCAGGGACGATATGCCCCACTGGTTCTCAGTGTTTAGCTACAATCATCTGGACATCTTGGGAGATGTAGATTCCCAGGTCCCTCTGCCAGAGATCCTGTCAGCCTGTGTTAGAACATTGTCTGTTTTAAACATCCTCAAGGACAGATAGATCTTTGTGCAGCATGAACAGTCCAATCTTTCATTTTTCACTTAAGGAAAAAAAAAATCTTAGGGGCATGGGCAAGCAGACTTTGAAAGTTCCCAGAACCGGTATTTGGCTAAGCAAAACCAAGAATCCAGATTTTCTCAATCTAGTGAACCAATCATTTTAGTTGGGTAACAAAAAAGAAAAAACATGGTGGGGTTATAGTTTGAAACATCTACCTTTCTTATTTCCTTATGACTTGTCCTTATCATTCAGGTCTATGTCTTCTCTATCTTTTCTTATTTACAGTAACTATCAATTATCTTTGGTGTTTTTTGTTTTATTTTTTTGTGGTGCTGGGATTGAACCCAGGGCCTATGCATGGGAGGCAAGCACTCTACCAACTGAGCTATATCCCTAGCCCAGCCTTTGTTTCTTTTGGGTAAAGAAAGTATGGGTGATTTTTTTTTCTTTATTTTTCCATTGTTTTCTGTTTTCTAAGTAAAATAGAAAATAGATATTACTTTTATATTTGGGAAAAAGAGAACTAAACATTAACTTTAAATCCCACAAATAAAGCAAACCTTTCCTCCTCAAAAAGCAGGATTTTACAACCAGACAGACTTGGGCTCAGATCACAGCCCTGCCATTCACTGGTTTTGTGACTCTGTTCATACAACTTCGAGACTTAATGTCTCCACCTGTAAAGGAGAGAGAGAGAAAGAATGCTGACTACCTTGCAGGATTATTGTGCACATTAAATGTAATTGTCTAGCACAGAGCAACAGCTCAATACCTTGTGGGTGTTTATTACAATTATTGCCATCCTCATCATCAGTCTCATTATTGTTATTTATTTAAAGTATCTGAGACCTCATAATGAGGTAACATTCTTTTGACATCTGAAGAATTGCTCTTTCCAAACTTTGCCAGTGGCAAATATTGAGGCCTTAGAAAATAGCTGTTGTGGGCTGGGGGTGTGGCTCAGTTGGTAGAATGCTTGCCTTGCAAAAATAGCTGAAAATAGCTGTTGCATTTATGCTAAAAGGATCTTACAAGGGACATTAGCCACAGGGTTACACTGTATCCTCTAAGAGGATTTTGCTCAGGTTAAAACCGGGAATAGCTGAGTGGTTCCTGAGCAGTTGATTTGTTTTATTTATGGACACTGAGATGTGCTACAACAGAGGCCCTCTTCACATGGGCTAAGCAGAAACCCAGAGCTGACGCTGGGCCACCTCCCCGCACGGCAGCTGTCTGAAGCCTGGTGATGTCCATTTTGTATGCTCACTTCCTTCCTGGTTTCATCAGATCCTCCTTACCTGCTTTTCTCTTTCCCCCTTTATTCACTCTTTTCCAGGTATGTTATGTTTATCTATTTCAGGAGACACCTTTGTCTTTTGGTGGGGAACAAGGGAAGATGTAAATAAACACACACATGTAGACATACCAAATTCAATTGAAGGGAACTTTCATAAGGCTTTGGATGAGTTTTTCTTAATTGTAACTTTTTAATGTAAAAAACAATACTTGCAGCTCCCACAGAATACTTTCTTGGCATTTCCCAGGGGTGAAATTCAACCTGGTAACTATTTGTCAGAGACCATGACAGCTACACACTGGCAATTCGGTTGAGATTGGAAGTTTCAATCCTCAAGCAGACAGAGGAAGTAATTTTCAGGTTGCCAGAATGCCCCGCTAAATTTGAATTTCAGATAAAGGACAGAAAAGTTTTTACTACAAGTATTTTCTAAATATTATATAGGATATGCTTGTACTAAAATAAAGTTATTTATTGTTCATCTGAAATTCAAATTTAACTGCACATGCTGTATTTGTATTAGATAAGTCAGATCACCCTGATCAATTGGCTGCTTTGAAACATCTTCAACTAAACCTTATGGTGAACCTTTTACTGTCACGCCAAATGTGTGAAATCTTGAGAAGTGATAGATAAGCATTTGTGTTTTCTCCTGAGGGGGTAAAAAGCACAAACCTTAAATGAATTCAGAGGTACATGCTTAGGAAATAACAACTGTCATTGAGATACAGCTCTGAGGAATGCAGATCTTTCTGTACTCGCAAAAGCTCTCTCCCTCCCGAACTGCGGGTGGGCCTTATCCCACTGTCGATATGAAACTTGAGTGTAGCTTAAAACATGACACCTTAGTCAGCAGGAGCTCCAGAGTTCAAAAATGAGGACCCTTTTTAATGAAATTAGAAACCATCCCCTTCCAGATGGTTTTAGTATTAGTATAATGAGGGAAAGATACTATAAAGTGAGTAATGCTTTTCAATGAAGGGACTTTTGTTAAAGGTGACAATATCCACAGAAAATTAGAATTATTCACACGTGTATTTGAAAGCTATTCATGCAAATATACGTGCAGTAGTCAGAGTTCCCCAAGAGGACTTTGAGCTCAAAGTTAAGGAACAGGCTCAGACTATCTTTATGAAAACACCTGAGTGACTTGACAAGGTTAGTAAATGATCCTTCTGTTCCTCTCCAAATCCCTCTGAACTGAAGGCCACAGACAAGAGAGGAGAGCAGCTGATAAATGAGGGCTCCAGGATCTTCCTCCCTCCAGGTTTTAAAGGTCCAGGATTACGAGTGGAAACTGGGAGACACATCATGAGAGCTGCCACCCCAGGAAGAAGGACCAGAAAGGGCCTCCCCATGCCCAACCTTGTACAGATCCTCTTCTTGAGTCCAGGGCCCAAAGGAGAGGGGGGTAGGACACCAACTCCATTCTATCACCTGGGTGGCTGCATACAGCTCCATTTCCCAGGGGCCTTTTACTCTTATGCAAACCTAATAATGTAGATGAGCACATGCCTAGGCCACGTGCATTGGAATTAGAAATCCAGTCGCACTTGCAAGAGTTCTTCCCAGACATTCAAAAGCTGCCTTCCAGGATTAAGTAAAAGCAAGTCTGAGAAAAGTTTTCGAGGAGAGTAAAGCAGATACAAATTAAAATGGCATGCTTATTCTTAGCAAGAGTTAGTTTGTCACATAATACAAGGTTGGAGTGACAGAGGGCTGCCACAGAGGGCAGAACAGTAGGCAGACTTGGTGCCCGGCATAGTCCTGGACTGGATGGGATCTAGCAAGCTGTCCTCAAATTTTCTATTCTCAGGGTCCCTTTAGGCTTTTAATGATTACTGAGAATCCCAAAGGGCTTTTACTTATATAGGTATATCTATTAGTATTTACATTTTAGAAATTAAATTGAAGGTTTTTAAAAATTCATTTAAAAATAACAAGTCCCTGGGCATAGTGGCATATGCTGGTAACACCAATGATTTGGGAGGCTAAGGCAGAAGAATCACAAGTTCAAAGCCAGCCTCAGCAACTTAGTGAGGCCCTAAGCAACTTAAGGAGACCCTGTCTCTAAATAAAATATTTTTTAAAAAGAGCTGGGAATGTGCCTCAGTGGTTGAGTGCCCCTGGGTTCAATCCCCCATACCAAAAATAAATAAAATTTTTAAAAAATTAAAAATAAAAATAACAAGTCATCATATGTTAACATAAATAATATGTCACAAGAAAATAATTATTTTCCAAAATTAAACTATGATCAGAGAGAAGAGTGGCAATATTTCATTTTTGCAAATTTCTTTAACAACTTGCTTACTAGAAGACAAACTCCTGTCCATACTTCTGCATTCAATCTGTTGGGACAACTCACCTCATGTAGCCTTAGGAAAATTCTACCTCTATGCATTTGAGAAAATGGAAGTAAAAAGGTCAAATAACATCTCAGTTTATTTATTTATTTATTTATTTATTTATTTATTTATTTATTTATTATAATTTTGGCAGTGCTTTACTCCTGAGATATATCCCCAGCCTTTTTTATTTTTTACTTTGAGACAGGGTCTCACTATATTGCTTAGGGCCTCACTATGTTGCCAAGACAGGCCTCGAACTTGTGATCCTCCTGCCTCAACCTCCAATTACTGGTATTATAAGCATGTGCCACCACGCCTAGCACATCTGAGTTTTATTAAGAAAATAATTTTGACCTCACTGAACCCCTAGGCTCCCCATTCTGTATTTTGAGAACTACTGATCTTGATAATAAGAGCTTTTATATACATTGATTGAACTGCAGTCCACGACAAAGTTCTAATATGACTTTCGTTATCCTGCTTACACACTGAGGGAAACTGAATCTTAGGAGAAAAATAAGAAATTTGCCTGGAGCTAAATAGCCAGGTTATAAGACCAGGTGCTCTGCTTATCAAGTCAACGTCACTCTACCTGCATTCCATATTTCTACCACAAATAGGAAAAATTAAACCACTTTGTTTCTGACTAAAGTCATATTTTTCCTCTTAAAATCCAGTAATATAAATATAAATAGAATATAAAATTCTATTTTACAAACCATTCCTGGAGTAGGAGAAAATCAAATTCACTAATGAGTTAGCAATGGTTTCACTACACTTTCTTTCCCAAGTGGCATTTGTAAAATAGAACTTGCTTTTCTTTTTTCTTTGTGATTTCACTATATTTAACAATTATTGTTCACAAAAGAATAATGAGCAAATCAGAAAGTTGTTCATCTGATCATCCAAAAGACCATAGAGAGATGATTTAGGATTTTACATTTAAAATAATTTAATCTTTTTTTTAAGTTTGCTAACTCTGAAATTTGTTGCATTTTAAAACGTCTGTTTTTCTGCCCTCTTAGAGAAGCGGTCAGCAATTTTCTCACTGCCCTCAGTTTGCAAAGAAAGAGCAGGAATCAACAGCAAGTTCCTCATCCTGCCATCTCTGGGAATATCTGGGCTGCCCTCAGAATCGCACTGTCTCTGATGGACCAACCGGAGCTCTTCCAGGCAGCCAATCTCGGCGACCTGGATGTCCTCCTAAGAGCTTTCAACTTGGATCCTTAAAGGAAACAAAAAAAATAAAGAATAATAATCCCTCATCTGTGTTATTGTACTGAGAAATGAAAAACTATTTTATTATGGACTTCCAAAAGGATAAATCAGATATTCAAAAGGCTGTGGTCACATAACCCAAGGGAATTAATGCCTACAGACAATGCCCAGTCTCTGTTCAGATCCAAAAGCACAAAATGTTGTATATAGAGTCAAGGTCAGGTTCCAAAGAAGAATTGAGAGACTCAAGACAAACCAAGATAAAGTAACTTTGTGTGCTCTTCGCAAGTTGCAAGAATACTGCAAAACCTGTTCAGTGGCGTCCCCAGTTGCAGCTGCCGGTACATCTGAGGAAGATGTTCACAGGACCCATGAAGAAAGCACTGCCTCAGATCAGGGAATTCTGACTGTTTCTAAACTGTCCCCTGAAATTCCCCTTTTGCAAGACTGAACATAGTTTGGGCCATTGGTGCATGCACATATATTAACTCGACTAAAGACAGGCATTGCTTAAACCTCTTCCAGTTTTAATTTTTACTGTAGTCCTGTTTCCAGAGAAGGAGCTTTCCTGGCAAAAGCAGTTTTTGCACTAGAAATTTTTGCTGTTCCCGATCAAAACTTTTCTGGGATTGTATATATGCACTTTAATATCTTATTTATGCCTTGCTGGAGTTTTGTTTCGTTGCTCCAATTTTTAACTTGGGGAGAAAGATTTGAGAACTCAGAGTTGTTAGATTAATGGACCAAATAAATAATTCCTGAAAATAGTTTTTCACAGTGTAGGGTTTCAAAGGAGTGATTTTCTTAAAGCAGACATGACATAGGGTGTAAATGTGCAAACATAGATCTTCTTCACGTGCTTTCTGGGACTGCATGAACTTAGAGACAAGATTGTGTCTCCTCATGCATTCTCTGCAGGAGGAAAGCCAGTAATACCGTGATTTCTATTGAGTTCGCATTAATTTGCTTACTTGTCATATTTTACTGGCTTTCTAACTGCCCTGCACAACAAAATTCCTTTTAAACTATTCCTATTTTAAATGGTATTTCTTAAGAGTGACAATACATTTTTCCTAAAAATATGCATTTCCTTCATTCCATAATGATCTGCACTCTTCACCTTGCATTGTAATGGAAGATCAACAATTTTTAACTGAACCTCACTGAATGTCAGTGGTTTAATATGAAAAAATGCATGCCCCTTTGGCTCTTATTTTAAACATTCAGCAAGTTTCAGGAATTTTCCATTGACAGTAGTGTTTTATTTAATTGGTCACTTTCTACTTAGTTCTGAGTATTTTGTGTATGTTTGAGGCTTGATACTTATTTTGACATATACATTTTTTAAAATAATTAGAAAAAATATTTGCAAAATGCTAACCAAAATATCATTTTACCCAGGTCCAGTTCTAGTAAGTTGTCCTATTGTTCTTCACCTTGTATCTTTCCTTCCTCCCTCCAGAAACTCCCCCAAGGTCGTTTGATCCCAACTTTTTCTTCATGGATGTTTGTCTGTCTGTTTGTTTGTTTGGGTTAGTAGTAGCTCATCCCCCTCATGACTATAATTATCAAAAAGATAGAATTGGGGTCAAAATGGTTTAATTGGAGAACAAGCTGCTGCTGAGGGGGAAATATGCCCACATGCTGAGAGAGTGGACTCTGGGCTCAGGTGTGAACCTTCTCTGTTACCTTGGAGTCCCTGGGATGGGAAGGGGCTTCAGGTTAACATGAAACCATAAGTCCTTGATTCCTATAGGTGAGGCACTGTGGGGAGTGCCTGGTTTTGCTCTTCATTGTCAAAGCTCAACAGGGTCTTGGCTCCAGCTGGGCAGCAGGAAGCAGAAGCATTACAGCATTCACCTTTGGGCAGGAGTGACAGCCCAGTCTTGGCCTTTGTTTCCCTATAGTCTGAGCTGCAAAATAAATCTCAACAATATTTTCAAGAATGGCATTCTTTAGATTTTTAGAAAGTATTAATTCAGTCTGAGAAGGACCCTTGAGGCCGACCTCCAGCCTATGGCAACTGCCTGCCTGAATATTCTGGGTAAAGCAGCCTCCATTCTCTGCCTACTCCTTCCTCCTCAGGATCTCTGTGCACTCACCCACTAGTCAGCTGACTTGAATCCATTAGGAGCCTCTGAACAAGGATTCAAAGCGAACTTTATAGTTGTTCTGCTTTTGATGCCATTCTATACTCTCAGCTGCAACTGAATTTGCAATGCTAATGATATGCTGCGCTCTCAGTCTTGCTTAAAGTACATACAGGATATCAGTAACAATTTAAAGCCTGAAAGTAAAGTAAATGCAGGGTGCTTTGGTTTAATTTGATTGTTGTTCGGAGGGACAAATTTCATGGCCCAAGCTATATTTTGCTATTGGAATAGAAAATAACTTCAAAGTTCAGGGAGTTGTTATAAGGCAGAGTTAATTCCATTCCCACCATTATTTAGCAATTTGCAGAGCATTTGGTGGGATTTGGTGCCAGTCTATCTACTGCTGTCCACCAGAACTAACCAAAATTATTGCTCAAGAGAAAGAATTGCATTTTTCAAAAATTAAGTAAAAACGATTACTAAAAAGTAAGTGAACGTTTATGGAAATAAAACACCACCAAAAAATTAAATTGTAATATTTTAGAATAGTCTTTATTGTCTACAGCATATACTTCTTGGTGTGTACACTTTTTAAAAAAGAAGACAACTGTTTTGGGGATTTCAACTTTATGGCAGGAAATTGTGACTTAAATTACTCTTTCCAGGGGCTGGGACTGTAGCTCAGTGGCAGAGCACTTGCCTAGCATGTGTGAGGCACTGGGTTTGATCTTTAGCACCACATAAAAATAAACAAATAAAATCATTATTTTTTTTAAGTTACTCTTCCCATTTGAAAGAATAGGATGTCCTTGTCCTTGATTCCCTTCTAGAGCTCTCTGGGAAGACTGCTTCTTTTTTTATCAATGAGCAATGGTCAAGAGCTCTGAAGGATGGCCACTCAATTGCATAGAGGTAACTTTCAGAGACTGCCTGTACCAGGAAATGGAATAAAATGCAGAGAGAGTCAGAGATCTCTGCTAAGTTTCAAAATATAACCATTTCCAGTAGAATATCTGTATGGGCTGCTGTACCTCAACAGGGAAGAGGAGGCAGAGGAACTGAAGAGGAGGAGCAAAGGGTCTTCTAACTGGGCTGAGCTCAGTGATTCTGATTCTGTACTTTCTCTAAAGATCACCACCCAGGTTCCTGGAAGAAAGGCAGATCTTGCCCACAAGGAACTTTAATAGAGAACCATGAAATGTGCCTTCTCAGCCAATCTTGGTTTCTACCAGGATGGCAAAGGCGTGATGCACAACTGGGTACAAAAGTCCAGAACACACTCACTTTCAGGGTTTTATTCCACTTTCATGTTAAGAGACCTATTTTGTTGAATCTCGGGTCCATGTCTAAATTCTCATGTAGATCAATTTCTCTATATATTCTCCCCACACAAGCAACCCTTGAACATGGTAGTAGCTATTCCCACTTGGGGCTCCCATACTCTTTACCTTAAACTTTTCTGCAAGCTCCTTGAGAAAATAGATAAATCAAGAAGTCATTTTGTGTCCCTTCATCATTTGTTCCTGAATCAATTCCACAAGACTGGACTGTACTTTTTGTTGTTGTGTCGGTGGCGGTGACTCTTCTCCACCTTGAAATGCTTCTAGGTGCATACTAGAAGCAGTGTGTTCTGAAGGGTTAATTCATGTGCCATCTTTTTGAGCCCTCTTGTTTTAGAAATTAATACATGGGCACCCCATAATTTCAACTTTGTGAAACAATTTCAAATTCATTCCCTGTTCAGATTTTACTGTACAGTTTCCCTCTTGTCTCAGTATTTGCAGAACTGGTTGAAATTAAACTGTTTTGAACTAAGAAGCAGATACATATATATTTTTAGAGTGTTCAGAGATGAACTCTGGCATAAAGTTTGTAAAAAGGAAATTTTTAAAAAGCAAAACATATAACCTCAGGTACAAAAATATCGCATGCATTAGTACTTACAAATCTGCCTACTCAAATATTAACCAAAGCATGCAAGATAACTTTACTGAATGTAAATTACACCATGCATGATTGAGTCTCATAGGTTAGCTTATTTTTCCTTGCTCCTGAACAAGAGAGCAATTTCATAAACTTTGTGTTCCAGTTTTTCTTTTTGCTTTTATCCTATCCCTGAGATTGATTTCATACAATCACACTGAACTTGACAGATATTCATTCACAGGTCTGGTTTGTGCAATGTTGCAGTTGGTGCCAAATTAAAGCTCTGAGAAATCTAGATACACATTCAAATGTTTCCCTTAAAAGCCAGTTGGGGCACAACAGAATGAAATTGGAACAAATCCATGTGTCTGAAAGCAACTAAATTAAATCATGTTCATTACCTCAGCACATAAAGGTTTGGGCTCTAAATTCTTTAAAACTCATTTCAAATTTTTTCTCTAAACATTTAGGAAAATTAGAAAAACTGACATTTTAAGTAATGCAGGGAAGTTAGAGAAATGTCAAACACATAAAAATCATCATAAGGCAAAGTGGACAGAAGGCCTTCATTTCCATAAATGTCACATAGAGATGACCCAGTGTCACATGGGGTGTGTGGGGTATCACAGCATTGTTCAGACACAGACCTATGGGTATATGGCAGGAGAGCTACCTGGGCCCCTCTCCATTGAGAAACCAGATTTGATCAATAGATCTAAAACACAGAAGTTCCAGAGTGAAGCAATGATTTCCTGGTCTCTGCGAATCAACTCTGAAACTTTCTCACTCACTGCCCTTTTCTGTAACCCCTATTTAAAAAGAGAGCAGAAATGGAGAGAGAAAAGCTCAGTAAGACAATGGGGTCTTATGTGAGGAAGAGCTTCATTACCCACATCATACACACGATGTCCCCTCCACACATGTAAGCTCAAAGATCAAACCCCCCCACACACACATCAAAGACCCTGGTGGGGAGGCATTGAACAGTTAAGAGGGAAACAAATGGAAAAGTGTAGGCTCAACAACCTCTCGCATGGCATTTTGCCTTATGCTGAGTTTCCACTACCTGCAACCTCTGCAGAAACCCAAAATAACACACTCTGGAAATCAGTGTCTCTGTCTCGCAACTTTTTTCTCAGGACCTTCTCTACAAGAGAAAACTAACTTGCAATGTTGCAGAGTGTCACCAGTGGGACACTTTTAGAAAAACCTACCCTGAAATAATAACAAGATATGGAAAAAAAAAAAAAAGAGTGAAGCAGTTCTTTTTTCAATGATAAAATGTGCATAATTTGTTTTTAGTTTGTTTTTGTTTTTTCTTCCAATTTCCTGGTGAGGGAAGTGGTGTGATACAAGAAGGATGAAGGGGCATACACAGGTAATTTGCACATCTGGCATTTTCACTGATAGATGTATAATAATTTTGCATGGATATCATAAAAAGATTGTGCCACATGAAAAATGTGTTCATGATTGACTATGTTACCAGTAGCAAGGAAATATAGCAAACCTAGATTTTTACCAAGTTTCTTTAATTTTCTCCATATATCATCTAACCCAAACCCTCCATTTCATTGCCCAAATTTGTTTACATTGGTTGAAAAAACCTGATTAATTTGGTGAACTTTTTACAAACTATAACAAGCATTTATTAACTATTTAGAAAAGACATTTCTATATATTTTGTATATCTATGAATATTGCATATCTAGTCTAATCTAAAAACATTGTTTTAGACAAATTCTGTGATGCTTCCTCATCATGCTCAATAATGTTTAAAATCTTAGAATTTCATTTTCAAGCTGAATTAGATGACACAGAAAAAAAAACTTTAAATGTTTACACTGAGTTTCTAAATTAACACCAACCCAAATTAATGATCTATAGTAAATTAATGACAAGGGGGAATTTAAAAGTTATTGGCATACTACATGATATTGTATCTGTGATTTAGTGAAATAATATGTATCATAGCACAACTCTGTTAGATATGACATCTTCATCTTAGTCTTTCTCTGCATTGCTTTTTGAAATAAAATTACTACTGTAAAAATAACCTCTTATCATACTGATGTGTTTAATTTACTCAGATGGCTCATAATCTGCAAAGTACCAAAAGATTAAGGTAGTATTTTTGTACTATTACTGGAAGCATGCCTTCCCTTTTTCACATTATTAAATTGTATTTATATTTGTGCAGTTTTAAACTATGTTTTCCAATAAACTTTGTCTGTGGCTTCAAGGTCTTTTCAGGAATCTTTCAAAATGGAATTTGGAGATCAGATGGCTTCAAATTGAATCGAATCCAATTTGTACTACTGGTTAAAAGGTTCTTTTATTGACTATCACTGCATATGATCTTGCATGAGATATCTGGAAATCAGGAATGCATTTTTAGATATGCAACAAAACTTTAAAACCTTCCTCCTTTGTTAATTTTTTTAAGACTAAAATACTATTTAACCTGAAATTGAAATTTGTGACCTTTTTAGAATAAAAGTATTAAAATGTATTTCACTTTAGGTTCTTTCTTGGGGGCGGGGTCAGTCAGTCACCTGAGTACAGACTCTGTGCAGGCACTATTGTAGGTGTGAGTTACGGTGGTAAAGAAACAGAATCAATCTTTCCCTTAAAGAACAGAGATTTCTGTGAAAAGACACCAGCAAATACTTTAACAAATAAGAATGCCCGCGTTGCATCATGGTAGAACAGGGCAAATGAGGTATACGAGCGAGCAGAAGCTCCCTCATCTAAAGGTGGTCAGAAAATTGTTTCTTTTAGGTGACATCGGGCTGAGCTTTGAACAAGGAGATGGACAAATGGAGTGGTAGACAACATTCCTGGCACATCCCATAGCTGGTGTGAGATGCAGAGGCAGGAATGAGCTCGGTGTGCAGTCAAGACAAAAAGAGGCAGGGGTGGTGAGGAATGAGAACGAGGAGAACTTAGAGGGGTACCAGGTGGGGTGTGAGATCAGGGTGGAGTGGGAGGGCAGCTTCCCGGAGCACAATAAAGGGCAGAGTTGCCCCCAAGGGGAGGAAGGATGGCAATCAGATGGAAGTTCTGTTCCGGGTATGTTTGCAAATGAAGTCCTCCACTGGCCAGGTTGGTGATGGAAGGAACATTGGGCTCTGATAAAAAGAGCAGTGGGACAAGGGGTTGGAACACCCTCTTCTCACTCTTCCCTGTCCCCTCTTTTGATCACCGGCAGCTCTTAACACTGATGGCACTCCATCTTTTCCTCTATAAAATCAACTTGTTCTTTTTCCTTCCTGCCTCGCTGCTGTGCTATATAAAGTACAAATTGCTTTATCTAGTAGTGAATTGAAGCCTTTCTCCCACCCCTAGGATAACTCAAGCCTCTTTCATGTCTCTGACCTCCACTTTTTAAATGTGAATTATATTAATTTCCTGAAATAGCTCCTTCTCTTCATATATATGTTACGAAGCAGCCCAAAGTTTGAGGAGTTCTTTATAATCCTTTACAAGTTTCCTTAAAGCAATACACATTTTACTCACAAAAAACTTAGAAAGTTTTTTTCTTACTTCCATCTCATAATAAATAATGCTCCCTGGACATTTTTTTTTTCCTTTGGCAGTGCTGGGAATTGAACCCAGGTCCTCCCCCACAGCATCTGGTAATTAGATTAATGTATCAGAATTTTGGAAACTGATGACTAATTCTAGTATTTTTCCTATAGAACTAAACTATTGGCTCTCCATAGGGCCATACTTCAGTTTACTTACCCAAGTTGAGATGGGTAGAGACCAGTCTTCTAGCCCAAGTCCTTGGAAAGGGAAACCAAAAGAAACTAGTGTTTACTGAAACCTACCACATGGCAGAGTTCTGAACTAGATGTTTCTCTTCTGCCATTGAACCCCAATAGGCACCCATGTCCCATTCTTTTCCTGTTAATTTTATCCAGTTCATGGTTAATATTATTGCAAAGAGTGAAGACAAAAACTGTTCAAGATTTAAAAACAAAACAAAAACAAAATCTCCCAGATGAAAAACTGACTAAAGATCACATCTAATACCAAAACTACAAAAACTGACCCAGGAAAAAGCAGACTTGAGAAGACTTGAGAGAAGTAGCCAAGAGAATAGCTAACATTGCTCATGGTAAAATTTGCTATTCATTAAAAATTGACAAAAGAAAAAAATTTTCTTGACAAATTTTGGATTTGCAAATTTTCACGTGGCAAAGCTGGACCCCATGAAAATGACGCTGCCAAAGAGTCACATTAGCAAAAGTTATAATAGTGAAATTGAAACAAGGGCCCAAAACTAAGGGATGGCTTTCATGAGCCTCATAGAATTTTCGGAATTGACAACAATTAAACCAATTGCATCAAAATAGAAAAATGTAAAAGGTTAAAAATAGTTCAGCTAAATATTGTTTCAAACCTTCTCCTCTCTTCAGATCTCCAAACTTCCCCCTCCCCTCTCAGTTGATGATCTTGCTTCCTCTTCACTGAGAAAATTAGAGCAGGCAGGAGCAGGCCCCAGACTCAAGCACTTTTGGTCTCTGCCTTCTTCCCACTTCCTTGCCCCTGGCTAAATCAACTCTCCACTTTGGCAGCAGATACCGTCCTTCTCACCTGCTCAAGACCATTGGACCACCAGCAAACCTTCCATCTCTCTCTTGTCATCTTCAATATTTTGTTTTCCATTTGTCCATCTTTTTTCTCACATTTAAAAACAAAAACCTCTTCTTGATCCCATGCTACCTCCCCTGTCAATCATCATCTGCTTCTTTGCTTCTCTTTGTAGCAAAGAACCTTGAGTTGCCTGTATTCAATCGTTGAAATTCCTCTCCTCACTTCTCTATTCAACCTCCTCCTTCCACCCTTCACCAAAACTTTTCCCACAGAGGTCTTGAGGACCTCCATCCTCTTTTCCCACAGAGGTCTTGAGGACCTCCTCAACTGTAAGACCTTCATCAGTCTTACAGTTGATTCTCAGTCCTCATCTTACTTAACTGATCACAGTTATTAACAGTTGATCACTCTCACCTCTGCAAGACACTTGTTTCACTTCGCTTCCACTCCAGGCACCATTTTCTTGGTTGTCCTCTCCCTCGGTACTTGCTCCTCTCAGTCTCCCCTGCTGGCTGGTCTTCTCCCTGACTTCTTATGTAGAATTAGCCCAGGGCTCAGTGTCTCCACTGCTTCTATTTCCTGTCTCTCTCCACTAGTGATTGCACCCATCTCACTGTCTCCACCACCATCTAAACAGCAACAACTCCCAAATTTATATCTTCAGTCTAGAATTCTCTTCCAAAATTCTGAGTTGTGTATCCATTTTCCTACTCAACATCACCTGTGGAGATCTAGGAGACATTTGAAACTCTACATATCCCAAACTGGACTCCTGATCATCTTTCTCCACCACTAGCATCCCAACCCTGCCAAGCTTCCTTCTCTTAGTTGATCGTAACAGCGTTTTTCAGTTGCTTAGGACAAAAACTTGGGGATCAGCTTTAGCTCTTCTTATTCCCTCAGACTCATGTCCAAGGCATCAGGAAATCCTGCCAGCCTCACCTTCAAATGAATCCAAAATCCGACCACCCTCACTACCTCTGCTGCTAGCACCCCACCTAAGCTATCATCTTCTCACATAGCTTATCACAGTAGCCCCTGATTCAACCCTTGCCCTCCTAACATCCAGTCTAAACAAAGAGCATTACTAAAACTTCAGTCCGATCAGGTTATTGTTCTGATCAAGACCCTATAATGTTCCCCACTGCGCTCTATAGGAAAGCCCTCGATGGCCTCCGGGGTCAGGTGAGCTGCCTCTTCTTTGACTTCCGGTCCCAACATTCTCCCCCTCCCTCCCTTCTCTCCAGCCATGCTGATCCCTTGAATGCTCATCTGACATACCAGAGGTGCTGCCACTATGGGGCCTCTGCACCAGCTAGCCCTCTCCCAACTACATTCTTTCCCCAAACATCCACCTGGACGATATGACTTCATTCAAGTCCTGGTTCAGATGTCACCTATAATGATGACTTTTCTGAGCACCTTATTTTATTGAAATCTACCCTCCAACCCTGATCTGTTTTCTCTTCTCCAATGAATTCAAGATGCTTTAACATATTACATAGTTTTATAAATATATATATATATATATATAATTTATTTCTTATGTTGTCATCTGTCTCTCCCTGCTAGAAAATAAACTCATCAAGGGTAAGACAAGGGATCAAAACTTCCTTAGAGTCTAAATGCTAGATGGGATAAAATGTAAAAAGGCCCTGAGTCTACCAAATTGCCAGAATCTTTATATAATTCATCTCAGATATTGTTATGTTCACTCACTGCACAGAAGACTGCATCTCTGGATATTAAGTGCTTACCAAAGTCTAAGTGGCCTCAAACTTCCAATCTTTTTGCCTCAGCTTCCCCAGGCCCTAGACTTATAGGCATGCACTGGGCACCATGCCCAGTGAACAGATGTACTGTTAAACAGCATGTCCTATGTGGTAGGTCAAATAATGCCCCCATCCCAGATTCCACATGTAATCCCCAAGCCTTGTGAATATGTTACCTTTCATGGTAAAAGCAACTCTGCAGATGTAATGGAGGGTCTTAAAATGGAAAGAGGATTCTGAATTTTCTGGGTAGGCCTAATGTAATGGTCATTATAAGAACGAGGTGAGAGAGTCATTGGGAGGAGACATGACAATGGAAGCAGAGGCTGGACGGATGCCAATCTGCTGGGAGGGGATGGGCCAGGTAATGCAAACAGCCTGTTGAAGCTGGAAAAGGCAGAGGATGGAGGAATAGATTCATTCTGCAGCTTTCCTGTTGATACCTTGATTTTAGTCTTGTAGATCATTTTCAGATTTCTAACAATAAATGTATTGTTTTAAGCCACTAAGTTTGTGGTAATTTGTCACAGAAACAATAAGAAACCCATACACTCTAGAAATGTGGTATCATGGAAATGCTTAAGTCTCTTGATATAATACATGTCCATACAGAGACCACTACACATTTGAGAGTCAGAAACCCAAAGAAAGGGCTCATTACTCCCCTAAGTGACTTAGCATCCAGCAGGGAAAGACTCCTCCCTCCCTAGCCCCTCCCTCCTGCACAGAGGGAGGAGCAGGCCATCACAGAGTTCCACTATGAGTGGGGACCAAGCAGCCACCAAAGCTGGCTGTCCACACCAAGAAATCCCCCTGATGGATAAGAACCATAAGCATCAGAATCAATTTACTTGGCATTTTTTCAAAAGAAAAAACAAGAGCCATGAAGAGACCTCAGATTGTGAGAATAGCTTTTAATTTAAAACAATCGAAGCAATAAATCATCCATCTCTTTCCATCACAGGCAAATACTCTCCCAAAACATTTGAGATAGTTTAAACAACAACTGTGACCAGTGCAAAATAAAATAAATACAAACTCTTTCAGCAACCAACATCAAAACCTACTGGGCAGGTGGGCACGGGCCACGATGAACTTCAGCCCTGCCCAGGCCAGAAGAAAGAGCCCATGGAACGGCAAGATTCACGCTGCATTTCACCATGCCCAGCTTTGAACAGACTAAACAAGACCTGGGGAGGGAAACCACAAGAGAATGTTGCCTAAAGTGAAACCAATGTGCCCAACACCCTCATGTGGCTAACATCCTTGGCACCTGGTAGATGCTAGAAAAATAAGTACAAAGGTAGCAGCTCCTAGACAAAGCTCAAAGAAGGCAGTTTGGGGCTTGCTTGCTTTTGTATAGGTATGGGGGCGGGGGTTGCAGAAAAATCTGCTTTCTGGAAGATGTTCTGTGTCTCACAGTGCTCCTGACTCCAGCAAAAATATTTGTGTCACTTCCATTTGGATGCTCTGCAGAATTACCTTCCTACCTATTATACCATTGCCTATCTCACACCACAGAAGTGTAGAGCAGCACTGCCTAACAGAATTGCAACATTGCAACATACATCTAATTTAAAATTTTTCACTAGCCACATTAACAACAGATTAAAATTGGTGACATTAATTTTAATATTTAATATCTTATTTAATCAATATAGTCAACATAATATTTGTAATCAACAAAGTATTAATGATGAAATATTTATATTGTTTTTCTGGAATGAAGCCTTCAAGATCTGGTGCTGCATTTTACATGCACAACACAATATCAATTTGGACAGGCTAAAAACCAAGGGTCATTTGCCACATGTGGCTACTGCACTGAATAAAAAGTACATGTTTAGAGAATTTTATGCAAACTCTTTCAGGACAATTTGTTGAATAGAAAATCTCTATTACACTGTGTAGACAACTGTATATACCAACATAGGAGTTCAGAACCTTCTGTGGCCTGGGCTTTTTTACCTAAAGGAGAAAATCACGTTTTCTTCTAATCCCATCCCCTGGTCCTGCTCCTGGTCCCAGTCATCTCCCCACAGACAGCCTGGACTTGAGATTTAGCAATGGTAATGCCTGCACAAGGCAAATGACATTCTTTCTTGGATAGACACCTTTATCAGCACCTATATGGAGATATAGCAATCTATAACCAAATCAGAAGTTTAAAATAGTCTGCAAATGTTATGTTTAACTTAAGGTCATTCTGGTGCTCTTCCAAGAAGGTGTTTTAAATGGATCACTTTTGGTTTTGAGGGGGACCACAGCAAAGTGTCTCACAGACTGGAAAGTTCTGAGTTTCAAGAGTGGGGAAAAAATGAGATGGTTACCAGAGAAAGGAAAGTACAACAGGAATAGAAATGGGGTGGAAACCCTAAAAATGACACAGTTCCTACACTGGGGTGTGTAAATTGTAATAATCCAAAAACCTTACATCTAAAACTCTAAGTGATTCCCACATTGTATAGGTCTGATTCTGGTAGTAATCACAGGAAAATAAAAATAGAACAGGATGTTAGGGCAGTAAGGGACTTGGGAGTTTTTCTGTCTATTTAAAAGATGAAGACCCAGAGAGGTCAAATGACCCAGTCCTATCAGATACAGAAGCAGAGTTGGGACACGAACTGGGTGTTCTCTCTGTGGACTGCAGGTGAGGCTCCGGCTCAGGTAGAGAGTAAATGGTGCAGGGAGCCCAGAGGGAGCAATGGAAAAACGGCAGGCACATTCTCTTGTAGGTTTGAGAAAACAGGCTAGTCATTTCAAAAACACTGAAGCAACAGTGATGTAAAATGGCATTAAAACATGATTCTTCCCCTAGTTTTCTCTGTGTGTGTGTGTGTGTGTGTGTGTGTGTATGTATATATATACACATACACACACACACACATATATATGTATATATATTTTTTAACTTTAAAAGAAAAATCCCAATCTGAACCAAAATGGATTTTTGATTAGTTATTTGGGCATTGAGATCAATGGACAAAATAAAAAATGTTGATACATTACATTTTCCAAAGACACATTCGTTGGGATTCTACACAAAGATATCAAAAGGTATTTACAGGAAGAAAGCACTGTCTTTCACATAGACACCTACATACAGTGAGAACTTCACAATTATATCATCAAGCCTCACACAGAGGACTCTTAATAGGTTGATCAGGTGACACAACCCACACATTATTCCAGTTTTCAGTCACAAATAATCTCGTCTACACCTATGTGTAAAATTAAGCAGTACATTCCAGACTTTTATTCCAGGGAACCTGCTTATATATATATTAAGAGACACATAAATACATTTTCTTAAACAGGAAAGAAATTCACTGTTTCCTCCAGTTTTCTCCAAGTCTAGATCTGAAATAGAGAATGGCACATATACAAAACTTTGCCTTGTAGAAATAGCCCTTTGTTTCGTGAAACAGGAAAAAAGGCAGCCATAGAACACTTCCTTACAGTATGTTTTAGGCATCAAAAGGGCTAAATGATGTTTTCTACCTAGGGAAATTAAATAATTTATAGCCTGTAATCTTAAGTACAGATTTTATGCCATTAATTTTGCAAAGTTTAATTACAAAAATTTTAGTTTGTTCAAAATACACATGCTGTCTTTGTCCACATGATGAACCAAACCTCCATTTATCCCCCTGCTGCAATATTGTTGAAAAAAAGCCATTTTTGATGCGTGTTTGGAGTCCTTATTCACGATACTTGGCCCTAAGGGCACTGGATTTTGTAAGGCTGCTTAGTATGGGGATTTCCACTGGAGTCAGGGACCTGAGCAAGAGAATGGGTCTGCATCAGGACCTCTGAGTCAACACCAGAAGATGACACCAGTGGGCACAGTGTAGTAGAGAATGACTGCACCATGAGCTCCTGCCTTCTGCCAATCTCATAAGGCAGGGAGCATGCTCAACTGGGACCCACCATGGGACACAGCTCCTACCTGTGCAGGCTCACATCTCATCAGGGCCTCAGAGCACAATTGGAAAGAGAGGGCAGGTATCATACACCGCTGTGCAGACAAGGAGAGTGAGGGACGGGGAGGAAGAGGGCCTAGCGCACACCAATCAGGGGCAGCACCCAGATCTGCAGGCCATAGGCCTCCGGCCTGCATCCCTCACTCTCAGGGCATAAATGATCTCCTGTGAGACAGGGCCCAATTACCTAGCAATCTTGATTGTTCCAGACTCATCACATCCTAATCCAATGTCTCTGCTTCATTTCCCCCAATTGGTTCTGCTTTATTTTCCTACAGTTTCTAGAAAAGAGCCTTTCAATAGAACAAATATATGTAAAGTGAACAGCAATAAATCCTTTTTCATCTGACTGAATAATCTGAAATAGAAATTCCAGAGACTCTGGGAAATTGTTCCTCTGTGTATCACATTAGAAACTCTGATTTAATCCCAGGTTGCACCTAAAATACTTAAATAACCAAAATGGAAAGGGTGGCCTTTTACAATGACATGTTAAGTTTCTTTGTATCTGAAATATGCAAGGGCCCAAGATCACATTGTCGGTCACAACTGATAAGCAGCGAGGGCCAAGACACGAGGTGATAAACCAAAACAGGGCAGAAAAGAGACTGGCCCCAGAAGAACATGGACATGGAGGCAGGCAAAGAGTTCAGAGACGGGAGAATGACAGACAAATTTGGGGCATTTAACATGACTCCAGGGAGATTTTATGTGGTATAAGAAGAAGGTAGCTATTCTAACTAAAAATAAACACTCTACCTTTTGGGAATGAATGGGCTGCTAAGAGAGAGAGAATTCATCCACCTTTGGCAAAGTACACTCTTAGGCTCCTGTGGACATGGGGCATTATGCCACCAAATGTCACAATCCCAAGTGAATTCTTGACAACACTTAAAGGGGATAACTCAGCCCTTTATACTCCTTAAAATCTAAGTGGAGAACTAATTTTTTTTAACTGTTCCTGAGTTATAGCTTTGTCAAAATATTTACTTGCCTTTTCCAGATATGCTTCATACCAACTATTTAGCCTTTAAAAGCCAACCCATCACAGATTCCTAGTGGACTATAAAGGTTGCACACTCTCACTCACTCTCACACACATTCATACAGTCGTATTATGAATTTTGATATGATTTAAATTAAAAATATCTTTCACTGTGGATGTTCTATTATACATGGATAGGTCAGAAATTATTGTGCGTAATGAAAAAGACTATGCCACAAGTAAAGCCCAGCCCAGTTGCTGATCTTCTATATGAAACAAAATGTGGGCTTTTTATTTACTGTAGGTGAGGCCACACCACAGGCCTCATTGATTGATTTCTCTGGAGGCCACTACCTCTTGACCCCCAAAGCAAAACAGAGGGCTGGGGGCACATCCCCAATTTTGATGTGCTGATGGCAGATGCCACATCAGCAATGTGAATGACCTTTGTTTATATCACCCTCTCCTTGAACATTTATAAAAACTATCTACAATAGAGTATCATCACTAATAGAAATTTCTTCCCAATTCTATTTCAGAAGATGCCAAATGATCATGCTCTTTAAATAATCTATAAATACCCCCATGGATTCCGTCATGTCGGCTTGTCCCAAATTTTTTTCTTTCTTTTTTTTTTTTTTTTTTTTTTGGCAAATTAAAAAGGCGTTATGGCTTCTTCTGGCCAATTCATATGTGTGAGGTTTAGCTTGGTATCCTGCGGTAGAAGTACAGGTAGCCCAGGTCTTTTGGGGGCCTTTCTGAGGCACAAACTTTGTGGTCATTGTAGATCACCCATCTGAAAACAGAAGACAGAAGCAGTTGGTGGATTTATGTCAGTTCCAGGACACTTTGCAGAAATAACTTCTTATCAGATGGAGCATTATACTTAAAATAACCAAGATGTGTAAGATAACCAAAGTTCAATTTATTGTGTAAAAATGAACAGAATCCTGGTGGGGAATCACGATTGCTTTGTGATTCTTAAGCTCAATCAAAATGCAGTTACTAAATCTATCAGGATCCTCTAAACATTTTAGAGAATGCCATGAATCACTTCACAGATATCCATAGACAGCCTCAGACACAGAGGGAAAGAATGATGTACAACCATGTTCATTTCAGTCTTAGGTATAAAATTAGCTAAGAATCAGATGTAAATATCTATGCAGTGAACCATTATAACTATAAAGATTTCTTTTAAGAAAATTTGGTGAAGTGGGAAAATAATCACAATATAATATGAACATGGAATAGGGGTCACAGTAAAATATGAAAAGCAGGTCTAAAAATTATATGTGCTCTGTACGTACTTTAAGACTTTATAAAAGTTGTAAAGACATACATACACTTACACATATGTGGTGTGTGGATATAGAGACATAAATGCTCTCCTCCAAGGAGACCAATAAAATAAAGAACAATATATCAAAATGCAGACACTAGCTATCTTCAGGCTTCCCAAGGACACATTCTTCACATATTTTTTATTTTACAAATTTGTAACAATGAATTCTATTGCTTCTTAAATTATATTTTCTTTTTAAAAATACTTTTTAAAAAATTGTCATTCTTGGCAATAAAAAGATTTCACCATAAGTACTGGTCCCTGCACTCAATGATTGATTTTTATTAATTACGTTGAGAAGATAAAACTAAAAGACACACCAGAAAGAACACGGTGGAGTCTGGGTGGGAAGGGAGCACTCCGGCAGTGGGAGGCGGGGGAGAAGTCGAGCTCTGGGCTAGTCCTTCACCAGGCAGCCTGAGCATGGTCCCCAGGAAGCAGTGTCCCCAGGGCCACAGTGGGAGCTGTGGGACGGACACCCAGGGAGGAGGATCTGAAGAGAGCAACAGCCTCCCTCTCACTTCTCCATGCCTAACAATCCTACTGAAGAAGCGGAGAAGCCATACAGGGCTGCAGCATGGCAGATCACTGGGGGTTCCGGGTCACCAGATCAAACACAGGTTACCCCACAAACTCCATCAGGTAAGCGACAAGTTATTTGTTAATGTAAGTACATCCCATGTAATATTGGGGACATACAATTATTTGAAACATATTTATGATAAAAATTATTCATTATTTTATCTACAATTTAACTTAATATGGCATTTTGGTTTTCTTGATTTGTTGGCTAATACGGAGATCCTATGGAATAACTTTGGGAAAGTATTTTTGTTAAAAGTACCTTTGAATAGAAGCTCTGACACAGCTATTCACTAGCTAAAAGCCAAGTTATTCAGCCTTCTTGAGCCTCAGTGTCTGGATGTATAAAATGGTGCTAAGACTATATCCCTACAAGACCAATGTGAGAACCAAACAGGATAACATACAAAGCACCAAGTAGAGTGCCCAGCACATAGTAGGGGCTCAATAAACTTTAGCTAACATTCACCTTCTCTAAAAGACTTACCTTCCTTCCTTCTTTATATGGCAAACATAATGGCCACTCATTGTAGATGTTCCCATGTGACTGATGAATGCAAATAACTCATACACTATGAAAGAAGAAATAATTCAGTTATAAGATAGCACTTCTAGAATCAAAAGCCCTTACCAACAATCGTGTAATGCAGCAACTGCATAGATCTGAAAGACAAACTCTGTTTGCCTTGCCACACTGACAACACACACACACACACACACACACAAAACTCCAAAGTGACAGCAAATTCTACATGCACATTCATATGACAAAAGTTGGACCTAAACTATAAAATACATCTGATGTTAAATTCAAATCTGAAAGGTAAGTTAAAATTCCACAGCCAAATCCAATGGCAAGCTCAGGGGTCTAAAACTGGTAGCCCTGGCTCTGTAACTTCCAAAGAGCATGAGAATGAACAAGTTGTTTCATCTCTGATCCTGTTTCTTCTTGGAGGTTAAAAGATAAAAAACACCCATTCACTTTGCAGGGTTGTATGAGACTTACATGAGCAATTCAGAATAAAAGAGCATACAAATGTCAGGATTACGAGGAAAATAGTTATTATCATTTATAGGAAGAGATAATGCTCCACACAAGATGTCTGACTTGCTCATGATTATAACTTTTGTGAGAGCAAACTTGAGGCTTCGTGTTTTCTGAACAAGGAAACTCTTTAGAGAGTGAGACTGACATTGATTGCCTAACCAGTACTTCTTGCCATCTAACACAATACTCTGCATCCAATCCTTGCTGAATCAATTTCAGTTCACATTCCTTCATCTAATCCTAGACACGCATAATATAAAGTGGGTTCCATGGACTAGAACCAGTCCATTCAGCAAATGGATACAAACTATGAGACAGCAGAGCAACAGAGTTAACATTAATAAACTTCCTCAGCAATTTTTGAGCAATATTCATATCTGAATATAAGAAGTAAAAATAAATAAATAAATAAATAAATAAATAAATAAAAAACAAGCTTGCACATTCATTTTGCTAGTATTCAACTTTTATTACATTTTCCCAAAACAAAAAAGTATTGATTCTGGCTGGGTGCAGAGGCACACTCCTGTAATCCCAGTGGCTGGGGAGGCTGAGGCAGTAGGATGGTGAGTTCAAAGTCAACTTCAGCAACTTAGCAAGACCCTAAGCAACTCAGTGAGACCCTGTCTCTAAATAAAATATTAAAAAGGGTTGAGAATGTGTCTCAGTGGTGAAGCACCCCTGAGTTCAATCCCCAGTACTGAAAAAAAAAAAAAAAACTGTTTCTGGATAGACCCCTGCTTACCCTTACCTCTCTCATTCTTTCTTTCTCCTACTTTTTACCCAGGCTTATTCAATCATTCAGTAGTCAATCCCCGGTCTCATCCTATTCACCCTTCATCAGCATCATATACCCTATCAATTCCTCCTTCCTCAAGTATTTGCCCAGAGGACGATTCTGGGCTCTCCAGGTGTCTGCTTTTCTTGTGCCTTCTCCCTTCCTGACCTTTGAATGTTGATGACCTGCAGCTTAGACCCCAGACCATTTCTTCCCCCTCTATCCTGACTTCTCCTCTCTCTTTCTGAGTGATCTCATTCAGTCCCACAGCAGTAAATGATATTATTTGCTTAATTTCATTTCTGGAGGGGCTGGGGATATAGCTCAGCGGGTAGAGTGCCTGCCTTGCAAGCATAAGGCCCTGGGTTCAAACCCCAGCACCGCAAAAAAAAAAAGAAAAAAAAAATTTCATTTCTGGAATGTTAATGTTCACATATAAAAATAAAACTGAGTTTTGTATATTGATCTCGTTTCCTGCAACCTTGCTGAGCTCACTTATTAGTTCAAGTTCTTTAGTGATTTCCTTAGGATTTTCAACATACAAGATCATATCATCTGCAAATATAGTCTACTTGTTCCTTAATAATCTAGATACCTTTTACTTCTTTCTCCTGAATGATTGCATTGGTTAGAACTTCCTCTACATATTTAATAGAAATGGCAAGAGGGGACATCTTTGCCTTCTTCCTAATCTTAGGGGGAAAGCATTCAGTCTTTCATATTAGGTATCACATGAGCAGTGGCGTTTTTCTGTAGGTACGTTAAATCAGGTTGAGGAAGTGCCCCTCCATTCCTACTTTGTTGAGCAGCCTCCCCTCAGCCTTCTCTATCTCCATCAATAACAATTCCATGCTTTCCATAATTCAGGACAAAATCTAGATTTTTCTCTCATATTCTTTATACCCATCCACCCATCAGCAAATCCTGTCAGTATATCCTTCAAAATATATCCAGAACCCAATCATTTCTTATCATCTCCATTAGTAATCCCTAATTCAAGTCACCATCATCTCTAGTCTGAATTTTTATGAGTCCTTTAGCTGGACTCCCTGCCTAACCCTAACCCCTACTGACTACTCTCAGTATAGCTTCCCAGAGGTCTTTTTGTTAAAGGAAATCAAATTGTGGTCATGACTCTGCCCCCAAATTCTCCAGCCAATGAAGTTCCCCTATCTGCTCCCATGCTTCCCCTCTCTCTGCTCCCTGGCCTTCTGGCTACTCCCCAAGAACACCAAGCATGCTCTGGACTTCAGGTCTTCATACCTACAATTCCTTTTATCTGAAACTCTATTTACAGACAGCACATGACTCACCCCTCCCTTCATTTAGGTCTCAGGTCAAATGTCATCTCAGGAGTAAAAACTTTTCTGAACCACTTTAAAAAATAGCAACCCTCCCTGCACCCCGCCCCCACTCCTGCTGTTCCCTCTCCCCTCATCCCACTTAACTGCAGTGTCACAGATTTCCTCGTGCATCTACCTCCTTTGACCCCAGGCTGGAATATAGCTCCATGAGGACGGTGAGTTTGTTGTGTTTCCTGATGTACTCCAGGCACAGGGTATAGTACACAGAGTGTAGTGCTTTGCATGTGAAAGGCACTTGATAAGTATGGCTCAGATGTATAAATAAGCAAATGGAGAAACTGCTCCCTTTATCTCCTCACTTGTTTTTATATCTTCATATACTGTATATATTTTTATGAACCACTTATCAAAGTATAAATTGGAGTATAAACTAGTGAAATGGTTATTTAATCAGAGGGGACTGCCTTTCCCATCATTAACTAGTTTCTCTGCTATCACATTCAACTGACAAAAAATATCCCAGGTTAGAAAACAGAACCAGGCACTAACCAATTGTGAATGACAATCATTATGCCTGCTTTTTATTTTTCAAAAATATAGATCCGGGGACCTTACCCATGTCCCCATACTAAGAACCCACCATGGCCTCAATACATAGGAAAGGATGTGGGCTAAGACCTTTCTTGACCTCACATGGTTCTGAAGCCCTTCTAGAACAATTCTATGTCAAGTTCAATCTCCAGTCAAGTTCTGCATTTCCAGTCAAGTACTGCTTTCCCAAAAGGTAGCAGCCCTCTAAAGAATTTTCATTAATGATAAAGAGAGGACACAATGCTCCAGTCAAGGTCCTTCTTCCCCAAGTAACTAACTGTTCCGCAAAACAACGACTTCAGAAATCCAACAGAATGGTTAATGAGCACTTCCATCATAAACCAGGCTCATACCAATGAAACACAACTCAGGCACTGACACAGCCAGTGATCAACAGAAAAGACCTAGAGGAAAGGGCAAATCCAGAGCCTTCCAACACATCCACACCTTAGCCCGCAAAGGCACATTCCCCTCTCTGGTTAAGAACAATTCATGTGTTTACTGAGAATCATAAAAATAAAATGTGAAAGTTTAATATGCATCTCAGTCCTGTAATTAAAATTAACCATGTTTATCAATATAGCAACTACCCCATTCAAGACCTGCTAGTAACCAATAGCCAAAGAGAGGATCTCTTTCAACACATTTGCAAAGTCTAAACAGGTAAAAAATGCCAATTTATAATTTGTTTCCAAAAAGAAAATCAAGATGAACAAACCAGACAGGGAAGCTACTGCTGACTCTTCTCTAAGTTTCAAGAGATCTCAAAAAAAAGTCACACATTCTCAAACAAAAACTATAGAAAATCCTTCTTTTATAGACAAGGCATTTTGAGACAATATCAACACTTCAAAAATGTTGACTTCCAACAAGAAACTTTCAAAGTTCTCAGAAGAGGCAGACACACCTGACTACTATGTCCCACATCTGGTGAACACTGTCTCTCTAAACCACCAGAATTAAATTATGTCTGAAACCAGCACTCTTCCTTCCCATAAAATGTGTCCTTTTTAAACTCTAAGAAAACCTTCTCAGCTAGGCACAGTGGCACATGACTGTAATCCCAGTGGCTCAGGAGGCTGAGAAAGGAGGATTGAAAATTCAAGGCCAGTCTCAGTGGCTTAGCAAAACCCTATCTCGAAATAAATATCAAAAAGAGCTGGGGATGTGGCTCAGTGGTTAAGTGCCCCTGGGTTTAATCCCTGATACCAAAAAAAAAAATAAAAAAGAAGAAAAGAAAATCTTCCCAACTATCTAGTAATGCAGATTTTTAACATCACATTTTCCCAGTACCATCCCCACCCAACACAGTAGTAACTATATTCTGATTTTGTTCTTCAAGAAAGCAACTGTCAGAAAAATCCCAAGAAACTTGCAAGGTAAAAGTGGCAGGCAGCATGTCCCTTCAAGGTCATGTGGAGGAAAGTCACCCAGAGATCATCCACGAGAGGGACTGGCAAAGGACACATTGGTCAGATCCAGCCTACAGTCTGTTTTTGTTCTGGTGAGGAGGAGGAGAAAATATGAGATAGACACATTAGCTGGCCTTTTAGAGTTGGTCGCTGCCTGGTTAGGGGGGTGAGATTGGTTCATCCACTGCTTAGTACTGATTAAAGCACACGGACTTAGGAAGTCACATGGTAACTGGCAGATTTTCGTCTACTAAAAATACAAAGAATTTCTATCCAGGCAGACACATAACCTCATGAATGTATGGTCCCCACAGACATTAACTCATATTTTAACTTACCCAGCAATCTTATCCTAAAATTTCTTGGTCAAGTTGTCTGTACATATCCTAGCTTCTCAGATGTTGTTAAATAAGTAGCAACATCTGACTGATTCCTCAGTAACAAGTTAAAATAAACCTGTGATAGGAGTTTATGTTATAGTCACTTGAATGTTTTGATTTTGCCCTCTGGAAAATTATGCTTTAAGAACACAGAGGGACCAAAAGCAACTCCACATTCAGGAGGACCTTTACATGAATTCATTTTCATAAACCATTATAGCATCTGCATTCATTATCAAGCAGTAATATCTCATCAGGGGATGACACACCAGTCAGTCTATAGGGAGTGCTCAAAAGACAGAGATGTCCAAAGACTCCTTGAAACAGCCGTTATGACCCCAGAGGCTGTGCCATCTTGCAGGGAGATAAACTGGGTTTCTTCACCCAATTCCTAACTGGAATAATATGTATCTTTATCTGTCCCTAACTTCCTCTGTACAACAAGAGGGGAATAACAGCTTTAATTTACTAACACTTGACTCCTAAGCACCTTATATACCATCAAACAATTTCTATCCCAACAACTTGATTTCCATCACCCCGCACTAAGAAAAACAGAGAGGGTACTTTGGAGCATTCACAAAACTTCTGAATTCTCAAAAGAAGCTTCTGGACAAAACATAACAGCTTAAAGACAGCTGCCAACAAGGATAGGATATTAAAGGGTCTACAAATTACCTCTGCAATCCCAGCCAACTCAAAATTACCAATCTCTTTGTAATTCTACCTAGAACTCCAAATATCGAACACTTCTCTCCAAATTTAATAGCTCTCAGTTATTCATACTTTAGTATAAATTGGGTTCCTCCACAGAGTGGTTTCCTCTTGACTTTCAATAAAAAATAAAAAGTGGGAATTACAACAAGTGCTGAAAGTAGAATGAGAATTAGAGCCCAGGTAGGAAGAAGTTTTTAGGGATTTCAAGTAGATCACTGGGGCTCAGCTCCTCCTGGTGGCATAGGGAGCTAAGCATGCTGGGGTCCCACCACCAAGCAAATGAAAAGTCTCTCTGATCCCTGGCTGGAGATCTCAGCTGCCACTGAAGATTTGTGAACCATAACAGGGATGAGCCTGAAGGAGCCAGATCAGGTTTCGAGTAATCAGAGTATCACAGCCTAATCACATGTTAATTACACAGGCAATCAGGGAGTTCTTAAAAAAAAAATTAGACACTCATTAGGTGCAATGGAAACAGATGATTTTGCAAGCAGTAGAAGCCCAAATAGGTCAGAGTGAAGGACTGATTTCTCACTGTTGAAAATTCTTAAACTCAACAGAAAGTTAGATCCTTGGCCCAAAATATGTAGATCAACATGATAAATAGTCTTTTGAAAACAGACTTTCACCTCCTTCCCAATACGAAATGTGAAATACCATGACTCATGTGAAATAAGGGGGTAAAGGAAAAATTGCACAGAAAAACACCCAGCTTTGGCTGGGTGGGGAACATGGGGAAACACGGCAAGTTCCCGGCTAGAAAAATTCCATGTTGTAAAGTTCTGAGGCCTTCCCCAACTAATCTACAATATAGAATGCTCTCCTACAAATTGATTTTTAAAAAAATACCTGAAAACCTCAATAAAAAATGGAAAAATGGCCAACGGAAGTGAGGAAGCCATTAACACAAGAGGAAACCAACGAAGCAATAAAGAAACAAAATGCTCAATCAGACAGCATCGCAAGGGAGGCTGCGGAGGAGAGTCACCAACGCAGCCAGCACCGGCCAGCACCGTGCAGTTGACATAAGGGTCAACTGCACTGCCTTAAAAATCTGCATTTATCACTCAAAAACTTCTCTTCAGAAACTTCCCCTAAAGAGCTGAGTGCCATAGCACACGCCTGTAATCCTAGCAACTCAGGAGGCTGAGGCAGAAGGATCACAAGTTCAAAGCAGCCTCAGCAACTTAGTGAGGCCCTAAGCAACTTAACATAACCCTGTTTTAAAATTAAAAAAAAAATAAAAGGGGCTGGGGATGTGAGCCCTGCATTCAATCCCTGGTACCCCCCCCCCCAAAAAAAAAGAAGCTTCCCTAAAGAAAAAACAAAACGAGGGCCCAATACTGTTCAGTAGAACATTATTTTTAGGAGAGAAGAAAGGAAGGAAGTTAAATATTGAACAAATATTTACTCCCTGGATAGGGATTAAGTCAGGCATTTGTTGGAGTTCTATAAACCGAATCCATCCTTTAAAAAACTCACTATTTAACATTCACCCGAACATGAAAACATTTCCACTATTTGAAACTCTTCCTGTAACAGTCTTTTATTCAAACACTTAATTGGCCTAAAATTAGTCATATAAATTATGGGACTCATATATTATAGAACATTGTTAACATATGTTCAATGATATAGATAAATATATGTGTCTTTTGTGGGGGAGTACTGGGTATTGAACTCAGTGGCACTTGATCACTGACCCACATCCCCAGTCCTATTTTGTATTTTATTTAGAGACAGGGTTTCACTGAGTTGCTTAGTGCCTCACTTTTGCTGAGGCTGGCTTTCAACTCATGATCTTCCTACCTCAGCCTCCCAAACTTCTGGGATTGCAGGCATGTGCCACAGTACCTGGTTTAGATAAATATATATTTTCCTCCCCTTTGATTCATGCGACTTAGCACAATGGTCACTGCCAGTCCCTCCACACAGCACTGAAGGGGGCAGCGAAACACTGTCTGAGACTTCTACTTCCTGGCATTGATTTGATGCTTCAACCAATCAGTTATTTACTGGTCCCTTCCCATGGGCTAGGCACAGTGCTGGGAGGCTACTTTAAAAACATTTGTTCTTCTGCAAAATCAGACTCAAGATGCATCTGGCAAGTTAGGGGAGTCTCCACCCTTTTATTTTTTCATAATTAAATTGTTCACCTATTTCTGCCTTTACATCCTGCCTATTTCTCACAGTTCATCTCACAGTGCACCTTCCCCTCCCTCGGGCACACCCACTAGTCTGACCGTAGTGCCTCCACGGGTGCTTGAAAGCACCACTATAGCATCCATTCAAGGCGGACTCTTCAAACCCAGAAGGATCAGCACTACCCCAGAGGGCCCTGAGGTTCAGTAAGTCCTGAGGAGGTGATGTGGCTGTCCTTTATCATTATGGGCCATATGAGAAAGTAGTCAGTGCCTTGTCTCTATCAGAAGAAAGGAAACCCCAGTGATCAGAGCTCCCCCTGCAGCCAAATGCCTCAGCAGCTTCACATCAGCCCCATCTTGTGGTTTATTCCTTCTGTGGGACAGACTGGTCATCTCCAAAGGAAAAAGTCCAGTAGTAAGTTGAAGAAGCAGTGAAACCAAGCACAGGGAACACGTAATGATAATGAACCCTGCTTATGAGTTTTACTGAGCAACTTGTCCATGACAGTTTCTATTTTAGGCAAATTCGTGATTCTGAAAAGTGACGCCAAATCCTGATGCATATGAGAGTTGGGAGAACTACATCTCCTCTTTTTCTTACCCAGTTGGGATTACAACTGATTAAATTTTTGTTTTGATGCCGGGCGCGGTGGCGCACGCCTGTAATCCCAGCACTTGGGAGGCCGAGGCAGGAGGATCGCGAGTTCAAAGCCAGTCTCAGCAACTTAGTGAGGCCCTAAGCAACTCAGTGAGACCCGGTCTCTAAATAAAATACAAAATAGGGCTGGGGATGTGGCTCAGTGGTGAAGTGCCCCTGGGTTCAATCCCCAGTACCAAAAAAAAAAAAAATTTGTTTTGCATTTTTAAAGAAGAAGGTTTCCCTCCCAACTCTCTCTCTAACTCTGGACCAACACATCACAGGTCAAGTCTGGTGAGAGCTGTAGTGAGTAGATCTACAACTCTATGATCTCAGGAACAAATGCTGGAAATATTAATTTAGTTAAATCTGTTTTTTCTTTACTTGGTGCTTCTCTCAGACACCATCATTTTCATAAAATGCCCTCTGTCCTCCAGCAGGAGAGAGGGGAAGCACCGAGAGCTACAAAAATAATCTTACTGCAGGATCAATGTGATACCTCTGACAAGAGAAGAACAAATACATTATAGTGACTAGAGACACTGGCTCCGGATGCAGACTGCCTGGGCTGAAATTCTGGTTCTACGCATCACTGTCTATGCAGACTCAACGAGCTACTTAGCCTTCTCTAGCTCAGTTTCTCCACCAGTAAAGTGGGGATAGTAATGGTATCTATCTCATAGGGCTACTGGGAGAATTAAATGTGGCATAAATGGAAGCATTATTAATATTGATAAAACTATTATGAAACTATGAGGCATATAGGAGTTGATTATGAGCATAATAAGGATCTGAGGAGGCAAAACAGAGAGATGAAATCTGAAGCCAGGTTCTAAAGAGCAATAAAAATTGCACTGTGTAGCAGCAGGAGAGAGGGGCATCTGGCAAAGAGGGATTCACCTGGCAAGGCCAGGTGACCTCTGAGTATGCTAGTGGTGCATACACAGTACCAGGCATCCAAACTGGAGGTACAGGAGGCACAGAAGCAAGGGAGGCTGGGATCTGAGGAGGACATGGGGAAGCCAGACTACAGAGCTAAATATCACCCTGTGGGCAACGACAGCCCAAGTGGCAGGATGTCATGATAGTTAAGAACATGGATTCTGGGTCTGACTCTTGCCTCTGACTCTTAAGAGCTATGTGACCTTGACCAAAGTACCTGATCTCTCCAAGCCTCCACTTTCTCACCTTTCACAGGGTTATGGGTTGCAGTGATGATTAAATGAGCATTCAAAAACATAGTGTATAGGACAGAGCTGGACACATAGTGACACAGGTCAGTATTTGCTTATAAAAGGCCCATGTCAACTGAGACAGCCCTGCAGAAAATGTTGGCCGTGATATAGTCAAGGACTTAAAGCTGCTTTTCTACTGTTCAAGACACACCACCATGAAAATAAATGCTCTCTTTTTGACAAAAGTTCCCATGGTTCATGAAAAACTTTACCTCTAAGGGAGAGACAAAGTCAAAACTGGCATGAAACGTACACACACACACACACAACAGGGTGCATGACCCTAAGTTAACCTAGTCTTTATCAGACCGAGGTCCTGTGCAAAGTGGCAGAATGCACCATTTCTGAGATGGGATCCACGCTAACTTC
The DNA here is from genome assembly GCA_020662805.1 of Glaucomys volans. NCBI lineage: Eukaryota > Metazoa > Chordata > Mammalia > Rodentia > Sciuridae > Glaucomys > Glaucomys volans. The sequence continues at coordinate 578,746 of JAJEJO010050467.1, forward strand.
CAAATGATCCTAAAGATTGGGATGTGCATTGGTGAGGAGAAGAGGAGGAGCTGAAGGCACAGCCGTGACTGCTGAGGCAATGTCGAGGGCAAGAACTTACTTCCAGATCCATCCTTGACTCTAGGGCCTTCAGGCTTGGCCTCAGAAATGATGTTTGCGTTGGCATTATTCTCCATCTCAATCACAAAGTCGCTGTCCTCTTCGAACTCAGGGTGGCTAAAGATCCAGTCCAGTGCTCTTTCCAGGTTATTATTCTAATAAAATAAAACACTTTTTATGATGCATGCAGTCCCTGGGCCTCATTAAATTCTGATCATTTGAACCAGATGTCTAGCAGATAGGGCAGGAGGCCTGAATTCATTAGTCCTAAGTGCCTCTGAGCAAGAAGCTCTGACTCTGCAGATGACATGCTGGCATTCTGCAAATCTCCCTACCAAGGCTTGTGACTGGATTCACTGGGAAACAGTTCTAAGTAGCCCATCAGCATGCCAAAGCCCCTGTCAGTCTTGGCTCAGCATTTCTACAGGAAGATGCTGATAATGATGGATGCAGGATGCCTGCAGGGATGGCGGTCAAGGGCAATCTCTTCTACAGTCACAGAGACTGCACATACTACCTGCCCTGCCAACTGCGTTTTCTGCAGATAATCCTACCAGATAGGGGGGCACCCACATCTGTACTATGCTATGTCTCCTCTCCCCAAATGTTGGAAGAATGGTTGAAATGCAGGAGAGATAATAAATGCTTTAGTTAATGAGTAATTGTTTTAAACTGAACTCCATGCATCTCAAATCAATTCACCGTGAAAACGCTTCCATCTTCCCCTGTCTGTGATACCACGGGCAGGTTAAAGAACATTTTTAGACATATAAATTCCAATGAAGCCCTCTGGAAAATAAAATAAGTGGGCACAAGAAAGTACCCTACGTGAAAAACTCCAGTTGAGATATTTTGAGCATTTTACAGGGAAACATCATTCCAGCCACAGTTCCATGAGCCAGTCAAGAGCCACTGTGACTTCCATGACAGACCCTATCTGGTACCCAGGCAGGATAGGCAACGAGGAACAGGTAGCAGACATCCACTCAAAAATGGACCAAGATGTGGCAAGGAAGCGTGGGTGGGATTAAAGGGGGGAAAAAACACTTTCTCTGAATATTAAATAGGTATCTATATTGCAAAAGGAAGATTTCCATCCATGCTCCAGTTTCACAGTCCCTTCTCTCCTGATAATATCAGGACATTCATAACTACTAGAAGAACCTTCTCTTTAAAGAGAAAAACAGCAGCAGAGAATTCTAAGGAGCCATTCCGTCTTCTATGGGGACTTTCAAAAGACATTTCTCCAAGGTCTTGATATCAGAAAAGCATCATTTTCACCTACAGAACTTTATTACTGAACATGGAATCTCATGCATCCCTCTTATCTCTAAGGCCACAGCAAGCTCCAAGTCAAATCTGTGATCCCTATTAACAAATACCCAAGATAATATAGAGTTTCTTGCTTTATGAGCTAGTCATCTTGCCCAGCTTTATCATCTCTTTATTCATAAATCCACTGTATGATTCCCTCAATCATGTAGATTAACTTTACATATACTATATGCTAACCAATCTTTATGAGCCAAGGTGAGACACAGATAAACATGATTTTAAATGACCAAAGAACATTGGAAAATCTCATCTACTCTGACCGAAATACAAACCACCTCCAATAAGAGGGGGTGTCCACACACAGTGCCTCACGCTCACCGTTGCTCGTAGAGCCTGCACAGCCTGATTTCGCTGGAATCCCATGGAGGTGATGATAGCTACGATTTCCTCTGGAGGTTGGTTGTCCAATCCAGTAGCACCAAATAGAGAGGCTCCAGATGCTGCTCCTCCATAACCAGGGATGGTCAGTGGTTCAGCAAAATCTGAGGAAAATGAGAAAATGATCACACTCAAGCCTCTTTCATTATTTTATTTATCTATTTATTTTTGTCTTGAAATAGGCAACATTTTAGGGCTAAGAAGGAAAAATACCTACAAACATTAACAACAATCAAGGCAGTCTGGGGCAGGCATAAGAAAACACATACAGATCAACTGAATAGAACTGAGAGTTTAGAGATAATCCCATATACCTAAGGTGAACTGATTTTCAACAACACTATTCAATGGGAAAGGCCAGTCCTTCAACAAAAAGATGCTGGAACAACTGGTTATCCACAAACAAAATGATGGTGGCAGACCCCTACCTCACACCATGAACAAAATTAGCTCAAAATGAATCACTGACCCAAATGTAGGGCCTAATACTGTAGAACTTTGAGAAGAAAAGGGTATGTCAAATGGTTCAGTCACTGTGTAAAACTGCTTTGCAGTTCCTCAGAAAGTTAAACATGAAGTAACCATATCACAGCAATTCCTCTCAGGAGAATTAAAATATCTATTCACACACACACACACACACACACACACACACAAACTTATACACAATGTTTACAACAGCATTCTTAATAAAAGACAAAAAGCGAAAAGAACACAATTGTCCATCAACTGGTAAAAGGATCAACCAAAGGAGGTATGTCTGCACAACAGAATATTATTTGGCCATAAAAAGGAATGAAGAACTGATTTATGCTGCCAACACACAAACCTTGAAAACATGATGCTATCATATTATATGACTCCACTTAGATGTCTGAAATAGCCAAGTTCATAAATCCAAAAAGTAGATTCAGGATTGCCAGGGTTGGGGGAGAGCTGAGGAAGGATTACTAATGTGTACAGGATGTCTTCTGGGTAAACAAAACTGTTCTAAACTTAGGTAGAGGGAATGGCTGCATAATTGAATTATTAAAAAAAAAAAAACAGAGGACTGCATACTTTAAATGGGTAGACACAGGAATTATACTAATAGAGTAGATAAAAGAAAGGCTAACTAAAGGGCCTCCATTTCTGTATGCAGATGTTTCTATTTTAAGTCTCATAGTCTCTTCATGAGAAGTATACCACACATCTTTCTAATGACCATTTTGCTACTGCAAATTAAAATAAATAAATGAATAAAGGGACAAATTATGCCTCAATAAAGCTGTTATTTAAAAGAGGAGGAAGAAAGACAAAGACTGTGACTTTGTCCACTATCATGGCAGATTATGAGCTGAATGTTATTTTCCTGGGGACACATCCACAGGGACAGAGAAGAATAGAGGCTTAGCATCATCAAGGGTCAATCAGACTCCAGAGCCACTCCATAGTCCCACCACCTACCCGGCTCTTCCATGTGAACAATGATCCAGTTGAAGGCCACCTCGGCTCCCATGTTTCCAGTGAAGTACACGGCCTTCCGACACGCTTCCAGGGGGAAGCCCATCTCAGCCAGCTGCATCACTGACGACTCATCGATGTCGGAGGCTGCAGAACACAGGGGACATTCTCATGTGGAAAGGTCTCTCTCCAATTCTTCTCCATTTACTTACTCTTCACCCCTTATCCACAGGCTACCCAATTAAAGTGCTATTCTGTTGGGTGTTGAATAATGGCTTGTTTTGTCTTAGGCCACCTAAATCCTAAGCTATTTGAAGGAGGAAATGGCATCATTACCCTCCATTCACACTTGGGGAAATTAAAGCTCAGAAATGGTAAGTAAATCATTCTAGGCCACACAGGCGAAAAGGGCAAAGCCACGGTTCCAACTCAGGGCTGAGCGGCTCTCACACTCCTGAGCCTCGGGGCTGCCTAATCATCACGACATTGGTTTACATTTACTGCTTCCTCCACTCGCAAAGAATGGTTCCTACCCAGGAAAGGCTGAGCGTGCACGTGCTCGCGCACACACACACCCCCACACACACACACACACACGCACGCACACGCGCGCGCGCGTGCACACACACAAATGACGCTCTGCTGAACTGTCACAGAAGAAAAACTACTGAAAAACTGAACTGTCACAGAAGAAAAACTACTGAAACATTTTAAAAGGTACATACGGTCTATCAGTTGGTTCATCAGTCGATCTGGAAATTAAGGGAGAGGGCAGAAAATGAGACCAAATCCTGTCCAAGAGTTTTAGAAAAAGAAAAACCATCAATCCAGGGCATTCCCCAAATCCCTGACCCTGGGGACCCCTCACAGACCACAGCAGCCTGCATAACAGAAAGTGATTACAGTAATGAGGGAAAATAACAGATTTTAAACATTTAGAACTGATAAAACATAATGTTCTGATTAGCATCTTCATGAACTCAATTTTTCTCCCTGTATTTCTAAGAACTCTGTATAACTACAACCCAAGGACTCTTGTAAACATTGAAAAGCATGGGAGCCATGCTCAATAACTGGCCTGTGCTCACTGATGCTCCTGCATCTCCTTTCTTCCCCCTCTGAGGAACCGCCTGTCCACAGGACCCAGAATGCCTCCTTGCAGTTCCTTCTCACCCATCTCTACAATTCAGCGTGTGACTTTGCATTAGAGAACAATTTAACAGAGAGTCCTATCCTGAATCCTATCTCCCTCCTTCTGGATTCCTCTCTTCTGCAGGACTGAACATCAGCAATAACCTTCAGTGCTCAACTGATGGGAAATCTTTGGCAGAAGGACCACAGGGCTCTATCATTATTAGCTAACTTAACCAATGAACTCTTTAGGAAGACAAATGTAAACAGGTGAGCAAACAAAGCCAGAATGAAACTGATGTAATAAGAATAACTGAGCCAATAATTAAACCAAAAATTTTCTGACACTGTTTTTGAACCCATCAAGGTAAAGGAACTATTTTTGGCTTGTACTTTTCCTTTAAAGGGTTATGTATTCTAGTTGGGTGTGGTGGCATTCATCTATAATCCCAGTGACTCAGGAGGCTGAAGCAGGAGGATAGCAAGTTCAAAGCAAGCCTCAGCAACTTAGCAAGTCCCTAAGCAACTTAGCAAGACCCTGTCTCAAAATTAAAAAATCAAAAAGGGCTGGGATGTGGCTCAGTGGTTAAGTGCCCCTTGGTTCAATCCCTGGTACCAAAAACAAAATTATCTATTCTGAGGGCTGGGGGCGCAGCTAACTGGCCTGCCTAACATGTGTCAGGCCCTGCATTCCATCCCCAGCACTGTGAAAAAATAATTAAAATAATAAAATTATGTATCCTGCACAATGACTGATTTAGTGGTCAGAGTAAGCAAGAAACTCAAACCACTTCCTTGCTAAGAAGCAGTGACAAAGTTGGAGAGCTGAAATGTGATTCAGACTTTTTAAACCAACATACCCTGTTGAATGGCCCCTTTTGGTTGCCTAAGGCATTGGCAATAATAACACAGCTCCCCTAGACTATGAACCACTGAAGACACCTCTTCCCACAGGCAGGAAACAACTCCTTTTCCCATTTCGGGAAGCAGAGGGAGGATGGAAGAGAGGAAGCCAAAGCCAGAGGCAATACAACCTAAATACTCTCCCCCTCAACTACTCTCAATGGGTCTATGCCCTTGTGATGTGCATTTCGAGTTTAAAGTTGCAGCCCCGCCTCAATTCTATATTATCTGTGGTGGGCCACATCACAGGAAGACTGCCAAGGGATACCCTAAGGAGTGGTGGAAGAAAGTGATGGTACATGGAAGAGGGTGGCAGTGCAGCACACGCTCCTGGAGGCCAGAGTACCTTTTGAGTCATCAGGGATGACTATGGGGGGGCTGATGTCCGGAAGTTCCTCCTCTCCTGGCTGTAACCCCCTGGCTCGGAGATGGCTGATGTCAAGTAGGTCTGGCATGTCAATAGAAACGTCTGCAAAATGAGAGAGGTTTTATTCTCAGGAGTGTCCAAATATCCATAATCACCTAATTAAAAAACCAAGACTACAGAATCTACATGCACATGTCTAGGCAGAGCTGAGGGAGCTATCAGCACACAGATCACTAGACCAGCAGATCCACCAAGACTAATGAGAGGTTAATGGAGAACTTGGGGTAAGTATAGAGAGGGCAGGATTTCACACTGAACAAGAACAAATCCGTTGAGCCAGAGGTCACACACTGGTAGCTCATAGTTCAGTCCTGGCCCAGACACATTCTATTTGTTTTTTTAAATGATGGCAACATATTCCAATTTTTAAATCTTAAAAGTTCATTTAAATTATCAGGTTTGCAGCTTATTTTGAAAAAAGTGAAGCTGTAGCATATTCTCATACAGTAACAGCTCTCCAGAGCTGACCTTCACCTTCTACTTTGACACTGGTACTCTGACGCAGACCCCACTCTTCCCTATTGCCCCTACAACTCAGAGCATTATATTCATGCTATTCTGATTCTTATGATAGAGAGACGATTTTCTAATCGATGTCTTTATCTAAAGCAGGAATACCAAAGCAAGACCAAGATCATGGATATGTGTTTCTTATCCCAGCCTCCGTCTTTCATTTAGTTTATGACACCCTTTCCTTGCTAGGTATTTGAGTTTGCAATTCTAGTTGACACCTTTTCTCAGATCATGATAGATACCATGATCATTCTAAGGTAATAAATAATGAGGTTGTAAAGAAATTTATTGAATCTCAAGTATATGATCCTGGGTGACACATTTTCCTTTAAAAACTTTTTGGTTCCGTTGTTATTGTGTTGACTTACTCAGATACAAAATTTATAATACCATGTCGAGATTTAGCATTGCACATATTCAGATAAAATAATAATGAAAAATGAATTCAAATGGTGGGGCAGGATGTCTTACGGGCAAGCAAACAGAACCTGATAAATTTTGTCCCCCAAACCACTTATGACACTGAGAATATAAATCCTACTTTAAAACAACTCAAAAAACAAAGTCAAGTTTTTTAAAATTTTCTTTTTTAATTTCAGGAGGCATCAAAACTGAACAAAAATCTGACCAGCAAAATTGATAGAATTTTTCCTCATGAGGAAAATTCAGGTTTAGCCAGGCACAATGGTGGCTCCCTATAATCCTAGCAACCCAGGAAGCTAAGGCAGGAAGATTGAGAGTTCAAGGTCAGCCTCGGCAACTTAGCAAGGCCCAAAGTAACTCAAGGAGATCATGTCTGAAAATAAAAAATAAGAAGATAAAAAGGGCTGGGTAGGATGTGGCTCAGTGGTAAAGAGCCTCTGGGTTCAATCTCCAGTACCCCCTCCCTGCAAAAAAAAATCAGGTTTAGCTTTCGGACTTGCTGAAATTCAGTAAATCAATAAAGTTTGATTCAAATTTTTGTTTCTTACAGAAATTCCAAGGATAAGGAAAAATAAGAAAACTGTTTCCAAAGCAGGTCAAAGCCTTTAGAACAAGTCAGTTTCTTAGGTGCTTAAAGGCTTTCTCGGGGTCCAGTAGAGAAGCTGGTTGATCCACATCTGCCCTCAGCCCCACTCCACTCAGAAAACTATCCCAGAAGCCAAAGCAAAGGCCCCCTGCTTCTCACCCCCTCTCTCCAGCACAACTTCCTGTGGCAACAGTACATCTGACAGTGCCTGGGAAATCCAGTAGATTTTAGGTTCTTTTTACCTATGCCCTCAGGCCAGTGTTTGGTTAGCCTCAAGACGAGCACTGTTTTGTTTTCTTTTGTTTCCATAAGTGTTCAAAGACCTAGAAACTATAGGACTGGCAGCCATTGGGACCTGCTTGAGAAACTACAGAGGGTAAAACTATACAAATTTTCCACAGCACTGAGGACAGCCTAACAGCCACATATTCAATCCTGATGGTAGAGAAAAAGGTTTTATGCACTGTCTGGAAAATTAAACTCTAACAATGGTCAAGGACCTTTAGAATTAGCAAGAAGAAAGCCCAGTGAAGCCAAAATCACATCCCATTTTTGACTGTTCAATGCACCCATTTCTATTAGATTATTAAGGAGATTCATATGATTTAAGGAAATGTCATTAGCTACATCCGACTGCCTCAGAAACAGAGGAGGGATGCTGGGAGGAAGGCATATCTCCAACTAATTGCTACTCAAAGTGTGGCCTTTGGGCCAGCAGCACTTGGGAGCTTGTTAGAAGGACAATCTCAGGCCACCTCCTGACCTGCAGAATCAGCATCCACATTTTCCTAATATTCATGAATTTGTATGCACAGGAACATTTGAGAAGCGCTGTAAGACATGAGGGTCCTGCTTTCACTCTCAGAATCAGGTCATTTCGGAACCCATTACTAGAGGAGTGTGGACTGGCATGTGGTCATTTTTATTGTTAGCGCCCATTATATATTCAAAAGAGAAAGGCAGGAACAATGGAAAAAAGAATGCAAAGGAACTGTTTGTGGAGTCAATTACATGGGCTCTGTTGCAGGCCGTGTGTTTTAAATGGCAAAGTTGAGGTTTTAAGCAAAAGCATGCAAAAGATACATACCAAATTTTTTGGGAACCCAGTCAAGACCAAAAGTGAACTTCTTTATCTGCACTACCAAGTATTCAGGGAATGAGGCAAAGCGGGATGTTCTGGGAAACACAAGGGGATTACATCAATCAAATGAGGCTTAAAATAAAATGGTGAATACAGTTCATGAAGCGAAGTAAACTCCCTCTGAGGCACACCTGACAGTGCCTGTGTTTGGCCTGAGCACACAAACACACAAACACACACACTCACTCCTACTCATTCATCTGGGCCTCTCCCGAAGAAGAAAGTATTTAATGTGGAAAAATGTTGTCTCCTGAGAGTGATTTGAGCCCATCTCAGAATGACTACTTTCACTTTGTGGCAACACTCAATATTTCTGAATTGTACTTTCAACCACTTGTTTTTCTAAACTCCTTGCTGGAATCCAGCACCCGTGTTTGTAGGTGTTCACAGGCATGCATGCTAGCACTGTGGCTCTATAAAGCTTCCCAAATGACCCTGAAACACCCATCTCTTCACTCCCACAAAGAATCACTACCTTACCACACGGAATTGGCATATGAACAGCTTAATGGAACTTTGGTTGAGGTTGACTACTGGAAATGCCAGGGCCTCATTAAAAAGTACCTAAATTCATGGTCACACTGATCCTAAGGATAGCTATGTTATGGGGCAATTATTTAACCTACTTAAATCCGAGATTTAAAATTTAAAATTAATATATGTGTGCAATATCTTGTGTTCCCTTCAAACTTTCAAAAAGGTCAAATTACCTGGGCTTGGGTTTGACAATTTTATGCAGATTATTCAATTTGTACACCAAATTTATGGCTTAATGTCAGGACTAACTAATTCATTCCACATTTATTATCTTTTTTTTTAACAACCACCTCTATCTTATAGTCAATGTGGTAGGTTTGTGTAAAAAAGAAAACGAGTAGTAGACAAGTATTACAAGTAGCTTTTAAAATAAAATTCTAGAACTCTCTCACCAAGACCCCACTTTTCAAATCTGAGCCCTGGGCCTTCTATTTGGAACGCATCAACCGGTAATTCACAAAGCAAATGCAATGCTGCCCCCTAGTGTAGAAGAGAAACAATAGCACAGGGCAGAGCATTACAAAAAGAGTGGAAAGAGGTGGATTTAGGTCTTGGCTATGCCCCTCAATGTACTACAAATCTCATCAAATCACAAACAGACCCTCTTGAGGCTCTGTTTATACATCTTAAAAGATGGATTCACCAATAAAATCTACCCACTACGGCTGTGTAATATTCATAAAATAGTGTAAAAACACTTGGCACAATAGAAAGTATCATGTACCTTAGAAATTGTCATGAACTTTGCCAATCCCTGAGGTCTTACACACTGAATCAGTGTATTGCTGACTTTTATTTTACCCCAGACAAGTTATGTAAGCCTCATCTCAAATTCTCCATTACAAGGATGGTAGGTGGCTATCGGTAATAACATAAGGGAGCTGTTCAGAAAACAGGAGCTTTGTCATGCTAAGGACATCCTGCCTCTCTCCAGAAATTTATATTATCTCTAATTGGGTTTTCCCAATCTTCTGAGAAGCAGTAATAAACATCACTCTTATTCAAATGTAGCTGAGTCCTCAATTTCATCAAAATCCAACAAACTTCACCTGGTATTATATTTTCAACTAATGCAAAGATGTTACTTTTCTGACCTTCTCTTCTTACGTTAACTTAGAATCTGGAAAATACATAACAGTGAATTCCACCAAAGGTCATCACTAAATCAGCAATTTAAAAATATGATCCAAAAGCCCTGAGGCTCTTGCTATGACTCTGTCAGCATCTGGGTGAGGTTTCAGCTGCCAAATTTATGTTGGTGGTAGCCGATGTGAGGCTGGGGAGGGCCTGGAGGATCATTTGACATATCACCTAAAAGGGTGGGAGAGTAGGCCAGATGTCTCCTCACTGGACTTGCCCAAAACATTCTTTATTCATCTCCTCTACCTCAATAGGGGTCCAGTTGACTCACATATGTAGCAACTGCTCAACATGGATCTGTTCAACTCATCTCAAAAGTAACAGTATTATGTATTCATTAATCACAGTTCAGGGTCATCAAATTTATTAATTACAACAAAGTCATAAATTATGCTCTGTATACTTTTTTGTTCCCAAAAATCAATTCCTGGAATTAAAATTTTTCTTGAAAGTCATGCATTTTTAAGAAAAGCCGCCAGGATATAAATCATTCACACAGGTCTAAATGGACATACAATTTACTTTGAAAAGTCATTATGGAATTAAATGAATTAAAACACATAAATACTTAAAATAGGTCCTTAAAACACTATTGACAACCTATTAACATTATTTAAACTATGCCTAGTGTTCGCTAATTACAATTAAGGCAAAAATACTATGACGACTTTTTATTAAGAAAAAATACAAGTTATCCTTCTCCCTAAAATGATTGTCTATTATATAGAAAATCTGGCAACTAAAACACACACACACACACACACACACACACACACACAATTCTATCCTTTTTACCAGGTACATTTAAAAATGATAATCAACCACACTCATGTAATCCAGGCACTCCCCCAAAAAGAGGAAAGATAAAGATTAATAACATTGGCATCCTGCAGTCCTTCTGTGCTGGGAACTGGGCACCGCACTTCTCGTGGCTCAGCTAGCTTAATCCTCACCTCAACTATGGGAAGAAAGTACCTGTATTATCCCAGTTCACGAATGAAGAGCCCAGGGCCTGGGAGGTAAGGTCATGTGGCCAAGGTCTAGACTGGGGATTCAAAGGCCACACTGCTGACCTAGAGTGTGTACTCCAGAGCCCATACCAGGCTTTTCTCTGCATGAACGATAAAGGGTGAGTGGAAATCTCTCCCTCTCAACCCTCTGAGGGCAGGTCTTGCTCCTCTCACTGTCTGGAATACATAGGGAAGCAATAATATTTGCTGGGTGAATAAACTTTACAGACCCTAATATTCTTCCCAGACAGTCTGTTCAAGACCACAAGGGAAGGGCCATCATGTCTGGTCCACAGTAACCCACAAGGTCCACCAGGATCTTCAAGACACCTTTTGCCTCTTTCTGGCCTCTCGGACTCTGGGTCTAATGAAAGAAACATTCAGGTTCCCAAATTAACAAATGTATGCTAAGTCACATCCTGCCCTGCTGGAATTAAAGAAACAAAACTAAGAGTGTTTACAGTCCACTAGTGGATTATCCCAAAAGTAGTATTTAAAACATGATAAAGCATATTAAGGAATAAGGAAAGCTATATAAGCGTGGTAAGGAATATGGGGGTCTTTACATAGCAACACAATTAAGAGCTTAATCCCTAACCTCACTCAGACCTGAATAAATCTCAAGTCTGCCCTTCGCTGGCCAATCACTTATTTCCTCATCTGTAAAATGGGAGAATAATGGCACCTACCTCACACTACAAAGAGGGCTAAATGTGATAACTGATGGGAACTGTCTGACTCATGCTCCGTCAATAAACGTGCAATAAACGTGATTATTGTTTTATTACTTTTAACGTCTTTCCCTCAAGGACCATTTTTTTTTCAGTTATTAACAATCATCACATACCTAGTACTAATTCTTTCCGTGTATATAAAAAACCCACAGAAGGGCATGTGTGTATGCAGAGAAATGGCCACTTCGAAGCACTATAGAAACTCCTCAAGGAGTCTAGATGTGAGCAGTGCCTACACCTGAATATCATTGCAACATTTGATGGAGAAATTTCTCCATTGCAGATGGGAGAAGAACAGTGGGCAGTGACTTTGCCCAAAACACAAGACAAGCTGGGAAGTGCACACAGAAGAATCCGGATCTCCTGAACACAAGCCCAGGGCTCAGTGAATCTATCTGTGGAAAGCTAATGCCTCCCAGCTCCATTTTACAGATGGGCCTTTTCCAAGTGTTGAAGGCTTCTTCCTGGCAGGACACACGCAGGGAGCAGACTTGGACAGTGTGCCAAATTCAGCACTCTAAGACACCAGGTCACTGTTCTGAAGAGTGGAGAGGAGTGGCCAGGGTCCAGGGAAAGGAAGAACACTTACACTCTGCAGCTTACACCTGGCCTGGGGGCTTTCTAGGCTTCCAGATCCATGATCCCTTTCTACCTCCCATACAGAATCACTACAAAAGCACAAAGAAAAAAGAACAAATATTTGAAGAATCTTCAATCCACAGTCGCTGATTAAAGAAACTTTTCCATCACTAATGTGGTGCAAGGATTTCTCAATGCCCAAAGGTGTCTCGAAGTTGTAGAGAGGTATATCTGTCATATTTAACACGCAAGCTCACATCTGTCATCTGGAAGGACACAAACACATACACATGCACACACACAATACAAATATCTCTCCACACACACATCACAACCAGGGAGTCCTGAGTTGAAAACTTACCCCCAAGATGGATGGCTAACAACTAAATGAACTATTAATAGTCCTCATTTGAATATGGAATTTAAAAAAAATTATTTTGAGAAAATATGGCTTTTTTTTTTCTATTTTGAAATCAGCTGTTTTCCTTTCCCATTTTTAACATGTAAATTGTCTAATCTGAAATACAGCAGAATTCCAAGGGATGGGTTCTGCAGAGTATAACTGATTTCAGGCATGAGACTGCTCCTTGAGCTGTGGTAAAAGCAGCCACAAAAGCTCTCCATCCTTCACTCAGCTTTGCATCAACTGAGAGTTCAAACTTAGCCTCAGAAGGGCCAAAGAAAATCTAAAAGTAGCAAAACTCCCAGAGCCAAACTTGTAGATCTCCCCTTGTTTCATTTCACTATAACTCTGCAATTAAGTGCACCAATAGGTAGTATGTTAGCAAGGACCACCTGTATCAGTTAAGGTGCCAAGTACAGAAAAACAAATTGCATGGACCTGACAGCCTCACAATGTGAACACAGGACATCTCCTGACAGTGTCCTAAGCAGAGCATTTGAACAAAGCTCAGAAGCCTTTTTCCCCACTTTGAGATGCCCTACTCTTCAAATGGGAACACAGTCAACCAAGTTCAAAGCCAAATCTTCAATACAGAATTAAAAGATACCACAGTAGAAGTGAAATATTGATGCCTGCCATAAATAGTTTTATAATTTCTTCATTAATCATCATTCTTGCCATTTGGGGATGGGGATGTTTCTTGACTGTGAAGTCTTAACACCAACAAAAGTACAGAAAAGAAAGAAAGGCAAAGTCCTAATAAAGAACAAACCACAATATTGCACTTTAAAAAAAAAAAAAAAAGTATTCCCTCCTAGTGCATAATACAAAGTATAAGCCTGTCTTAATGGACAGGTCTCAAGTAAGTAAACTCCTTGACCATCAGAGTGTGTGAATCATAATCCCATTCAACCACACAAGAGCAAGCATGCACAGACTCCTGGAACACCCCGCCCCCTCTCCCTTACCCGTGTCCCCACTTCTCAAGGCCCCTCCTTGTGCCACTACCACACACACTCACTTCACACCAGCAGACTTTGCTTGTAGGGCGCTGCTCCAGAAATCATCAACATTGTCTGGTTCAGAAAAGGCCTGAAGGCAGGCACTGAAGGGTATCTTGGCTCGTACTAGCTCAGGAAGGGGTCTTCTGTTTGCTTCTGCTTCCCTTCTCGTTAATTCATAGGCGATCAGTTCATCTGAATAAAAGAACAAATGAATGACCTTGCAATCCCTTTGGTCTTCTTGAAATGAAAAACACCCTTTTTGGACAATCTTCCCTGAAGGCATCTCGGGCTGGGTCAGGGTCTCTCTCTTATTGCCCTTCTCAGACCCAGATAAGCCTAATGCTCTCTGGGATGTCTTTGGAGTAACACTGACAGGCTGCAACCAGTCATTCACTTTTATTTTTCTCTTCCCCTTTGAGACTAACAGGAGGGAACTATGAGCTTGATTCAGATCATGCATTTGACATACAGGATGCATGAACCTGGTTTTTCATTTGCCCAGAGGTCAAGCCTTGAATTGCCCAAATGTCACCCTCCAAACACAGACCTTCACACCAGAGAACTTTGTGGCTGAAAGAGATCCAAGGTCTTACTTCTTCCCAGATCCCTCACTCCCTTTATGAAGAAACTGAGGCCCAAGTTCAAAACCAGTCAATCACTGACAAAGTCAGACTTAAAACTCTGATCAGCACCCCTCTTCTACCCCAACAGATGAGGCCAGAAAGGGATGTCAAATTGTGTCCAGTGATCAAATTTTGCAAATGATCAAACACAAAAAGTCATGGAAAAATTCCTGTGAACTTTATAAACTGCACTAAAATAAAATGACCATGGGAGGGGCTAAAAAAAATAGATAAAAATAAAGAAAGCTACCACTGAGCTCCTGACAGTCACCAGACCCTGTGTTAACACATTTTCTGATTTGGTTCCACCAGAAACCATGGTTGGTCCTAAGTTCCAAGGTGGTGCAGGGCCCAGGGGAGGATGAATATGAGTATTGCAGTCTTCCACCATCACATAGCCTGTGACAATCACCATGGCCAGGACGTCTGCCTGTCGAGGCTTCCAGAACCTCAGGTGTTAGAGCAGTTCACCTGCCCTCCTGGAAGCCCCTCTGCATGATCCTACTTAACTGGTCAAATTCCAAGGGAAAAAGAAGCAAGTGCACCAGAAACCTCCCAAGACTCAGCAGATCTGCCCCTGAAAACTAACTGCAGCCAAAACTTCACAGATACTTGGAATGGTTTTTCTAGTCAATTATTTTTTGCTGCCAATTAACAACAAAAATTCATTCCTAATATATCAGTTTTTAAGCACATTTATACACACAAGTCTTTTCCTGAATGACTTTTAAATTCATTTCCCTAGTCCACAATTAGTGCACGATACACTTATATCTAGGATGTGAACATTAAGTGTTCCTAGTGACCAATTTCCTGGAACTAAATTGTAAATATCCTTTCTAGAAAAGAGTTACCACCCATAAACAACAAATGGTGGGTTAGAGACCACAGGACTGTGAAAGTGGTTAAAATCAAAATGGAGCCACTCTTTTCAAACCCTAACAACAAAAGTAAATAAGTACACAAAGCAGGGAGGTTTTGAAGGAAGGGATGTCATTCTTATATGCCTGATAATAAGAACTGTCACAAAAGACGGTGGAAATCACAACCTCACACAAAGACCACCACAATCTTACACAGAAAATACCTGTGTAAGGATGCCTGCCCAGAACTGCTCATGCTTGGACTGGAGCCACCCTTATAACTGATCACTGAACCAAGGATTATTGTACCAAAATAACTTACATTAGTCTCCTCATTTCACCCCTCAAAACTACCCCTTTCCTCAACCTCTTTGAATACCTACTGAGTTTCCTACAGCAAGCACTTTCTCTTTGCAGTGCTAGGCCCAAATAAACCCAGTCATCCTTGGGGAACCTCTCTGTTATTTAGGCTGATGGAACTGAGTCAATCACTGACAAAGTCAGACACATAAGTCAGCAGCCCTGAGATGGGCAACAAAGATCAATGAACCCGAGTTCTTAAAAGGAAACAAACCACACATCCCTTATTTCTCTAGCTTGCGTGATGAATAAGAGCTCAAAAACTGGTCAAAAGCTATATGAGCTTATAGAAAATGGAAATTCATTTCATCTGAAAATCCTCATGATCATCACTTTCCAATAACAAGTTGACCCCCCCACACACACACACCCACACCAGGCAAGAAGAAAAGAGGTCACCCACAGAGGTGCTGAACTTCACAAAAGTGGCCAGTTTTCAACAAGATAAGCAATCCAGTAGATACTGTCTGCTGTGAGATATTAATTCTAATACCATTCACCTATTCTACCCGGGAAGAACTGGATCAGACTGACTCGGGGAGAAGGAACCATCCCCTGAGACCCCCACAAGGCTAAGGTATCCCTAACTCTTTCTCCCTTCTCTAGTCTCTAGACCCTGCTAATGGGACTTGCTCCTTCAATGTACCCTGCCACAATTTATATCCCACGAGAGGCGCCATAAACAGCACCAGATATGAAAGCTGACTTATTTCAAGAGACCTCTACTTACCTCTTTACACCAAAAAATGCAGCCCTGCTCATTTCCCTCAGACTTCAATGCACAACTTATGAGGGATCACGTCAAAGAACCTTCTACATCCACCATTACAAATAATTTCCCCCAAAGTTACACTAACTCCAATCCAACCAGTTAGCCAAATTCATAGGCATTAAAGTAGCTTCTACCCAGAATGCTTCCATAAAACCTGCGAAGCATTTGAAAGTCCCATGGGAACTAAGGAAAAGGTGACAAGAGATGTGCAGGTCTCAGTACTGTCTGCTCCTGAGTCCCCACTTCCAGCTCTCATGCAGGGTTTTGCCACACAGAGTCACCGGGGGCTGGTTTCCCACTCTGGAACCATTACCCTTGTTGGTAGCTGCCTCCATGGCCACTGGCAACTGCATCAGGTAATCCACCCTCTCTGTGTAGCGGACTTTCCGGGTCTGACAGCACTGAATACGCTCTTCCACCAAAAACCGGAAAACATCACTTGGGTTTTCTGAGCCGATGCGGTTCCTCTGAAGGACGGATGATATCACATTAGTAAATTTAGGAATGTTTAACAGCCATGAATAAAAATTAACATAATATCCACCTAGTATAAAGATCTGGCCTTCAGTAAATATTTCCTCAGGTCGTGACAGTCCAGAGTACTTTACAACAAAACACTGGAATTTATCTAACATCCAAAAATGGGGAACTGGTTAAATAAATTCTAGTTCATCTATGAAGTGATATTACGCAGCTATTAAAAATCATGGCAGACCTGCTGGACACAGTGGTGAACACCTGTAATCCTTGTGAATTGGAAGGCTGAGGCCAGAAAAGCGCAAGTTTAAGGCCAATCCTCAGCAACCTAGTGAGATCCTATCTCAAAATTTTTACAAAAGGTGGGTGGGGAGATAGGGAGGTAACTCAGTGGTACACCCCTGGGCTCAACTCCCAAGTACAAAAAAAAAAAAAAAAAAAAAAATCATGGCAGAAGGACCGACATGAATGGAATCAGAAGAAAGAGAGAGTAGGACCCAAGTTGAAAAGAAGAGGGAAAATAAAGGATTGTCCTGGAAAAATTAAAGCATGTATGATGTGACTGCATAGATGCATTTTGTAATTTAAAAAATGAGGGGAAAAAACAGACTGATGTTTTTTAGGGGGGAGAAAAGGCTTTACTTAGGATTTTCAGTAGCTTTTAAAAACCACAGTGTTCAATGTGACTCAACTCTGCTGAGAGCAGTGTGATCTCTTAGCTGTGCCAGGAGGACACCAAGTACCATGTGGGGCTCTCGGGGGGCTCTGTCCAAAAACAATGGCCAATGAAATAACTGATAAACATTCCTATAACACACACAGATCAAAAGAAGCACTGGCAGATCCATCAGCCTTTGGAACCCAGGGCTTGAGGAACAGTCATATCAAGTGCCCAGGGTCCAGAGAGCCACAAGGGTCACAGTAAGACAGAGACTGAGGTAAGGAGAGTTGGGCATTCTGGTCACGCCACAATGGACTCCCACATGCACTTCCTACAGCCCTCTGAGCACTTTTGAAGACTTACCTCTACAAGATTTACCAAGTGCAAGAAAAATTCCTGGGCATCCTGCTGTCTGTTAGAGGAGAACTCCGGATGACTCTTGCTGACAAAGGCTTTAAACATGCGTGGAGAGATTCCATTCTGTTGAGGCTAAGTAGAAAGATAAAATCGACTTACAAAACCTTCACACACATCACCAGCCCTAAGGGCGGGCAGGGCAGGGTTTACCATGAACTCCATTTCTCACATGAGAACACAGAAGCCCCAAAAATGTAGATAAGGATGAAGGCCAACATTCACAGGATGTTTAGCATGGGCCAGGCACCGCAGCCTCACGTGAGAACAGACTGGGACTCTTCCTGTGGACTCAAGACCAGGACAGTAGGCGATAAACACTCCACCTATAAAGACAGTCACAGGGCCCATCTTTACAAACCCCACTACGTGGTGGCCAAACTGGTCTGTCACAGACCATTTCAGAGCAGATTAGACACATATTAGGGAGGAAGGGCCCTCAATAAGAAAGTAAAAAAGAGGAGTGCTCCACAGCAGCATCTCCCCTCTGCTCCCTGAGGGTACAGAATAGAACCCTAGAGAAGGTCAGGGTGTTTGCAAGGAAGGAAAATGTCATTGCACGGCCCTGGGGACTACTGCAGAGCTGCCGAAGGTCCTGACCCACCCTGCACTGTTTGTGGACCAGCACACAGGGCACTCCTGGGGGCTAGCAGGGCTGGTCCCTCACCTGGAGAAGCAGGAGGAGGCCAGCTCAGCTGCCAGGATGGAGGCAAGGGAAGAGCAGGAGGCAGGGGCAAGTCTAGCAGGACAAGAATGCTGAACTTCCCCAGGGGCAAAAAGGGTAGTGCAGAAGGCAGCCAGGCACCCCCAGAAAAGACCCAGCACATGCTGGTGGGCATGTGCCAGCAAAGGAGGCCCAGGACAGGACCTGGGGTGGAGGGTTACAGAGGTCAGAAGAACAGATTATCAGGGAAAGGCCTTGCAAGGTCCCTGAGGTGGGGAGGGGAGATTTGGGGGATGGGACATCTCAAAAGAACCACTAATGTGTCCCCACGAAAAAGGCCAGCCACATCACAAAACACATGACAGCCGAGAGGGGGTCAAACAGCACTAGCTAGGTGAAAAGACCCTGCCTGCCTCCCTCATCCACGGGACCCTCAACTCTGAAGGGGACCGAGAGGGTAAAAGGATGCAAAGAAGTGGAGAAAGGACAAAAAGAAAAAAATAAAATTAAAAAAATATACACAAAGCAGAGACACCAACACTTGTGGATCGCTGTTTTCTAAGACTCCTGACTTGGTAGAAGGGAAAAGCATTCCAGGGGTTTTGATATGAACTGGACTTTTCAGTAGGGGAAATCTAGGAAACTCGCCTACACTTCAGAAGGTGGGAAGATTCCCCGTGGCCTTTGGTGCTAGAGGCAGGCATTAGAGAGACCGTTTCCCAGGTGTTGTCCCAAGTTCAGCCACCTAACAGTGGTGACACCTGTTGACCTCGTTAATACCACAATGAGACAGCAGGTACTCTGCTTATCCCCACCTGGGGAAAAAGGGAGTGGCAGGGAAGGGTTAAATGGTGATCTTAAGGACCAGACTACTGTGTGGCT
Organism: Glaucomys volans; assembly: GCA_020662805.1. Classification (NCBI taxonomy): domain Eukaryota; kingdom Metazoa; phylum Chordata; class Mammalia; order Rodentia; family Sciuridae; genus Glaucomys; species Glaucomys volans. The sequence continues at coordinate 598,248 of JAJEJO010050467.1, forward strand.
AACAAAGCAAAAACAGAGTGGACTCCAGGTTCAGCTCCGACTCCAGCTTCAGGCCATTTGAAGCAAAAGCAAAGTGGGCCCAAGAGCATATCCCAGAGCTCAGGAAACAAACCTCACCTTGGCAGTGGAGCCAGAGGTGGTTTCTGTCTTCCCTGCAAAGGCTGCGGCTGCTGCTTGCCCACATTTGATAAAACCTCCACTTGCTTAGCTTCCAAGTCACATTCCCCTCCTCTGACACCCAGAGAACCTGCCATCTGGGCCATCACTGGCTCCTAGCACAATTGAGACTTTCGGACTGCTTCTGGCTCATCTCCACGGCCTCACGGTGGTGCTAGCAGGGGCAGGCTGTGTCTCACGCCTCTCTGAATTCTCACAGATGTCCAGGTCAGTGCTTACAGTCTGGAGTCCCTGATGGGTCTGCAGAGTTGTCAGATTCAACAGGCGATGAGAAAACTCCTTTTTCTCCCTATAGCCAAAGGGCACCTCTGCACACAACATCTCTCCAACGCACCCATTCTAAGCAATTGTTTCTATTTTAAATCCAGTGAATTTCCTCATCTTGCTGAGGACTCTGGCCTAGGGATCCAGTACTTACTGACCAAGTACTCTGTGCAGAGGAGAGATACTGGGAGTTCTACCTTCTGGGAGTTTTTATGTGTATATGAGAGAGAGATGCACACATATCTGTAGGCAATGCTAAGGAACACTACAGAGGACCTGAAACAGTACTAGGGGCCCTGAGCGATTTCCCCAAAGTGGTAGTGTTTAGACATCTGAGGACTTGGAACCAGGACATAAATGATCAGCTTACATGCTTAGACGGCTTCAAATGTGCTTCCAATGCTGGGCAAAGACTGATTTATTCCTGACCCAATTAATTTTACTCCCTGTTACACACCCCCTGAAAACTACATAAAGTTCTACTTTCTTCACTCATGATGCTGGCAGCATCAGCTGACACAAGCATGCAATGATGATGCCTTATCTTGGCCCAGTGGCTAATATTTACACAAATTCATTCAACAGGTATTTACTAAATACTAGAAAAAGTCAAATACTATTCCAGGTGCTTGGATAAAATAATTACTGGGTACCAGGTACAGTTCTTAACATTGTATTTGCATATTTTGCTTCACTTATCCAATCCCAAGAGGTGATGATGACTATTATCTCCACTTGATAGGGGAAACTGAGGCACAGAAGTAGTAAGCAACTGGTCCAAGGTTGCCTAGCTAGACAAGTCTCTCCATCCCTTTCTCTAATGTTCTAATGTTATTTCTGGTTCACTCATGCCTCGCTGTCATCACTGAGTCCATTCAACTAGCTGCCAAGAAGAGAAGACAGTATATCCTGGACTCTGGAAAAATCTTCTTCAAACCCAGCATTGCAGGCCAGTCCAGCAATTATTTCTCCACTCTTAACAGCACAGAGGCACCACATGGGATACATCTTTTTCCATTTGTGCACTTTCTGTTTAGGCACGCACACAAGCCTGCATTCACTGCCTGCCACTGCTGGTGTTATTTCTTACCAGCTGTGATTCAAGATGTGGCTCCCAGTCCCCAACACAGACCACAGAAAGCAGCTGCTTTGGAAAATTCAACAAGTCAGTAAATTCTGAAGAGTTGGCTGCTCCTCTGTGCCACCAAATGGTGGTACAACTGAGAGGAGAAGTTTCAATAGAAACCATGGTGACAAACATCAGAAACTCAGCCTGTGGTTGGACTGCAGCCCTGTTTCATTCATTCCCCTCCTACAACTCTTCCCTTCTGAGCTCATTCATTTCTTTGTTTTCCCTCAACTGACCTTCCTTAATCCTGTTCAACAGTCCAGTGACTGTTTGAGAACAGGTGATCTCCTGGAAGTTAATTGAAAAGTTTCCTACCTACAGAGATGAACCTCCTTCTAGGTAGGAAGAGGTACAGGCCAGCTTCTGGGGTTTGCAGCTGGGTTTGAGCATTTGAGCTTAAACTCAGCTATTCCATGCTTCATGCCTTGAACATCAGCTGGCCCCGTCTTCCTATACCCATGCCCCACACCCATTGTATCTTGGATTTCAGAGGGAAGATTCTACTTATTCCCAGGCTCAACTATGGCTATGTTCAATTCACATCTGGATACCAGGAAGTCAGGCTCTAAAAAAGTTGAGCCTGAATCTAATCAAGCCTCCAGACCTATCTACCAGCTTGTAAGAAATACAGGTTGAGCAATACCTCAAAGTTATTCAGGGCAGATGATCCAGCTCCTTCAACAAATCAAGAGCTTGCAAAAAGAAGAGGAAGAGAAGTTTGGAAAGATATCTTTAGCATTGCAGGAAAAAAAATCTGGGTATTAAACAATATCAATCATCTAATAGACTAGGTATTAGATGATGCATTAAGGAAGGATTGTTAATTTTTTTTCCAGGTAAGCATTTTATTTATCAGATATGAGGTGAAAACTACAAAAAGATCTTGACTATGGAAGCAAACTTAAGCTTCATCCAGAGAGCCTACACGCATTTCTTGTTAGAGGAGACCCTTGTTTGCAGGGCCTGGGCCATCCTGCAAATGAAATAGATTGGTGAGTTTGGAGAAAACTGCTTTTGACAACCATCCAAATGTGTCATTGCTACAAAAATCAACACTTTTGACTTTGTATCTGAAATTGTTACAAATGAATTACCTTTGAAAATTCTCTGAAGTTAGAGATGCTTTTTAGCAGCCTCACTACATAATAGGAATCAAATTAGGATTTCTAAATTACAGAAGGTATGGCATTATTGATATTCCTGCAGGGAAAACTACTATTCCCACTAAAACAAAAGAAAACCAACAAAAAGTGTTTCCTATTGGGTAGTCACAGTTGGCTTTCAAAAGAAGAGACCTCTAGTTGCTTTATTTGAAAGAGAGCTTTTCTAAGTGGTTCAATCACAGCCAGGGTCTTTTATGTTTTTTGTGGTTTTGGCTAGGTCTGCCATTACCCTTTGCTTCTGCAAGTACTACAGAGAAGCCACAAATTCCTGTTCCAATAGGAATACCTGTTACTAGTAGAAAAAAAAAAGCCAAGGATGAGAAAATAAAATTGTTAATTTTGTTAGCATATCTTCAACACTTTAAATGACACTTATGGTAAATGAAAAAAGAAGGTATTATAACTACAAATGGGTACTAAATATTTACAGGTGAAGAGGAGGATTATGGATTTTGTGTTAAATTATTGAAGGAAAGGAAGAGAAGGGAAAGAAGAAGGGGAAAGGAGGAAGGGAAGAGTTTAGGAAGATTGATGGATCCAGATTGGCAGAATGACCAGTCCAGCAATTACTGAGCTAGTAAAGCTGCTGTGATTCATTATACTTTGGAGATTCATCATATTTTGCTCTCCATTTTTATGTATATATACAAATTAAAATAATTTTTCTTTGAAAAAAAGAGGTTAGGCTCTGTATAAGATAGTTCCTTAAAAGCTAAAATAAAAAACAAATAATTGAGCTAGAGAAAGCATGCTTCCTATTTGACAGCTCATCAGTGACATCCCCTCAGTGTCCCCATGGACCTCATACACAAGATGAACGAGAGAGGCCCAAACTGACCATGAGTCATATCTGCCTTCCAAGAGGATGCACTCACTTGTGAGCTGGCTCTTGGGACACCTGAAGCAAAGGCTAGTTCTGAGTCACTTTATAACAGGGAGGCCAAAATAGTCTCCAAAATAGCAACTGCCTAGGGAACCTGTCGTATTAATAGGATACTGTACTTACTTTCTCCATCAGCAATTGCAAAAACGATTAGCTAAGATTAGAGAGAAGACTACAGTGTTCAGAATCTCTCCCAAAAGCTTACACAGGACTTTCTGTTTAACAAGATGCACCAAGCAGACAACCAGAAGCTAGCCACTCATGCTCCCCTGGGCCTAATGCTTTAATTAATCAGCAAGCAGCGAGATTGGGATTTTTAGCACATGAGAGCAATGCTTGCACAAATATTTATAAGACAAAAGAACAAAAAAGAGATAAACACATCTCAGCCAGTCCCCCAAACACAGGTGTATGAACTCTGTGGATTTAAACTTTTAATCTTAAACCTTAAACCTTGGACCACTAACTCCTACCCCACATCCAAACCCCAAATCTCCCAAACTACTATTCTTATTTCCAAAGGTAAATTAGAAATGTTTTATTTGCCCAAACTAGGAAAACAGAATTTAATGAAAACAAAGTGCACATGTTCAGAGCTTAAGTTATGTCACCTCAAAGTAGAATACTGGTCATCTCATGTTGGTAAGAAGTTGAGACCAGGGGTTTTGTGTCAAGGATCACTTAGATGGACATCCAAACAAACCGATGCTTAAGAAATGCAGTTTATGTGGAATACACAGTTATGTAAAATACGTTATCTTCAGAAGGAGAAAGAAGTTACAGAGTATTCGACTTTAAAACATTTGAAAGCACTGCCTTAATATGCATAACGATGAAGAATATATACACATATTTTTTTTTAACATGGGTCTTACTTTGTTGCCCAAGTTGACCTTGAACTCCTAGGCTCAAGAAATCTTCCTGCCTCAGGGGGAAAAAAAAGATTCCTTTTCTCTAATGATAAAGTATTATCTACTGCAAGTGCAATTTTATCTTAAAAGTCAATTCAATCGAGCTGAGGGTATAGCTCAGTTGTAGAGGGCCTGCTTGGGATGCACAAGACCCCAGATCCAATCCCCAGGACCAAAAAGGAAAAAAAATTCATTCAACAAAATTGGTCAGTGCCCACTACAAATACTGCCTATCTTTTTTATAGACAAAAATATTTATTATGCAAGTATATATTAAATACTAATTTTCACCTTGTTTCATAGCAGACTAATTTAATATCAGGAAGTATATGTTCCAGAAATGACCCAGGATGGAGATGAGAAACCCACACTACTGGGCTACCTGTTAATTTGCAAACTTAAAATGCCCCATTTTGTCATCCACCCACTCCCATCCTCATACTGAGACACTGAAAACCTAAAACAAATCCTGAAGCAACAGCTGGGGAAACAGGAGAGCGTTGTGGTCAAAAGCACAGACCCTGGGCCAGATCACTTGGTGAGACTCCCAGCTCTGCTACTCAACAGCTAACTTCAGGCAAGAGTTCTCTGCACCACTTCCAGCATCAGTGAACACAGAGAAAGAGCCCGGCCCTCTGCAAGCTCAAAGCGATGCCAGCTATCAGTACCATGGCTGCTGGTGACCTTGTCAAAGGCTTTTCTATCAAAGGCTCTGACCCACCTCTCATGCTCTCTCCTTCATCATACACTCCTCTCATAATCTAACCCTTCTTTGCTTCAGTGCATCTTCTTTCCTCTTGTGGAGCACTTCAGGTTCATCTCTAAGTCACAAACACCAGAGGCCTGGGACGGGACCATCTGACCAAAGGGCTCCTGATATCGGAGAACAGGGAGATTCTCACAAACCGTGTCCTTTGAAACCAATTACCAGTGAAAAATCTTGACACCTCAGAAAGTAATTCCATCCCCTGCTGAGGGAAGGAGAGATTTCTGCTATGGATTATTTGTCTCTTCGAGTAACAGCTTAAAACAGACACCCGGAGGACCACAGAAGTCAACTCGATCTCTACTTCACATGTTAGAGGAAACTAACTGATGCTGGGATGGAAGACCCACTCATTTCCTCCCTTGTGGGACAGGCCTTCCCTTCCACACCAGGATATGCAATGTGCTCTGATCACATTTGGATTCTTTCATCAAGACCACACACTAGATCATGGCACCTCAACACTCGGAAGCGCTTAATAAGTCATCTAGACCAAAGGTCACAAGCCCTAACACCCACGGTACCAGCCAGGTCACAAGCCACAAAGGGACTGGAGCCAGCTGGGGACTGTGTCCCATGTGAAGGGAGGGCAGAGTGGGGCTCCAGCTGCCACTGTGGGACTGAGACTGCCAGAGGTTCTGGGTAGTTCAGAAAAGCTGGAAATGAGATGATATGTGTGAGACAAGCAAAACACACTTGCAGGCCACACATGGCCCAAGTGCTGCAGGTCACACACCTCAATCCAGACAGTCCCCTGCAAGCCTCAGACCAACCCCTGGAATCTGCAGAATGACCACACGATAGCCACTGACCCCTAGGTGGGAAAAAAGACCACAGCTCCAAGCAGTCATTATTTCTAGAATGATCAAATCATGGGCCTTGCTCATATAAGAACCATTTTTTTTTTACCAGCATAAAAAGGCATTATGATAGTAACTAAACCAAATTTTACAAACACCACTAAATTGATTTTGTATTTTCACATTCTGGGATGTCAGATGAGAACCATCTCCTCCACTGCATCCCAGATAAGGGTCTCTCTCCCCCTGGTGGAAAAGAAACCCATCATCCACAGCCACATCAATGTTTATAGCAGCTCCATTCGCAATAGCTAGATTGTGGAACCAACCTAGATGCCCCTCAACAGATGAATGGATAAGAAACTGTGGTATATACACACAATGGAAGATTACTCAGACATAAAGAAGAACAAAATTATGTCATTTGCAGGTAAATGGATGGAATTGGAGAATATCATGCTAAGTGAAATAAGCCAATCCCAAAAAACCAAAGGCCAAATGTTTTCTCTGATAAGTGGATAATGATACATGAGGGGAGTGGGTAAGGGAAGAATGGAGGAAGGTTAGATTGTGTAAAGGGAAATGAGGGAAGGGGAGGGGACGAGGGGAAGTAAAGATAGTGGAATGAGACAAACATCATTACCCTATGTACATGTATGATTACACAAATGGTGTGACTCTACATCATGTACAACCAGAGAAATGAAAAATTGTATTCCATTTGTGTACAATGAATCAAAATGCACTCTGCTGTCATGTATAACTAAATAGAACAAATTTTAAAAAAAGAAAAGAAAAAGAAACCCATCATCTTGCAGTGCTGGGTAACAAAGCAATTTGAAAAGCGAAGCTCTTCCCACCCCATGATTTCCTGGGCTCACAGAAGGTCTGTCTCCCTCTCACCCTCTTTATTTCCTTGTCCCCATCCCAAAACACTGCCTCTCCATGCTCCCCTAAGAGCCTTCCTTCCCTTGCTTGCTCCGTTTCCACAAGCAGCTGGCTTCATATGAACGAGAGAGTGTTCATTCTCAATTCTTAATTCTGGTCTACAGGTGTTAGTTAAAGACGAGTGACTTGGGAGCCAGAGGTCAAACGCTAAAACAGAGACTTAAAGGAGCTTGCCCACTGAGTCAAGACAGGGCACCCCAAAGGACTGCAGGTGGTGGAGAAGGGGCACACATTTTACATGTTCTTCATAAATAGAGCTGAGATTGAAGGAATAAACCTCATAACAATATAGCATTGCCCTCTAAATAGCCACTTGCAGCAACAAGAGCCAAGGGTGCTGAAATCAACTGTGTCAGCCGTGCACTGCACAATTCCAAGACCACTGTTGAAAAAGATTGGGCTATAAGTAGCACCCCCTAGAGCTGTGCATCAGAGAAGCCCAGGGAGTGGCCCACTTGCAGGCACATGGAGCTCAGGTCTGGTGTTGGGAGATCAAGCCCATCTTTCAATCATTCTGTCAATCAGTAGTGACTGGCCAATGGAGCTTCTCCTTCTTGAGTGTGCATTAAAAACCATGTGACCACCTAACAGAAATGAGGCCTCCAGCCCTCCCTAGGAATTCTGAATCTTCCAGTCTGGGGAGAGACTGAGGAGCCTGTGTGATGTTGTTTAACAACCAGCCTTTTAAGAAACCCTAGCAAACAAAGCAGAGGATCAGGAGAACACTGTAAGGACCAGGACTGTGCTATTTAGAGGGCAATGCTATATTGTTATGAGGTTTATTCCTTCAATCTCAGCTCTATTTATGAAGAACATCATTTCTGAAGATCATTAGGGATGGCACATACCTATGGTCTACATGGAGAAACCCTGACACCAGCTATTGCTATCACAATTTTTTTTTCAGTACTGGAGATTGAAGGCAGGTGGGCAAGTACTCTGCCACTAACTACATTCCCAGTCCTTTTTTTCATTTTTATATTTTATTTTGTGACAGAGTCTAGCTAAGTTGCCCAGGCTGGCCTTGAATTTGCAATCCTCCTGCCTCAACCTCCAGAGCATCTGGAATTATAGGAGTGCACCACTGTAAAAAAGATGAAATAAAGTTATTACAACTTTATTTTTTATTGGTGCATAATAATTATACAAAATAGTGAGTCTCATTGTGGCATATTCACACGTGGCATATCCATACTTTGATCAAGTTTACTCCCCAATCCCACCCACTGACCTCTGCTCCTCCCTTCCCATGATCCCCTTCCTCTAACCTACTGGTCTCCACATTTTTATGAGATCCCATTTTTTCCTTTTATCCTCTCTGGCTTCCATGTATGAGAAGAAACATATGACCCTTAACTTTCTGAATCTGTCTTATTTTGCTTAATGTGATGTTCTCCAGTTCCATCATTTTCCTGCAAAGGATATAATCTAGCTATCACAATTTTTAAGAGCACATAGATAGGCACCACTCACTCTGAAATGAGACTGCTATTCGGACAGCTTGCTAATTTGCAGGCACCATTTACCTAAGCATAAGAAACCCAGCTTCTGAAATGTGGTATATATACACAATGAAATATTACTCAGCCTTAAAGAAGAATGAAATTATGGCATGTGCCAGTAAATGGATGGAGCTGGAGAATATCATGCTAAGCGAAATAAGCCAATCCTAAAAAACCAAAGACCAAATGTTTTCTCTGATATGCAGCTAATTCACAATAAGGGGGTGGGAGGCTAGGAAAGAATAAGGGTATTTTGAGTTAGGCAGAGGGGAGTAAAGGAAGGGGTGGGAGTGTGGGGGTAGGAATGATAGTAGAATGAATCAGACATTATTACCCTATGTACATATATGATTACATGACTGGTGCTATTCTACATCATGTCCAACCAGAAGAATGAGAAGTTATATTCCATTTATGTATGATGTGTCAACATGTACTCTACTGTCGTGTATAACTAATTAGAACAAAAAAAAAAAAAAAAAGAAACCCACCTTCTGGCTTGTAGAAGTCCCCCTTCCCCACACACCCATGAGGTATACCTCAGACACATACCTTATGCTCCTCCTTCATCACCTGCTCAATGAGCTCTGATTTCACTGGAGGCTTTGAATACTGGCCCGAGAGAAGACCATGTCCTAACTTGGTCCTGACCAGGAAGAGACACAAAAGCAAAGAGATTATTGTTGTCTTCCCAGAGAGATACTAAAATTACCTCTGAATTCTGATAAATACAGCTATTTTGAGGTGGAGCATTTTCTCTTGATTGCTCACAAATAACTTCTTTATTTGTCTTGCTTGCTTCTGATTACATTTTAATTTTTCCTCAGTACTTTATATACTTTATTCATTTCTTCTCATACAGGTAACACATGATCTTTTTAGAGCACTTAAAAAATACAAGAACTAAAGAAGAAAAAAGAATTGCCTTTAATTCTGCAACCCAGCGATAACCACTATGAACACTCAATTGGATACTTATTCTAAAACAACATAATCTGGCACTTACATCTGTGTGTTGAAATCTTGTGTTGGATCTAAAGGCGAGTAGTCAAATATTCTTGGAAGGTTTCCTACATACCTAGGAAATGACAAGCAATAGTCAAAACATAGGAATTAAGAACAGAACTGATACAAGCCCTCATTCTCTCTAAGACCTTCCTGCCTTCCTGTCAAAATCACACCATCAGTGATAGAGTACTGCCTGGCATGTGTGGGGCCCTGGGTTTGAGCCACAGCACCACAAAGGCGGGGTGGGGGAGGGGGGACAATAAAGACTAACATAAAGATTTTTTTCAAAAACTCAAACCACCTGAAAACAGTTTTTCCTGAGATCTTTCTCAACCACCAAACTCAAGAACCTTCCTGAAATGCTCATGTTTCCATCAGTGGGTCTCAACCCTGGTTACAAATCAACATTGTGTACAAAGTTGTTTTTTCTGTTTTTGTTTTTGTTTTTGTTTTAATTATCAAAGTTAGCTGGGCATGGTGCTGCACATCTGTAATTCCAGTGACTCAGGAGGCTAAGGCAGGAGGATTACAAGTTCAAAGCCAGCCTCAGCAACTTAGCAAGGCCTTAAGCAACTCAGTGAGACCCTATTGCTAAATAAAATATTAAAAAGGGGATGTGGTTCAGTGGTTAAGCGCCCCTGGATTCAATCCCTGGTACCAAAAAAATAAAAAAATAAAAAGAGGTAGGGATGTAGCTCAGTGGTTAAGCACACCTGGATTCATCCCCAGTACAAAAATAAAAATAAAGAAATGACCAAAGCTAGAGCCATCCCTAGATGTTCTGATTTCTTCACTGGAGATTGAGGCTTGGGATTTACAGTTCCTTTAAAAGTTCTCCACATGAGAGGCTGGGGCTGGGGTTCAGTGATAGAGCGCTTGCCTAGCACATGTGAGGCACTGGGTTTGATCCTCAGCACCACATAAAATAAATAAAATATAGGTATTGTGTCCATCTACAACTAAAAAAAATTTTTTTTAATTAAAAAAAAAAAGTTCCCTACATGAGTCTGAATCCATCCCAGGTTAGAGATCTCTCTCTCCATTAACCAAAACTTTAGTCATGCTCCTCTGAGTCCTCTGCCTGGCTGGACCAACCCAGAGCTTCCCTGAAGAACCTATTTTGAGTGAGACTCCTGCTAAGTCCATTTAGTGAAAATCCCACCTTAGTACCTGATCGCCCTGACCCTTCTCCAGCAATAGTCCTATCAACACAGTTTAACCAGAAGTCCCTTACTCTTGAGGTTCCCCCTTAATAATGCTCCATCCGCTGATCCTCCCCTGCTTGGTTATAAATCCCTACCTCCCTCTCTGCTGACTCACCGCAGCACCTACGGCAGTGGTCCTTTGCCTATCACCAAGGCCTCTCTTGAACTAAGTCTGCCTTGCCATCTTAGCCAGCATTTGGATCTTTTTTAACGTTAGGAATTTTTCCAATGATCTCAAAATGAATAAATAAATGCAGTGACAACTACTGTTTCTGGAGGGCTTCCTTATTAGCTAGTTGAGTTTTCATTACAACCATATGAGGAAGGGACTGTTATTACCATCATCCCATTTGAGAAATGAGAAATTGGGATACGAATCCATTAGGCAGCTTCCAAAGTCACTCAGAGAGTTAAGTGCCTGAGCCCAGAGTGGCCCCCAACAGCCTGGCTCCAAGGCTCTGCAGCCCTCTGCTGGCCCTGCCTGACCCACCCACTTGGCCTTTGGCAGCCCAGAGCCCTACTGGACTGCTGCATCCTGACAGAGCATGCTCAGTCCATTTCCTATTTCACACTCTCCACTTTATACTGTTCTTTCTCCCTCCAGGGCCTGACCATCCAAGCCTGAAACATCTAGGAAGAAGAGTCCAGAAACAGATCCCTTCCCATAGCCCTTCATGCACCCTCCTCTGCCCACTTCTCTGACTCTGTCTGCCACCACTCTCCCCCTGCCTATGATGCCCTGGCCATTTGCCCCCCAACACACTGCTGCCCCAGGGCACTCCAGGTTCACTCCTATCTCATGGCCAGGCCATCTGCTCTCCCTTTCCTGGGACACTCTTTTCACAGATGCTTGCTTGGCAGCCCCTTCTCAGATCTGCCAAAAGTCACCTCCCCAGATGCAGCCAAAAGAGTAGCCCCAGACAAAACTCTTCCTATCGCATACCCCAGTGGACTTTCTTCTTAGCTTCTTAGCATGCTTCATTATTTGCAATTATACAATTTATTTACTTTCTTATTATCTGTCTCTCCAAAGATTACATAATAGAATGCAATGTCTTATGAAGGCAGACTCTACGTATCTAAATCATTGCATTTCCAGCACTAGAATAGCATCTGACATGTAGAAGGTTTCCAGACGTATTTGTTGACGAATACACTCAGGTCATGTAATCACATGCCCAATTTCTGTAACTGGCAACCAAGAACCAAAGAGAAAAGGCATTGCTGTGGTTCAGATATGTGTTCCCCCCAAAGATCATGCGTTCAAGGCTTGGTCCTCAACCCACAGCACATAGCTTTGTTGAGAGACAGTGGAACCTTTAAGAGGCGGGGCCTAGTGGGAGGAAGTTAGGTCACTAGGTGTGCCCTTAAAGGGGATTGTGGGACGCTTTCTCATCCCTTTATCTCCCTCTCTCTCTGTCTCTTCTCTCCCACCCACAAGGTAACTGGGCCTCCTCCACCAGATGCTTTCACCATGATGTACTGTGCCATTACAAGCCCAAAGCAATGGAGCCAATTGGTTATCTCAGGTATGGTGCACAGTGACAGAAAGAAGACTAACAGGCATTATTGCAACAAAGCCCTGACAAGAAAGCCATAACATGCTAGCAGTTAGCAATGACCCCAAATTGGATCCCTCAACTAGTGGAAACTTCAAGGCGCCTCCTGTCCACAAACTCAGATTTGTTTCACAGATTATGTATCCACCTCAAAGTCAGCTTCTCTAGGCCAGTCCCATCCTTGTCCCAGCTCTTGAATGTGTCACTAGGGCAACAATTTCATCTAGAAGTTTTCGAAGGACAGAGAGCCAAACAACAGATAAATCAAACTTCTGAGTTAAACTACTTAGATACAGAGGCCATGCTAATGAATGCTGCATAATATACAACACGACAACCTCTTAGCTTGCCTGGGATCCAGGTTTTATCACATCTCAAAACCTGACAAGACAAAAACTCCTCAGGAAGATGAACAGGTTTATGCTTAAGGCAAGACTGGGTAGAGAAGCATAGCATTACAGGGGGTAAATCTTTAATGTCAAAAAGTCCATTTGCCAGCAATCTATATTCCCTTTCTAATTGACGAGACATATTCATTACAACAAAAGTAAATTAAAATGCAGAAGTAATGCTAGGTAATTTTTAAGATACAAATTATACCTGCAGTTCATAATCTAGTGATCCTCAAAGAAAAGAGGTGGCTTTGCTAACTGACAATCTGGCCAACTTATTCAAGTGGCACACTGGTTTCTCTAGATGTGATCCTCGGTGAGAATTATGTTAAAATGTAAACCAGTGGCAGACAAGGTACCAAGGAACCAGGCTGACATTTCTGAATTACACTGTGGTGTTCATAAGTCATCTAATCTTTCTATGAGTCACTCCTTCCACTTATAAATGGAGACACTTCCCTGGACCCAGCTACACTGAAATGACCTGCTGAGGAAAAAGAGGTTTGAAGAGCATGTTGTTCAATACAGGGGCATTTGGTCAAACAATGAACAGAATAAGAGGAGTTGCTCAATGGTAAAAAAAAAATTAGAAAATAGCATACAAAATATTGGATAATATGAAATAAAATTCCAGAACTCTTAGAACCAGAGTACAGAGAGATTCAAATCTTAAATCAGAAATAAAAAAAGATATCAGATAATTTTTTTCTTTTTAAAAAAATCAGAAAGTTAATTCTTTGTCAAATGGCATGTCAGAATTTTTGTTGTTGTTAATTGTAGATTTTAAAGCACCAAAAATGTTGACAGGTTTTGTTAAGGAAAAAACACAAGTTTCTTCCATTGTAGTTTAAAAGAAATAATGATTATACAACATCTACCAAAAGGACATTCCTTCAACGTTTCCAAAAAAGATCTTGGAGCATGAGTCATATAGGATGGAGTTACATTATTCCCCAATCAAATGAATAATAATACAAGTGTGAGACATGGGTAAGAATTTGTTTAAAAAAAATGAAATATGATGTTCACCTTTGAAAAAGATTTCCCATCTGGGGGTTTCAAACTTGCTCTTCCCTTTGCCCCAAATCTTATAAACCCTCCCTGACTCCTCCCACACATCTGTCAGGGGTAAGCTCCCTCTTCAAAGGGTCCTCTCTGACACCTCCTTCCCTTTTCCTTCATGTAATGTACATTTGTAACCATGCAGTTGTTCTTATGATTATTTAAGCAATGTCTGATTTTGGGCCTTCCCTGGAGCCAGGAACTGTGTCCTTCCATTTACCATTGACCCACCCACACACCCAGCACTATGCTGAGCAAAACAGAACTCACTCCATTGGCTGGAAGAAAACGTGAAAAATCAATGTGGAAAATTGACCATATATTTTCAAAGCCAGAAAATGGTAAGAAGTTAAGTCTTCAAATACAAGAAAAGAAACAGTTATCTGAAATACTTTTGATTAACCCCTATGAAAGCCATTAGGATTTCAACTCTAGGTGCCCTATGCTATTCCTAGCCTGCTCTCTGCTGTCAGTCTGCCTTGACACACGTGTGTCCTCTTCCATACTTGAACCAAGGTGGAAACCTACCCACTCTGGAATACACTAGAGATAATTTTCTAAACTTAGGCAGTAGCCCTAAGTGCACCACCAAATGCACCAGCTGTAGCTCCTGGGCTCTGCAGCTTCCTGTTCTAAGTATAACCCAAGAAAGAAAGCAGCCACAGCAATACCTACTGAGACACCAGGTGTGGGGTAAGGAAGGCAGCCTTGTACATACACAGTTAGGAAGCACCCAAAATCAGTGCCTCCCATAGTGTCCATGGTAAGGGGCCAGGTTTTTTGAACTCAGACAATACTTTTAAAAGAGTACCATAAAAATGAGTAATCAGAAAAATGAAATGCCACTTATAAGACATGACAATATAAAATTGCTATGAAAATTTCTAAGTGATAGCTCTCAGTCTCTATACTTAACTCAGACCCACATCCAACCGTCCACAGAATAGCACCAGTCTCTGAACCACACCCACACCTTTTAGTAGCAAAAAAATGAAAATCCTAAGTCACTAAGGACTGGACAAACAAACCACTGGCTCTCTCCTAGCACATCCATAGGACGGATCTGGCAGCTTTGCCATGAAGCTTAATGATTAATATATTCTTGGCACACAGGTTGATGGACTAAAATCGGATGTCATCATTAATGTAACAAACCTTGTAAGGGAGTTTTTGGTTTCCAAAGTTCCCCTTATCTCACCTTATCCCATAACATTTGGTAAGCATTCTCACCCAGCCTCAGGATGAGAGGTCATGCCACGGATGAGGTGGCAGAAGGTCCAAGGTGATGAAGACGGGCTTCCCCAGGGCCCCTCTGCCCGGGAGGCACTTACGCTCTCTGGAACTCTGGGATGCTGAAGATGGCCTGCATGACTGAACTGAGGTAGCAGCTGTTCCCCAGGTTCTTCAGACCCGTGTACCCGGGGCCATACATGGGCTTCAGTTTCGTCCCCGACTCCTGGATCACTTCCCACTCGCTGACCCTGGGCTTGATGTCATTGTCCCGAAGCCCATTCTCTGTCTGGGGCCAAGTCATTAAAGAAAGATAATTTTAAATGTGATTCCCATTCAAAGATCATGTCCCATGAATTATTTCTAATGTTAATAGATATTTCTGCCATTTTTCCCACTAAAAAAATCTAGTGAGAGGACACTGAGAGATGGTGACCATTGCACAGGGGTGTGGATGAAGTTAATGCCACAGAACTGTATGCTTAAAAGTGTCTAAATGGCAGATTTTATGTTACACGTATTTTATTATACAAAAAAATAGGAAGAAAATTTTTTAAAGAGAAAGACTGAACAGGCAAGGAGATAGGAGGAGGATGAAAGATAGGAACCAAAAAAGCAGCAAGAAGAAGCAACACAAAACAGCAATGAAAAGGCGAGGCAGTGAAGAGGGCGTGGAGTAAAACCTGGGGCCTGGGAGCGCCTTGCTGGAGGAGGGAGGTGTAAAGAAGAGCAGAGGAAAGCAAGTGAAAGGGCAGGTATTCCTGAGAAAGTGGAGACAGAGTGGGAACAGGAAGAGAGGGAGAGGGCCTGAGAGGAAAGGCCTAAAACAAAGCATGCACATAGGTTCTCAAAAAAAAAAACTACAGTCATGACGTCAACTCAAGAACATGTTAATAAATGAAGCAAAGCTTTTCCATCAACAATAATATGTTGGCTTATTCTTTCCATCACCCCAGGAGTTCTGCTTCCTTTCCTGAAATTAATTAAAAATGATGTTGGTCACAGATAATTTTAAAGGTCATCTCCCTGTACTTTCTCCCTTCAGTGAACAAAGCATGATTCATGCAACTGCCCACCAAAGGAGACAGAAATTGCGCAAGTAAACTCCAAATAAAACAATATGGTGCTTGATCAGATGCCATTTTTATTGCAACATAAAAACATCTAAGCTGGTAACCAAAAGAAAATGCAAATTAACTTCAAGAAGTAAATGTGATAATTAAAACATAAAATTTATAAAATAAAGATTCATGTTAGAGGAATGATATATTAAATAAACTAAGCAGCTCCCTCTCCCACCCTAGACCCCCACTTCCTCCCACAAGGTGGGAATAGCCCAAAGTAGACCTTCTCACCCCATGCATGTGAAGCATATCAATTCCAAAATGTGCTAAGTGCTTGGCCAAATGAGGATCCAAAACAGGTTCCTCTTCTTGAAAAGAATAAACATCTAGAGGTGAAGAGAAAATAAGCAGAGATCTGTAATCAAGTCTTTCAATATTCAATATATACTTCTTGAACTTCTAGTGTGCACCACACTTGGGATATAGCAATAAACCAAACAAAAACCTCATGACACTCAACCAGGAAAAAAGATGATAAACAATAAACATAATAAGCAGATATGTCTTGTAAATACACACACATCAATTCTGTTGACACTTCAAAACAATTTTTTTTAAGTTTCTAAAATATGAAAAAAAGAGAACAGGACCTTAAGTTAAAATTATTTAGAAATAGATGGATATAAATGCCCAACATTGAACTTTTCTAATAAAGATATAGTGGCATGATGCTAAGGTCAGAAAAGGGCAGGGTGAAGGAGGGGGTGCCCTGAGTCTGCCATGGGGGAGAATCGGTGGGGACAGAGAGCACACAGGTGCTGAGCTGCAGTCAACTGGTTGATTGGACCAAACAAAATTCTGCCCATGGAATCCTCTGTATCCTCAACCCTGCCACCTGTCCTTTCCAGTGCCCCTTCTTTCCCACTTCAGTGTTCACGCCACATGGAACCTGACAGAGATCTGTGAGACCGTGAGGAGATTCCCCGGCCTGCCCACTCACAGCACACGCTGGCAGCAGGGATGTGTCTGGCACACCTAGGTAACTCGGGAGGCTCAGACACCGGGTCCTTCACTGTGGCACACTCACGTTCAGAAGCTCCGCGCTGGGGTGAGCAGCTTCTCCCCTCATGATAACAACATCCCACCCGACAACATAAAGCTTTAGACTGGACTGGCCTCTAGGGTGTGGTGCAAGGACCAAGTCACAGCATCACCTGGGAGCTCCAGGGAAATGCAGTCTTGGGTCCCCATCTGGACCCACCGAATCAGAATCTGCATTTTACCAAGACTCCCAGGAGCACGGGAAAGTTTAAGGAGCCATGTTTACAGTTTTCAAAGCTATAGGATCCCCTGCAGTATCTGTCCTCACACAGCAATGCAATAGAGCAGGTATTGGGCTCACCCTCCAGAGGAAAGGAGGCTCCTAAAGGTGAAATGATTTTTCCCCAAATCCCACAGGTGGGCCAGAAGCCAACTATCAGATTCATGGCCAATCCTCTTCCTGGCACATCAGACTATTCCGTGAGACATCTCAGGATACTCATGGTGAAGCACCATCCTAGGCCCAGTCATAGGAAGGAAGACTAAAAAACCACAATTTCTTCACTCCCAAATTTGAAAAACAAAATCTGCTATACGAAAAACAGATATAAAATCACCCTTTAGGAGAGTGAGAACAAAGATAGACTGCCCAAGGTGTTTCTCATAACAACACAAGGAAAAAAAATTGTGTGTGTGTGTATGTGTGTGTGTGTGAGTGTGTGTGTGTGTTTGTGTGTGTGCAGAGACAGAGAGTGAGGTGTGGATGCTACAGGCGACCCCTGACCTATGTAACATACGTGGCCCCCAAAGGCAGTCAGTCTTTCTATTATTAACAGATTAAACATTATATGGCTTTCTTTTCTACTCCTCTTCTCCTAGGGGCCCCTTTTAACTTGTAGACAGCAGCCCTCATTTTTATTTATGTTGGTTAGTGTTCTCAGAAAACAAACCTGAAAGACAAAATCCCCAATCCAGTTGAGGAACAAAAAAATCCAAAAAAATTTGAATAAAAAAAACAAACAAAAATGTTTGAACTCACAACTTGAAACATACACATCAACACTATTTTTAACTATGACAAATAACAGAAAAATGCCACTCAAATGCAGATGCTCGCTATGCTCCATTTTTCTCTAGCTTTACCTATTATTAACTAGTGAAACAGTTTTGAAGACTTAAGACTCTAGGCCTCTGATTATCAAAGATCTATTAGAAAATATAAAATTGCTAAAATGATATGATTAGCATTGGCCTAGGATTTTGAAATAAATAAAAATCACACAACCTTCTGTGGCTCTTAGCCCATCAGGCTCTTGCAACTAAGAAAATTACATTTCCTAACTCCCTTCACTAAACGCCCAGAGATACAATAGGATTTGATCAGATACTATTGCTATTTCTTACCTCAATGAAAAAACATTTTCATGAGTATCACATAAGAAATCTAAAAATGAACTATGATCCTTAAGTCTGGCAGTCTTTAAGAATTTAAAAATGTTACAGAGTCATAGAAAAAAAAATTTTAAGTAGACTCAGTGGCTGAAAACACCACCTTACATGTTTTTCATTGGGAAGCTTATTTTATTCAACTTCAGCTTAACAGTCAGGTCTTAGCTCAGAACTGTCTCAGCAAATAAGCCTCGCCTAGTAAGTATTACCCTCCACACCCCTGACTGGACCTAAAACTTGGAACCAAAAACCACAGTTGTGAAGTCCATGGTGGGTCCTGCCAGGAATGGCCTGAGTGGTGTTTGGTGAGTAACTGGGATCATTTTAGAAGCAAATCAATTATTGCTTCATTTTGAGTGAAATGACAAACTGAACCACAGAGAGCATGATGCAGCAAGCATAGAAAAGAAAAGAAATTTTTAGCACAGGAGTGCCACATTCATGTGAGAAACATGTTAAAAAAAAGTATGTGCAGTAAATTAAAAAACAAATTTAGGTCTGGCCAAGATGGACCTGCCTGTAATACCAGCTACTTGCAAGGCTAAGACAGGAGGACTGCAGGTTCCAGACCAGCCTGGGCAACTTAGGGAAACCCTGTCTCAAAATAAAATTAAAAAGGAGGGCTGGGGAGATAGCTCAGTGGTAGAGCACTTGCCTAGCATGCGTGAGACCCTCGGTTTAATTCCCTGCATCACAAACAAACAAACTAACAGAGCAAAGAATTAGGAGAAGAGATAGTAATCCCAGAGAGACTGGAGCCATAACTGAGACTGAGAAACAGTATCAAATGGTAATAATTCAATGGAAAGATTTCTTAGACTTTTTTTCCTTTTCTATTTTTCCCAAATTTATTATAATATTCTGACTGAAAAAAAATGTTTTGTAAGTAATTCCCAAAGATCAAAATGATTCTCTTGGATGGTGTGCTATTAGGATTAATGCACCGTAGTCAGGCTTATTCAGACTCATAGATTAACTCACTCATTCTTTCATGTATTCATCCTGTTCAATAAATACTTACTGAACACAAAATAATACATATACTGAAGATGTAATGTTAAATGAGATCAGCAGGGTCCCTGCCTTTATAAGGTTAAAGTTTGATATTTCAAATAGTCTTAGACAGCTGGTCTGGCATGAACAACCTCGACAAGTGTCTTCCTAACTAATGTGATTCAAGGCTCTTTTCCTAAGCCCAAAAAAATGGTGGAAAGGTAAATACACACCGCAATGGGCTCTTGAAGTTTAGAAAGAGAAAGGAAACCAGGGAATCTGGCTTTGCTCCCCGGCTCACAAAATGGAGAGAAAACCTGATCTCTTGATCAAACATAGTGCAGAAAGTCAGAGAAGAGAGGCTGATGCCCTCCACCAGAACCACCTCTCTCCACCATGAGTTTATATCTGCATGCCTATAGGACATCTGCCACTAAAAGGAAATGAAGAGAAAGGAGAGAATGATCCAGCAATTACACTAGAAAAATAAACACAAAATGAATGAGGTCAAAGGCATGTACAGTCACTTTAAAGAATGAGTTTAACTCTCAAGCCAGACAAAACCTAGATTGTAGTCAGGGAGAAAAAGAATAAAAAAAAGCTGAGAAAATTAAGAAGACATCACCGGGGGCGGTGGCGCACACCTGTAATCCCAGCAACTCGGGAGGCTGAGGCAGGAGGATCTGGAGTTCAGAGCCAGCCTCAGCAACTTAGTGAGGCCCTAAGCAACTCAGTGAGATCCTGTCTCTAAATAAAATACAAAATAGGGCTGGGGATGTGGCTCAGTGGTCGAGTGCCCCTGGGTTCAATCCCCAGTACCAAAAAAAAAAAAAAAAATTAAGAAGACATCGAAAAAAACTTTTTTAAGAAAGAAAAAAGGGGAAGCAGAAGAATATGCTGTTGGCATGTCTTCCACTGTTTACTCCACAAATATTTACTAAGCACCTACTGTGTGCACAACATGCACAACAAATGTGGCAGTCAGTCCCCATGATCCCAGCTGGCCACCATTAAACAAAGGATTATAGAATCCTGTGAAAAGTGCCACCGTGGAGCACCACCAGGTGATACAGGCACACAGGAGGGGCATAAACTAAGTCAACACCAAAATGAGGTAGTCGTGCGTTGATGCCAATCCTCAGGCTGTAAGAAACTCAAGGGAACTTATGCCCCAGTCAGGGGTGAATACCATGACCACAGAAGAAAGACCAACTTGAGATGCTTCAGAGCTGGAGCAGCCAGCAGAAGGGGCAATCTCACAGCTCCTCGGGCATCTCTGGACCACTCTCTTGCAGTCAGTCACCTGGGGCACAGAGCACCTTCTTGGGTTAAAAACACCCTCTCCAGCCTTCTTCTCACCTTACTCCCATCCCATCAAGAACCTCCTCTTTGCTTGGCCAAAACAATGTCTCTTCCCACACAGGAAAGCTTTTGTTTGTTTGTGTGGTATCTGTTTCTTGTTTTGTTTGTTATTGTCCCCATGGGGACTCAGAGTGGAATTGGATATGGGGCCTATTTTCATGACATGTGCCAACCATGCTGGCCTAGCCTGGGAGAATCACCGGCTTCTTGGGAGAACTAAAATCTATGTGGATACCTCAAGGACGAGAAGGAGTTTCTCACTGAACAGGTATATCCTTATCAGGGGGGAAGGAAATCAGGATGACCAGATCAAGGTATCATTAAATATCTGAATTCAACCTTCTTGAATTCCACATCCATAAGGCAATCTTCTAAATATAAATTATCTCCCCACAGGGAGGGAATGTACTGGTCAAACTGATATAAACATCCCACAAACTGGCAGTTGTGATTCACATTATGACCTAAAAACAAATGCCCTGACTTTAAGACTTTGCCTCTTCTGAATTGAATTAGTATCTAAGGGTCTAACGAGTGTAGAAGATGGATACCTTGATAAAGGTAACCTCACCAGGACGTGTCCCAATCCCCAGATGGAAAACACCACCCTCCTGCACCTCAGGGTCCACAGGCTCATGGCTAAACACTTCAGGAGACTTTATATACACTCTTACTGATTCATTCAGCTTTTAATTAGACAGTAAGTTACAGCAAACATTTTGAAACATTTTGAAGGAAACAAAACAGAATTAATGCTACACCCATGAATTAATAAGAAATGATAATTAGACTGAAAACAGTCATTTTATTAAAACTAAAACTATACAACAGAAATCAAAGTCTGATCTTTTTTCAAAAGTGAACATTATTTCAAGAACCGTCCCCACCGGACATGTGATCTACACTGCTGCCCAGTGTTATACACATTCCATGAATGAACAAAGATTATATCTTCAAATACCCTCAATTATATGATAAGACAAACTAAAGTTCTCCCTCTTTAACAACAATAACAAAAATAAACCCACTTAACTATAGCACATACTAGGTTAATATTCTTTCTTAAAATTTTTTTAGTTGTAGATGAACACAATACTTTTGTTTTATTTATTCACTTTTTATGTGGTGCTGAGGATCAAACCCAATGCCTCACACACACTAGGTGAGCGCTCTACCACTCAGCCACAACCCCGGTTAATATTTTTAACAGCTAAAGAGTTCATTTTAAAAATTAAGAAAAACACCCACACACATACGTACTAGAAAATTAGCCGAAGACATTTACAAAAAGAACTACACCTGGGGCCACGGATATAGCTCAGCTGGTAGAGTGCATGCCTCACAAGGCCCTGGGTTCAATCCTCTGCACTGCACAAAATAACAAAAACCAAAAAAAAAAAAACCTACACCTGTCCAAAAACAATAATGAGTTAAAACAATTCCATAGAACTTGAGAGCAAGAAAAATTTTCCAAAATGTGAAAGATGTGAAAGCAAAAGAATCCTGACATGACTTAATAGCCAGTGCTCAATTATAAAACAAATGACAAACTAAACCTATTCAATGGAAAAGCAGTGGTTGGTGAGAAGTATTTCAGACCTAGTGAAAGATCTTGACCAATTAACTCTGAGACAAGCAATTCAGTCACAAAAAGATAACCAAGAAGAAAAGAAAGAAGACAAGAAAGAAAAGAAAGAAGTCTTTATATTTCTCCTAAAAATATGGTCTTACCATAAAACACAGAGGAAACAGAGACTTAAGAAAGATGGGAAGACGGAAAAGGCTGGGCCAGGTGCTGGTAGACCTGTGTTTCCAAGGCTGATGAGATGATGGGTCCTTTCTTTCTTATTGGTGCATCATAATTATACATAACAGTGGGATTCTCTATGTACATGTACATAAGCTCCATCTCATTCCCCAGTCCCCTCCCTTCTTAGAGCCTCTGCTCAATATCTAAGTTTCTCATTCTGGACTTGAAATTATTTCCCTTTCATCACAAAATGGTAGGAGGAATTAACTGTACAAACATGGCCAAAAGCTAACACTTTAGGGCAAGGCTGCAAGAGAGCAAAAAGAAAGAACTGATTCTGAAGGTGACAGTCCACGTAGGAAGCCATCCTAATCCTTCAAAGAACATGAACACCATCACTGCCAGGCGACTTCAGGGACTCAACAAAGAGAATGTGTTAAAACTCATCCTCTCCATAATTAACCCATTTTTCCTAAAATGGCACTAATCCCCATGATGAAATCTAGGTCTTTCTCCTACTGTTCTAATAGTGGGTTCGATTATGCATGTTCACTTCAAAATCCTCATTCCTGCTTCTGTCCTCTCAGCTGAGATAAACAGAAGGATATAACAATAGCAGCTAACTTTTTTTTTTTTTTTGGAACTAGGGATTGAACTCAGGGACACTCGACCACTGAGCCACATCCCTAGCCCTGTTTTGTATTTTATTTAGAGACAGGGTCTCACTGAGTTGCTTAGGGCCTTGCTAAGTTGCTGAAGCTGGCTTTGAACTCGCAATCCTCCTGACTCAGCCTCCCAAGTCGCTTGGATTACAGGCGTGCTCCACCACGCCCGGCTAGCAGCTAACTTTTATTAAAGCTTTACCATGTGCACTGGGCTAACTGCCTTATGCTCATCTATAAACATGAGGGAGGTGCCATCACTATTCTCCAGACAAGGAATCAGAAGGATTAGAAAACTTGTTCAAGACTTCACAGCAGAAAAGAGGCAGAATCAGGATTCAAACTTGGGCTGTCTGAGTTCAAAGCCTACACCCGCCAACCATAGGGATTAAGAAATAGGTTAAATCTAAAAAGCCATTGTACATTCCTAGATTTGGAAAAAGGTACACTCACCTGCCCCATCAGGAGTGATGGTTCCCAGCTTCACGGCTAGAGGGTAGCCCATGTCTCTATAATGCTCCAGCGCGTGCCCATTACCCCCGGAGCTGTCGAAGAACCACTTCCCACACAGGACAGAGCCATCGGTCAGATTCAACCAGAGGTTCTCCCGCAGGTCACACCTGGCGCACTTCCACCCACTGGAAAGCAGTCGTGTAGAGCAGTCAGAACAGCCGAAGCATAACAGAAACACTGACATCTAAGAAAACAGCATCTCGGGCTGGCAGGCCAGAGGAAATGCTCGAGGAATAACAAAGACTGATGCTTCCCCACCTTCTCCCCTCAAAACTTTATCTTTACCCCTCCCAGAGCAGCAGGACCACGCAGCATCCTGCCTGCCTTCCAGATGTGGACCATCTCCTCCTAACATCGCTGAGATGGCTCTTTGACTTTAGAAAACAGACACACAGCATAAGGGGTGGAAGGGGAGATCATTTTCTCACTCCCATGTGCTGGACAGTGGAGCCTGAACAAGCTGCAAACATTAAGGGTCTGTGTATATAAATGGTTAAGTTCTAAAGCATTAACCACTAGAATAAAACCACTAGAGTAAACTAATAGTTTAAACTAGTTGCAATTGTTACATCCTTCTGTTTATCTCTTGACTAAGAGGACAGAAGCAGGAACCAGGATTTGGGGAGTGAACATGCATAACTGAATCCACTATTACAACAGTAATTTTAGTTTAAAACTAGAGTAAGCCGGCCGCAGTGGCTCATGCCTGTAATCCCAGTGGCTAGGAAGGCTGAGGCAGGAGGATCGCGAGTTCAAAGCCAGCCTCAGCAAAAGCAAGGCCGTAAGCAACTCAGTGACACCCTGAATAAAATACAAAATAGGGCTGGGGATGTGGTTCAGTGATCGAACCCCTGGGTTCAATCCCCGGATCCAAAAAAAAAGAAAGGAAACTAGAGTAAAACTAATTTAAACAAAACCTTAGAGTCTAGATGGAGTGTCCTCCAAAGGCCCATGCATTAAAGGCTTGGTAACCAGCTTGGCACTATCAAGAGGAGGTCTTCTGGTCTTTGGATGCGCCTTTAAAGGAACAATCAGAACCCTGGCTTCTCCTCTCTCTCTCTTTGCATCCCACCATGAGGTGAGCAGCTTGCTCCAGTATGAGCTCCCCACCAGTCCAAAAGCAACAGAACCAACTGATCATAGGTTGAAGCCTCCAAAACTGGGAGACAAAAAAACTTTTTCTCTTACTAAGTTCATTTATCTCAGGTATTTGTTATAGCAATGGAAAGTTGACTAGCACATCCTACTACACCGCAAATCTAAATTAATGAGGAAAGAAGCCAGGTAAACTGAAAGCAAATGCCAGCTATGTGCCAGGTAACTTACAGAAAGACTTATTTAATTCTAGTAAATGCTGTTTAGCATCATTTTACTATCCCCACTTCTACAAAGGAAGAAACTGAGGCTCAGAAGTGACACTCCTGCCGGGTGTGGTGGTGCACGCCTGTAATCCCAGCACTTGGGAGGCTGAGACAGGAGGATCGGAAGCCAGCCTCAGCAACTGAGCGAGGCCCTAAGCAACTCAGTGAGACCCTGTCTCTAAATAAAATACAAAATAGGCCTGGGGATGTGGCTCAGTGGTGGAGTGCCCCTTATTTCAATCCCCAGTACCGAAAAAAAAAAAAAAAAAGAAGTGACACTCCTATCCATCTGCTCTTTCCTCCAGGATCTGCCTCTGTGAACACACCAGCACCTAGTAAAAGGAGATGTTAATGCAGCCCCATGAGCATTCCCACCAAAATGTGATAACCAAAGGCTGCTGCAGAACAAACCCAGAGACAAAAACCTACATGCAAGTGGCTTATGTGGGAGGTGATCCCAGTGGAATGGGGACGACAGCAGGAAAGGGCAGGAAGCCAGTATAGCTCCCCACCGGTCCAAAAGCAACAGAACCAACCGATCATAGGTTGAAGCCTCCAAAACTGTGTCAATGAGCAAGTGACCATCATGGCCAGTTGGGGAACTACAGGAGACAGTTTTCCCACCTGGAGGGGCAGTAAGCTGGGTATTTATCCACCCACTCCACTACCATTGGTTGACGGATATTCCAGGAGAGGAGGAAGGAGCTTTAACTCTGTGGCTTTCTGACTGCCCGGGGTGTGGCCCAGCTGGCTTCAGCAGGAGTAGACACCCCTCAAGTCAAGAACCACAGTTCTCCCAACAGGCAGCTTTAGTGCAGGGAAGGGCTTATGGGATGGGCTGGGCACATTCTGCAGCTACTGCAAAGGTGTGGGCTATTTTAGAGAGAAGTTTTGAACTTACCTTTAATAAAAGGCATCTGGTGAGAAAATATGTAACTGCTAATCAAGAGGAGAGGTAGAAAAGCAAATGTTCCTTTGGCCAGTTTTAGGGGCTAAAGTTCCATCTTGCTATTTGACTCTCACCTTGGAGGAATCCTGACACCGTTGTCCAGCTGGGTGAGGTTATTGGCATATTTAGATACCGGTAACTCATTTTCCCATGTGTCTGGGTCCTGCTTTCTGTATGGAGATTTTGAGCTGAGAACTGCATCACAGGCAATTGTTACCTAAAAGACAAACCCAGATGTAACATATAAAAACATTCTGAGAGAATAGAAACTGCTAGAAAGTGAACTTAAAAGCATATTAATAAACACAGCTTAAATGAAGAAAATTCAAACAGCATATTTACCACGAGGGCGAGATCCTGGTTTCCTGCATTTTCCCCTGGATCTAATCAGGTTTCGTCCCTGACCTAGAATTGGAGTATTGGCAATGGTACAAGGAAACAAGGAACCAAATGCAGCTTGGAAGCTCAAGGTTCGGGGTCAAACTGAAAAATTCCAACCACTTAGCAAGCAGGGCAGAAAATATGAGGCGGAAGCATTTACAAGGGTGAAATTAGGTACAGGAATGCCCAGGATTTACCCAAGTGGTGTTCTCCTCCTAACAAGTGTACACCATCATATCCAATATCCTCAACTCATCACACAATGGCATGCGGTCAAGGGCACTTGGATGGAATGTACACAGCGTGGCTCCATTTCTTAATCTGGTGCAAATGTGACCCTGGACGGGGACATGCCTAGGTACATCTGTGCCAGATCAGTCCATATCATGGAGCAAATGTGGGATGTCCTGCTTGGCACCAACTGACCTGGAGAGGAGGAAGACAGATTCTCTGCCTTCCCCCAAACCCAATTCATCCGGCAATTTGCCCGTGATGACATTTCAACTTGCTTGATACCACAAACTCCTTCTAGCTGTCTTTAAAAACTTACATTCTGATGGGAAGGTAAAATGGTACAAGCACCTTAGAAAACAGTCTGTGGGTTCCTCAAATGATTAAATAGAGTTACCACAGAACCCAACCATTCTATTGCTAGGTAGAACACCCAAGAGATATGTCAATTTGTGACCACACAAACACTTGTAAACAAATGTTCATAACAACATTTTTTATAATAAAATGGAAACAACCCAAATAACTATCAATGATAAAGAGAATATAAAATAAAAGGTAATGTGTTCACAGAATGGAATATTATTTAGCAATAAAAGGAAACAAACTACTGATATGGTCTATAATGTGGATAAATCTTGAAAATATATGCAAATAACAAAGACAATCACAAGGAATAACATATTTTTATTTTGGAATAACATATTTTTATTTGTTAATGGAATAACATATTTTTTATTCCATTAATATATCCATAATAGATAAATCTATAGAGATAGAAAATAAATTAGTGGGGGCTGGTGCTGTGGCTCAGTGGTAGAGTGCTTGCTTCACATGAGTGGGGCGCTAGGTTCGATTCTTAGCACCGAACAAATAAATAAAATATTTATTGTGGTATTGTGTCCACCCACAACTAAAATTTTTAAAGGAGATCTTTCTACTAATCTTTTTTAAAAAAAGAAAATAGATTAGTGATCACCATAGGCTAGAAGGGTAGTTTGGAGGATGATGGTTAGGGTTGTGGGGTCTTTTGGGGAGGGCAATAAAAATACTCTAAAATTAGATAATGGCAATGGATACATAATAAAACAAGTGAATTGTTAAAAAAAATGTTTAAAACGACATTTGTATTCTACATCACTAACTTCCTGCACAATTAGCTCACCATTTCCCCCTGAGTAGCACTGACAACCAACTCTAGGACCAAGTGAGAAACAAGAGAGGAAGTTTCTCAGCTGCCACCCAATCCCCAGGCCCTGAGCAACTCCTACAAATCCTCCATTCACAATATATTCGACATCTACCACTTCTCCTTTTTGGACACCCCCTCCTAGTCTCAGCCACCATCATGGCTCACACAGATGGCTACAGGGTTACATTTAACCCTACCAATTGATGACACAGAGCCAGATACATCAGGAACAAGGAAGAGGTCCCAGCCCTTAAAAGTCTGGGAAGCTAGCTGGGTGTAGTGGTGCACACCTGTAATCCCTGCAATTCAGGAGACTAAGGCAAGAGAATCTCAAGTTCAAGGCCAGCCTCAACAATTTAGCAAGATGCTATCTCAACATTTAAAAAAAAAAAAAGTACAAGACCTGGGAAGGCAGCTCAGTGGTAAAGCACCCCTGGGTTCAATTCCCAGTATGGAAAAAAAATTTTTTTAAAGTCTGGGAATCTATTAGAGAGGCATAAATCTTTAAACCTTTTATAAGAGAAATGTTCATTTATCTCTCACCACAAGGGCTATATATAATTAGTCTTTCTTTTCAATTATCAAAATTCATCTCCCACCACCTTCCAGAGATGACTGTGGAAAACATGGCTGAGTACTCTAAAAGCCTCTTCCAGTGCTAAGCCCCTTCAAGTCCACTTAGCACTCTGGCCACAACACCTCATCTTTTTTAGTCTGATCTATTATAAGCTCCTTATTTGTTTCACCAACTACATGGATTATTTCTCTGTGGTCCTCTGGATTTTTTTCATCCCACATTAGATCACTTTTAGTGCCCTGGTTTGCAAAGCACAGTGATATTAAATAAGATTCAAATATAATCTTCCCTTTTCTTTGAATATCCTTTCTGGTGACATCCAACAAAATTCCCTTAGACTTCTGAACCACTTTTATAAACTACTGATCTAGTGTTTTTAAAATATCATCAAAAAAAGAATCACTTTACAGGCCTTTTTTATGAACAGCTGAAGGTCAGGATCAATCATTCTTTAATTACTCTGTGAATAATTTTTTCCTTGGATTTGTTATCTGGAGTAAAGTGAGGAGACTTTGGCTCTATCCCAAGTCTCCCAATCCTCAAGTGCAGTGGTACACTGGGACTCACTTGAGCTGGCTCATGGGAGTTGATTGTTAACTTTTAAGAAATTACACACTCCTCACAATAGCCAAGAAATGGAAACAACCTAAGTGTTATCAACTCATGAATGGACAGAGAAAATATGGTGCATATATACAATGAACACGATTCAGTCAAAAAAAAATGAGATTCTGTCATTTGCAACAACATAGACGGAACTAGAGGTCATTCTGTTAAGTGAAATAAGCCAAGCACAGAGGCAAGTACCACAGGACCTCACTCATATGTGAAATATAAAAATAAGCTGATCACACAGACATTGGGAGTAGAATGGTGGTTACCAGCTGGGAGGCACAGAGGGGAGGAAGGGATGGGGAAAGACTGATCAATGGGTACTGCTAGAGTTAATAAGAGCAGTACTGAGATAATAGATAACAGCTATTAAAGGCTTAAAAAAAGGCTTCTGAATGTTTTCATCACAAAGAGATGATAAATGTCTGAAGAGAACGTTTAACCTTATTTAAACATCATTAAATATACACCTGTATTGAAACCTCACATGGTACCCCATTAATATGTATAATTTTTACACTTTTATGTACCAAAAAAGAAAAAGAAAAAATTTAAGAAACTTTGCAACAGAACCCTTATTAAAAAATTGAATTATATAAGCATACATAAAATATGTCTTTAAAAAAGTCACACATAACTCCTCACTTCAAAAACTCCTCCCTTTCTAGATGTCTTACTGTATCTATCATCTACATGTTCTTGAGGTTACTTACATCTACTTTAGTTGAATACAGGGAATTCTAAAAAACAGTCTGCTACTGCACTTTTCTGCCAAACACTGCATTCAGTGACATCACGATGTCAGCCTGACATCAATCATAGAAGGACTACAGACACTGTGGAAATCATCTCACATCACAAGCAGGGCCGATTCCCTCAGGAGCCTGTTGTTAAACTACCAGCACAGCACTCTCTGCTCAAGTTCCTGGTGTGGGAAATGAAGGCACTGGATTCCAGACTCCAAGGTCCCAGCTGAGCCCTCTGTGAACCCTGGCTCTGCATCTGTGAACCCTGCACCACCCAGAGTGGCTTCACTTTCTCATAGAATCTGCAGAAAACTCTTTCAACTGGAATTGTTCTGTGCTGAGACACTCAAGAGATGAAGGAAGAGTTACATCTTGGGTGTTTTTGAGACCAACAACTTTCTTTATTTATAAGTTCAAAAAGAGCTGAGCACAGTGGCACACACACCTGTAATCCCAGCAACTCAGGAGGCTGAGGCAGGAGAATTGCAAGTTCTAGACCAGCCTCAGCAACTTAACAAAGCCCTAAGCGTGGCAAGACCCTGTCTCAAAATTAAAAATAAAAAAAAAGGGCTGAGGATGTGGCTCGGTGGTTAAGCTCCCCTGGGTTCAACCCTGGTACAATAAATAAATAAATACATACATACATACATACATACATACATAAAATTTCAAAAGAGAATCATCAAATACCAAAAATGTAGCAAAAGCATGAAAAGAAAACGGAGTAACTAGCATCTTTTGTGTAATTAAATCCTCTTGGTTACCATCAGACAAATCCAAGTTTGTTCTTCAATCTTCCCACTCAACCACCTCCAAATTATTCTTTTTTCCCCCGTTCTTAAAGTATTTCTTTAAAGTAATAAAGTTTTCATTTTAAAGTATTCTAAAAAATACTCTATTAAAAATTATGTCTTATGGATTCATTTTTCTGTGGCACTTGCCTTTTAAATAAGAGTATTCACAGTTTGAATTATACTCTGAATATAGGGATGATTAAGAAGTTTTTTATTTATTTACTTTTTTCACATACTTCATCATGAGTGACTGAGAGAAAAATAATTTATCATGGCATTTATTCACAATATGCTTCTTCTTTTCCAAAAGCAGAAAGAAAAGTTATATCAAACAAGGGCAGTAAGAACTTTCAGTACACAGAGACATAAGCCTTAATGTATAATTTCAGGTAATGGGATGAAGTAAGACCATTTTGTCCACTAATATACTTTATCCTTGGTAACCATCACATGAGTCAACATGGGGAACCTGAGAAAGCAAAGGTAATTTAATTCTGCATGCTTCACTGAATACTGGGCACTTAGGATGGAAAAGGGTGTGTTCCATTGAATAAGTAGAAGGGCTACAATAGATAAATACACAAAATTCTCATTTGGATGGTCACACATTTAGATATAAAGTAAATCGGGGGAAAGAGGTTAAGTGGTAGAAACCTGGTCCCTGGTAACAGGGAAACCCTGAGCACAAAGGTCCCCTCTTGGCAGCAGCAAGTGAACAGATGGCTGTAGATAGTCAGGCAACATCCAGAAGACTTTGGGACCTAAAGACCTGGCATTGGTTCTGGCAGAGTTTGAAGAAGGGAAAAAAATGAACTAGCATGTCTAATCAACTCATTCTGACCCTCCTGCCAACTGTGGTGGGATCCTGGGAGGTCAAGGTGTGCATGGAGTAGGAAAAAAACAACAACAACAAAGGAAGAGGAAAAGGAAAAAGGAAGCAGGGCAGAGTGCTGAAAGAAACACAGGAAGTGAGGAAAGAGCAGGAAAAACATTTAGGGTCCCCGTAAGAACTCTGTGCCCCTTGGAGGATTCCAAAAGCAAAGGAAAACAACCCATCACTGCCACCAGCCCCAGCCCCAGCTTCAAGGGGTTCAGGGAAATTAAGACCCCTTCACAAAGCTGAATTTCAACAGAAGAAAAAGGAAGAAAAGAAAAGGGGAGGAGAGGAGAAGAGCTTACTGCTAAAAATATAGTCTCAGTCTTCACAGGAGCAAAGGTGAACTTCCCCAGAGCTCACGCACCCTGTGATTTTTAAGGGTCTGGTTCTTTTCACAATTGTGTTACCATCATTTTACAGTGGAACTCTTTCAGTTTTCCCAAACAAATTCTGACATGGAAGGACAACATGAAAAGCCCAATTAAAAGTACTGCCATCCTTCTGATGAGAAGATGGTCCCTCTCCAGCAGTCTGTGCACATGAGAAGGGTGCACTTTGGAAATCTAAGCAACAGACTGACCAGGAGGCCAGACCATCTGGAGGAGGCCAGCCTGGGGAGCAATGAAGACCAACAGCACCAGAAGTAAGGGGCAGTGAGGGGCCAGCGGTACCAAATTGCAACCCCATGGACCCTGTCACAGAGGAGAAGCGATATGCCCCTGTTCATGCTCTCCCCTTCCCTGCCCCCACCCCGCGCACACACACCGCACACGCACACACACCTGACAGAGTCACGCGCATCTATCTAGCAGCCGTGCACACTCACTGACCAGGGCTGGTAACTCCTCAATATTTGGTAGTGCTATTTCATAGTGGTCTGGGAATATAACAAGTTTGGCTTCATCTTCATATTCATAATCGTCGCTATTTAAATCGTCATCAGTATCTAGATCTGAGGAGAAAACAAAAACAAAGAATAAGAAGTGAGAAAAGAAATATCCCACACTAAGGCAGCACCCACTGGAAAAGCCAGAACTCCATAGGGACACGAGACCAAGGACGTGACATTTACAATTTCCAACTCTGACATGGCCATCCGTCTGTCCCAAACCAGGAATAACAGGCCCTGCCATCTTCCCTAAGTTATGAATATTTATTTACCAGTGACAGATGTATGAAGAAGACTGAGTCATATCACACAGCCCAGCAGAAGAGACATATGCACTAAAAACAGAATTCTTAAAGATTTTTAAAGGAATATTTTCTTAAATATGATCTGGGGGATACCTGGCTGCTATTTCACAAGCATGGGCTATAATACAGAAGAAAGTGCATGGCTTCAGAAGTGATAAACCTAGGTTCAGTGCTGGTCCCAAAACTTCATGTTACTTTGGGCAAGTCACAAACTCTGTATCTGTTTAGTTTCATCATTTGCAGCACCAAGATAATAGGAAGCAGATAAATGAGAAATTGTAGAAAAGAGACCTGGCACAAAATGGGTAATCAATAAATGGCAGCAGGCTGGGGATATAGCTCAGTTGGTAGAGTGCTTGCCTTGTAAGCACAAAGCCCTGGGTTCAATCCCCAGCACCACAAAAAAATAAAAATAAATGGCAGCTATTATTTAAAAATAAAATCTCCCTTTCACTCTCTGTCTCTTGCCTATCTCTGTCTTTCCCCCTCTGCCCATTCCCTTCCTCTAACAGTCATTGAGATCTTGCAGAGTAAACCAGCAGGGGAAACCCTGTTGTGTGAGCAGTCCTGTGGTCCTTGGGCTGCAGAAAATTCTCAGTAGGAAAGATGAGCTTCTCCAGCCTGTTGCCTCTTAAGTCATCGCCTCGTTGCTTGGCTAATCTCTGGTAAAGGTTAGATGAAGGCTCAAGGAAATGTCCTGTCACAATATTTATAGGGACACTTCAGTCTCATGTTCATGGGGATGCCAGCATCCCAGATCATGTTTGTATATTTATAAGTTTGGAACTATGGTGACAGAAAGGCAATTGGACTATGTGCCGCTCACACACACACACCCACACAGAAACAGGTACACAGACACATGGAGACACACGGGCACTGTAGATAGAAGAAAGTCATTCTACTGGACTCTGAAGATTGCCTGAGAACCAAAGGATCCAGATTCTGTTACTACCTGGTATACCTTTAACCAAAAACCTAGCAACTCTTTGTGTACAGCTCTGCTCTGGAATTCTCAAAGGTAGGACAGGTGTAAGTAAAAAATAAGAAAGAGAGAAAACACAATCCAAACATTTCAATAAAAGATTCTAAATAGTAAGAATCAGAAACAACAAAATGAAGAACCAAATAACATCACTGTGTAGCCATAAAAGGTTAATTTAACAAAAGATGATTTTAAAGATTCCATTAGCTTAAGAAGGAACTAAAAGCATTCATTTAAAGCAAACAAGAAAGGGCATTGTATGTGCTGTAAAAATTTGAATGCCCCAATGTCTATAATTTGGAAAAAAAAACTGGAACCTAAAATTTGTTCCACAAAAATGATATTCAACTCAATAGAATATTATTTAAATGACAGTTATTTAGACAATACAGAAACATGGAAATGTTTCTATGTTAACACTAAAAATACAAACTTCATCTTCACTGTAAAGAAACTTTGTATTTTATTCATAGATAAACACTGGAAGGAAGGCTGCACCAATGCAAATACTGAGTGGGTGAACTCTGCTCTAGAAATATTCTTTATTATTGCACATATAACAATTCCAAAGTACAATTTTTTTGTGTTTATGTATAGTCTGGACTCATACAAGATAATATCTGTCCCTTTTCCACAGAAAACATATTCACTTAATGCTAATTCAAATCTTACCTAGTCTAAATAAGCAAAGTCCAAAAGAAACAGCTCTAACATTTACTAACTCTGTCACCCTGGCTGAGTTTTTTTCAAATTAATTTTCCTCATGAGTAAGCTATGGATAATCTTATCTACTGCACAAGATTAACAGGATTAAGCATAATAAAGTCTTAAGGCACCTGATAGGATCTAATGGGCACTAGGGACTCACAGATAATCACCAACATCACCATCTTCATCACCCTCTCTACATTCCCAACAGTTAACAGCATCCAAAGTGCCTCCCCTCCCTTTAGCTGCCCCAGTTCAGAAGCAATCCTGAAATAAGTTTCAGGAAAACCATGGCATTGTGTAGGGAACTTTCATGTGATCTAAGTATGGAAAAGACAGACCTTCAAACGCTTCTCCATTGTGAGCTCACAGAGGGAAACAGGATGTATTTACCTCCCATATCCCCAACCTTTGCAGAATGCCCCCCACATACACCATGCACTCAGCACACATCCACAAAAGGGGACTTCAGGAAGCCAAGAGCACCAGTGTTTAAGAAGAGGCAGGAAGCGAGGCACGGTGGCACATGCCTGTAATCCCAGCTCCTCCAGAGGCTGAATACGGGAGGATCACCAGTTCAAAGTCAGCCTCAGCAATGGCGAGGCCCTAAGCAACACAGTGAGACCTGTCTCTAAATAAAATGCAAAAGGCTGGGGATATGGCTCAGTGGTTAAGGGCTCCTGAGTTCAATCCCCAGTGCCCCTCTCCCCCAAAAAAAGAAGCAGCAGCAAGACTAGCAAGTAAAAAAGCAGAGTTTCATCACACTTGTTTACACTTAATAGTTTACTTGTATTTTTAATTCAGTAGAATGGAAGGGGGTCATGATCTTTCCCAAACATCTTAATTCAAAGTAGGGAAAAGCCTTAGCAGAAGTAACCTACGTGCTGATTTTAAGAGACAAATATAAGGATTTTTCTGAACACACATGCCCCAGAGCCCTAAATCTAATCTAAAATATACATATTTCTTTAAATCAAGTCTCACAACCCAAGTAATATCTAATTGAGGAACGTACCACTTTTCATGACCCTACTGGCAATACTCAGATGAGTTCTTTCTCTAAGTTAAAACAAAACAAAACAAAACTTCTCCCCCAACTCTACTTCAATAATCCTCCCAGGTCCCTGGGAGAAAAAGGTGGGACTATACCCAACTCCCCCAGAAGCCTGGGCAGCACAAAACAAAATCAGGGCTCGATTTCCCCACACTGCCCCACTGCCCCCCGCAGAGTTCTCTCAGCTTGACCACACTGAAAATCTTATGTGCTGGGGGTGAACAATCTGTCCCATGACTGCAAATTCTGACCAACTCTTTACCTTCAAAAGAAGTCACCAGGGAAAAGCCCCTTGAAAACACAATGCCCCCTCTGACCCATTTCAGAGGGAAATGGCAAATGGAGTTGATTTGAACCTTCTGGTCACTGCAGCTCAGGTGAGTTTTCTGAACAGGCCCAATCCCAGAATTTTCACAAATTTTCTGTTTTCAGCTTGTTTCTCATTGAGTACGAATGTCTGGGCTAAATCAAAAAGGTGGAACTTAAGCTCACTGAGGTTAGGTGGTAGCTCTTCAAGGCTCCATTCTTCAAACACAGAGGAACTTAACTCATTTACTCCAATTTGTGAAAACTGGGAAAGGAGACTCAATAAAAATGTATTTAACACTGTTTTTATGGTACACCAATGATATGGTATTTTAAATACATTTCCAGTTACTTATGCATTTGTATCCATTTGTAGCTTTATTGCTTTATGTGTATACAAATACATATATGTGTGTAGATAGATATAGATATAGATATAGATATAAAGACATAGATAAATGAATGTTTAGGTCAAAATCACAATGCAAGGCCCCGGATATTTCTTTAAGGATCCTGGACTCCCTTACCTCCCTGCTTTTCTCCTTCTTTCTCATAAAACACAAAGTTTTATATCGGTTAACTTCTCAGATTCACAAACTCTCATGTTGTTGCAAGTTCTCTTTCTGGAGGACAACCTAACGGTGTCTCTATCCAGCTTAATAACATTAATGAAAAATTACCCAGCAGTTTTTTCGTGGTAGCCCTAAGCCAAAGGAAATGCCTGATCATTCTGTTCATTTAGTAGTTAGGTTCAGAAAACTAAGTATTTATGTTATAATAAATGAGTATTCACTTGAAATTTTAATAACTCATATTGAAAGAAAATGCTCATTCATAACCACAATTCCTTACTAATGAGATGTGTGCACCAGCTGAACATTGCACAACTTCTCTTTGAATCAGATTGGATACTGCCACCACTCCACTCCACATTTTTAAGGTCCTGGTTTTTTACCATAGAAAAAAAAAAACCATAAATAAATAAATAAATAAAACCTCTGATTCACAAAGAGATGAAGTCACTGGAAGGAATACAGGATAACCTAATAATAAAACAACATCAAGGTTAGTTCATGCAGGTTTGAGCATCACTGTTCCCTCAAAAATTTAAAATATTCCTGGGAGTTCACTGCAGCATCTCAGGGTGCCTCAGGGTTCCAGTTTGGGAACCAAAGTGTTAATGGCTCCCAAACACCTATGGGAAAATATCTAAATGATCTACCTACAGACAACATAGGATAAACAAGATGTACAAAGACGTACAAATGGAAAATATTATTTGTCTCTGGGAACAAGTGAGTGGGAGGGAAGGGAGAAAAACTTCTCACTACACAGCCTTTTATAATTGTTATTAAATTTTAAGCTTTGTCCATATGTGATATGTTCAGAAAATATTTTTAAATCCTAAATGCAAAATAGTATAGAATTTAAATGATTTTAAAATTACCCATAATTACAGTTGTTAGTTAAAAAAACAAATTACCAATGAAGGCAAGAGATGAGGTCATTTCACTTGAATGGACATCAAAGTGTGTGGAAGGAAGGATGACTTGACCATTGAGAGGCAGGATGACACTCAGGAGGCTCGGGCCGGCTGTTCAGCCCCAGCTAAAGACCTCCACATCCCTGACAAAGTCATTATTGAAGGCTGTAATCAAATGAGTCACTGATTTTAATGTCACTGTTGAGTCATTGGAAAAGGAATTATGTGAACAAAATCATCAGGTGAATCAAAGGAGAAAAAAAAAAAAAACACAGCTTCAATCCAAGACAAAGTATTGGCATCTATGTCTGCTTTATGAAGGGAAGGCAGGGTGTCACAACAACTACATTGCAGAACTAGTGAGATGTGCTTCCCAGTCAAAGAAACGAAGAGAAACTGCCAGAAAGGTCTGAGTTCTCCTCTCTACAAAGAGACGACCCCAGCGTCCCTTTCAGAAGAGGAAATGTCTATGGCAGAAGCTACTTGCTGCCTCCCACTATCAATGCTCCTTCTCTTTTTGAGTAAGAACCCCTGACTTCACTCAGTGAAGCAGTTAGTAGCCTCTATTTTCTAGTCTCCTCTGCAGCAGGGTGTGACCAAGTTCTGATCAGAGAGGTATACATTGAGTGGGGAACTTTGAAAAGTCAGACAGAAAACAGGTGATTATAGTGGAAAAAAAGATTTTTTTTTTTGTCCTTCCCTCTTCCTCTTTCCTGCTTTCTAAATGGGGAGGAGATGGTTGGAGTCCCAAAGTCACTTTGGACCAAATAACGATGAGGTTGGAAGTCACAGGCCAGGATGAGAGGATAAAGCAGAAATATACAGAAAATCAAGATTCCTAATGAACACGAGGCCATCCCATTAGGTTGTACTTACTGCTTCCCAACACCCTCCACATGAGAGAAATAAGTTATCAACCTTAAAGTTATCAATATCTTAAGCTTTCTGTTATATAAGCCAGAAGCAATCCTAGTAGGACCCACTACTGAAATTAATCTACAGGCTACATCTACTTGAACTCAAGAGCAGTGATTAGTGTGACAAGAGAAAAATGCTTGCTCCTGGGATGTTAGAAGCAGCAGTGGAGGCTGCCACTCAGAACCTGCAACACCAAGTTCTTGTTCCAATGGAGATGCTAACGTAAATACACTTAAGTGTAAAACAAGAGGGAGAAATGGGGCCAGGGGAAAGTTCCAGAAAGCTAAAATCATTACAGTTTAAATTTTTAAAAACTGAACACAGTCCAAACAGAACATTTTAGCCAGGCTGTGAGTTTCAGATGCATCCTGTGGTCTTCTAAGTCATAGACTGTTGAGTGAAAAAAGCAGCTTGTAGGAAAAGTCCCACGGAAATGAAATGATAGGTAACAACCAAAGAGGCCCATGGAGCATAAAGTACAAAACTCAGAACTTACTTTTAAATTAAGTTTTAATTATTTTTTGTTGGTGCATCATAATTATACATAATGGTGGGATTTGTTTTTACATATTCTTATAAAATATGCACACAATATAAAACATAATTTGGTCAATTTCATTCCCAAGAACCTCCTCTTTCTTTCCCTTTTCCTCCTCCTGGTCCCTTTCCTCTCCTCAATTGATTAAATTAACTTTTTAAATAGTGACTAGACAATATCCTCTAATATCAAAATAATTACTAAAACCAAAATCAACCTCAAAGTTTTTTCAGTAAAAGACACATAGGGTAAAAAAAGGCTAA